>CM057337.1:213794389-214994389 GCA_030015575.1 Agapanthus africanus | reverse complement strand
ATCTATCTCCGCTATATTTGCTTTAGTCTATAAATAGACACAAGCCACTTGTCCACCAATGCTTCCGCTGTTCCCACTGACCACGACAACCCTCTGGCAGAGTCATATAGACGTACACTTCTAAAGCCAGTTTAGAACGACGCTATACTCTTCCTCCCGCCGGGTCTCGCAGCCTGGAACAACAGCAATGGCAAGTGTGGGTAAACAAGAACCTCCCTACCACCGTCCTTGAGCATACCAAAGTACCTCTCGGGTGCCTGAGGTTACCCACCGTATCTGCGGAGTGGCCAATGGAATGTCAAACCAGATTGAATCTTTAGGTTCCTATCAAATCTTCAGTAATCGTTTGTGGTTCTGGAATCACTTCAAGTTCTACCATACTCCCACTACTGTTTTCTGAAAAAAACCATTTTATTTAAAACTGTGGCGAGTTCAGAACAATATCACTATTGATCTTCCAGATGGTAGAAAGTCAACCCTCGTCATAGCCTGGGTCAACCCACAAACAGCCATTACAGAAACGTGCCTTGAGTTATCCAGAGTCTGGTTTTAAGCATAACTCGGATAACTCCCCATACCTTACCATCGTTAAGATACGAACTGTTCTATATCCCATATAGGACCAGAGGCACTGATTTAATTGAACCAGATTCAAATCATGCAGCTGTCCCCAGTGCATGTCAACTAAAATGGAAAGAGGCCGATCAGCGTTACTCAACTTAGGAATGTTTCCAATTATGAGTAACCCGAAAGAGAAGCAAGTTCTCTTAATCACTACTATCAACTGAATACCTTACACAAGTATCTACATCTTCGATCACCTTGAAGAATCCCGATACTTGCAATATCTGGTTCTCTACTTTATTCAAATACCTATAACTTCTCAAAATTCGGACCCTGTGTTTCTACGAAACACCTGTCTAAAAGCTAGAGAAGTCATAAGTAAACCGAATATAGTACGAGAACCAACCCCTCTGTCCTGATGGACCCTGGACAACATACAATACTCTGTATAAGTCCCTTGAGTCTGATTACTCATTAACTGTGTGTCGTAGGTTGAAAACTGTACTTATGGTTAAGAAGAATTACACCGCTGTTTAATGCTCCTTACCTAACCATCCACTGATATAGGTAAATGTCACAGACATAATTTAAAAAAGGTATATTTCACTCTATAAAAATAGACGTACAGATATATCAATTTGAAATTGGTGCATTATAACGGATATTCAAAACCAAATATTTGCCGTCCGGCAAACAACCCAGGTGACTTCCTCAAATATCACCAATTACAACGAATTCCGATGTAATGAGGAAGATCACCTAATTCCCAATAACTTACTCCCACTCATCATCTGTAAAACCATACAGATGTGAGAATCATATCTGGCAAATACATACCCTGGAGTAAGTATCTAATTGAGAAATCAGTTTTCCTTTAACAGTACACAGTGAAACTGAAACATTGAAATGTTTCGTAGGGGTATCCTGGTATTCCTAGTAATGCCTCTTCCAGATTCACAACTGTAACCGTATAAATCTCTGCCACCTCTCCAAATCCCTTCATAAGTCTTTAGTCATTACCTTCTGTACACCCCTTTAGGCCAAATGGTTTTCTTCCTTCCCTACCGTTCGGCACCAGCCTATAGTTTGGAAGAAGACTATCCAATAAGCATAATGAGTGTACTGTCCCAATCCTAGGAACACTCTCAATGCGAGAGAAGGTGAAGATAAAAGACACCTGAATAAACCTTATTCCTATTTCTCCTGAACCAGAATCCATCCCCGAACTGGAACAAGTTCCTTTTGAGTTCGTATATAACCATACGATGGAATATCCAATAAACTGTGGATCTTCGTAGTGATACGGAGTGTTCTGGAGAAATACAAAGGTGAAGTGCGAGTGGTAATGAAATACTTGGTTTGGTCGTGAATATCAGTCGCAATTTACTTTGCCCTCTTACTAATCCCTTTCTTTGTCTTTACATAATACCTTCTGTACACCATCGCTAGGCTAATTGGTTTTCTTCATTCCCTACCGGTTGGCACCTGCCTATAGTTTGGAAGAAGACTATCCAATTTGCGTAATAGGTTTACTATCTCCTAAACCAATGAGTACTCACAACTTGAGAGAAGGTAAAAGGAAAAGACAACTGAATAATCCTATCCGTTTTCTCCAGAACCGGAAACCATCCTCGAATAAATCCCTTCGAGTTCGTATATAACCATACGATGGTTTTGTCCAATGGAAGTGGACGTTCGTAGTAATACGGGGTGTCCTGGAGAAAAGGGTAAAAGTAGGAATGGCAATGAGGTGTGCAACTCTGATAATCCAAAAGCCAGTGCTAAGAAGGTTCAGTTAATTTTGGTCACTGAGTCATAGTCTAGGGTCGGGTCAATGGTCGCTGCCAAAAAGAGAGAGAAAAGAAACACTCAGCGTGCACTCTAACCTAGATCAGAATGGTTACCAATTTATCTAATTTGGAAACCTCCCACTGTCATCTCAAATTCTCCTCCAAACCTGAAAGAAGAATTAGTCGGGATCACCCGAGGAGTAAACTAACTCATCAGTGGGAATCGGGATCCAACTATCATCGCATGATAACATGATGGAATCCGCTCACGTCATCACACTCCAGAAGGTATGCGCATATCTGGCAAGTTTCAGTTCTTTTGAAACTCCCGATGTGATTTTTGCCCCATGCTCTTATGACCTTGGCGTGAGGTCAAAATATCATAAGTCACATGTCAAGTTCTACCCGTCATTGTCCAGGTTAATTTGAACCCACCCGTACATACTCTTGACGTAGGCCAAAATAGTAGTACGACTGTCCCAAACCAACGCATCTATCTATGCAACAGATAAATACCCGGCAGCTACCAATCACTATGCCTTGGTGTGAGGTCAAAATACATAGCTTGAATACTACCGAATATTTAACTGAAATGATGGAGGGCTACGAATGATTTCTGACGAAAACCTTTAACGTAATGAACTTGATATCGTTGAAGGAACGGATAGCTTTTAAAAAATATAGTGACGAAAACCTTTGCTAAAGAGGTCACTCCCGGTGAAGGGATCTCGGCTTTTTCCCCGTAGAATGAGGTGCAGGATATTCCAACTGAATACCACGACGCAAAGCAAAAGTAATCGGCTATAGTGAAGTCATTGCCCTGACGCAAACTTTTTGTCCAAGGGGTCACTCCCGGTGAAGGGATCTTGGCCCTTGCTTCGTCGACTGAGGAGCGGGATATTCCAACTGAATACCACGATGCAAAACAAAAGTGAACATCCTTGCAATAACAGCTTTTTGAAAAGTGTTCCAACAACATCAGATTAGGTTTGTTTTACTTGCATTGATCCGAATCAACGCAGTCCCATCAATTGATCACACCATAAAGAACGAAAATATACTGATGTACGTATATGCCATCCGCATTCGCCACTGGGTCCCGTCATTACCCGTTAGGTTAGCTAACTAATGACAGAGCGGGGACTGGACTAGCACGGATGCAAAACATATACAACATCTACTAATATATATACCAATATATTATTTTCGCTCAAGGTGTGATAAAATGCAACATCACAAAAATGTACCGCATCACAGAACAATACAGATATCTGGGATCCCCGGGTTTCACAGAGCCGCTGAAACCCGACGTTCCCCTGGTCATGTGGATGGCCTGTGCAATGAAATCCTAGACCCCTATGGGCGCGGCAAGTCACCCGCCAAAACCTGAAGCGAGGCAGCCCCCTTCAGCAACGTGAATGGACTACCCAGTACGTCACGGAATCCAGTAACTTGGGCACCCCTCCTGGGTCAACCTGTACCCCCTACGAGTGCGGCGAATAGCCTGCCAATTCTAGAGTGAAGCCCCCCCGTCTCAATGCCATGAGATGCGGGCTTGTTGCCCTCTAGAACCTGGCTATCCGTGCACCCCTCCGCGGGGTAATCCTAGTACAGAAAGTAAAATATACATACAACGGGTACATCGACCGCAACCTGATCGTGCCCCAAAATAATAATACAAACAGGCAGTGACGGCAGTCCACATGTCGGACGCTCGCCCCGCAATATCAAATGTACATAATACAAAAAAACCTGTACTAGTATTGCATCCAGGCTATCCCCCACGACCAATCCGCAACATCACAGCAAAATCACAGAACATCAACGTGAAAGTCACGTTCGCAAATCCGTCTAACCGGGCTATAGCAGTTAGACAGGATTTACCGATCAAGTGACATTCACGGTCGCAGATATAATGTAAATACTGTGAACTAATGTGTTTAAAATATCCGATCGATCAAATTTTACCAAGTGGGCCCCCAAGTACTACTGTAGCACATCAAGAAATTCTGGGCCCAAAAATAATATTCCAAAACCCCTATTTCCAAGTCAGGAGCTTTCTGAAAAATTTTGGTACACTGAACAGTTCAAGTCGCGGCGGAACCGCGGCCCAAGCATGGGTTTGGCCGCGGTTCCGCGGTCGTTTAGACTGTTCACGAGACCAAATTTTCCCAGAACTCTTACAATGTCATACACATCATTCTGAACCAACCTGAAAAATTTTTGGACTTCAAAAAATTTCGACAAAAACTGATGTGAAGAAAAATACGGTTTTTGGAAAATTGTTCGATCGGAAATGTAAAACACATTAGACCAATCTAGACTATGTTAATGGCGAGGCTCTGATACCACTGTAAGTGCACGGCGGCGCCCCGTCCTCCATCCCGAGGCCAAATGCGGAAGCGATGGTTAACTTTGATTTTTTCAAACCGGCACCACCGTGCACTAAAACCCGGATCGTACCATTAACTAGTCCTAGCTAACTACAAGATGGGGAAGAGAGATATACCGAGCGATCCGAGTCCTCCGGTCTTCTCGTCGTCGTCCCGATCTCCCGCGAAATGTCCGGTCTCCACCTCCTCGCCGGAAGGGGCACCACGTCGCCGGCTTCTTTTACGGGCTCCCACCTCTATACCGAGGCAACTCGGGCACGAAGTTGGCGAGCCGACGTGCCCAAGATTTGCTGTAGAATGTGTAGTGCTCATGTCTCATTTTGGGGTTCATGGAGGTTGCCTTTTGGTGGAGGGATTGAAGTGGTCTTGTGGAGATTGAACTAGTGGGATTTTACAAAGCCAAAGGAACAAAAATCCCACACTCACAAATCTTGGACAGCCCCCTAAAGGCTTGGCCGGCTGATCAGTCGAAAATAATGTATTTTTAACACGGCAATTTCCTTATCATTTGCACTCATTTAGAAGTGTTCGGTATTCATATTTCACATATTAGCAAATCGGTCGTTAAATATCAGATTGCATGTGTTAGACTTTTAAACCGGCACTTTAAGGGAAATTGACTGTATTTTATGGCATCGCATCATCCCTGTATTGCGCAACACTTGTCTCGAGATTTGTGCAGGAAATTGCAGGAGCAAAGTCAAAAGAAGCTGATAAAAAATACACCAACTCCATGTTTTCAGATCTGGTAGCAATACAGAAGGCCAAATGAAATTCCACACATCAAAACAAAGCCCAAATACTATAGAGAGAATTAACAGAGAAGACCAAAGCCCAAGGCCCATAAAGAGCCGCGGATCCGCGGTAGGAGCTTGCTTGCGCCGCGGATCCTCCGCATTCTTGTCACGTCAGCAGTTTATTTTTAGGGCATAATTCCTCTCTCAGTCCCAGAAGCTTAGAAAGACACGTCAAATTCCAGAATTATCTCGAAGCTTCTACCAGATCAGCAAAGAAGATTAAGCAAGGCTAATCTTAATTAAGCTCCTAACAAACTATTTCTAGAAGCTCCCTCCTAACTAATCACATCTAGAAGCTTCTCCTCTAACTAACTTTTGGAGGGAAATTCAAATTTCATCTAACAAACTTTTGGAGGGAAACTTAAAATTCAAATCCTAGATCTAGGGTTTTGATGGCTATAAATAGGAACCGAGATCTAAGGGTTGGGGGGGATTAGTTCATCATTAGTTAGTCTTCTCTCATCATTCTAATTCTTCATCTTCTTCCACAAGTCCAGTGATAAGGCTTGTGCGAAACCCTAACCCTAATTCCACTCCAAATTCAAGATCTTGAGTACCAAATCAAGCGAGAAGCCTTCAACCTTTTAGGAGCCGAGCCGATCTTCAATCGGGCAAGTGATCCAAGCCGATCCGCGACTCAAGGAGACGAGCGAAGCCAAATCGACGATCGAGTTCTTCCTCTTGTAGTTCTTGAGCGAATGTAATGAAATTGTTGATATAAATAAAAGGTGAAATTCTTTAATCTTGCTTTCTTTTAATTCTTGCATCATGATTAGATCTCAATTTGTAATTGTTGCTCTTGTTGTGATGTTTGAGTAAAACTCCGCTCGTTAAGGAGTCGAGACGATCAATAGAATGATGATGTAACAAATCTTTAAACGATTCTTGAGTCCTACGAGTTTTGTAAACCCTAGCAAGTTCAAGAATCGATGACCTAGTTTCGTTGCGATGCTTTCTTGATTGTGATCACTCGAAATTGGGGATCTACGATCGTTTCTTGAATTTACTAGAGGCTAGAATGTGAATGATATCGACGAAAGAACAAGGGATAAGATGAAACCCTAGTTTCATAAGAAATCCCTAATTCTCGATCGATTATCATCGATCTAGTATCTATTCATCGAAGGATAAGAATACGTAATTGTAAGATTACATCACATCTATAGATCCGATCGATTCCTACGAGCCTCATTTCGATTCTTGATATTTGGGTTGGAAAAATCAACAAACTATTAATTCTTGATTCTATCTTTTTAATGCTTTCTTAAATCTAGATTTTCTCTTCTTGAATTGCAATTACAAATCTTGAATTGTTTGTTTTCTTTTCATTAAATTTTCAACTCATCTAATTCAAAAGACGAACTATTACACTGTCCCTGTGGACGATCCGCACTCACTTACAATCTACATCCGATACCGTAGTTGATTGCGGTCAAATAATTCTTTGATTGTGATTTCTATACAATTTCCAACTACACAAACAAGAATTTCGTTTCAATCACCAGCCATGGCTCTTGGGAGTGGAGAGAATAAGAGAGGGAGTAAGTGAAAAAGAGATAGCCACAAGAATAATGCAAGTGAGAGGAATGGTCATCATGCAAAGAAATGATCACTAGCAAAACCACACTCCATCAACAAATCAACAACCATGATTGCTACAAAAAGTCAAGCAATCATGAACCATGGAAGGTCAAGGGATGGGGCTCCATCATGATCCAACAATATGCAAAGACCCCCTTTCAAATTGCTTATTTGCACAAATGCAAATAAGCCCTCCTCCACCAATCTTCGGCCAATGAAAGATACAAAGAAATATGGCCGAAACGGAAAGCAAACTGGCAACTCCAGAAAACTGGTCCCGTAATAAATTACAAGAAAACCCCGCTACTGTATATACATACCCGTATTTGTATTCCGACCGAAATACAAATGCAATGAGACAAAATCTACACTGTACTACACTAGGATCCGGCTTAAACCAAAACCGGCTAGTATTATTTGTTCGATCCTGATCCGTGCAATACCGCACGTATCTAATCGATCCCTGCCATATCTCCATACGGCCTCTACAGCGTTTCGCCCGAAAACTTGAGCAACTGAATGTGGGGGACTCTAAAGACTCGTCAACACCTTGGTTGTGGATCTAACCACTAGCACGTCAAAGGTATAAGCCAATACGTAACGGGCTACCACGTATTGACCAAAAGGGACGTCGATGAGCGAACTCATCCTGACACCCTACTGAGCCTGTTAGTGACAATATCCGGACAGTCCGGTCCGTTCGTCTATGAGCATCGCATGACGGGCCTAGGGGGTTGGTAAAACTCAGACCCCCAAAAGCGGTACAAGTCGTGTCGGAGTGTAGCCCAGAACACCCTGAGATACTACTGGAATACCTACCTGTAAATCTCCTGCCTCGGCCGAGGGCTTGTCCTCCCTCAATCATTGCAATCACGTGCCTGTGATCCAATAATTGACACTGAGGGCAGTATCTCCTACATTATTTTTGTTTTTTTTATTAAAGATCATTGATCTTGTTTTTGGATCAATGATCTATCAGAAGAAATTCTTCTATCTAAAAGGTCTTTTACCATTCTTCTTTTTTTTTCTGAATTTTCTTAGAGTTCTCTCTGTTTAATTTCTCAAAGAATGTTCATGCCTTTGATTTGAGATCTAGGGGTCTTTATATAGTGCCCATAAGTTTGTTGAATTTGTTAACGAGATCCTTCTCTGAGTGATTTTAGGAATTTTCCCCACCGTTGGATCTTTGATCCAAGTGCTTCTGTTTTACAGAAGAAAATCTTCTTGTTTTAACAAGAACAGAAAGATTTCTTTAAAATCTTAATTCTATTTGGCGCAAATGCCCCAGCGCGTGACACGTGTCACGCAGCGCACAGCGCAGCGCAACTGCGCTAGCGCATCTGCGCTGACACGTGTCGCGCAGCGCAAAGCGCAGCGCGACTGAGCTAGCGCATCTGCGCTGACACGTGTCCCGCAGCGCAGTGCTTGCGCAATTGAAGCGTTGCTTCCTTTAATTTTGCTTTAAATAGAGCTTTGCTCTGATTGGGCGTGCCTTCTTGGGCGCTACGCTGACGTATCAGCGCCTGACACGTGGCGCGTTGCGCCTGAGATTTGAAGCGTTGCTTTAAAATTTGAATTTTGAATTTCAACAGAGCTTTGCTCTGATTGGGGAAACAAATGCCCCCCCACCGTTGCGCTCACGTGGCGCGCACGTGAGTGCAGCGGTGGCATGCTCTTGACCGTTAGATCAAGGTGTGAGCTGAAGGGGCGCAAGCGCCTTATAAATAGGACCTATGGCTCTTAGGAAATCTTCACCATTTCAAGATTTTTGATTTTCTACAGAGCTTTGCTCTTGCTTAAGAACTTCAGAGCTTTGCTCATTTCCAAAGTTAGAAACTTTAGGTAAAAATTTATTTAAATCAAATTAATTTAAATTAATCTTAACCAAAGAGCTTTGCTCTCACAGATCTTTTGATCTAAAAAGATCCCCATTGAGGTTTCATAAACAGAGCTTTGCTCTCAAAAACTTATAGATCTGCAGAGATCTTGTTTATGGGTTCTAACCCATGAACAGAGCTTTGCTCTTGAATCAACTGTAAATCTTTCAGATCTGAAAAAAATGAAGATTTTTCATAAGTTTTTCATGGATTTTTCAAGATTCCAAAATTTTTATTTCTTTTAAGTGTAAAAATTTTCTGATGGACCTTTCCATTATTACCATAGAGCTATGCTCTTTTAAGGAATTTTATTCCTTTGAGACCAGAATTTGACAAGTGTCATTCTGTGACAGAGCTTTGTTCTGAAAGAGGAGATTTTCTCCTTGTCTCTAGGGGTTCCCCATTGATGATAATATTCTCTTGGGGATCTTTTCTTTAACTGACAGTCTCACCCAATGATGAGGCTGTCTTATCAAATGATGCACTTTCATCCAGATTTTGTGGGTCCCCATTGGGTCCCCTACCCACTGTACTGCAGTGTGGTGTGATTAATTTTAATTTAATCAATTCTTAAATTCAATTAATTGAAAAATTTTAAATGCCAAGTGTTGGAATTGCAGCACTGACGGCTATTTTGTTCTTTTGCAGTGACCATGTCTTTCGACACTTCGTTCCCGTTCGTTTGGAGGAGGAGGGATTTCCCGAAGCGCCTTTGGACCGCGAAGTCCTGGCTATGATTAAGGACCACGACCCAGAATGTAAGAGTCTCCACCTTTGGGGGTCGTGGTATAACCAGATTATCATGGATCGACGGAGCTTTACGTGCGCCGTACCGTCAGAACCCATCACGGCGATTCATTACGCCACCCCACCCTCGGTGCAGTATGCTGTCGAGATGGTTGATTGGACCTCGAAAGGCTTTCTTCATCCCGCCATAGATGCGATTCCGGTCCAGCGTCCTATGGTTTTGGATATCCTAGGATGCCGTATTTGTCAGGGCGAGGCGCGACCTTGGGGGCAATCATATAACATTGGTTTGATCCCCCGCCACCCGATCGGTTATCTGCCGTGGGCCCGGTACATCCTGTCGATGAAGAAGTCGCAGTTGATAAGGTTAGGATTGTACACCGCGGTGTACGTCTCTCTGTTCCAATATGCCACGCTCCCCACCTGGTGGTTCAAGGCCTTCCTGGAGCAGTGGAACATTCCTACCCACACTTTCCTCGCCATGGATCGGGAAGTGTCAATCTCTCTGGAAGAGTTTACGGAGGTATCCGGTTTACCTGTTATAGGGGAACACTATGAGGAGTTGTTCCCGACAGACTAGTACGTCTTCGGTGCTAAGCCAATGGTAAGGGGGCTCACGCCGGAGAATGCTGTTCAACACCAATTCCCAAGCTTGATTAAAGTGTTGAATATCTATGAGTCCCTTTTCATCGAACATGGGAGTCAAGGAGTTAACTTTGAGGATTTCATCGCTCGGTTCCTTCGCCCAAGCGTCCTCTCATCAGAAGTTGCCAAGTTCGCTACCCTGGATGACCCTTTCGGCCTAGGTGTGGACAACCTGCCGGAGAAGGAGTTAGACCAAAAAGGTTTTTTTCCTTCCGGACTTCCCGACTATGTCTTTTACAGAAATTGCGGCCCCCGGGATGGACGAGGATGCCTTTTTCTTAGGATTTCTCGTGTTGTGGCTGAGTTGGTTTGCGATCCCAATGCACTCTCACCGTATGCGGCCCTTTGTCTTTTACCCAGCCTACCGGATGGCCATCGGGGTAAAGGTGGCCGTTGGGATTGCCGACCTGGCACACCTATATCATGGCCTCAGTCGAGCAGCGGATGCTAATGAGCCCGGGGTACTGCACGTGGTCTTCCCGATGCACTACTTTGTATCGTGGCTCGAGCTACACACGGCGGGTGTCTTCGGCATGCACAAAAGGCCCTCGTTCTTCGACAAGTGTGGTTTCCCTCGCATTATACAGTTGATCGGTGCATCAATTGTGACCCCATCACCACGGAACGCTAGGGGTTTAGTCTTTCGCCCTCACACCGTTGGAGCCGGGATGTCCTTTATTGACAAGGTATTGACCATTGGAAAAGCGTCCACCGCTGCGGTGTGACCATTACAAGACTCCTTTAAGGATGGAGCTTCAGTTTTGACGGCCCGGGAGACCCTCCACTTGTATTCTATTAGACCGGGCTTCCTAGTCTTCAGGCAGAACGGTGCGGCAATTTTCATGAGATATAACCCGCATCGTTTCGCCCAACAACTGGGCTACGATCAAGGGGTACCCTTGGAAGCTTTCCTACTGGAACCTGCTGCCAATGAAGAAGGGATGGAGAACGCGTTGCATCACTTCATGCGCCTGAACACGGGTTCTCATTTTGTTATCAGTGCGCCGGAGTGCGCTCCACGACTCCTTAATGTATATAAAGAGTGGTACAATCATGCGACGGGGGCCGTTATAAAGAAAGAGAGGCGAGTGTTGGTCGACCGTAAAGGTGCACCTCCCAGCACCGACCGTAATGCTCCTTTGGTGCTTAGGACTCCGGTAGTTGCTCCTATAAAAGATGTTAGAGCCGGGCCATCGCATGCGCAAAGTCCTCCGCACGGATTGCTGCTCCCTGATACTACAGATGCACCTCCAGCGCCCTGTGCTCCAGTGGAGACAGTGGTTGTAGCCTCGCCGGAGTCTGGCGTGGGTGCAGACATCGGGACCCGTCGTCCTAAAGTGGCTGCTAAGCGTAAATCGATCCCACGTGCACCTAGGGTCGGAGGGCAGAAGAAAAAGAAGTCGCTCTTTGCTGCAGATGTCGCGTTCGGTCAGGAACCCTACGCTCCCTATGCCGAGGGCCTGAGCGAATATGGGACTAACGAGGGATTAGTCATGCCGCCGCCGGATGATACAGACTTGGAGGCCGCTCTCGAAACTTCAGCGTGGTTGGCAAAGCGTGACGCATGGCTAGCTAAGCTCGTGCAATCAGGTAACTACTAGTCGCATTTTCTTTATTGTATCATATCCTCCTCATTGCCTTTGACTAACGTTTTTCCTTCTTTTCTTCCAACAGGCATTACTGATGAAGAAGCCATTGCCGCTTCGCTCGAGACCTTTCAAGAGGAGGAACGTCTCAGAGCGTCTTTAGGCCTTAATAAGTTTCAATTCATCAAGCTTTCATTTTCTTTGTGTTATGGTCAATTTAACCTCTCCCTTTTTATGGCAGAAACCTCAATCTCGTTTCCGCCAAGTGACGCAACTGCTCTGCCAGCTGCCGATGTTCCTGCTCCCTCTGGGCCACCGCAGGAGGTCCGTCTCGAAGAGCCGATGAGAGATGCCTTAAAGGCTCTGGAGGCATCTCTGAACGAGGACGACGACGCCTTGAAGGAAGCGTCAAAGAGATCCATCGCGACAGCTCGGGAGGAGAGGAAACGGTCAAGGCGCGAAGCGAAGGCACGCCGGGCTGCTTTGGCTACGGGAGCGGGCCCCAGCACCGTCCCTCGTGCTGATACTCCCTCCGAAGAGGCCCCTGTCGCCCTATCCACTGCTCGCAGACAAGTGGCGCGCGCAGTTCGGAGCGCAAATGATAAATCCACTTCAGGTAATATTTCTCTCAAAATTTTGTTGTAAGAGTTATAATGCCATCGGTTCTTATATATTTTATCTTACAGGGCCAAGTCCGACCGAGGGGGAGGCGGAGACCGTTGAACCCAAAGAAACAGAGGAGGCGGCACCTGCCGAACCTGAGCCGACGGTGGGCAACGTCGCTGAGGCTTCGGAGCCTGAGATGGAGGTTGAGGGGTCTGCAGCCGAGAAGGTCATTGATGCCGAGCCTGAAGTGGCGGCAGATGAAATGATCATTACAACTGAGCCCAGGGTGGTGGCGGACGAGGCGCTTGAGGCCGGCGATCTCATGGTGACGGCGGATGAGCCGATGGAGACCGTGGAGCCAGCAGAAGTAGCGGGTGAGATGGGTACGACTCTTGGGGAAGAGTTAGCCACTCTCTCCCAAGAGTCCGGCAACGCTCCAATCATTGCCCTCACCGTGTACGATCTTCCGCCGTCTCCAGATCTTGCGAGCATGACAACGGTCCCTATTGACTCGGGTGACGAGGCCACGGGCGGTGGCCTCATGTCGATGGAGGGGGGAGTGGCCTCCGTTTCGGCCGGTAACTCGTCAGGTAAATCCCAAGTTACTGTCCTTTTTATTTTGCAATCCTTTCTGACAAGTTCACCTTTTCATAACGCAGGTGCAGCCAGCACCGATGCCCCACTGCTCGAGGGAGCGCCTTCAACGACTGCCTTGGCGGTGGTCACCTCTCAGCCCTCTCTCATACCATCGAAGATGTTGGAAGGTATGGGTTTGCAATTTATTAATCTTGTCTTTCAGACGTATAATTTGTGTACTAAAGTCGTACTTGTTGTGCCTTTCAGGAGTGCTTTTTGACCATCTTTATCAAGTGTTGCTCCCACACTTCTCCTTCCCATCCGAACTCGCTTCTTCCTCTGGTGGCGCTGGTGAGTATGATTTTCATTGATATCTTCCTTTTCCATTGATGGAATTACTTCTAACCTTTTTTCTCGTCCCGACCGCAGTGCTACAGATTGAAGGAGGGGTGAAAGATCAGCTGCACCACCGGCCCTTCCGGCCTTGCCATCTGCTTCAACTGGTACAGCGATTATTACACTGATAACCCCCCTTTTTATTTTCTGTACTGTTATCTGAACATATCTTGTTTCTTTTCAGCTGTCGTTCCAGTCTCGGTGCCCTTTGAGCCTCGCATTACAATGCCGGTGGGTCCTTATCTGAGGCGTCCATCTTCGAAAGGCGCCGCGAATAGTCTGCGCATGTTGAGTGACTACGTCGAGGAACTCGACGTTGAAACTCTACATTTGCCGCAGACTTCGCTACGGCGGTTAACCCAATGCTGGTGATACTCGTGAACTTTCATGACGAGGGCATCATCGCATCTTGGGTTAACCATTGCAGGGAGATCGAGGCACGCCTGCATCAGCTGGAGTCGATGCGTCCCGCTCCTAAGACTTTAGCCGCCAGTAATCAAAGGGCAGCATGGATTGAGCAGAGCGTTTCTTACTTCCGCCATCTCGAACAAGAAGTCATTTCAAGGCGTAAGGAGTGCAGTGAGACTTCGAGCAAGTCTGCCCAACTGCATGCTCGGGTGGAGGCCAATGCTGCACGGCTGAAGGTTGTCTTTGAGGGCCTTCTATAATGTCTTTCCGAAGGGTTATCATTGAGGCAACAGCTTGACGTTGTCGAGCGGGATGCACCCAGCCAGGAAGCAGCCCAGAAGGCGGCCGAGGAGAAACTTTCATCCTTTTTGCGGCAGCGGGCCCAGGTGGAAGCGGAGGTGGCCGCGGCAGTCACTCAAGAGGAGGCGCTGAAGGAAGTGCGAGAGCAGCTTGCGGATTTGTTAAAGACACTTCCTCCTCAGTAGCTATCCCTCTTTGTATCGTTTGTACTTGTAAATAAAAACAATGTATATATATATTTTTTATTCTTTAACATAATGTATCTTGTACCCAATCAAGTTTATGAATAAAAGATACACATTTTTTGTAATGTCTTGTGTCATTTCTCCGCCTTTTCTTTCCTCTTATTATCAGTATACTGTCTTGATAAACACATTTGACCGATAATAGAGTAAGCATCTAGATTTCTTCACGAGATAGCGATGGCTTAGGCCGCAGTTTCAGATCTGCCGCCTAAGACTTTTCAACTCTATGAGCCGTGAGGGTCTCATAGAGACTTTTTTTTCCTACGGATCGAGAGGATCTCGTAGGTGGGTTTTCTTCTTAGGAATCGTGAGGATTCTTAAGTGTGTTTTCTCTTGTAAGTCGTAAGGATCCTATAAGAGAATTTTTCCCTCTTACGGGTCGAGAGGACCCGTAATTGGTTGTTTCCCTCCTTATCGAAACTCAACTTTAGAGAGTGAGACCCGTGAATAGTATGCAAGAGGCCGTTTTAGACTGACTTACAGGGTCCCATTGTTGAGGAAGCAAGTTTTTTAATCCCTGCTGCCTGAGGCTTCATCTTGCAAGTTGAGACGAATCGGGAATTTCCCGCGGAGACACTGGTTTCTCTGCGAGCCGACACGAATCAGGAGGCTCTCGTCAAGGATGTTTATTTCCTTGAGTTGAGGTATTTACCAAGGATTATTTGTTTTCCTGGTGCCAAGGATTATTTGTTTCCCTGGTGTTGAAACGAGTCGAGAATTTCCCACGGATATACTGGTTGCTCTGCGAGCCGACGCGAATCAGGAGGCTCTCGTCAAGGATTGTTTGTTTCCTTGAGTTGAGGTATTTGCCAAGGATTATTTGTTTCCCTGGTGTTGAAACGAGTCGAGAATTTCCCACGGAGACACTGGTTGCTCTGCGAGTCGACGCGCATCAGGAGGCTCTCGTCAAGGATTGTTTGTTTCCCTGAGTTGAGCTATTTGCCAAGGATTATTTGTTTCCCTGGTGTTGAAACGAGTCCAGAATTTCCCACGGAGACACTGGTTGCTCTGCGAGTCGACGCGCATCAGGAGGCTCTCGTCAAGGATTGTTTGTTTCCCTGAGTTGAGGTATTTGCCAAGGATTATTTGTTTCCCTGGTGTTGAAACGAGTCGAGAATTTTCCACGGAGACACTGGTTGCTCTGCGAATCGACGCGCATCAGGAGGCTCTCGTCAAGGATTGTTTGTTTCCCTGAGTTGAGGTATTTGCCAAGGATTATTTGTTTCCCTGGTGTTGAAACGAGTCGAGAATTTCCCACGGAGACACTGGTAGCTCTGCGAGTCAACGCGCATCAGGAGGCTCTCGTCAAGGATTGTTTGTTTCCCTGAGTTGAGGTATTTGCCAAGGATTATTTGTTTCCCTGGTGTTGAAACGAGTCGAGAATTTCCCACTGAGACACTGGTTGTTCTGCGAGTCGACGCGCATCAGGAGGCTCTCGTCAAGGATTGTTTGTTTCCCTGAGTTGAGGGGTTTGCCGAAGACACTGGTTTCTTCGGAGTTGGGATGAATCGTTGAGGTTTGGCTTCATTTTCTGGCGGAGCCTGTTGGGAAAGTAAGGTTCCCTCTTTGTTTGCGCCCTTGGATTGTATATAGGGATCGATGTGATCTTAACTGTAGGGCCAAAGTTTTATCATCATTTTTTTTATTTTAATTCCGCGATGCTCTATCATTTCAGTTTTTATATCGCGAAGGTCGCGAATGCCCAATCATTTCGGCTATTTTTCGCGGTGCCCAATCATTTCGGCAGTTTATTTCGTTTTTACTCGCTGCTTTTTATTGCGAGTTGCCCAATCATTTTGGCTATTTTGCAAGCATACATTTTTACTTGCTTCTTTTTATTGCAAGTTATCCCATCATTTCGGCTATTTCATATGCATGTGCAGCCTACTGGCTTTTCGCCGTAAACCTGAAATTGGACACCGATTTCGGCATCAGCACCGTTACAACTGGGATATTACCGGGAGCGAATCATCATTTGCCTCTGCCGATGTTGACCAAAGGTGGCTTAGCGACCAGGGTTAAGGTCCTGTTGACTAAGGCTTTTGACTTTGTGAGCCGTAAGGGTCACACAAAGTGATTTCTCCCTACAAGTCGTGGGGATCTTGTAGGTGTATTTTCTCCTTAGGGATCGTGCGGATTCCTAAGTGCTTTGTTCCTCTGTAAGTCGTAAGGATCCTACAAGAGGATTTTCTCCTCATAAATCGAGAGGATTTACAAGGGTTGTTCACCATGTGAACATATGCCTAGTCTCGGATGGGACTTGATTAGGGAAATGTTTATTCGCGCCCGTGGATTGTATACAAGGGCCAGTATTGAGCCACTTGTAGGGCAATATCGGAAGTTGTGGGGGTTGCTTAAGTACAGGTTTAGGTCTCTGTAACTTAAGACTTTCAAATCTTATGAGCCATGAGGGTCTCATAAGAGAGTCCTCCTTACGAGTCGTGAGGATCTCGCAAGTGTATTTTCTCCTTAGGAATCGTAGGGATCCCTAAGTGTGTTGCTCCCTTGTGAGTCGTAAGGATCTCACGCGGGTGGTTTCTCCTTACTGTTAGTTATATGTATGCCCTAGAGGCCATTACTGTACATTGGATGTATATTGTAGTGGATGCTGGGACATATATAGGTAGGACTTTCTTGCTCGACATGATAGTACGCTATCTGGTTACTCTTTATCTTAACATGTATACTTTCTGTCTCTTTGTTACATGTTGATAAAGCCCTAAGGATGTGTACTCGACTTCCAGGACTATGATGCAGATCATACTAGTGGGGCCTGGGTAGTCAATGAGTACATCCTTCAATGTTCCTAGTCGTGAGAATATCGAGACGGGGCATCGATATTCCAGAGTAGACTAGCGTATATCTTCTCGACCCATGTGATGGGCGATGGATGATCCCATATCCATTGGTGTTTGACATCAGAGATGGTATGCGGTTGCTCAGTGGAGACTGGGTACACTGAACGGACTGGCCGAGAACTCCCAGATGGTATTATACCTCACGTCAGATGGCAGTTCTCTGGTGAGACTGGTACAGTTTAGTCTGTTGACCCGAGATCGTCATAGAGTCTTGTGTGTCTCCCACTGTGCTTTGATTTCCACCCTACCACGGCTCTACTGAGCCGTGCAAACAGGTAGTTTTTGGGTACATTTCCGATTCACATGGAGGCAATGAGCGATAGGAGGGGATTCGTCTCTCCTGGTATTGGGGGTTGATGTTGCGCTATGCTCGACTGGCCATAACAGGAAATCCCTGGCCAGGGTTGCTGTGATATATTGGTAAGAGTTATCAGTAGTTTCACGATTGTTATGGACCTTATATCGACACGACTTATCGAGCTACTGGGGTCTGACGTTTACCACCCCTAGGCGAGATGTGCGACATATCAGACGACGAGACCGGACTGTACGGTAAGTGTTACTGGTTGGATTCACAGGAGTGTGAGCGGGCTTGCTCGACGATCTTCTGATCGCTCAATACCCGGGTGGCCGTTACGTTTGGCAGACCGCTTGCGGCTTGTGGGTGTTTGATATGATCATCACCTGCTGCCGGCGTATTGACGAGTCTTTAGAGTCCTACACAGAGGTTTCCTGGCTCAAGCAAAACGAAATAGGAGCGCATATGAGATATGTGCGGGACCGAGAATAATGCGTGTATGTGATACCGTATTCTATTCTCGCGATGAATGTATCGATTGGTTGTATGCGATATAACCTAGTTATCGAATCGAGTATTGATTCGATAAGTCGATACATTGGATATTAGTCGGTCATATGCGATATGACCGGATCGTTAAATCAAGTGTTGATTTAATGATTTAATGTATAATTATATATTTGATATATTACTTTACATTAACTAGTATTGGTTCACTTAAGATGGATTTTCTCACTTGATGTGCACATTGTATATATGATATAGTTTTGTGCACTAGTTTGTATCATGTTTGATGATACATGCAAACTTGGGTGTGTGTGTGCTTTAAACTATGATTATGTTAATGGTTAGGGTTTTATTTATTTATTCATTCATTTTGGAAAGGATAAAATGGTGGTTTTCTTTTCTTTCTTTGCTTGAAGCTTCTTGAAGCTTCAAAGCATCTTTGAAAGTCTACCATTTTGTCTTTATCCCAAACCTAACCATTCAACTAAACTAAAGTTTATTCTCTACACTAAACCATGGTTGCTAAAATGATAAGAATCACTTTATTTTCTTTTTTTCATAATTCTTATCATATTCTTCTTCTTCTTCTTTTTCAAGAAGAAGAAACCATTCTAGCTTCAATGGTGCCTTGAGAAAAAGAGTGAGAAATCCAATTCTAAAGTGAACCCACTTCCTATTTCTTCATCCTCTACCACTTGCCATGTAGTATAGGGTGTTTTCTTCATAAGTTTCATGACTTGGTGAAGTTGGAGCTTGATCTTGAGTTGCCTCGACGTAGATCATCTTCGGCATCGAAGTCGACGACCTAGCCCGATCATTTCTCCGACGAAACCATCGCCAGAGTCCGGGATCCGATGATCGCAGCGGAGGGACGTCATCACGGAGCTAAGGAGGTGGAGGACCGGATCTACAAAGGTTGTAGTCTCTTTCACTTAGCAGTAAAGTTGTTTACTAGCTTGTAGTTTCGCCTATTCTCTAGTTAACGATCTAGTTTAAGGTTTCTCGGCACCGGAAAATTTTGAATTTGGCATGGTTGATGCCTTGTGAGACCTCATAGCGTGTCTAGGAACCCTACAGTGGTATCATAGCCAGGTTAGAGCTTTAGGCGAAGAGTAGAGGATGTGAGAAGTCCGATCGAACCCGAAACCCTAGTTTAAAACCCTTCTCTGTACATTTTTTCAAAACTGGGTTTTTTCCAAATTAAAAATATGCAGAAAAATCAGCAGGGTTTTCTAGGAGTTACTGTGCAAAACGAGCTTCTAAATCGATCAAATAGCCGCGGAACCGCGGCAATAGCTTGGCTCATGCAGCGGTTCCGCGGCCGTACGGTCGTTTCTTTCATTAATTTTTGCACAGTAACTCCTATCTATTAGTGCTGTATTTTCTGGGAATTTTTAAATTATACTCAAGAGTTGAGTTTTTTGGGTTATATTGGGAGTTCGTTGTTTCGATCGAAAGTTTAACTTCGTCTATGTGTTTTTCCGGGTATTTTTAGAACATATGAAAAGTTCGACCGGATATAAATACCCACTTTTTCCCCTGTCGGGAAATTTCCATGTGTTGGATCTTTCCGTTGTTTAAGAACGTTCGAAGTAGTGCAAGTAACGCGATGGACCCTCTAGAAGAAAACAAACCTTAACTCGATTATGTGACCGTCTTGAACTGCCCTTTGAACCTTAGGGTTTGGGGCAGTACGGCGTGCCACATGTGAGGCGTTGGTTTGACCCTTCTACGGCTGGACCGTTGGTACTGTGGCACGAAGTGAATGTTCTTAAACTTATTTCAAGTGTTGAGCTGTTTTGGGAAAACTTGGGTGTTCGATTGTTCGATCGGAAAGTTTAACATTTTCTATTTATCCGGAATGTGCTACAATATTTGGAATCTACAAGTAGTTATAAGATAACTAAATGAATGTTATAAACATAGCGGTTTAGTCTCACTTGATCGGTTGCCACGGAATTTTGATGTGATCAAAAGTCCGTCGCAATCACGTAGCGTACGCGGATACTCCCCGGATAAACTTAATAGACAGCTACACCCCATAGCCCCGACCAAGTGACTGTAGGAGAACCCCGTCGCCGAAAGCATCCATTCGGGTGCTCGTGGCAGCGGAGTTTCGCCTTAGTGCACTTCGTCGACGGGGTCGGGAGTGCGGCCGTCTACTAAAGTTTGCGACGAGTATTCGATCAAAATGTCGGGAATCTTGTTAAATTGCCCGACTTGATATTGAAAAGAGTTTTCGATAATGAGACTAAAATGCGAGGTTTATAATTGTTAGGCATGCGATGTCTAAGGAATTCATTTGATTAGGCATGCGATGTCTATGCAAGTTGTGGATTCCAACTGTTGTAGTTTTACACTTTCTTTTCTGTGACCGTAAGTGTAATATGTGATATCGCCGGTTTCGTTGCTATATGTCAACGACAATTGGGATACGCATGTTTACTTACGTTGATGACATGTGATGTTATGTGTTGCTGGATATGTTATATTGGATCGTCGTGTTTGAATAGCCGGAGGGTTTTTATATGAGATGAGTGTTTTTCATTTTCATTCATGTAAAAACTTGTGTGTAATATTCTTTTATTGGGGCACTTCCAGGTTGCGGAAGATGTCACCGTTGATGTATATTATTTACTTTTCCGCATTAGGATAGACCCAAGGAGGGGAGCACAAGTAACCGGGTTCTAGGGTCTAGTGGGAGACCATCTCGAGGAGTCGAGTCCGGGTCTCCTAACCCTAGAATTGGTAGGGTTGCTTGCCGCTCTCGTAGGGGTCTAGGGGTGTGGGATTGGCTATTCATCACGACCGTGGAATCCGTGTTTTATACCGGCTCGTATTAAAAACACGGACGCCCTAGTATATCCAATATTTCATATGATATTTTCTGCTGCGTTATCTGTGATGTGATCATGTGATATGTTCAGATAGATATTATATATAGTATATATGGTATATTATATAGACGTTGCTTATGTTTTACACCCGCGCTAGCCCTACCTCGCTCTGGCGTTAGTTACCTAACCTAACGGTGCAGACGGGACATCGAGGCGAATGCGGATGGCATAAGCATACGTTATATTTATCTGTGATGTTTAGGTGGACTTAAATGATGGGGCATTCATTAATGAGATTAATGAAATAAAATAAACCTAAAAGATGTTGTGGAATCGAATTTCAAAATAAAACAGGTAGCTACAGTTCTTGCTTTGCATCGCGGTGTTCCTTGTAGAACATCCTGCACCTTATTCGATGAGGAAAGGACCGAGATCCCTTCACCGGGAGTGACTCCTTTAGCAATAACTGGCAGATGCTTCACACTCGGTTTGTATTTTGATTGCTTCTATAGTTTCTGCTTTGCACAGTGATATATATGATATATCCCGCACCTCATTCGACGAGGAAATGGCCGACGATCCCTTCACCGGGAGTGACCCCTTTAGCAAAACTAGAAAAGCCTCAAAAACATTCCATTTAAAAACCATTTGATTCCGCTACGAGATCAAGTTCAAAGCGTTAAAGGTTTTATTAAAAACCATCCGCAACCCTCCATCATTTTAGGAAGTAGAGTACTTAGTATTCGTGCTGTGTTTGTTGACCATAGTCAAGGCACAGTGTACGGTAGCTAAGTGATGTCTTCCTACACCGCATATGATGCGATTAGTTGGGACAGTCGCGTGACTTTGTTGACCTTAGTTAAGGGTCATGTGGGTGGGTCTAATTAATCACGAAATGACGGGTAGAACTTGACTAGTACTTATGATTTGTTGACCATAGTTAAGGTTATAAGTGCTAGGGGTAAAAATCTTTATCGGGATTTTCAAGTGTTGAAATTTGCAATGAGATTGCATACTTTCTATGTGATAGTTGGATCCCGATACCCACTGAGAGTAATTGTTACTCCTGGGAAAGTTTTGCACTTTACAATTAGCCGATCAAGTAGGTGTCTAGAAAGGTGTCAACGTGGTTACGCCTCAGGGAAAACGAGGTTTACTGTAATTAGGTCCGTGCGAAAGCACGGGGAACCTCCCTCAAAGTACCGACACTGGCCTGGCTGGAAGATTGGCGAACTTGTAGAGTGTAATTAATCCCGGCAAGTCTTTCCTTTTATGGTTTGAAGGAAGATTTGATAAAAACAGTGGGAGCCATCCTGATTAGATAAAATAAATAACCAATCTGATCTTGCAAGAGCGCACGCTGAGTGTTTTCTTCTCTCTTTCTCCAGGTAGCGACCATATCACGCCTTAATCAAGATAATAATACGGATTATTGACCGAACCCACTTGTTATACTGAGCTGTGGAACGTTGGTCCCGCTCCAACTTATAATTGTTATAAGACAGAGCAGGAAATAGAGGAATACCAGAATTCCTATGCCGCCCAAACGAAGAAAGTGCATATGATGCATCTCCTTCGGGTGTGTTCATTATAAAGAGCTGTTTCTCAGTGTCCTCTGCGTCCTGGGTATCTGATACCGGATCAGGATCCCAGATATGTAATCCGTTACATGGGCTACAGAAAGGTAGAGAACTGAGAACGGGTGATAAGTTTCATGAGACAGAAAACGGGGCAAGTGTTGCAGCCAAGTCTGTTGGTCACTGTCGCCCTGTATTACCAATACATTGATCCTGAACAAATGCTATTAGATACCGAACCTGATATACAAAATCATATCAATCTCTTTATTTAGTAAAGAAATGATAAAATTTTGTATTGTTGGATAATGTTTTGAACATTTCAAAAGCTGATCGGTTCAGGCACGTTATCTAAAAGTATTGACGTTCTAAATCAAACTACAGTTCCTAGTATACAGAACACACACAAGAGGAAGAGTTCAGAAATGAACGATTCCTTCTTGAGGTATTGTAAACTAGGTCATATCAATGTGACCTGACTAGCTTAAGTTACATTTTAGATGCATATTTAAACCAGTTTGAATTTACATCTTATGAAACTTGCCGGTCATGTCACAAAGAATAGATGACCATAGCTCCGTTTACTGGAAACAGAGAAAGAGTTAGTAAACTCTTGAGACAGATACATGATGATGTATGTAAGGTCCCCTGTCTACACATGCCAGGACCGGTTCTTTGTACTTCGCTACATTCTCTGATGATCTTTCAAGATTCAGTCATATGTTCCTGTTGAAACATAAGTCCGAACCTTTTGAGATATTCACAGAATATAAGTTAGAACTAGAGAACCAAAAATACGGGTATAAGTATTATGTCCTATGATAAGATCAGGAGGAGAATACTTGTGCATGGCATTCCTGGACTATTCTAAAGGAGAATGAGATTCTCTATCAGTGTTACTCCTCTGAATACCCCACAGCACAACGGTGTATAAGGGTGGAGCAATCGCACCATATTGGATATAGTGTGCTCTATGATGAGTACTACTGAGCTACCTATTTCCTTTTGGGGTTGTGCACTTGAGAAGCTGCATATCTATTGAATAGGATTCAAATCAAATCAGTGCTTACCACTCCATATAAGATATGGTATGGGAATAGCCTATCTCTTAAGTAAGTTAAGATTTGGGATTGTCCGGCCTATGTCAAAAGCAAAATCCGAACAAGATCATGGCAAGGTCAGTTCTGTAGAACTGGAAAGGTTCCAGCTATACAAAACTGCAGCTGATGATTTGACAGAACCAAAGGATTCAATACTTCCCGACGAACCTCAGCCTCTCCGCCGATCTGGTAGGGTTTCTCATCCGCCTGAGAGATACTTCGGTTTCTCGATGACAGTGGGAGCGAGGAATACATCATGAGATGATAACCCAACTAGTTTCGAGCAGGCCATCGAGAGTAGGGACTCTGTAAGAATGGCTAGATGCTTAGCAATCTGAGATGGAATCCATGTACACCAACAAAGTATGGACTTTGGTTGCTATATCTGAAGGGTTAAATCCCCATCAGGAGCAAGTATATCTTGAGAAGATTACTTAGTGTAGATGGAAAAGTTGAGACTTTCAAAGCTAGACTTGTTAAAGGTTTTCGTCATCAACCAGGCATGGATAATGATGAAACCTTTTCCAGGGACTATGCTTAAGTCCATCCAGATCCTACTTGCCATTGCTACATACCATGACTACGATATCTGGTGGTTGGGTGCCATGACTGCTTTACTAAAATGATTTAGAAGAGAACGTCTATAAGTACACAGCCAGAGGGCTTCGTAAACAGTGGGAGCAGCGGAAACGTGTGCAAGTTGCTTTACTTTACAGAATAAAGAAGGCATCGCGGAGTTGGAACGTCTGTTTTGATGTGGTAGTCGAAGTGTTTGACTTCATCAAAATGGTAGATGAACATTGTATGTACAAAAAGGTAGTAGAGAGTAAGGTGATCATTCTCGTATTGTACGTGGACAACATACTCTTGATAGGAAAAGAGTTTCCTATACTACGATCGGTCGATCTCCTCTTGTCACATGGATTCTCCAATAGGATAAAGGAGAATCACTGGAAGAATTCCAGGGTGATAAAGACGACTGAATGTCAGTCACAGGCATTGTCTTTACCCTCAGTAAAGGGACGGTATGTTGGAAGAGTTCCAAGCTAGATACTGTGGCATACTAGACGATTAAGGCTGGATACATCGCTACTTAAGATACTACCAAAGAGGCTGTCTAGGTGTATATTAGTTCATGAGATGAACTCAGCTCCTTCTATTGTGCGATAATGGAGTTGTGGCTTATGCCAAGGAACGTCCGTCCCATCAGTGATCCAGACATATTCTGAGGAAGCATCACCTGATCATGGAGATAGATGATCTCCAGGGTGATCGAGGTTAGGAGAGTAGACTCAGAGGATAACACGGCGGATCCACTCACAAAGGCTTTTTCACAGAGAGAGACTTATATGGGATAATTGAGTATGTGATACTGCAACCACTGCTACAGATGGCCCTAGTGCAAGTGGGAGATTGTTAGTTATATGTATGCCCTAGAGGCCATTACTGTACATTGGATGTATATTGTAGTGGATGCTGAGACATATATAGGTAGGACTTTCTTGCTCGACATGATAGTACGCTATCTGGTTACTCTTTATCTTAACATGTATACTTTCTATCTCTCTGTTACATGTTGATAAAGCCCTTAGGATGTGTACTCGACTTCCAGGACTATGATGCAGATCATATTAGTGGGGCCTGGGTAGTCAATGAGTACATCCTTCAATGTTCCTAGTCTTGGGAATATCGAGACGGGGCATCGATATTCCAGATGAGACTAGCCTATATCTTCTCGACCCATGTGATGGGCGATAGATGATCCCATATCCATTGGTGTTTGACATCAGAGATGGTATCCGGGTGCTCAGTGGATACTAGGTACACTAAACGGACCCGCCGAGAACTCCCAGATGGTATTATACCTCACGTCAGATGGCAGTTCTCTGGTGACACTGGTACAGCTTAGTCTGTTGACCCGAGATCGTCATAGAGTCTTGTGTGTCTCCCACTGTGCTTTGATTTCCACCCTACCACGGCTCTACTAAGCCGTGCAAACAGGTGGTTTTTGGGTACAATCCCGATTCACATGGAGGCAATGAGCGATAGGAGGGGATTCGTCTCTCCTGGTATTGGGGGTTGATGTTGCGCTATGCTCGACTGGCCATAACAGGAAATCCCTGGCCAGGGTTGCTGTGATATACTGGTAAGAGTTATCAGTAGTTTCACGATTATTATGGACCTCATATCGACACGACTTATCGAGCTACTGGGGTCTGACGTTTTCCACCCCTAGACGAGATATGCGACATATCAGACGACGAGACCGGACTGTACGGTAAGTGTTACTGGTTGGATTCACAGGAGTGTGAGTGGGCTTGCTCGTCGATCTTCTGATCGCTCAATACCCGGGTGGCCGTTACGTTTGGCAGACCGCTTGCGGCTTGTGGGTGTTTGATATGATCATCACCTGCTGCCGGCGTATTGACGAGTCTTTAGAGTCCTACACAGAGGTTTCCTGGCTCAAGCAAAACGAAATAGGAGCGCATATGAGATATGTGCGGGACCGAGAATAATGCGTGTATGTGATACCGTATTCTATTCTCGCGATGAATGTATCGATTGGTTGTATGCGATATAACCTAGTTATCGAATCGAGGATTGATTCGATAAGTCGATACATTGGATATTAGTCGGTCATATGCGATATGACCGGATCGTTAAATCAAGTGTTGATTTAATGATTTAATGTATAATTATATATTTGATATATTACTTTACATTAACTAGTATTGGTTCACTTAAGATGGATTTTCTCACTTGATGTGCACATTGTATATATGATATAGTTTTGTGCACTAGTTTGTATCATGTTTGATGATACATGCAAACTTGGGTGTGTGTGTGCTTTAAACTATGATTAGGTTAATGGTTAGGGTTTTATTTATTTATTCATTTTGGAAAGGATAAAATGGTGGTTTTCTTTTCTTTCTTTGCTTTAAGCTTCTTGAAGCTTCAAAGCATCTTTGAAAGTCTACCATTTTGTCTTTATCCCAAACCTAACCATTCAACTAAACTATAGTTTATTCTCTACACTAAACCATGGTTGCTAAAATGATAAGAATCACTTTATTTTCTTTTTTTTCATAATTCTTATCATATTCTTTTTCTTCTTCTTCTTCTTCTTCAAGAAGAAGAAACCATTCTAGTTTCAATGGTGCCTTGAGAAAAAGAGTGAGAAATCCAATTCTAAAGTGAACCCACTTCCTATTTCTTCATCCTCTACCACTTGCCATGTAGTATAGGGTGTTTTCTTCACAAGTTTCATGACTTGGTGAAGTTGGAGCTTGATCTTGAGTTGCCTCGACGTAGATCATCTTCGGCATCGAAGTCGACGACCTAGCCCGATCATTTCTCCGACGAAACCATCGCCAGAGTCCAGGATCCGATGATCGCAGCGGAGGGACGTCATCACGGAGCTAAGGAGGTGGAGGACCGGATCTACAAAGGTTGTAGTCTCTTTCACTTAGCAGTAAAATTGTTTACTAGCTTGTAGTTTCGCCTATTCTCTAGTTAACGATCTAGTTTAGGGTTTCTCGACACCGGAAAATTTTGAATTTGGCATGGTTGATGCCTTGTGAGACCTCATTAGCGTGCCTAGGAACCCTACACTTACAAGGTCGAGAGGACCCTATAAGTGTCTTTTAACGAGGTTGCGCCCTTTCGGGTTTTCACAAACACTCGCCGGTAGTCCTGCTGTTTTTACTCACGGAGCCCTTTCGGGTTTTCATCCGTGCCCATTTTGCTTAAGGACATACCTTTTTTTTATATTCTTTTTATTTTCTTCTTCTTTTTTTTTACGAGGTCGCGCCCTTTTGGGTTTTCACGAATACTCGCCGGTAGCCCTGCTGTTTTTACTCACGGAGCCCTTTCGGGTTTTCATCCGTGCCCTTTTTGCTTATGGACATACCGTTTTTTTTATCATTCATTTTTTTTTTATTATTTTCTTTTTCTCTTCTCTCTCTTTTTTTTATTCATCTTGTCAGCCTAAGGATGCTGCGGTAGTAGTTTAAAGACGTTTCGGTCTGTCATTAGTTTAAGGACATTTCGGTCCGCCATTAGTTTAAGGACGTTTCGGTCCGTCCAGAAAATGGCTGGCTACTGCCTATAAAGTTTGAGCTTAGGAAGATAGCGAGCGGACATAGTCCTCGTCATCTACCATTGACCTAGGCTGTAGCTCATTAAGCGTAGTATTTCTTTTGGAATCTACCGTTTATTGGCCTGAAAGGCCTTTCACCGTGCATATCCATGAGCAGATAGGCTCCACCCTGGTAGACTTTATCTATGATGTATGGGCCTTCATAGTTTGGCTCGAATTTTCCCCGCTTGGCGCGATTGGGGATCATAGGCCTTTTGACCACTAGCACAAGTTCGCCTTGGCGGAATGTCCTCGGCCGGGTCAATCTTTCATATGAGCGCGTCATCTTTGCTTTATAAGCCTCCAGGTTTTGTTGCGCTATGAGCCGGGTCTCAACAAGGGCATCAAGCTCCTCAAGCCGAAGGTGAGCATTTTCTTCATCCATTAGCTCGTAGTGGACTGCCACTCGTAGAAAGGGTAGCTCTATCTCGAGGGGGAGTACTGCTTCCGTACCGAATACCAACGCGTACGGCGTTGTGTTCGTGGCTGTCTTGAACGTAGTTCGATATGCCCAGAGAGCTTCTTGCAGTCTCTCATGCCAGTCCTTCTTATTTCGGGACACCGTCTTTTTCATGATCTTCGTCAGGGTCTTGTTGAAGGCCTCGGCTAGACCATTAGCTCGCGGATTATAAACCGAGGAATATCTCCAGTCTATCTTATGCTGTTGCGCGAAGCGACTGATCTTGTGGCTTCTATAGGCTGGCCCGTTATCGGAGATGATCCGTCGCGGAGTTCCAAACCGATATATGACGTGCGTCTTGAAGAAATGGAAGATATTCTCCGTCTTCACTTCCCTCAGTGGTACTGCCTTTGCCCATTTGGAGAAGTAGTCAGTCGTCGCCAGGATGAAACGATGTCCCCTGGACGATGCTGGTTCGATGGGGCCGACTATGTCAGTTCCCTACATTTCGAATGGCCAGCTAGCCACTGTCGGGTGTAGCAGATTTGGATGCTGATGGATGAAGTCCCCATGGATTTGGCTTGAGTGGCATTGCTTCGCATATTCGAGGCAATCCTGAATCATCGTGGGCCAGTAGTAGCCCATCCGTTTGATCTTCAACTTCATCTTTGGGCCGGCTTGGTGAGAACCACAGATTCCGTCATGAACTTCCTGAACGACTCTTTCTGCTTCGTCAGGTCCTAAGCATCTCAGCCATAGAGAATCGAATGACCTCTTGTATAGAGTATCATTGACGAAGGCGAAAGACAGAGCTCGTTTCATGAGCTGATGTCTTATGGACGCTTCTTCAGGTAGTCGGTGGGACTTAAAGTAGTCTATGATGACTTCCCTCCAATCCTCAGCCTTTTCCCGGTCTTCTATTTACAAGGTCGTCTGTTCAGCCGCTCCTTTCTCTTCGGATGATTCCGGAGATATTTCTGCTGGGGAAAGCACCCGCCGACTTTGTACCACGATTCTAACGTCATCAAGGTTCTCGTCAGCCAGTTCTTTAGCAAGTTTGGCCAACGCGTCTGCTTTGATGTTTTCTGCGCGCGGTATGCTTTCTAAAGTATAGGAGGGAATTTGGGTCAACAGTTGTTGCACCTTTTCACCGTACTTCACCAACTCCGGTTTGCACGTTTGGTAGTCGCCGTTTACTTGACTAACGACCAGTTGAGAATCTCCGTATATGAGGAGATTTTCAATTCCCATGTCAATGGTGATCTCGAGGCCTGCTATCAAAGCTTCATATTCGGCTTCATTGTTCGTCCTCGGTTCTGTTAAGGAGAAAGTAAAGCGCATTATCCCTCCTTGTGGAGTCACGAAGATGAGGCCTACCCTCGATTTGATTATAGGGGTACTTTGTTTGCGCTTCTTTACGGAAGATGCTCCATCGAAATAAAGCTCCCATCGGGTATTACCACCGTCAATCGCATCAAACGCATGTTCGTCTGGAAGATCGCAATTTAGAGGAGAATCGGCGGCGATCGGATGCTCAGCGAGGAAATCGGCGATGGCCTGGCCTTTCACTGCCTTGAGAGGTTGATAGGTTATCGAAAACTCCATCAAGAGCAGGGCCCATTTAGCGAGTCGTCCCGTCAATATGGCCTTCGACATTAAATATTTAAGAGGGTCCACCTTCGAGATGAGACGGACTTCATGTGCTAATGCATAGTGCCTGAGCTTTGTTATCGTAAAGATCAACGCCAAGCAGTGTTTTTGAATGGGGGAGTAGTTGCTTTCGTCCCCAGTAGAACTCGACTTAAGTAATAAAGAGCTCTCTCCTTCCCTTGATCGTTCTCTTGTACCCATAATGCGCCTAAGGAACCTTCGAGGGCAGTTGTGTAAAGAATGAGGGGCTTCCCTTTGACCGGAGCAGCCAACACTGGTGGGTTTTGCAGGTACTGTTTTATCTCGTCCAGCGTGCCCTGGCATTTTTGATCCCAAACGAATGGTGTTCCATTCTTCATCAGGTGACTGTAAGGACGACACTTGCCCGAAACGTTAGCTATAAATCGCCGTATATATGCGAGCTTCCCTTGGAGAGATCGCAGCTGCTTAAGAGTCCTTGGCGGAGGCATTTCCATGATCGCCTTGATCTTTGATGGATCTATCTCAATACCTCGGTGTCGGACGATGAATCCCAGGAATTTGCCCAAGGAAACTCCGAATGCACACTTGAGAGGGTTCATCTTCAAGTTTTACTGCCGAAGGCGTTGAAATACAGTTTTCAGATGCTCAAGATGCTCCTCGTATGATTTGCTTTTAACCACGAGATCGTCGATATAGCATTCGACGATTTCGTGTATGAGGTCATCGAAGATCTTCGTCATGGCCCTCTGGTAGGTGGCACCGGCGTTCTTTAATCCGAAGGGCATTACTTTATAACAGAATATTCCCAAAGGAGTCCGAAAAGCGGTGTGCTTCTGGTCTTCGGGGAGCATTTTTATTTGATTATACCTTGATGAGCCGTCCATGAAAGAGAAAACCTCATGAGTGGACGTATTGTCTATCATCAGTTCGGTGACTGGCACTGGGAAATCGTCCTTCGGGTAGGCTTTATTAAGATCCTGAAAATCCACGCATATACGCACCGTCCCATTTTTCTTCATCACCGGGATGATGTTAGCGATCCATTCAGGGTATTGAACTTCCTGGATGAAGCCAGAGTCGATCAGCTTCTTGACCTCAGCGTTGATGCTCATCTCAAGCTCGAGCCGCATTCTTCTCGGCGCTTGTTTAACTGGCTTGACGTTCGGGGATATCGCCAATTTATGCACAGCAATTTCTGGATCTAGTCCCGGCATTTCGGAATAGTTCCATGCGAAGCAATCTTTGTGCTGTATAAGGACGTCTTTTAACGCAACCACCTTTTCTTCAGATAGCTGCTCACTGACGAACGTCGGCCGTAGGTCATTTGCCGTCCCCAACTCAATTTTCTTGAGGTTATCTGCAGTGGTATGTATTCCATCCTCCAGTTCTTTCGGTGCTGGTGGAAATTCTGAGATTACCTCATCATGGCTGTTCTCGAAGCACCAGGGAAGGTTATCCACGCTCTCGGGCTCTTCTTTTAATATTGTTATCATGTGACAGGTGCGAATCCGCTTCCAATCCCAATGTGGAGTTGGCTCTGCTCTCGTGGCTTTGGGTTCATGCTTTTGTGGTGGTGTTACCCTCCAGTTGTCAGACAGAGCGAATTTGCCAAGCTGATACTGATCTTCAACCCAATTCTTCAAGGTGAAGCAGTCTTCGAGAGGATGCCCTATTACTTGATGGTAAGAGCAATAATTTGGGTCAGAGATTTCGCCTGCTTGCTTGGGGTGTTTGGACTCCGGCAGTGTAAACATCTGATGTTTTAGAGCAAGATCAAGTATCTTCTTCGTCTTGTCGTGAGGAAACGAGTACACTCGACCCATTTTCTTCATGAGGGATAGATCAATAACGCTCGACTCCCATTTGCGTGGCTTCTTAGCCCTGCTTTGTTGCTGCTGAGCGCCTTTTTGGCCTTTCGACTTGTTTCTGCCTCTGCGTCGAGCCTTTTTTAGAACAGGTTGACAGGGGGCGGCACTTTCATCTTTCGTGGCCTGTTGAAGGAGGCGTTGCGTTTTGGCTTTCTCGTAGATTGCTATTTCACGATTGTGATCATCTCGGACTTTTTGACCAGCTTCCCTTATAAGCCTGTCCATTTGTTCTTCGAACGACGGACTGGGCACTTTTACATTAGGAACTTTTACTGGTTCAGGATTAGCGTCCTCCCGTTGAGCATCTGCTTCTTCATTGAAGTCATGCACGACGTAACAGTCGCGGAGCAGCTCTCGTTTCTTGGAGCGAACGTATCCGAGCCCGATTGTCTCCATCCTTCAACTAGACAACTTGCGTTGAGTTCCGGGGACGTTCCAGACCCTGTCATAGAATTTGGCCTTTCTAACGGTCTGTTTGAAGGGTATCCCTTGGCGCTTCAACAGCCTCTTCAAGCCTTCTATATAATATCTGGGTAGACGGATGGGTTGAATCCTATCCAACGTAGGATCCGCTCCGTGCCAGATTCCTTTCTCCACTTTGTTTTCTTCAGAGCGGTAGAATAGAATTGCCTTCTCGCCTTCTCTCCTGGACGGGACATAGAACGTCTGCAGCTCCTCTACACGGTCGGTATCGAGCGCATCCAGTTCTTTATAATGTTTAAGCGGCACAATAGTGATTTGTAGACTTTGCTCTTCGTCAGCGGAAGGTCGTATTGAAGGTCGAACAGAGAATGCAGCATGGACCTCATCCTCCGAATCACTACCAAAGATCAACGTAGGAGTGGATGGTCCCGGCTTGGTGTATTGGGGAGGACCCGAATAAGCTATCTCCTCTTCTTCATCGGTATCACTGCCGAAGACAGGGATGGTAGCGTTAGTCTTATTCTCCGGCCTGTGACACGTTTCCGTGTCTTCGAAACTCGGTAAGAAGTATTTGGCATCTTCATATTTGCGAACTTCGTTCACGGAAAACGGATTCAGTTCTCCCGTCACGGTATACTCGAGACCATCCCTAAAATATTTCATACACTGATGCTGTGTAGAAGGGATGATGTTGTACTCGTGTAACCATGGCCGGCAGAGCAGAGCATTGTAGCATGTCTTGGCATCTATGACGTGGAATTTAATATCCGTGACGAGCAGCCCAAAGCGTAGTGTCAGTATCACAGATCCAAGAGTCTTTGATGATTGGGAGTCGAACCCGGAGATGGTGATCTTGTCCCGAGCAATGTGTTGGACGCTCATGCAGATTTCCTTTAACACCCGCACATTGAGGAGATTAACAGACGATCCGTTATCGATCAGGATTTTGCCTATCTTTATATCATGGCAGCATCCTGAGACATAGAGGGGGCGATTGTGTTCGCACGTCCCAAGGAGAAGGTCTTCGTCGCCAAAAGTGACATCTGCCGTGTGCACTTCCTCCTGTAGTGCCTTAATTAACGAATCTCTCGCCTCCTTTGATAGTAAAAGGGCATCAAGAATGCTGAGCTGCGAGGGTAGTTTCCTCAGATGCGCTAAGACGTTGTAATCTACCTTATTTTTCTTCGGCGGGTCTTTGGCAGTTAGCTCTTCCATGACTTGGTCGTCTAGGGCAATGTCCTCAGAGACCTTTTCTTTCCCCTTATCTTTTTTGTTTAGGGGTCCGAGATTCCTTTCGGGCAATGTACGATTACGCAGCCGGATATTTTCACAAATCTTCGGCTCTTCTTCTTTTCCTGAGGTGGACTCTTTAAAGAGGGGTCTAAGCTCTAGCTCCTCATCAGATCGCTCCCGAATGTGAGTACTTGTGATCCTCCGGCGTTGACCATGCGACAATTGCCGGTAGTTCAATTAAGCCCTTCGGTCGTACTGTATTGCTCCCGGCGAGTCTTGCGTTTCTCCCGCTTAACCTGTTGTCGGTGAGCAACATATCCTTTCCACCATCTATCGAAAGCTTTGCACTCCTCAGTGGAATGCGAAATCTTCCGATGATACAAGCAATAGGAGGGGTGCATTTCCGCTTCACCAGTAACGCTTCCCTTAGAGGATGGTAGCTTCATACCCATTGACACGGCTTTAGCAAACCTCTTCCACAGTGGGTGTACTTTGCTCCAGCGGGAGTATCCTAATTCTTTCGTCAAGGCGTTGGCGTTTGGCCCTTTCGAATATAATCTCCTCGCGCTCCCGATCAGCTTTGCTTTTTAAGAGAGCTTCATTGAGGAATGCATCGATTACTTCATCTGATGGCTCTAGAATTTTTGGTTCGGGATCTGCCCCTAGCGTTTCAGTACAAGGAGTCTCCTCATTGTTCGTGAGCGAATAAGAAATCGTATGACAGCTCGCCACGTATTCATCAGATTCATCCGACGAACTTTCTCCCTCACCTTCCTCTTTAAAGACGTGGTTGAGGAACTCTTGGAGTGTAATGGGAGTCCGTGCCTTCTGGTTGTATTCCTCCAGCGCGTCAATTTGTTTTTGCAAGTCCGTGCGCTTGTCGCCAGGTTTCACGGGCTTCTTTGACTTCCTTTTCTTTTTCTTTGAAGATTTCGACGGCTGGTTGTGAATGCTTGGGCCACCTCCATCGATCTTTTGAGTTGGACGAGGCTTCAACATCCCTTCAATGATCTGTGGCTCCAACGAGTTCTTCCACTTGATTGCTGGGCAAAATTGAAGATCATTTAGCATCCTCTTTGTCTTGGCTGATAATACAACCTCCCAAGGAGCTTCTTCAACAACAGAGCATGTTGCCCCCGGCGTATTCATTCCCTTAGAGGTGTGGGGCTGCGGTGGATTCACCTTCCATTTGTCAGACAATGCAAACTTGCTCTGTCGGTACTGGTCTTCAAGCCAATTTTTGAAGACGTAGCAATCCTCGATCGGATGACCCAGTACTCGATGATAAGGATAGTAGTTGGGCTCATTGACATCACTTGGTTGCGATGGACGTTTTAGATCCGGCAGATTTATGAGTCGGTTGCGCAACGCCAGCTCGAATAACCTTCTCGTTTTATCTCGGGGAAACGAGTAAGGACGTCCCATCCTCTCCTCAAGGGCTACGTACGGACGCATATTATTTTGACGAACGACCGGCTTCGAGATGTTCGGTTGCTGTTGAGCGTTAGTGACAACGATCGCTTTTCCTTTTCCTTTTTCATTTCGGGAGTCCGGCTTTGGAAGAGGAGATTTATGGCCCATTTGATCCATTTGCGCCAGCTTGTCGATTAGTGCCTGGAAGGTGGTCGGCTTGAAGAACATCATAAATTGCGAGATGGTTGCTTGCGGATCGAGGGTTCCCACAAACATACCCACTGCAGGAGCTTCTTCAATGCGTTGCTCGCATTTTGACCATAAATTACGCCACCGTATAGCATATTGGACCCATGTCTCGCCCGGCTTTACCCTGGCATTAATCAATGCCGTTATCGGGGTACGCTCGCTGGAACTCGCGAAACGTTGGGTAAATAGCAGTTCCATTTCAGCAAAGGTCTTGATAGAGTCATTCGGGAGCTCGGAATACCACTCGAACGCCGTATCTGACAAGCTACCAACAAACTGGCGGAGCAACAATTTATCATCACTGCCAGTGTTGCCGCAAAGCGCCCTGAACTGGGCGACATGCTGGTGAGGATTGCCAGTCCCCTTATACACATGGAATTTTGGTATCGTATAACCTGGCGGGTACTTGATCTGGTCGTACCAGCCCGGATATGGTCGCCCCGTTTTTACCACCTGACCCGCTGCTTCAGTCGCTTGATGAACCTGGATCTGCTGAGCTATATATTCGTCCAGGTCGGCTTTGGAGATTGCCTCCTCCTTGGCTGTTGACAGAGCCGGAGGAGGATTCGACGTTTCTCCCCTATCATCTTCAAGGATGATCGGGGGATCTTCAGCAGGTGGATCCTGTTGAATCATCATGCCCACCATGTCCTGGAACAGGAAGGCCATTTTCTTTATGCTGGCTGCCTGTTCCCCAGCTTCTTTATCCTTCTTCTCCAGTATGCGACGAAGGAATTCGGCGTCAGTTTCTTGTTCCTGACGTTCATCCGAGGACGTTTCAGGGGTTTCTTTTGGCCCAGTGAGTGCGGCCATCACGGTCATCATCTCCTGGAGCTTTTACTATTTCTCCTGAGCCTTGGTCACTGACCGTGTAAGCGGTCTATGACCCGTGGATGCGCAGCTATCCTCCTTTCCCGATGCCATATAAACTGTATGAACTATCATGCCCCCGGACTCAGGGCGTTTAGGCTCACCACCTTTGGCATTTGCCACGGGCACGGGGTTTTCTCCGGCCTTCTTCTTTTGTGGGCCGTTGAAGTGGAGGGGGCCGTTGCAGTGGGCACCCTGGTGATTGTTGTCCTCTGCTGTTTAATAGGACGGTCCTTTTCTTTTTGCACCTTCGCCTTCTTCTGTTGACGAGAATAACCTGGGTCAATCACGGAGTCTTGAACCCTCCGCCAAACCTTGTATATTTTTGGGGACAGCCGTTGAGGGGGCTGTTCTTGCTGTGTTTCTGGAACTCTCTCCGCGGGCGGAGGAGATCTTTTCAATGTAGCGGTTGGAGAGTTCTTACGTACCCTCCTCAGCAGTTCAAAGCTGTTCCCAGTTGGAACAGCAGCGTTGACTTCCACCTCTGGAGCCAGTGGAGTTAGCCCTGAGGGGGAGTTGCCCCCTGCCTTCCTCACTCGTCGCCAATGGTGACGTCGAGCATGACGAGCCGTTGGGACTAGCTCGGAGATAGAGACAGCCTCTTTTTTCCCCTGTCTGAATGAGGCGCCGCTGGTGTTAACCTATCAAAGACTGAGGTTGTCCTTTGAGGGATGATATTCAACCTGTCGAAGACAGATCCTCGGGCAGGGGCAGGGGCAGGAGCAGGAATAGTCAGTCTTGAAAAGACTGACTCTTTGACAGGGGAAGCCGCCTTGACGACTTCTGGAGCAGCGGCTATTGCCTTCCTTGGGACAGCCACCTTGGGATTCATAGGCTTCTTGGTGGGCCCCTCAGAGTTTTGATCCAGCCTAGCAAAGACAGAGGCGGTTGGCTTGGTAACGGATGACCCGTTGACAAGGGCCGTCGTAGCAGTGAGCCGGTCGAAGACCGACTTCTTGTTCACTTCCGGTGCAGGTATTGGCATAGAGAAGCTTGAAGGCGGGATCATAGTCCCGAAAAATAGGCCGGTGGTGGCCTGGGCCACCTGTTCTACTGGCAGAGCGAGGAAGGAAGCCGCTTGGGGCCCATATGTTACACCTCTAGGTGAGGTGGAGCGTCCGTTGCAGTGGCTCTTCGAGCAGTTGGTGTAAAGGCCATGGATGCTTGAGTTCTGCGCCAGACAAAAGACCAAATCTTAGTAACTTGAAAATCCAAAGGCAACCGTTAACAAACCGCGATTCGTTCGCGAAGAAGACACACGAAGTGTGGAGTGGAAAGAGGAAAAGGTCCTACCGGGCGTGCCAGAATCTGTTCCCCTCCGAAAAACGCGCAAGACATGGACGTCTTGCCTGAGATTCGGGGCAGATGCTATATGGTTTTATCCGTCCACCTCTCCGAAGATGCCAAGTTGATTTATGGCACCGTGTATCGGAGGTTTAGACGGATGCGGCCGATGTAGCAGACTTTGTCAGATTCCCCCTCGTTTGAGGGGTTTTTTGATTGTGGGGACGCTCTTCCCTGCAGGCGCAAGCCCCTGTAGTTAATTATGCTACTGCGTCACGGCAGCCACTTTCTCCTTCTCCAGAATTTCACTTCATGACGTGTGTGTTTGTTTTGTTTGTGGTTGCCCGTGGATTGTATACGGAGACTGAGTAATGTCGTCGCCCGTAGGACGTGGATTAATCCAAATCCGTAATTACTTAGATTTTGGTTTGGTGTTTTTAGTTTAAGGATACGTTAGCCGTATTGAGACTAAGATCAACTTAAACGTTCGTTAAGGATACGTTAGTCCTGTTTTGAGACTAAGATCAACTTAACGTGATGATCCATTTACTATATGGCCGTCGGGACTCGTCACCTCTCTGACGTCGTTGAAGGATTACAACGATAGGTGTCAGAGGAGTTCAGAGATGTACCTTTGAACCAAAGTCGATTTGGAGTTTTATAGTACATTTGAATGTTTAAGGATACGTTAGCCGTATTTGGGGCTAAGATCAACTTAAACGGGACCATTTAGATCCGGCAAAAGAGCATTTGGAGGCTCTATTGTTCCAGTTTAGGGACGTAGTGGTCCATGTTCCAGTTTAGGGACGTGGTGGTCCATCGCCAGTTTAGGGACGTGGTGGTCCATTATTAGCTTAAGGAAAGTCGATTTGGAGTTTTATAGTACATTTGAATCTTTAAGGATACGTTAGCCGTATTTGGGGCTAAGATCAACATAAACGGGACCATTTTGATCCGGAAAAAGAGCATTTGGAGGCTCTATCGTTCCAGTTTAAAGACGTAGTCATCCATGTTCCAGTTTAGGGACGTGGTGGTCCATCGCCAGTTTAGGGACGTGGTGGTCCATTATTAGTTTAAGGACGTTTCGGTCCGACATTAGTTTAAGGACGTTTCGGTCCGACATTAGTTTAAGGACGTTTCGGTCCGCGAGTTTAAGGACCCCGCAGTCCATATTCATATGTGGTCGTCGGGACCCGTCACCTCTCTGACGTCGTTGAAGGATTACAACGACAGGTGTCAGAGGAGTTCGGAGATGTACCCTTGAACCGGAGATAAATTGATTTTAGGAGAGCAATTTTGCTCAGTCAATTTAATTTGAGAACTTACGGCCATGATTGGGCTAAGTCCAGTTGGAAAATGCTCATCATTTTTATTTGTTTATGCATTGCATTTCTTTTTTATTTGGGCTCTGCCCATAAAGGATGCAGAGCATCAATTTGATTTGGGCTCTGCCCATGATGCAGAGCATCAATTTTACTTGGGCTCTGCCCTTTTATAAAAGATGCAGAGCATCAATTTTACTTAGGCTCTGCCCTTTTATAAAAGATGCAGAGCATCAATTTTACCTGGGCTCTGCCCATTTATTGCTTTGCAATTTAATTTGGCCTGTTAGGTCTTTTTGACTTGGGCCTGGCCCTTTAGCAAAAGAAAGGCATTGCATTTCAGGCGCTTTGCGCCAATCAAAGAGCGCAAGCGCTTGTAGTGACGACATGTGTCATGCAAGCGCAGTGCGCTGTACTTGCGCTGCTGACACGTGGCGCACTCTGGTGAGTTGCGCCAATTTCAGAGAGCAAAGCTCTATCTTAAAGCGCATAGCGCAAGTGGTTTAGATACAGACACGTGGCGCTCTCTGGTGGCTTGCGCCAATCCAAGAGCGCAACAGTGCAGGTTTTCAAGTGCAGAGCACTATTAATTTGAAAATCTTTTAGATTCAAGAACCAATGGTTCATAAAGGAAGTGCAAAGCACTATTTGATTTCTTGATCTAATCTAGATCAAAGAAAAACAAGCTTTTTCTTATTTCAGGAACCAGAGGTTCATAAAAAGTGCAAAGCACTGTTTTTATTTTTGTTTTTTATTAAACATCATTGATCTTGTTTTTGGATCAATGATCTAGCAGAAGAAATTCTTCTATCTAAAAGGTCTTTTACCTTTCTTCTTTTTTTCTGAATTTCCTCAGAATTCTCTCTGTTTAATTTCTCAAAGAATGTTCATGCCTTTGATTTGAGGTCTAGGGGTCTTTATATAGTGCCCATAAGTTTGTTGAATTTGTTAACGAGATCTTTCTCTGAGTGATTTGGGGAATTTTCCCCACCGTTGGATCTTTGATCCAAGGGCTTCTGTTTTACAGAAGAAAATCTTCTTGTTTTAACAAGAACAGAAAGATTTCTTTAAAATCTTAATTCTGTTTGGCGCAAATGCCCCAGCGCGTGACACGTGTCACGTAGCGCACAGCGCAGCGCACCTGCGCTGACACGTGTCGCGCCGCGCAAAGCGCCGCGCATCTGCGCTGACACGTGTCGCGCAGCGCAGGGCTTGCGCAATTGAAGCATTGCTTCCATTAATTTTGCTTTAAATAGAGCTTTGCTCTGATTGGGCACGCCTTCTTGGGCGCTGCGCTGACGTATCAGCGCCTGACACGTGGCGCGTTGCGCCCGAAATTTGAAGCGTTGCTTTAAAATTTGAATTTTGAATTTCATCAGAGCTTTGCTCTGATTGGGGAAACACACTTTTTCAAAAGTGGAGAATCGTGAGTATTTTAAAATAACTAATGGTATGACTCGTATATTTAGGTAGGTATAGTATTCAGTATTGCTGTTACTACATCGTTTTCTGTATATTCATGATGTTTCATCGCATTGTAAGCTCGTGCATATGTTATCTGTAATTATTATGAAACCTGCTGTCAGGACACCAGCACCATTACCGATGATGCGTATGTTCCACGTACACCTGCTTGCCAGCTCACACACATCATCATCGGTAATTGCCATGTCACGAACACTTTAGAGAATCCTACTCATGGACATAGCTTTTTAACTGATAGTTCGACATGGTATTAGCGTACTTATGCTAGTTTAGACATTGCAGTTATTACTTGCTACTGCATGCATATTATTATTCACTGTTATGCAGTATCATGGAGTTTTATGCCGATATTCACTGTTTACTTGCTATTGATGATTGGATTTCGGATTTTCATGAGATTTCCTGGATTTAGGAGAAAACCGTAAGAATATATATATAAACTTCTCTCTCCCTCAATTTTTAAAATGAAAAGTGCGGTTTTCTCGTGATTTATAAGTCGTCTACCATGATATTTTCTCGGTTATGAGATGGATTTCGAGACCCGATTCGAGGAGTTGGATGAACCATCTGTGGGTACATGCTGGACACGGTAAGGTACCCCGGGGCAAGAAGCTCGAGGTGTTGACGATGAGCCTGGCAGGGGCAGACTGCCTACCGGTGATTTTATCTGGCGCGGCGGATATCCGGAAGATACCGTTCGTGGTCGTGTGATTAATGATATGGGACGATCCGGACAGACGGAGCCCGAGTTACTGAGATATTGAGACTTGAGACACTGAGATATTGAGATTTGATGATACAGGCCAGTCCGGCTAGCCGGAGCCTGAGGTATTGAGATACTGAGATTTATATTTTGTGTCGATGCTGGACACTGTTTTATCTGTCGATTTCATTGATGATACACGATTTATATACATACAGAAATCTCATAAAATAAAGAAAACAGTTGTCTCATTCATGATGTATTATGTTTCATTTGTAATGTATTCATACATCATATATCTGATATGTTGCTATCTGAGGTACTGACTCGAGCATGTAGTATTACACTTATACATTGATGGACCAGGATTTTTATTTGAGGATATTACTTGATATGACCTAGGATAGCGTTATGCATGCGATTTCTACTCGTAGTTGTTTTCTACTCACGAGTTGGCAACTCACCCCCATTATGCCACAGTTTCTTGCAGGTTTTGCCCTACAGGTTTTGTTGCAGTTTTGCTGGCACACTGTCCCTTCCAGGTGATTGCTTTGATAGGTGGTTTTTTTTGCATCAGGACCACCATTGTATATTTGTTATTTCAGTTGTATCTTGTAAAACTCCATCAACCAGACTTGTATTATTTGATAGACATAGAAGGCCGGTGTATATTCTTTCGTCCTTAGAGTCGTGCGCTGTATTATTATGGTTTCATCTGGTTTTCTTGATGATGTTGGATATTTATCCTGAGTTGAACCTCGCCTTTTGGCGTTGTATATTATATTGTATTGTGTGGTTTTGTCCGTCGATTGACGAAGAGCTAGCTCCCGCTTGGGGATGCCTTTTTTTCATTTCGTATACTATTCATGCTGTACCCTGTTTGGGGCCAGTTTTTACAAAGGAAACTCTGCCGAAATTTTTAGAAAAGACTTGAGATTTTAAAAATGCATACTTCGGCTTATGTTGCTAAACAACTTGATTTAAATTGGTTTTTCCTTCACTCTACTGCTTTACTTGGTTTTGATTTCTGGGTTTTGGCTTACTTAGATTACGTACGCCTCGAGACGTTTCGTAATTTAAGTGCCGGTCATGTTCTATACTTTCCGGGTCATGACATCTAGATGAGGAAGTTCATCTCGAAACTAGGAGTAGTTCCCACCATTATTGATCCAATACCATTGTATTGTGATAATAATGGGGCTATGGCATTGGCCAAAAAGCCCAGGTCCCATCATTGATCTAGACACATCCTCAGGCGATATCATCTGATCCGGGAGATAGTTGATCGCCGCGAGATCATGATTCAGAGAGTAGACATAAAGGATAACACCGCGGATCCCCTCACCAAGGCCCTTCCACTGCCACAACATGAGCGACTTTTTGAGATGTTGGGTATGAGATACGCCAATAATTGGCCTTAGTGCAAATGGGAGATTGTTCGATATACATATGCCCTAGAAGCCATTATTTGTATAGTGGATGCTTGGACTGTAAGTGCACTGCGGCGCCCTGGTCGTCTGAACGGGGCCAAAATGCGGAATATAAAACTTTTCTATAAACTAGAACCGGCACTACCGCGCACTTTGAATCCCGGATCGGGCCATTAACCTACTCCTAGCAAACTAGAGAAGGGGTAGAGAGATATACCGAGCGATCCGTGTCCTTCGGTCTTCTCGTCGTCGTCCCGATCTCCCCGCGGAATCTCCGGTCTTCACCACCTCGTCGGAACGGGCACCACATTGCCGGGTTCTTTTACGGGCTCCCACCTCTGGACCGAGGTAACTCGGGCACGAAATTGGCGAGCCGACGTGCCCAAGGATGCTGTAGGTTAACTGTAGAACTTATGTCTCATGGGGTTGTAGAAGTTTCCATGGTTTTAGTGGAGAAGGAGATGTAGTGAACTTTTCTGATGGCTAATGAATTTTTTAGCAAGCAAAGGAGATAAAAACCCCACCACAATTTTTTGACAGGCCCTATCACCATAATGGCCTCTACAGCGTTTCGCCCGAAACTTGAGAAAACGGTCTGTGGGGGACTCTAAAGACTCGTCAATACTTTGGTTGTGAATTTAACAACTAGCACGTCAGAGGTATTAGCCGATACGTAACGGTCTACCAGGTATTGACCAAAAGGAACGTCGATGAGCGAACTCATCCTGACACCCTACTGAGCCTGTCAGTGACAATATCCGTACAGTCCGGTCCGTTCGTCTATGAGCATCGCATGGCGGGCCTAGGGGGTTGGTAAAAGTCAGACTCCCAAAGTGGTACAAGTCGTGTCGGAGTGTAGCCCAGAACACCCTGAGATACTACTGGAATACCTACCAGTAAATCTCCTGCCTTGGCCAAGGACTTCGTGTAAGGGCTCTCCTAGACACAGCGCGACCTCACCCCCAATACTGGGAGAGACGAACCCCTGCAGATCCACTCACTGCCTCCATGTGGCTCGGGACTATACCCAACTAAAACCTGTTTGCACGTCTCCTTTGAGCATGGTAGGTGTTAGTTATATGTATGCCCTAGATGCCATTACTGTACATTGGATGTATATTGTAGTGGATGCTGGGACATATATAGGTAGGACTTTCTTGCTCGACATGATAGTACGCTATCTGGTTGCTCTTTATCTTAACGTGTATACTTTCTGTCTCTCTGTTACATGTTGATAAAGCCCTTAGGATGTGTACTCGACTTCCAGCACTATGATGCAGATCATACTAGTGGGGCCTGGGTAGTCCATGAGTACATCCTTCAATGTTCCTAGTCGTGGGAATATCGAGACGGGGCATCGATATTCCAGAGTAGACTAGCGTATATCTTCTCGACCCATGTGATGGGCGATGGATGATCCCATATCCATTGGTGTTCGACATCAGAGATGGTATGCGGGTGCTCAGTGGAGACTGGGTACACTGAACGGACTCGCCGAGAACTCCCAGATGGTATTATACCTCACGTCAGATGGCAGTTATCTGGTGACACTGGTACAGCTTAGTCTGTTGACCCGAGATTGTCATAGAGTCATGTGTGTCTCCCACTGTGCTTTGATTTCCACCCTACCACGGCTCTAGTGAGGCGTGCAAACAGGTGGTTTTTGGGTACAGTCCCGATTCATATGGAGGCAATGAGCGATAGGAGGGGATTCGTCTCTCCCGGTATTGGGGGTTGAAGTTGCGCTATGCACGACTGGCCATAACAGGAAATCCCTGGCCAGGGTTGCTGTGATATACTGGTAAGAGTTATCAGTAGTTTCATGCTTTGTTATGGACCTTATATCGGCATGACTTATCGAGCTACTGGGGTCTGACGTTTACCACCCCTAGGCGAGATATGCGACATATCAGACGAACCGATCGGACTGTACGGTAAGTGTTACTGGTTGGATTAACAGGAGTGTGAGTGGGCTTGCTCGTCGATCTTCTGATCGCTCAATACCCGGGTGGCCATTACGTTTAGCAGACCGCTTGCGGCTTGTGGGTGTTTGATATGATCATCACCTGCTGCCGGCGTATTGACGAGTCTTTAGAGTCCTACACAGAGGTTTCCTGGCTCAAGCGAAACGAAATAGGAGCGCATATGAGATATGTGCGGGACCGAGAATAATGCGTGTAAGTGATACCGTATTCTATTCTCGCGATGAATGTATCGATTGGTTGTATGCGATATAACCTAGTTATCGAATCGAGGATTGATTCGATAAGACGATACATTGGATATTAGTCGGTCATATGCGATATGACCGGATCGTTAAATCAAGTGTTGATTTAATGATTTAATGTATAATTATATATTTGATATATTACTTTGCATTAACTAATATTTGTTCACTTTAAATGGATTTTCCCACTTGAAATACACAAGTTGTATATGTGATATACTTTTGTGCACTTGTTTGTATCATATTTGATGATACATGCAAACTTGGTTTGTGTAAGACTTAAACCAAGTTTAGTGAATGGTTAGGGTTTCTTTTAACTTATTTATTTATCTATTTATTTTAGTTAAAAGAAAAGGAAAACAAAATGGTTGCTTTTGGAACTTTCTTGATGCTTCATGCATCTTTGACTTAATAACCATTTTATCTTCATCTCCTAAACCTAACCATTCAAGTAACCTTAGTTAATTCTCTACACTAAACCATGGTTGAAAATATGATAAGTATCATTTTATTTTCTATTTTAAATATACTTATCATATTCTTTTCTTCTTCTTCTCCTTCTTCAAGATGAAGAAAAGCTTGCTACCATCAATGGTGAAATGAGAAAAGGAGTGAGAAATCCAATTCTAAAGTGAACCCACTTCCTATTTCTTCATCCTCTACCACTTGCCAAGTAGTATAGGGTGTTTTCTTCACATGTTTCATGACTTGGTGAAGTTGGAGCTTGATCTTGAGTTGCCTCGACGTAGATCATCTTCGGCCTCGAAGTCGACGACCTAGCCCGATCATTTCTTCGACGATACCATCGCTAGAGTCCGGGATCCGATGATCGCAGCGGAGGGACGTCAACGCGGAGCTATGGAGGTGGAGCACCGGATCTACAAAGGTGGTAGTCACTTTTCTTTAGCAATAAAGTTGTTTATTCGCTTTCATCGCTTATACCTCTAGTTACGATCTTGCTTAGGGTCACTTGGCACATAGAATTTTTTTGAATTGGCCATGTTTGATCACTTGTAGAACCTCATGGGTGTGCCTAGGAACCCTACAGTGGTATCAGAGCCTAGCTAGAGCCTTAGGCGATGCGTAGACGGAGTTAGAAGTCCGATCGAACCAAAACCCTAATCTCAAATTGCTCTCTGTACATTTTTTGAAATCGAGGAATTTTGAGAATTAAAAATATGCAGAAAAATCAGCAGGAGTTTATAAGAATTACTGTGAAGCCCGTACTCCTGATTCCATCAAAGCGCGGCGGAACCGCGGCATTAGCATGGCTAATGCGGCGGTTCCGCGACCATTTAGTCTCCTCTTTCATTTAATTTTACACAGTAATTCCTATTTTGTAGTGCTGGTTTTCCTGGGAATTTTTAATCTGAACTCAAGAGTTGAGATTTCTGGGTTGTATTGGGAGTTCGGAGATTCGATCGGACTGTCTAATTTTGTCTGTGTTTTTTCCGGGTAATTTTAGAATATGTTTAAAGTTCGACCAGATATAAATACCCACTTTTTCCCCCGCCGGGAAATTTCCAATTGTTGGACTTTTCCGTAGTTTAATGACGTTCTAAGTAGTGCAAGTAACGCGATGGTCCCTCTAGAAGATAACAAACCTTAACTCGATTATGTGACCGTCTTGAACTGTCCTTTGAACCCTAGGGTTTGGGGCAGTACGGCGTGCCACATGTGAGGCGTTGGCTTGACCCTTCTACGGCTGGACCGTTGGTACTAAGGCACAAAATGAATGTTTTTAAACTTATTTCATATGGTGAGCTGTTTCGGGAAAACTTGGGTGTTCGATTGTTCGATCGGAAAGTTTAACATTTTCTATTTACCCGGAATGTGATACAACATTTGGAATTCACAAGTAGTTATGAGATAACTGAATGAATGTTATAAACATAGCAGTTTAGTCTCACTTGATCGGTTGCCACGGAATTTTGATGTGATCAAAAGTCCGTCGCAATCACGTAGCGTGCGCGGATACTCGCCGGGTAAACTTAATAGACAACCTCACCCCATAGCCCCGACCAAGTGACTGTAGAAGAACCCCGTCGCCGAAAGCATCCGTTCGGGTGCTCGCGGCAGCGGTGTTCCGCCTTGGTGCACTTCGTCGACGGCGTCGGGGGTGCAGCCGCCTACTAAAGTTTGCGACGAGCATTCGATCAGGATGTCGGGAATCTTGTTGAATTGCCCGACTTAATATTGAAAAGTGTTTTCGATAATGAGACTAAAATGCGGGGTTTATAATTGTTAGGCATGCGATGTCTAAGTATTTCATTTGATTAGGCATGCGATGTCTAAAGAGGTTGCGGATTCCAGCTGTTGTAGTTTTACACTTTCTTTTCTATGACCGTAAGTGTAATATGTGATATCGCCGGTTTCGTTGCTATATGTCAACGACAATTGGGATACGCATGTTTACTTACGTTGATGACATGTGATATTATGTGTTGCTGGATATGTTATATTGGATCGTCGTGTTTGAATAGCTAGGGGTTTTTTTATGCGAGATGAGTGTTTTTCATTTTCATTCATGTAAAAACTTGTATGTAATATTCTTTTATTGGGGCACTTCCAGATTGCGGATGATGTCACCATTTGTATATTATTTACTTTTCCGCATTAGGATAGACCCAAGGATGGGAGTACAAGTAACCGGGTTCTAGGGTCCAGTGGGAGACCATCTCGAGGAGTCGAGTCCGGGTCTCCTAACCCTAGAATTGGTAGGGTTGCTTGCTGCTCTCGTAGGGGTCTAGGGGTGTGGGATTGGCTATTCATCACGACCGTGGAATCCGTGTTTTATACTGGCTCGTATTGAAAACACGGACGTCCTAGTATATCCAATATTTCATATGATACTTTCTGCTGCGTTATCTGTGATGTGATCATGTGATATGTTCAGATAGATATTATATATAATATATATGATATATTATATAGACGTTGCTTATGTTTTACACCCGCGCTAGCCCTGCCTCGTTCTGGCGTTAGATACCTAACCTAACGGTGCAGACGGGACATCGAGGCGAATGCGGATGGCATAAGCATACGTTATATTTATCTGTGATGTTTAGGTGGACTTAAATGATGGGACATTCATTAATGAGATTAATGAAAGAAAATAAACCTAATTGATGTTGTGTAATCAAATTTCAAAAATAAAACAGGTAGCTACAGTTCTTGCTTTGCATCGCGGTGTTCCTTATAGAACATTCTGCACCTTATTCGATGAGGAAAGGACCGAGATCCTTTCACCGGGAGTGACTCCTTTAGCAATAACTGGCAGATGCTACAACCCTTGGTTTGTCTTTTGATCGCTTCTATAGTTTCCGCTTTGCACAGTGATATATATGGTATATCCCGCACCTCATTCGACGAGGAAAGGGCCGACGATCCCTTCACCGGGAGTGACCCTTTAGCAAAACTAGAAAAGCTTCAAAAACATTCCATTTAAAAACCATTTGATTCCACAACGAGATCAAGTTCAAAGCGTTAAAGGTTTTCTTAAAAACCATTCGCAACCCTCCGTCATTTTAGGAAGTAGAGTACTTAGTATTCGTGCTGTGTTGATCATAGTCAAGGCACAGTGTACGGTAGCTAAGTGATGTCTTCCTACACCGCATATGATGCGATTAGTTAGGACAGTCATGTGGCTTTGTTGACCTTAGCCAAGGGTCATGTGGGTGGGTCTAATTAATCACGAAATGACGGGTAGAACTTGACTAGTACCTATGATTTGTTGACCTTAGCCAAGGTCATAGGTGCTAGGGATAAAAACCATTATCGGGAGTTTCAAGTGTTGAAATTTGCAATGAGATTGCATACCTTCTATGTGATAGTTGGATCCCGATACCCACTGCGAGTAATTGTTACTCCTAGGAGAGTTTTGCACTTTACAATTAGCCGATCAAGTAGGTGTCTAGAAAGGTGTCGATGGGGTTACGCCTCTGGGAAAATGAGGTTTACTGTAATTAGGTCCGTGCGAAAGCACGGGGATCCTCCCTCAAAGTACTGACACTGGCCTGGCTGAAAGATTGGCGAACTTGTAGAGTGTAATTAATCCCGGCTAGTCTTTCCTTTTAGGGTTTGAAGGAAGATTTGATAAAAACAGTGGGAGCCATCCTGATTCGATAAAATAAATAACCAATCTAATCTTGAAAGAGCGCACGCAGAGTGTTTTCTTCTCTCTCTCTCCAGGTAGGGACCATATCACGCCTTAATCAAGATAATAATATGGATGTATTGACTGAACCCGCTTGTTACACTGAGCTGGAGAACGTTGGTCCCACTCCAACTTATAATTGTTATAAGACAGAGCAGGAAATAGGGGAATACAAGAATTCCTATGCCGCCCAAACGAAGAAAGTGCATATGATGCATCTCCTTCGGGTGTGTTCATTACAAAGAACTGTTTCTCAGTATCCTCAGCATCCTCGGTATTTGATACCGGATCAGGATCCCAGATATGTAATCTGTTACATAGGGCTACAGAAAGGTAGAAAACTGAGAACGGGTGATAAGTTTTGTAACGACTCTAAAATTCCTATATCTTCGTATTAATAAAATTCTGTATTTGTACATTTGGTATATTTTTATTTCAATGTTATTAGTTATATTTAATCCCTTCATCTATTTTTCTCATCTAAGTATTTTCTAAAACTCATTTCTTTTTACCCAAACTTATTCTTTAAGCCCAATTCCTTTCTTTTCATTCACATTCTCTACAGCCCATCTAAAAAGCCCATTTTCTTTTTAAGCAACATCATATATTTAATTCTAATTAAATATGTGCATGAACAACCTTATAGCTCATTGGTTAAGTCCTTGCATTGTTATTCCATAAGTCACATGTTCAAATCCCCATTCTTGCAATTTTTTTTTATCATTTTTTATTCTTCCCATAACCTACAAATGAGACCTTTCATTTCCAAAATGAATGGTGACCTTTCATTTCTCTTTTAATTCTCATGTTAAATGCATATATTATTATTCACCATTACAACATCTTTATTTGTCCTCCTCCATCTTTTCCTTCCTCATATTTTTCTATCTCTCACTTCTTTCTCTTCACCAAGATGACAAGAAGAAGAACATGAAGAAGTCTTCAAGAAGGTCTCGCTAGTAACGCGAGGCTATCGGCGGATAGACAAGCCCGGTGACAATACCGGCTTGTGCATGTAAGTCCCTTCTCTCTCCTTTCCCCCCATCTCTTTTTTTTTTCCTCTTGTCATGCATCGTGAACCCCTTATTCTTTTCATATCATAATCCATAAGAGAAGATACACATAAACATATACATATACATATACATAAGTTTAGATATATATGATTCTATATGGTTTAATAATATCTTATTATCTCTTGTTCAAATTAAAGTATTTTTAATTCTTTCTTCATGATTATGAATGTTTATTACAAGTTGTGAGAACATAGATTTCAATCCATAATATATCTACGATATCTCATGGAATCGGTTTGGTTATTAAAAGAAAGGATAAAGCTTGCATAAAAATACTAGTTAATCTTTTTGCCGATTTTAGTATACACATCAATACCTTTAGGTTTAAAATAATTTTTAGACATTAATTTTTACTTCTGAAAATTTCATGGAATTTACATATGATAGATTATATTATTTTATACATGCTGTAAAATTTTTAGATCGATCCGCATAACGGTTTGGGAATTACATCGTATTTATTCACTGATCGTAAAACAGAAAACTGCAGCTGTCGGTCAATTTCTAGGACACATAACTTGGTATACCGGTATCCAAATTGAGCAAACTCAGGTGTTTTTGATATCTACATCGAATGATCTAGATTTTCTTAGTTTTATAGTTTTACTGAAAACCCATCTATGATAAAGAAAACTGCGTTACAATATTAAGTGACGGATCTGGACAGAATCTGTTCCGATTCGCACACTGTTTTTAAATTGGACATAACTCGAACACCCGATGTCCGTTTGTGACAAAATTTAGATGTGTAGATGCACCATTGATAGAACTATAATTTTATGTATATTATATTACTTTGGAATGCATGAAACAATCTGATATAGGCTTTGCAATAGAATATATAGTTGCTGTCCAGAAATCTGAATTTCTGTTTTAAACGCTGATATTAAAATGATCATAACTAGAGCTTCAGAAATCCAAATCATGTGAATCTTGGTGTTTTCGATAAGTACATCGAAATACCTACAATTTTCTAATAATTTTCGTAACCTGAAACCTGAAAAAAATTAACTCAAACTGCGTTTTAAAAATATGTAACGGTGCCGAATAGATTCTGATCTGTTTTGCGCGACGATACGAAAACATATATATCTCTCAAACCGGTAGTCATATTTAGGTAAAACTGGAACTCACGCATGCAAAACATTTAGAGCCATATTTCTGTTTATATTTCGCATTCGTTCAACTTGATTAATTAGTCGTACATAATATTTCTTTACAGCATTGTTTATGGTAGTTACTCGAATAATATACTTGACTCATTTCATGCTATTCGAACATGTATACATATTTATCTTGATCATTAAATTGTTGTATGTACATAAAGACGATAATTAAATACTTGAGTTATATTTTGAAAACTATACAAAAATATTTTTACATAAAACCCGCTCAAGTTTATAAATTACCCTAAGGACCCTAACAATTATAAGACCACGATTCATAATTCTGATTGTCTGACTCGGGTTTGAGTCTGATTAATCTGACTTGAATATGATTCAAGTCAACCTATAATCTACAAGATTCCAATTCAAAATGAACACATGAATCCATGAATACAATTATCAATTTATACAATTTGGCTGAACCGAACCATGGATATATTCCTTTTACATGATTCTCAGTATTCCATTTACATGACTCTACGGTTATAACCGTTTCCTGATATCATGGTTTCGGTCAGTCAGTCAATCAATCTACAATTACTACAATTTACAAGATAACAATACAAATAAGACTTCGCGGGGTTTAAGGGGTAGATTGGTACGGAAAGTGTTAAAGGTGGCACGAGGTGGTCAGATTTAATACACCTAACATGAATCCAGTTGCTGTTGTACCGTGGCATAAACGGTTCCTTGTACTATACGTGCCCTTAGTCTCTGGCATATAGAGACTCCTCTCGTATACACTGGCATCCTTCTGTACCAAGCTACAAAACTTGAATATGTTTCAAGTCAATCTATATTCTTTTATATTCCAACTCAAGATGAATACATGAATTCCAGATTCCAGTTAACAATCTATATAACTTGACCGAACCGAACCATGGATATTCCTTTTACATGATTCCCAGTATTCCATTTACATGACTCTACGGTTATAACCGTTTCCTGATATCATGGTTTCGGTAAGTCAATCAGTCAATCAAGTCAATCAAGCAATCATTACAAGTTTACAAGATAACAATACAAACATGACATCGCGGGGTTTAAAGGGGTAGATTGGTACGGAAGATGTTAAAAGTGGAATGAGGTGGTCAGATTAAGACACCTAACCTATATTCCGTTGCTGTTGTACCGTGGCATAAACGGTTCCTTGTACTATACGTGCCCTTAGTCTCTGGCATATAGAGACTCCCTTCGTATACACTGGCATCCTCCTGTACCAAGCTACAAACAATTACGTTAAACAATATTTCATAATATTCTACAATACAATACATTAGAGAATACTGTTACTCTATCATTCTCATTCTTTTTCCTTGGGACTTACCGAGCGATCTGTTCGCTGACGACATTCTATTCCTTTCTTCTTTGAATGTCATCAGGTGCGTTGGACCAAGTTGAGACCGAGCCCACAAGTGAAGATTTGGAGCAGTTCCAGGAAGACCCAGAACTCTAGACATTGTATCTTGTTCTTTCCAGTATTTCCTTTTATTGTTATGCCACTGTTTAGGCATTGCTTTTTCATTTCAGATGTATTTTCATTTCATGCATTGTATAAAGAATGTTATTAATAAAAGTTGCTGTTATTTCTATTATTCGTCTCTTGTGATTCATTTTATATTGCTTAGTTACGCTTAGCGTATGTACTTCTGAGTACATACGTAGCGGGCCTCGTCACGTCCACTTCGCCGTACACTGGGAAGCGGGGCGTGACAAGTTTCATGAGACAGAAAACGGGGCAAGTGTTGCAGCCAAGTCTGTTGGTCACTGTCACCCTGTATTACCAAAATACATTGATTCTGAACGAATGTTATTAGATACCGAACCTGATATACAAAATCATAACAGTCTCTTTATTAGTAAAGAAATGATAAAATTTTGTATTGTTGGATAATGTTTTGAACATTTTCTATATCAAAAGTTGATCGGTTCAGGCACGTTATCTAAAAGCATTGATGTTCTATATCAAACTACAGTTCCTAGTATACAGAACACACACAAGAGGAAGAGTTCAGAAATGAACGAATCCTTCTTGAGGCATTGTAGACTAGGTCATATCAATGCGACCCGACTGGCTGAAGTTACATTTTAGATGCATATTTAAATTATTTTGAATTTACAACTTATGAAACTTGCCAGTCATGTCACAAAGATAATATGACCATAGCTCAGTTTATTGGAAACAGAGCAAGAGTTAGTAAACTCTTGGGACTGATACATGATGATGTATGTAAGGTCTCCTGTCTACACATGCCAAGACCGGTTCTTTGTACTTCATTACATTCTCTGATAGTCTCTCAAGATTCAGCCATATGTTCCTGTTGAAACATAGGTCCGAACCTTTTGAGATATTCACAGAATATAAGTTAGAAGTAGAGAACCAAAATACGGGTATAAGTATTATGTCCTATGATAAGATCAGGGAGAAGAATACTTGTGCATAGAATTCGTGGACTATTCTAAAGGAGAATGAGATTCTTTCTCAGCTTTACTCCTCCGTATACACCATAGCACGATGGTATATCGGGGCGGAGCAATTGCACCCTATTCGATATGGTGCGCTCTATGATGAGTACTACTGAGTTACCTGTTTCCTTTTGCGTGTTATGCACTTGAGAAGCTGCATACTTATTGAAATTAGGTTCGAATCAGATCACAGCCTACCACTCCATTTGAGATATGGTATGGGAAGAGCCCTTGTCTTAAGCTAGTTAAGATTTGGGGTTGACCGGCCTATGTCTAAAAGCAAAATTCAGACAAGCTCGAGGCAAGGTCTGTGGTGTAGAACTGGAAAGGTTCCAGCTATACAAACTACAGCAGATGATTTGATAAAACCAAAGAATTCAATAGTTTCCAACGGACCTCAGCCTCTCCGCCGATCTAGTAGGGTTCCTCACCCACCTAAGAGATACTTCGGTTTCTCTATGACAGTGGGAGCGAGGAATGCATCATGAGATGATGACCCAACTAGTTTCGAGCAGGTCATCGAGAGTAGGGACTCTGTAAGAATGGCTGGGTGCTTAGCGATCTGAGATGGAATCTATATACACCAACAAAGTATGGATTTTGTTTGCTATATCTGAAGGGTTAAATCCCCATCAGGAGCAAGTATATCTTGAGAAGATTACTTGGTGTAGATGGAAAAGTTGAGACTTTCAAAGCTAGACTTGTTAAAGGTTTTAGTCATCAACCAGGTGTGGATAATGATGAAACCTTTTCTAGGGACTATGCTCAAGTCCATCCATATCCTACTTGCCATTGCTACATACCATGACTACGATATCTGGTGGTTGGGTGCCATGACTACTTTTCTAAATAATGATTTAGAAGAGAACGTCTATAAGAACACAGCCAGAGGGCTTCGTAAACAGAGGGAGCAGCGGAAACGTGTGCAAGTTGCTTTACATAATAAAGCAGGCATCGCGGAGTTGGAACGTTTGTTTTGATGTAATAGTCAAAGTGTTTGACTTCATCAAAATAGTAGATGAACCTTGTATATACAAAACGGTAATAGAGAGTAAGGTAGTCATCCTCGTATTGTACGTGGACAACATACTCTTGATAGGAAAAGAGTTTCCTATACTACGATCGGTCGATCTCCTCTTGTCACATGGATTCTCCAATAGGATAAAGGTGATACCTCCTCGATCCTGGGGAGAATCATTGGAAAAGTTCCAGGGTGATAAGGACGACTGAATGTCAGTCGCAAGCATTGTCTTTACCCTCGGTAAAGGGACGGTATGTTGAAAGAGTTCCAAGCTAGATACCGTGGCATACTAGACGATTAAGGCTGGATACATCGCTACTTAAGATGTTACCAAAGAGGCTGTCTGGGTGTATATTTGTTCATGAGATGAACTTAGTTCCTCCCATTGTATGACAATGGAAGTGTGGCCTAGGCCCAGGAACCCTGGTCCCATCAGTGACCCAGACATATTCTGAGGCAGCATCACCAGATCATGGAGATAGATGATCTCCAGGGTGATCGAAGTTGGAGAGTAGACTTAGAGGACAACACGGCGGATCCACTCACAAAGGCTTTTTCTCAGAGAGAGACTTATATGGGATGGTTGAGAATGTGATACTGCAACCACTGCTACAGATGGCCCTAGTGCAAGTGGGATATTGTTAGTTATATGTATGCCCTAGAGGCCATTACTGTACATTGGATGTATATTGTAGTGGATGCTGGGACATATATAGGTAGGATTTTCTTGTTCGACATGATAGTACACTATCTGGTTGCTCTTTAGCTTAACATGTATACTTTCTGTCTCTCTGTTACATGTTGATAAAGCCCTTAGGATGTGTACTCGACTTCCAGCACTATGATGCAGATCATACTAGTGGGGCCTGGGTAGTCCATGAGTACATCCTTCAATGTTCCTAGTCGTGGGAATATCGAGACGGGGCATCGATATTCCAGAGTATACTAGCGTATATCTTCTCGACCCATGTGATGGGCGATGGATGATCCCATATCCATTGGTGTTTGACATCAGAGATGGTATGCGGGTGCTCAGTGGAGACTGGGTACACTGAACGGACTCGCTGAGAACTCCCAGATGGTATTATACCTCACGTCAGATGGCAGTTCTCTGGTGACACTGGTACAGCTTAGTCTGTTGACCCGAGATCATCATAGAGTCTTGTGTGTCTCCCACTGTGCTTTGATTTCCACCCTACCACGGCTCTACTGAGTCGTGCAAACAGGTGGTTTTTGGGTACAATCCCGATTCACATGGAGGCAATGAGCGATAGGAAGGGATTCGTCTCTCCCGTTATTGGGGGTTGATGGTGCGCTATGCACGACTGGCCATAACAGGAAATCCCTGGCCAAGGTTGCTGTGATATACTGGTAAGAGTTATCAGTAGTTTCATGCTTTGTTATGGACCTTATATCGGCATGACTTATCGAGCTACTGGGGTCTGACGTTTACCACCCCTAAGCGAGATATGCAACATATCAGACAAACAGATCGGACTGTACGGTAAGTGTTACTAGTTGGATTCACAGGAGTGTTAGCGGGCTTGCTCGTCGATCTTCTGATCGCTCAATACCTGGGTGGCCGTTACGTTTAGCAGACCGCTTGCGGCTTGTGGGTGTTTGATATGATCATCACCTGCTGCCGGCGTAATGACGAGTCTTTAGAGTCCTACACAGAGGTTTCCTGGCTCAAGCGAAACGAAATAGGAGCGCATATGAGATATGTGCGGGACCGAGAATAATGCGTGTATGTGATACCGTATTCTATTCTCACGATGAATGTATCGATTGGTTGTATGCGATATAACCTAGTTATCGAATCGAGGATTGATTCGATATGCCGATACATTGGATATTAGTCGGTCATATGCGATATGACCGGATCGTTAAATCAAGTGTTGATTTAATGATTTAATGTATAATTATATATTTGATATATTAGTTTGCATTAACTAATATTTGTTCACTTTAAATGGATTTTCTCACTTGAAATACACAAGTTGTATATGTGATATACTTTTGTGCACTTGTTTGTATCATGTTTGATGATACATGCAAACTTGGGTTTTTGTAAGACTTAAACCAAGTTTAGTGAATGGTTAGGGTTTCTTTTCACTTATTTATTTATCTATTTATTTTGGCTAAAAGAAAAGGAAAACAAAATGGTTTCTTTTGGAACTTTCTTGATGCTTCATGCATCTTTGACTTAATGACCATTTTGTCTTCATCTCCTAAACCTAACCATTCAAGTAACCTTAGTTAATTCTCTACACTAAACCATGGTTGAAAATATGATAAGTATCATTTTATTTTCTATTTTAAATATACTTATCATATTCTTTTCTTCTTCTTCTCCTTCTTCAAGATGAAGAAAAGCTTGCTACCATCAATGGTGAAATGAGAAAAAGAGTGAGAAATCCAATTCTAAAGTGAACCTACTTCCTATTTCTTCATCCTCTACCACTTGCCAAGTAGTATAGGGTGTTTTCTTCACAAGTTTCATGACTTGGTGAAGTTGGAGCTTGATCTTGAGTTGCCTCGACGTAGATCATCTTCGGCCTCGAAGTCGACGACCTAGCCCGAGCATTTCTTCGACGATACCATCGCTAGAGTCCGGGATCCGATGATCGCAGTGGAGGGACGTCAACACGGAGCTATGGAGGTGGAGCACCGGATCTACAAAGGTTGTAGTCACTTTTCTTTAGCAATAAAGTTGTTTATTCGCTTGCATCGCTTATACCTCTAGTTACGATCTTTCTTAGGGTCACTTGGCACATAGAAATTTTTTGAATTGGCCATGTTTGATCACTTGTAGAACCTCATGGGTGTGCCTAGGAACCCTACAGTAGGGTAGTAATCAAAGTACAGTGGGAACTCACACGACACAAATGACGATCTCAGGTCGATGAACTAACCTGTACACATGTCACCAGGGAACTGCTATCTGACGTCTGGTATAAGACCAACTAGCATGTTCCCGGCGAGTCCTGTCCGGTGTACTCATAACCCAATGAGCACCTGTATACATCTTAGGTGAACCAACTGACACCAGTGACTTGTGAGACCGGCCACCACCCCTCGTCGGGGTCTCGACTGTATACACTAGTCTACTCTGGAGTATCGATACCCTGTCTCGAAAATCGCACGACTAGGGACCTTTTAAGGATGTGCTTATAGACTACCAGCTCCCACGCATATGATCACCCACATACTGCTGGTAGTCAAGCAAGAATCCTAGGGGCTCTATCAATGTGTAATAGCGACCTGTCAGGTCACCTAAAGCAGTACACGATGATAAAGATAAATCAGATAGCATACTATCATCTTGAGTAAGACTGTCCTACCGGTATAGGTCATCCCTCAATCATTGCAATCACGTGGCTATAATCCAATAATTGACTTTGAGCGCACTATATCTAACAATCTCCTACTTGCACTCATGGCTAATTATTGCGATGTAGCATACTCACAGCCCGTGTGTTACCGAACACCCAACTCCTCTACTAATCAGTCTCACAAAACCTGTTTGCGAAACTTTTACGTTCAAGGAATAGCCTCAGTGAGTGGATCCGCCCTGATGTTTCCTTCTATGTCTCTCTTTATCTCAAGTTTGCGGAGAAAGCCATCTCCCGAAATGAGCAATACCTGTCTTAGAATGTGTCTGGATATCTGATGGGACCTAGTTCATAAATGAACTCCAAATCCAAACTTCTTAGACTCTATCGTCAACTGAACTTAATCAGTATCCTGCACTATGCCTCCCTCAGTATCTGCTTGGATCACCTGTCCAAAATACTGCCCCTCGTCAGAGGGAAAACTATAACTCTGACGATCACCCTGTCGTCCAGGTCACCTTGGAAGCCTGGAATGATAACTGTCTCCTGAATGAGGCCGTCGTTATCATATCCCTAGAACATCCATTTATATTCTAAAACTGTTTCCGAATGTTTCTCCAGGATTGGATCAATATCATCTTATTGTATCTCGTGCAAAAACAACATCCGGTGTGGTACTTGACATCTCATGGTTGACTCAATTGCCTAAGCAAGTGATCTGCTAATCATGCGCATTCCTTTCCCCTTTAGTCTGTAAGACACCTTCAGAGAGGGTGACTCCATCACCTGCAGGTATACTACCGTGCCAGGAGTCGTCCATTCTAAAAAACCTTTAGAATGTTGTCTAAGTACCCTGATTGGGAAACCACCCAAATCTAGATCTATAGATCTAGTAACCAGAATGTCTGATATGATATCCAAGTCCCATGTGGAGAAACCACTGTGTGACAACCAAAGTATAACCGATCGTAGTATAGGAATTTCACTTCCTACTCTGTGTATTTCATCCAAATACCAGGACATCACACCCTACTACCTTCTTAACAGATCCATCTCCTATTCTGATGAAGTCAAACCTATGACTGTCACATCAGAAATAGATGATCTATCTCCGCTATATCTTCTTTAGTCCATAGACATAAGCTACTTGTCCACCAATGCTTCTGCTGCTCCCACTGACTACGACAACCCTCTGGCAGAGTCATATACACGTATGCTTCTAAAGCCAGTTCAGAACGACGCTATACTCATCCTCCTGCCGGGTCTCATAGTCTGGAACAACAGCAATGGTAAGTCTGGGTAAACAAGAACCTCCCTGCCACCTTCTTTGAGGCTACCGGAGTACCTCTCGGGTGCTTGAGGTTACCCACCATATCTGCGGAGTGGCCAATAGAATGTCAAATCAGATTGAATCTTTAGGTTCTTATCAAATTTTCAGTAATCGTTTGTGGTTCGGGAATCACTTCCAGTTCTACCATACCGCCACTACTGTTTTCTAAAAAAAAATCCATTTCTTTTAAAACTGTGGCGAGTCAAGAACAATATCACTATTGTTCTTCCAGATGGTAGAAAATCAACCCTCGTCATAGCCTGGGTCAACCCACAAACAGCCATTACAGAAACGTGCCTTGAGTTATCCGGAGTCTGGTTTTAAGCATAAGCCGGACAACTCCCCGTACCTTAACATCGTTAAGATATGAACCATTCTATATCCAATATAGAAACAGAGGCACTGATTTAATTGAACCAGATTCAAATCATGCAGCCGTCTCCAGTGCATGTCAACTAAATGGAAAGAGGCCGATCAGCATTACTCAACTTAGGAGTGCTTCTAATTATGTGTAACCTGAAAGAGAAACAAGTTTCTCAAAACCATTACTATTAACTGGATACCATACACAAGTATCTACATCTTCGATCACCTTGAAGAATCCTGATACTTGCAACACCTGGTTCTCTACTTTATTCTTATAACTATAACTTCTCAAAATTCGGACCTTGCGTTTGTACGAAACACTTGTCTAAAAACTAGAAAAGTCATAAGTAAACCGAATATAGTACGAGGACCAACCCCTCTGTTCTAATGGACACTGGACTACATACAATACTCTGTATAAGTCCCTTGAGTCTAATAACTCATTCCCTGTGTGTCGTAGGTTGAAAACTGTACTTATGGTTAAGAAGAATTACACCGCGGTATAATACTCCTTACCTAACCATCCACTAATATAGGTAAATGTCATAGACATAATTTCAAAAAGGTATATCTCACTCTATAAAAATAGACGTACAGATATATCAATTTGAAATTGGTGCATAACAGCGGATATTCAAAACCAAATATTTGCCGTCCGGCAAACAACCCAGGAGATTTCCTCAAATATCACCAATTACAATGAATTCCGATATAATGAGGATGATCACCTAATTCCCAATAACTTACTCCCACTCATCATCTTTAAAACCATACAGATGTGATAATCATACCTGGTAAATACATACCCTGGAGCAAGTGTCTAATTGGGAAATCAGTTTTCCTTTAACAGTACACAGTGAAACTGAAACATTGAAATGTTTCGTAGGGGTATCCTGGTATTCCTAGTAATGCCTCATCCATTATCAGATTCACAACTGTAACCGTATATTTCTTTGCCATCTCTCCAAATCCCTTCATATGTCTTTAGTCATTAGCTTCTGTACACCCTCTTAGGCTAAATGGTTTTCTTCCTTCCCTACCGCTCGGCACCAGCCTATGGTTTGGAAGAAGACTATCCAATAAGCGTAATGGGTATACTGTCCTAATCCTAGGAGCACTCGCAATGCGAGAGAAGGTGAAGATAAAAGACAACTGAATAAACCTTATTCCTATTTCTCCTGAACCAGAACCCATCCCCGAACTGGAATAAGTTCCTTTCAAGTTCGTATATAACCATACGATGGAGTATCCAATAAACTGTGTATCTTCGTAGTGATATGGAGTGTTCTGGAGAAATACAAAGGTGAAGTGGGAGTGGTAATGAAATACTTGGTTTTGGTCATGAATAGCAGTCGCAATTTACTTTGCCCTCCTTCTAATCCCATTATTTGTCTTTACTTAATACCTTCTGTACACCATAGTTAGGCTAATTGGTTTTCTTCATTCCCTACCGTTCGGCACCAGCATAAGGTTTGGAAGAAGACTATCCAATAGGCGTAACGGGTGTACTACCTCCTAAACCAAGGAGTACTTGCAACCTGAGAGAAGGTAAAAGGAAAAGACAACTGAATAGTCCTATTCGTTTCCTCCAGAACCGGAAACCATTCTCGAATAAATTCCTTCGAGTTCGTATATAACCATACGATGGTTTTATCCAATGGATGTGGACGTTCGTAGTAATACGGGGTGTCCTGGAGAAAAGGGTAAAAGTAGGAGTGGCAATGAGGTATGCAACTCTGACAATCCAAAAGTCAGTGTTTTAAGAAGGTTCGGTTAATCTTGGTCACTGAGTCATAGTCAAAGGTCGGGTCATGGTCGCTGCCAAAGAGAGAGAGAAAAGAAACACTCAGCGTGCACTCTAACCTAGATCAGAATGGTTATCACTTTATCTAATCAGGAAACCTCCCACTGTACCGTCAAATTCTCCTCCAAACCTGAAAGGAAAATTAGTCGGGATCACCCGAGGAGTAAACCAACTCATCAGTGGGATTCGGAATCCAACTATCATCGCAAGATAACGTGATAGAATCCACTCACGTTATCACACTCCAGAAGGTATGCGCATATCTGGCAAGTTTCAGTTTCTTTAGAAACTCCCGATGTGATTTTTACCCCATGCTCTTATGACCTTGACGAAGGTCAACAAATCATAAGTCACATGTCAAGTTCTACCCGTCATTGTCCAGGTTAATTTGAACCCACCCGTACAAGCCCTTGACGAAGGTCAACAAGACTATATGACTGCCCCAAACCAACGCATCTATCTATGCAGCAGAAAGGTAACAAGCAGCTACCATTCACTATGCCTTGATGAAGGTCAACAAACATAGCATGAATACTATGTGCTACCCGTCTGAAATGACGGAGGGCTACGAATGGTTTTTGGCGAAAAACCTTTAACGTAATGAACTTGATATCGTTGAAGGAACTGGATAGCTTTTAATAAAATATAGTGACGAAAACCTTTGCTAAAGAGGTCACTCCCGGTGAAGGGATCTCGGCCCTTTCCCCGTAGAATGAGGTGTAGGATATTCCAACTGAATACCACGATGCAAAGCAAAAGTAAACGACTATAGTGAAGTTATTGCCCTGACGCAAACTTCTGTCCAAGGGGTCACTCCCGGTGAAGGAATCACGGCCCTTGCCTCGTCGACTGAGGTGCTGGATATTCATAACCGAATACCACTGTGCAAAACAAAAGGAGAACGTCCTTGCAATAACAGCTTTTTGAAAAGTTGTTCCAACAACATCAGAATAGTTTTGTTTAGCTTGCATTGATCCGAATCAATGCAGTCCCATCAATTGATCACACCAATAAAGAACGAAAATAATGATGTACGTATATGCCATCCACATTCGCCACTGGGTCCCGTCATTACCCGTTAGGTTACTTAACTAACGACAGTGCGGGGACTGGACTAGCGCGGATGCAAAACATATACAACATCTACTAGTATATATATCAATATATAATATTCGCTCAAGGCGTGATAAAATGCAACATCACAGAAATGTAACCAGTATCAAAGAACAATACAGATATCTAGGATCCCCGGGTTTGATAGAGCCGCTACTGAAACCCGACGTTCCCCTGGTCGTGTGGACAGCCTGTGCAATGAAATCCTAGACCCCTACGGGCGCGGCAAGTTACCCGCCAAAACCTGAAGCGAGGCAGCTCCCTTCAGCAACGTGAATGGAACACCCAGCACTTCACGGAATCCGGTAACTTGGGCACCCCTCCTGGGTCAACCTATACCCCCTACGAGTGCGGCGAATAGCACACCAATTCTAGAGTAAAGCCCCATCCGTCTCAACGCCATGAGATGCGGGCCCGTTGCCCTCTAGAACCCGGCTATCCGTGCACTCCTCCGCAGGGTAATCCTCGTACAGAAAGTAAAATATACATACAACGGGGACATCGACCTCATCCCGGTCGTGCCCCAAAAGAATAATATACAAACAGGCAGTGACGGCAGTCCACATGTTGGACGCTCGCCTCGCAATATCAAATGTACATAAAAATACCAAAACTGTACTAACATTGCATCCAGGCTATCCACCACGACAATCCGCAAGATCACAACACAACACAGAACATCAACGTGAATGTCACATTCGCAAATCCGTCTAAAAGGGCTATAGCAGTTAGACTGGATTTACCGATCAAATGACATTCACGGTCGCAGATATAATGTAAATACTGTGAACTAACATGTTTAAAATTTTCGATCGACTGAATTTTCCGAAGTGGGCCCCAAGCACTACTGTAGCACTCAAAATAATTCTGGGCCCAAAAATAATATACCAAAAAACCCAATTTCAATTCACAAAGCTACTGTAGAAATATGGTACAGAGATGACATTTTCCTGCGGCGGAACCGCGGCCAGAATAGGGGTTTGACCGCGGTTCCGCAGTCCTACTGTGGATTCACTGTATCAAATTTTTACAGAATGCTTAAAAATGCCTGCATGAATTTCTGCAACGCTCCAAAAAAATTTTCGAGCACAGAACAGAATCGACAGAAACTGATGCATTGAAATTGTGGTTTTTAGAAAATCCGTTCGATCGAACTTGTAAACACGTTAGAGCAAGCTAGACTAGGTTAATGGCGTGACTCTGATACCAGTGTAAGTGCACGGCGGCGCCCCGGCCATCTGAACGAGGCCAAAATGCGGAATATAAATCTTTTCTATAAATTAGAACCGGCACTACCGCACACTTTGAATCCCGGATCGGGCCATTAACCTACTCCTAGCAAACTAGAGAAGGGGTAGAGAGATATACCGAGCGATCCGTGTCCTTCGGTCTTCTTGTCGTCGTCCCGATCTCCCCGCGGAATATCCGGTCTTCACCTCCTCGTCGGAACGCGCACCACATCGCCGGGTTCTTTTACGGGCTCCCACCACTTGACCGAGGCAACTCGGGCATGAAGTTGGCGAGCCGACGTGCCCAAGGATGCTGTAGGTTAACTGTAGAACTTATGTCTCATAGGGTTGTAGAAGTTGCCATGGTTTTAGTGGAGAAGGAGATTTAGTGAACTTTTGTGATGGCTAATGAATTTTTTAGCAAGCAAAGGAGATAAAAACCCTACCACAATTTTTTGACAGCCCCCATCACCATAATGACCTCTACAGCGTTTCGCCCGAAACTTGAGAAAACGGTCTGTGGGGGACTCTAAAGACTTATCAATACTTTGGTTGTGGATTTAACCACTAGCACGTCAGAGATATTAGCCTATACGTAACGGGCTACCAGGTATTAACCAAAAGGGACGTCGATGAGCGAACAAATCCTGACACCCTACTAAGCTTGTCAGTGATAATATCCGTACAGTCCAGTCCGTTCGTCTATGAGCATCGCATGGCGGGCCTAGGGGGTTGGTAAAAATCAGACCCCCAAAAGCGGTATAAGTCGTGTCGGAGTGTAGCCCAGAACACCCTGAGATACTACTAGAATACCTACCAGTAAATTTCCTGCCTTGGCCAAGGACTTCGTGTAAGGGTTCTCCTAGACACAGCACGACCTCACCCTCAATACCGGGAGAGACGAACCCCTGCAGATCCGCTCATTGTCTCCATGTGGCTCGGGACTGTACCCAACTAAAACCTGTTTGCACGTCTCCTTTGAGCGTGGTAGGGTAGTAATCAAAGTACAGTGGGAACTCACACGAGACAAATGATGATCTCAAGTCGATGAACTAACCTGTACACATGTCACCAGGGAACTGCTATCTGACGTCTGGTATAAGACCAACTAGCATGTTCCTGGCGAGTCCTGTCCGGTGTACTCATAACCCAAGAGCATCTGTATACATCTTAGGTGAACCAACTGACACCAGTGGCTTGTGAAACTGGCCACCGCCCCTCGTCGGGGTCTCGACTGTATACACTATTCTACTCTGGAGTATCGATGCCCTGTCTCGAAACTCCCACGACCAGGGACCTTTTAAGGATGTGCTTATAGACTACTAGCTCCCACATATATGATCGCCCTCATACTGCTGGCAGTCAAGCAAGAATCCTAGGGGCTCTATCAATGTGTAATAGCGACCTGTCAGGTCACCTAAAGCAGTACACGATGATAAAGATAAATCAGATAGCATGCTATCATCTTGAGTAAGACTGTCCTACCGGTATAGGTCCTCCCTCAATCATTGCAATCACGTGCCTGTGATCCAATAATTGACTTTGAGGTCACTATATCCAACATGGACATATATATATATACAGAGGACATTCTTGCTCGACATGATAGTATGCTATCTGGTTACTCTTTACCTTAACATGTTCACTTGATTGTGTATACTGTTCATTTAATACATGTTGATAAAGCCCTTAGGATGTTAGCTTGACTACCATGCTTATGATGCAGATCATACTAGTGGGCTTGAGTAGTCTATAAGCGTATACTTAATTGTTCCTAGTCGTGGGTATATCGAGACAAGGCATCGATATTCCAGAGTAGACTAGCGTATAGGTTTCTTGACCCATTTGGATGGGCAATGGATGATCCTATATTCATTGGTGTTTGACATCAAAGATTGTATACGGGTGCTCAGTGGAGACTGAGTACACTGAACGGACTCACCGAGAACTCCTATATGGTATTATATCTATCGTCGGATAGCAGTTCTCAGGTGACACTTGTACAGGTTAGTCTGTAGACCCGAGATCGTCATAGTGTCTTGTGTGTTCTCCCACTGTGCTTTGATTTCCAACCTACCACTGTTGGATATAGTGCCCTCAGAGTCAATTATTGGATCACAGGAACGTGATTGCAATGATTAAGGGATGACCTATACCGGTAGAACAGTCTTACTCAAGATGATAGTATGCTATCTGGCTTATCTTTATGATCGTGTACTGCTTCAGATGACCTTACAGGTCACTATTGCACATTGATAGAGCCCTTAGGATTCTTGCTCGACTGCCAGCTGTTCACACCAGAATATTGCTTTTACTATCGCCCATTCTTACGCTCGTTTGTTTATAGGTAGGTGATTTTAATCCGTGTTTGCTACATATTTACAGGTTACAGGTTCCTAGTCCAAAATAACGCAATTGATACAAAATCTCCACTGTTACGCCAAAATACAAAACATCTGTTGACAGCAGATAAAAGCCGGGTTCCGGTCATCCGTATCCGTCCAGTGCCGCGTACCGGTTCCAGAGACAAAACATATGACAGTGGTCATTCGTGTCTCGGACAAGCACAGAGCACGAGGAGGGCAGCACAAGAATCAATGGGTGCGCAGAGCTCAAGGGAGAAAAGGTCAAAAGTATTATTTTTGATGCCATTTTGGACCGTTGCAGATCTGAAACAATTGTGGAAGAAATTTGCAATTTGGTACATGTAGAACAACATAAGATGGCAACACAAGGAAACCCATAAAATTCGAGACCACAATTCCACAAAAGCACGGCCGAACCGCCGCCAAATGTGGGTTTCCGCGGCAGATCCGCTGCGGTTTTGTGTCATCATCTAACCAAATTTTGGGGGTAGCTTTGTCATTTCATTTGGGGCCAGAATATTGCCCTAGGGTTTCAACTCTCCTCCTAGAAATACCCCGGTTCTGAGCCATTGTAAGGGATCAATTCTTATGCCCTCTTTTTGTTAGTTTTTGGTTTAACTTCTTCTTCTTCTTCATCTTTCCTCCATTAAATTGTTGTGAGAGCTTTTGAGTGGATGTTAAATGAAGATGAGGGTTATTTTGTATCATTCTTTTGCTTAGTTTCCCCTTGAGATCCTTGCTCTCTCTTGATCTTTCAACCTCTTCATTGAGCTTGAAGGCTTAAGGGTTGGTATTTGATCTCAAGGGTTGTATCATTTTGGAAAGAATAAAGTCTCTTTTGTGCTTCATTTTGCCTTGGGTTTTTAACTCTCTCTTGATCTTGCAACCTCTTAATTGAGCTTGCAAGTTTAAGTTTGGGTTATTAAACCCATGGTGTGTAACTTGTTCCATAATTTCTAGTTCTCTTTCTTGCTTATTTCCTTCTTACTTTTTATTACTTTCTTTACATTCATGCTTTACTTTCATGCCCTTAAATTCCATGCACTTTTAATTACTTAGTTGTAATCTTTTCTTTTCTTTGTTTATCTTTTCTTTTGCTCTTTTTGGTTCGTTTTATGAATGGTTGTAATATGTTGTTGTTAAGAATAAATACAATATTGTAAGTTAAGGTTTCATTCCTCATTTCCTTTTCCCGTTATTTTCCTTTGAACTCCGCCCAAACGTTACGCAAGCGCTCCGTTAGGCACCCTACCCTACCAAGGTAACGGTGATTCCTAAGCGCGACCGGTTGCGTTCGGTTTGACCGGAGGCGAAAGCAAGAGAAAAGAACGGAAGGACAAGGGTAAATAAGCCGGATTCCACGAATACCGTGCTTAAATCCCCTAATCCACGTTGTTGACGATTGCTCTAGCTTCAATTGGTCAAGACTCGGCTCAAAGGTTTTGAGTGCGGATTTCCTCAGCTTACACTTTCGTATCTTTTTCTTAACAACTTTATACTTGCATATAACACTTAGGATAGAATTGAACAAACATATACACATTATTTATTGACTCGTCTAAGACTCGAACGGACATACAACCATCTCCCTGTGGATCGACCCGTGCTCAACCGGCTAGCTGCATAGCGACACCGTCCTGATCGCGGTTATAACTTTAGAACTTTGAACATCCGACACGCCAAAAGCGTACGCCCACCAGCAGTATGATGGCGATCATATACGTGGGAGCTGGGGTCTATAAGCACATCCTTAAAGTGGTCACTAGTCGTGGGAGTTTCGAGAATGGGAATCGATACTCCATTAGTAGACTAGTGTATACAGTCAAGACCCCGACAAGGGACGGTGGCCGGTCTCACAAGCCATTGGTGTCAGTTGGTTCACCTAAGATGTATACAGGTGCTCATTGGGTTATGAGTACACCGGAAAAGACTCGCCTGGAACATGCTAGTTGGTATTATACCTGACGTCAAATGGCAGTTCACTGGTGACATGTGTACAGGTTAGTTCATCGACCTGAGATCGTCATTTGTCTCATGTGAGTTTCCACTGTGCTTTGATTACTACCCTACCACGGCTCAAAGGAGTCGTGCAAACAGGTTTTAGTTGGGTACAGTCCCGAGCCACATGGAGGCAGTGAGCGGATCGGCAGCGGTTTCGTCTCTCTCGGTATTGGGGGTGAGATCGTGCTGTGTCTAGGAGAGCCATTACACGAAGTCTTTGGCCAAGGCAGGAGATTTACTGGTAGGTATTCCAGTAGTATCTCAGGAAGTTCTGGGCTACACTCCGACACGACTTGTACCGCTTTTAGGGGGTCTAACTTTTACCAACCCCCTAGGCCCGCCATGCGATGCTCATAGACGAACGGACCGGACTGTACGGATATTGTCACTGACAGGCTCAGTAGGGTGTCAGGATGAGTTCGCTCATCGACCTTCCTTTTGGTCAATACCTGGTAGCCCATTACGTACGGCTAGTACCTCTGATGAGCTAGTGGTTAAATCCACAGCCAAAATATTGACGAGTCTTTAAAGTCCCCCGCAAACAGTTTTCAAGTTTCGGGCGAAACGTTGTAGAGGCCGTATGATATATGGCAGGGTCCGATCATATACGTACAGTAGTGCACGGATCATGATCGGCCGGATCATACTAGTGGGCTTTGGTTTAAGCCAGATCCTAGTATTAGATTTGTTGCATTACTTTAGTCTCATCGCATTCGCATTCAGTCGGAATGCGGATGCAGGTATGTATATACAGGTGAGGGGTATCCTTATGATCCATCACGAGTTTACTTTAGATATTGCCGTATCTTTTTATTGTTGCAAACATTTGGATTAATGTGTGCATATGGAAATTATGAGCTAGAAATAATCATTTTGTGCATTAAATGAAACATATACTTCATTAGTGACTCATGGTCTCTTTTATTGTGCAAATGTCACTTTATTTGATGGATTTGAGTGTTGAAATGAGAAGGAGAGAGAGAGGGGGGCTTCCATATGATAAGTTTTGGTCTTGCATTTTTTGATCTAACACTCTCTCACTCTCATTATCAACAAAAAAAAAAAGAAAGCTTCTTTTTCTTCTTCTTCCTCAAGCTCACAACTTCCATTAATGGCATCATCTCTAACCTCCATCCATGCAATGGATGCAAGAGACAAAGTTGTCACAAACATTCTATACTTCGCCTTAGACACGTTGGCTAGCGAACTCCGTGCCCGAGTTGCTTCGGATGAAGCAGGAGCCCGTAAAAAGACTCGAAGATGTGGTGCCCTTTCCGACGTGGAGATCAAGACCGGAGATGCCGCGAGGAGCTTGGGATGGTGGCCAAAGACCGAAGGACACGGATCGATCGGTATAGCTTTCCAACCCTTTCTCTAGTTGCTAGTTGTAGGTTAATGGTTCGATCCGGGTTTTAAGCATACGATAGTGCCGGTTTAAAGTTTTGAAAAAGTTTTCGTTTCCGCATTTTGGCCTCGGACAGACGGCCGGGGCGCTACCGTAAACTTACATGGTATCAGAGCCAAACCATTAACCTTTACTAGCTTGCTCTAACGTGTTTAGAACTTCGATCGGACGAAAATTCCGAAACCACGATTCCAAGTCATCAAGTTTCTGTCGAATTTTTTTTGTGCTCTAAAATTTTTTTTGGGTATGTCAGAATATCAGGCAGGGTTTTGTTAGTTGTATGTATGCCCTAGAGGCCAGTATTGTACAGATGATGTATATTATATTGGATGCTTGGACATATATAGAGAGGACTTTCTTGCTCGATATGATAGTATGCTATCTGGTTGCTCTTTATCTTAACATGTATACTTGTCTCTTGATACTGTCTTATAGCTACATGTTGATAAAGCCCTTAGGATGTCTACTTGACTACCTGGACTATGATGCAGATCATACTAGTGAGGACAGTGTGGTCCATAAGTACATCCTTTAATTTTCCTAGTCGTGGGTGTATCGAGACAGGGCATCGATATACCATAGTAGACTAGCGTATACGCTTCTCGACTCATGAGATGGGCGATGGATGATCCCATATCCATTGGTGTTTGACATCAGAGATGGTATACGGGTGCTCAGTGGAGACTGGGTACACTGGACGGACTCGCCGAGAACACCCAGTTGGTATTATACCTCACGTCAGATAGCAGTTCTCTGGTGACACTTGTGCAGGTTAGTCTGTAGACCCGAGATCGTCATAGAGTCTTGTGTGATTCCCACTGTGCTTTGATTTCCACCTTACCACGTCCAAGAGGCCATGCAAAACGGTGGTTTTGGGTACAGTCCCGAGTCACATGGAGGCGATGAGCGATATGAGGGGTTTCGTCTCTCCCGGTATTGGGGGTTGATGTTGCGCTGTGCTCGATTGGCCATAACAGGGAAGTCCCTGGCCAGGGCTGATTTAGAGATTTACTGGTAAGTGTTGCCAGTAGTTTCTCGACCCGTTATGAGCCTCACATCGGCACGACTTATCGGTTATTGGGGTCTGACGATTACCACCCCTAGACTTGATATGCGACATATCAGACGAGGAGACCAGACTGTTCGGGAAGTGTTACCGGCAGGCTTTTACAGAGCGGGCTTGCTTGCTGATATTCTGATCGCTCAATACCCGGGTGGTCGTTACGTCCAGCTAGTACCGCTGACGGCTTGTGGGTGCTTGATGTGATCATCACCTACTACCGGCGTATTGACGAGTCTTTAGAGTCCTACATAGAGGTTTTACTGGCTCAGGCAAAACGAAATAGGAGCACGTATGTGATATGTGCGGGACCAAGAATAATGTGTGTATGTGATACCATATTCTATTCTCGCGACTTCTTGTATCGGTCGGTTATATGTGATATAGCCGGGTTATCGAATCAAGTGTTGATTCGATAAATCGATACATTGGATGTTAGTCGGTTATATGTGAAATGACCGGATTATTAAGTCAAGTGTTGATTTAATAATTTAGTGTATAATTGTACATTAGATATACTAATTTACATTAACTAACACTTGTTCATTTAGGGTTTTTTCTCACATGTACACAACTTCTATATATATATGATATATATTAAAATGTGTTTTCTTTTTGTATCATGGTTGATGATACATCATACATGGGTGTGCAAAACATACACCATACTATTTTAGATGGTGGTTAATATTTATTTAAGGTAATTACAAATTAGTGGAGCTTAGGTCAAAAGCATGAAGCTTGTAGAAGCTTGTGGATGCTTTGACAAAGTCCACTAAATTTGTTTTACATTAGATTTTTATTAACCTAACCATTTTGAATTAGCTATGGTTATGTCTCTACAAGAATTAGTATATGATATTCACTCACCATGGTTAGCTCACTCACTTGATCATTATCCTCATCTCTTTCTTTTGTTCATCTTCTTCTTCTTTGTTCAAAAGAAAAGCTTGCTAGGGTTTGATCCAAAGTGAGAAAGATTGTGAGAAATAAAATTCTAAAGAGAACCCACTTCCTATTTCTCCATCCTCTACTAGACTAGCACTTTAGTATAGGGTGTTTGCTTCACTAATTCTCGAGTTGGTGAAGTAGTAGCTTGAGTTGATATTCTCTCGACGTAGATCATCTTCGGCCTCGAAGACTTCAAGTAAGGACGCTTCTATCGCCTCGTGAAGCCATGCAAGGGTCCGGGAGAACCACGATCGCAGCGAAGGGACTTCAACAAGGAGGTAATGAAGTGAAGGACCGATCTACAAAGGTTGTATTTCGTATTCACTTAGTGGTAAATGTGATTTACTAGCATGTGAAACCCTAATTTTCTAGCAAAGATCTTATTTAGAGTTGTTAGGCACGGTTAAAATTTTAATCGGGCATGTTTGATTCTTCTTTAACCCTTGTTAAAGTGCCTAGTAACCCTACAGTAGTATCAGAGACTAGCTAGAGAATTAGGCGATGTGTTAACGAAGTTAAAACTCTGAACGAACTCGGATACGTCGTTTTAAACCCCTCTCTGGACATTTTTTTAAATCTGTGATTTTTCTGTATTAAAAATACCTAAATAAATCAGCAGGGAAATATAAGCCTTTCTGTGAAAAACGAGCCCATGTTCCGTACAAACCGCCGCGGAACCGCGGCCGTACCTCTCTTGGGCCGCGGATCCGCGGCAGTAATGAGGAATTAAGGACTCATTTTTGCACAGTTATTTCTCTTTCTGTGATTTATATTTTCTGGGTATTTTTAATCTGACTCAAGTGTTGAGTATTTTGGGGTTTATTTTGTAATCGTCGATTCGATCGGAGAATTTAATTTTGTTTTGTTTTCCAGATAATTTAGAAAGTATTAAAATGTTCGAACGGATATCATTAACTCAATTTTTCCCGGCACAAAAAACTTTCAAGTGTTGAATTTTTCTCGAGTTTAAATCTTTCGGAAAAACGTGCATGTGACGCAATGGACCCTCTAGAAGACAACAAACCTTAACTCGATTATGCGACCGTCTTGAACTGCCTTTTGAACCTTAGGGTTTGGGGCAGTACGGCGTGCCACATGTGAGGCGTTGGCTTGACCTTTCTACGGCTGGACCGTTGCTACTGTGACGCATTCTGGAATTTTTTGAACTCCGCTCAAGTGTTGAGCTAATTATGGAAATCTTGGGTATTTGATTATTCGATCGGAAAGTTTAATACTGTCTATTTATCTGGAATGTGATACAATATGTGGAATTCATGTAGTTAGGCATGAAATGCGAAATATGTGATATTTCGGATTTACGATGTCTAAAGAGATTGTGGATTCCAAATATTGTAGTTTTACCCTTTCTTTTCGTCGACCGTAAGTGTAATATGTGATATCGCCGGTTTCGTTGTTATATGTAAACGACAATTGGGATGCGCATATTTACTTACGTTGATGACATGTGATGTTATGTGTTGCTGGATATGTTATATTGGATCGTCGCGTTTTGAATAGCCGGGGTTTTTTTATGTGAGATGAGAGTTTTTGTTTTCATTCATGTAAAATTAAATGTATGTAATATTCTTTTATTGGGGCACTTCCGGGATGAGGTCGATGTCACCATTTGTATATTATTTACTTTTCCGCACTAGGATAGACCCAAGGAGGAGAGCACAAGTAACCGGGTTCTAGAGTCCAGTGGGAGACCAACTCGTGGAGTCGAGTCCGGGTCTCCTAACTCTAGAATTGGAAGGGTTGCTTGCCGCTCTCGTAGGGGTTTAGGGGTGTGGGTTTGGCTATTCATCGCGACCGTGAAATCCGTGTTTTATAGAGGCTCAAAATAAAACACGGACATCCTAGTATATCCAATGTTTCATATGTTTCTTCTGCTGCGATATCTGTGATGTGATCATTTGATGTGTTGTGATAAATACTGTATATAGTATATATGATATATTATATAGACGTTACTTATGTTTTACACCCGCGCTAGCCCTGCCCTGCTCTGCCGTTAGTTACCTAACCTAACGGTGCACGAGGGGACATCGAGGCGAATGCGGATGGCATAAGTGTACGTCATATTTATCTATGATGTTTAGGTGACTTAAATGATAGGACTTCATTAATATGATTAATGAAAGAAAAGAAACCTAAAAGATGTTGTAGAATCAATTGTTTTAAAAAAGGGTAGCTACAGTTTTGCTTTGCATAGCGATATATATGATATATCCTGCACCTTGTTCGATGAGGAAAGAGCCGAGATCCCTTCACCGAGAGTGACCTCTTTAGCAAAACTGGCAGATGCTACAAAACTCGGTTTGTCTTTTGATTGCTTTTAGAGTTTTGCTTTGCATAGCGATATATATGATATGTCCTGCACCTTATTCGATGAGGAAAGAGCCGAGATCCCTTCACCGGGAGTGACCACTTTAGCAAAACTAATGAAAGCCTCAAAATTACTCCATTTCAAAATTCACTCGATTCTACAACGATATCAAGTTCATTACGCAATAGGTTTTCAGAAAAACCTGTCGTAGCCCTCCGTCATTTCAGATAAGTTGTATATAGTATTCGTGCTGCATTTGTTGGCTTTCGTCAAGGTGTAGTATGCGGTAGCTATATGCTGCTTATCTGCTGCATATGATGCGATTGGATTAGGGTAGTCGTACGGCTTTGTTGGCTTTCGTCAAGGGTCGTGCGGGTAGGTTTAATTCAATCAAGAAATGTACGGGTTGAACTTGACTAGTGGGCTATGGCTTGTTGGCTTTCGTCAAGGTCATAGCACGTTAGGGGCAAAATATTATCGGGAATTTCAAGTGTTGAAATTTGCAATAAGATTGCATACCTTCTATGAGATAGTTGGATCCTGATACCCACTGCGAGTAATTATTACTCCTGGGAGAGTTTTACAAAGGACAATTAGCCGATCAAGTAGGTGTCTAGAAAGGTGTCAACGGGGTTACGCCTCTGGGAAAACGGGGTTTACTTTAATTAGGTCCATGCGAAAGCACGGGGAACCTCCCTCAAAGTACCGACACTGGCCTGGCTGAAAGATTGGCGAAATTGTAGGGTGTAATTAATCCCGGCTAGTCTTTCCTTTTAGGTTTTGAAGGAAGATTTGATAAAAACAGTGGGAGCCATCCTGATTAGATAAAATAATAACCAATCTGATCTTGCATAAGCATACGCTAAAGTGTTTTCTTCTCTCTCTCTCCAGGTAGCGACCATATCATGCCTTAATCAAGATAATAATATGGATGTATTGACTAAACCCGCATGTTATACTGTGCTGGGGAACGTTGGTTCCGTTCTTTCTTATAAGAGATATAGGACTGAATAGGATATAGGGGAATACCAGGATTCCCATGCCACCCGTGTGAAGAAAGCACATGTTGATGCATTTTTCTTCAGGTGTGTTCGTTACGGAGAACTGTTTCTCCATTTTCTCTACGTCCTGGGTATTAGATACCGGGTCAGGATCCCATATATGTAATCAGTTACATGGGCTTAGAAAAGTTATAGAACTTGGAGAAGGTGATAAAGACATAAGGGTTGGAAATGGTGCAATTGTTGCAGCTAAAACCGTCGGGGAATATCACCTTGTATTGCCAACTGGTAATACATTGATTGTGAACGAATGCTATTACATGCCGAACCTGATATGCAACATTATATCGGTTTCTTTGTTGAGTAAAGAAGGATATAATTTTGTATTACAGGATAATATTATGAATATTTTCCTTAACCAAAAGTTGGTTGGATCAGGCACGTTGTGCAATGGCATTTATGTTCTAAATCAATCAACAGTTCTGAGCATAGCAAACACACACAAGAGGAAGAGTTCAGAACTGAACAAATCCTTCTTATAGCATTGTAGACTGGGTCACATCAATGAGACACGACTAGCCAAGTTGCATAAGAATGGATATTTGAAACCGTTCAAATTTTCATCTTATGACACTTGCCAGTCATGTCTCAAAGGCAAGATGACCAAAACTCCGTTTACGGGACACGGAGAAAGAGTTACCGAACGCTTGGGACTGATACATAGTGATGTATGCGGTCCCATGTCTACACATGCCAGGGATGGTTCTTCGTACTTCATTACATTCACTGACGGTCTCTCAAGATACGGACATGTGTTCTTGATAAAACACAAGTCTGAAGCTTTTGAGAAATTTAGAGAATATAAACAAGAAGTCGAGAACCAAACCGGGAAAAGTATCAAAATCCTTCGATCTGATCGAGGAGGTGAATACTTGAGCAATGAATTCCTGGACTTCCTAAAAGAGAATGGGATTCTCTCTCAGCTGACTCCTCCATATACACCACAGCACAACGGTGTATCCGAACGGAGGAACCGCACCCTATTAGATATGGTGCACTTTATGATGAGCACAGCTGAGTTACCTATTTCCTTCTGGGGGTATGCGCTAGAGACAGCCACATCTATTGAATATGGCCCCCACCAAATCTTTGCCTACCACTCCATATAAGATATGGAAAAGGAAGAGACCATGTCTTAACTATGTTAAGATATGGGGTTGTCCAGCCTATGTCAAACGACAAAATCCGGACAAACTCGAGGCACGATCTGTTCTATGAAAATTTGTAGGACATCCCAAGAATTCACAAGGGTATATCTTCTACCATACTGGGGAACAAAGGGTGTTTGTTTCTCGACATGCCACCTTTTTAGAAAAGGAATTTCTTGCTAAAGAGATTAGTGGTCATGAGGTAGAACTGGAAGAGGTTCCAGCTACAAAAGCTGCAACAGAAGATCTGGTGGAACCAGAGGATTCGGTAGTTCCCAATGAACCCCAGCCACTCCGCCGATCTAGTAGGGTTCCTCACACACCTGAGAGATACTACGGTTTTCTCATGGATGGTGGAAGCGAGGATTGCATCATGGAGGATGATGACCCAACTAGCTTCGAGCAGGCCATCACGAGTGGAGACTCAGTGAAATGGCTGGATGCAATGCGGTCCGAGATGGAATCCATGTACACCAACAAAGTATGGACTTTGGAAGTTGCTCCTGAAGGGGTAAAACCCATTGGGAGCAAGTGGATCTTCAAGAAAAAACTTGGTGTAGATGGGAAAGTGGAGACTTTCAAAGCTAGACTTGTTGCAAAGGGTTTTCGTCAAAGACCAGGTGTGGACTATGACGAAACCTTTTCTCAAGTGGCTATACTTAAATCCATCCGGATCATGCTTGCCATCGCTGCATATCATGACTACGAAATCTGGCAAATGGATGTTAAGACCGCCTTTCTAAACGGTGATTTAGAAGAGTGCGTGTACATGACTCAGCCAGAGGGCTTCGTAGATAGTGGGAGCAGCGGGAAGATGTGCAAGCTGCTTAAATCCATTTATGGATTAAAGCAAGCATCGCGGAGTTGGAACATCTGCTTTGACGTCGTTATCAAAGAGTTTGATTTCGTCAAAAACGTAGATGAACCTTGTATCTACAAGAAGGTGGCAGAGAGTAAGGCCGTCTTCCTCGTATTGTACGTGGACGACATACTCTTGATAGGAAATGACATTCCTATGCTACAATCGGTCAAGCTCTTCTTATCATAAAGATTCTCAATGAAAGATCTAGGTGATGCCTCCTGCATACTGGGAAATATGATCTATAGAGATAGATCTAAAAAGATACTGGGATTGTCCCAATCCAGATACATTGACACCATACTAAAGAGGTTTAGTACGGAAGAGTCCAAACGTGGGTTTTTACCCACGATCTCAGGGCTCACTCTCTCCAAAGAGATGTCTCCCAAGACTGATTTGGAGAGAGCTCGCATGCAAGGGATACCCTATACTTCGGCTGTAGGCTCTATCATGTACGCGATGTTATGTACCAGACCCGATGTAGCATACTCACTAAGTGTAGTGAGTAGGTATCAAGCTGATCCTGGAGAGAGTCACTGGACAGCTGTGAAGAGCATTCTCAAGTACTTGCGAAGGACTAAAGAGATGCTCTTGGTGTATGGTAACGGAGAACTCCAAGTGGAGTCCTTTACCGATTCGAGCTTCCAGAGTGATAAGGACGACTCTAAGTCGCACTCGGGATTTGTCTTTACACTCTACGGAGGGGCGGTTAGCTGGAAAAGTTCCAAGCAGGAAACCGTGGCAAACTCGACGATGGAGGCTGAATACATCGCTGCCAACGATGCTGCCAAAGAGGCTGTCTGGATCAAAAAGTTCATAACTGAACTTGGAGTGGTTCCATCCATTGAGCATCCAATACCTTTGTATTGTGATAACAATGGAGCGGTGGCTTTGGCCAAGGAACCCAGGTCCCATCAGCGATCCAGGCATATTCTGAGGCGGTATCACCTGATCCGGGAGATTGTTGATCGCCGGGAGATCGAGGTCAGGAGCATTGACACGAAGAACAACACTGCAGATCCACTCATGAAGGACATTCCCTAGATACAGTTTGAGAGACTCTTCGGGATGCTAGGTATGCGATACTATAGCAGCTGGCCCTAGTGCAAGTGGGAGATTGTTAGTTGTATGTATGCCCTACAGGCCAGTATTGTACAGATGATGTATATTATATTGGATGCTTGGACATATATAGAGAGGACTTTCTTGCTCGATATGATAGTATGCTATCTGGTTGCTCTTTATCTTAACATGTATACTTATCTCTTGATACTGTTTTATAGCTACATGTTGATAAAGCCCTTAGGATGTGTACTTGACTACCTGTACTATGATGCAGATCATACTAGTGGGGACAGTGTAGTCCATAAGTACATCCTTTAATGTTCCTAGTCGTGGGTGTATCGAGACAGGGCATCGATATACCAGAGTAGACTAGCATATACGCTTCTCGACCCATGAGATGGGCGATGGATGATCCCATATCTATTGGTGTTTGACATCAGAGATGGTATACGGGTGCTCAGTGGAGACTGGGTACACTGGACGGACTCGCCGAGAACTCCCAGTTGGTATTATACCTCACGTCAGATGGCATTTCTCTGGTGACACTTGTGCAGGTTAGTCTGTAGACCCGAGATCGTAATAGAGTCTTGTGTGATTCCCACTGTGCTTTGATTTCCACCTTACCACGTCCAAGAGAGCATGCAAAACGGTGGTTTTTGTTGGAGATAGTGCCCTCAAAGTCAATTATCGGATCGCAGGTACGTGATTGCAATGATTGCGGTAGGACCTATACCGATATGACAGTCTTGCTCGAGATGATAGTATGCTATCTGGTTTGTCTTTATCATCGTATATATGCTTTAGTTCACTATTGCATGTTGATAGAGCCCATAGGATTCTTACTTGACTGCCAGCAGTATGATGGCGATCATATACGTGGGAGCTGGGGTCTGTAAGCACATCCTTAAAGTGTCCCTAGTCATGGGAGTTTCGAGACAGGGCATCGATACTCCAGAGTAGACTAGTGTATACAGTCGAGACCCCGACGAGGGGCGGTGGCCGGTCTCACAAGCCACTGGTGTCAGTTGGATCACCTAAGATGTATACAGGTGCTCATTGGGTTATGAGTACACCGGACAGGACTCGCCGGGAACATGCTAGTTGGTATTATACATATCGTCAGATAACAGTTCCCTGGTGACATGTGTACAGGTTAGTTTGTCGACCTGAGATCATCATTTGTCTCGTGTGAGTTTCCACTGTGCTTTGATTCCTACCCTACCACGCTCAAAGGAGACGTGCAAACAGGTATTTTTTGGGTACATTCCCGAGCCACATGGAGGCAGTAAGCGGATCGTCGGGGATTCGTCTCTCCCGGTATTGGGGGTTGATGTCGCGCAGTGCACGAGTGTCCATCACTAGAAATCCTCGGCCGAGATATTGGAGAATTACTGATTTGGATCAGTAGTTTCTCAGGTGGTGATGGGCATCATACCGACACGATTTATCGTGTTATTAGGGGTCTGACTTTATCCACCCCCTAGACTCGATATGCGATACTCTTTAGACGAACGGACCGGACTGTATATACATTGTCACTGGCAGGCTCAGTAGGATTTATGGATGAGTTCGCTCGTCAGCTTCCCTTCCAATCAATACATAGGCAACCGTTACGTACAGCTCGTACCTCTGACGTGCTAGTTGTTATACCCCGTGCAAGTGTGTTGATGAGTCATAAGAGACCCCGACAGACACTTTCCCAAGTTCGGGAAAAACGTTGTAGAGGCCATATAGTTTTTGCAGGGTTCCTAGGCATCCTAATGAGGTCTCACAAGGCATCGAACATGCCAATTTCAAAAAATCTAGGTTCCGAGAAACCCGACTACGGATCGTTTGCTAGAAATCTAGGCGAAAAAGTAGTCTAGTTAACAGTTAACTAAGGGATACGGATATACAACCTTTGTAGATCTGTTTGTCCACCTCCATAGCTCCATGAAGAAGTCATCTCCGCTGTACAAATCCGAAATCCGGGCTCTTGCGTCGGCTTCATCGGAGAAGAAGCGGGCTAGGTCATCGACGACGTGCCGAAGATGATCTACGTCGAGGCATCGCTAAATCAAGCTCCGACTTCACCAAGTCCAAAAACTTGTGAAGAGAACAAACTCTACTACTTGGCAAGAGGTAGAGGATGAAGAAATATGAAGTGGGTAGACTTTAGAATTGGATTTCTCACTTGTTTTCATCAATCACCATTGACGAAGTGAACTTTCTTTATGTGAAGAAGATGAAGAAGAAGAAGAAAGAAATATGATAAGTTAACTATATTTGGAAAAGAAAATGAATACTTATCATATTAGAACCATGGTCAAGTGTATAGAATTAACCAAGGTTAGATTAATGGTTAGGGTTTAAGATGAAGACAAGAATGGTTACAAAGTCAAAGCTTCATGAAGCTTCAACTAAACTCCAAAATTAGCAACCATTCTTTTCTTATCTATTCAAAATAAATAAATAAGTAATAAAAAGAAAACCCTAATCATTAGTTTAACCATGGCTTAATTCATTACACTTAACTATAGTTAAACATGTATCATCAAACATGATACAATCAAGTGTACAAAAGTATATCACATATACAATGTGCACAAACCAAGTGAGAAAATCCGTTTAAAGTGAACCAATTCTAGTTAGTGCAAAGTAATATATCAAATATATAATTATGCATTAAATCATTAAATCAACACTTGATTCAATGATCCGGTCATGTCGCACACAACCGACTAGTATTCAATGTATCGGCTTATCGAATCAATACTTGATTCGATACCTAGGTTATATTGCATACAACCATTCGATACAATCATCGCGAGAATAGAATACGGTATCACATACACGCATTATTCTCGGTCCCGCACATATCTCATATGCGCTCCTATTTCGTTTTGCTTGAGCCAGGAAACCTCTGTGTAGGACTCTAAAGACTCGTCAATACGCCGGCAGCAGATGATGATCATATCAAACACCCACAAGCCGCAAGCGGTCTGCTAAACGTAACGGCCACCCGGGTATTGAGCGATCTGAAGATCGACGAGCAAGCCCGCTCACACTCCAGTGAATCCGACCAGTAACACTACCGTACAGTCCGGTCTGATCGTCTGATATGTCGCATATCTAGCCTAGGGGTGGTAAACGTCAGACCCCAATAGCTCGATAAGTCGTGTCGATATGAGGTCTATAACTGTTCGAGAAACTACTGGTAACACTTACCAGTAAATCTCAGCAACCCTGGCCAGGGATTTCCTGTTATAGCCAATCGAACACAGCGCAACATCAACCCCCTATACCGGGAGAGACGAATCCCCTCCTATCGCTCATTGCCTACATGTGACTCGGGACTGTACCCAAAAACCACCATTTTGCACGCCCTCTTGGACGTGGTAAGATGGAAATCAAAGCACAGTGGGAACCACACAAGACTCTATGACGATCTCGGGTCAACAGACTACTCTGTACCAGTGTCACCAGAGAACTGCCATCTGACGTGAGGTATAATACCATCTGGGAGTTCTCGGCGAGTCCGTCCAGTGTACCCAGTCTCTACTGAGCACCCGTATATCATCTCTGATGTCAAACACCAATGGATATGGGATCATCCATCGCCCATCTGAATGAGTCGAGAAGGTACACGCTAGTCTACTCTGGTATATCGATGCCCCGTCTCGATACACCCACGACTAGGGACTTTGAAGGATGTACTTATGGACTACCTGTCCCCACTAGTATGATCTGCATCATAGTCCAGGTAGTCAAGTACACATCCTAAGGGCTTTACCAACATGTAACAGAGAGACAATCAGTATACACGTTAAGGTAAAAAGCAACCAGATAGCATACTATCATGTCGAGCAAGAAAGTCCTCCCTACATATGTCCCAGCATCCACTACAATATACATCCTATGTACAGTAATGGCCTCTAGGGCATACATATAACTAACAATCTCCCACTTGCACTAGGGCCATCTATAGCAGTGGTTGTGGTATCTCATACTCAACAATCCCATAATAGTCTCTCTCTGGGAACAGGCCTTTGTGAGTGGATCCGCTGTGTTGTCCTCTGAGTCTACTCTCCTAACCTCGATTACCCTGGAGATCAACCATCTCCATGATCAAGTGATACTGCCTTAGAATATGTCTGGATCACTGATGGGACTGGCATTCCTTGGCATAAGCCACAACTCCATTGTCACACAATGGTAGGAACATAGTTCATCTCATGAACTAATATACATCCAAACAGCCTCTTTGGTAGCATCTTAAGTAGCGATGTATCCTGCCTTTATCGTCTAGTATGTCACGGTATCTAGCTTGGAACTCTTCCAACATACCGTCCCTTTACTGAGGGTAAAGACAATGCCTGCGACTGACATTCAGTCGTTTTTATCACCCTGGAACCCTTCCAGTGATTCTCCCCAGGATCGGTTGATACCGTCTCACTACAACTAGTGAGAATCCTAACATCCATTTAGATCTATCTCATAGATCCAAAATCCAGGATTTAGTGGGTATCACTTTGATCCTATGTGGAGAGTCATTGTGATAAGCGGAGATTGATCGAGCATAGCATAGGAAACTCCTTCCCTATCAAGAGTATGTCATCCACGTACTCTACGAGGATCGTCACTATACTCCCTACTACCAGTTTGTTTATACAAGGTTAATCTACCATTTTGATGATGTCAAACTCTTTGACTACTTGATCAAAACAGATGTTCCAACTCCGCGATGCCTGCTTTATCAAATAAAGCATCTTGCACACGTTTCCGCTGCTCCCACTGTCTACGAAGCCCTCTGGCTGTGTACTTATAGACGCTCTCTTCTAAATCATCATTTAGAAAAGCAGTGAAGACACCCAACCACCAGATATCGTAGTCATGGTATGTAGCCGTGGTAAGTAGGATCTGGATGGACTTAAGCATAGCTCCTTAGAAAAGGTTTCAACATAATCCATGCCTGGTTGATGACGAAAACCTTTAACAAGTCTAGCTTTGAAAGTCTCAACTTTTCCATGTACACCAAGTAATCTTCTCAAGATATACTTGCTCCTGATGGGGATTTAACCCTTCAGATATAGCAACTAAAGTCCATACTTTGTTGGTGTATAAGGATTCCATCTCAGATCGATAAACATCCAGCCATTCTTACAGAGTCCTACTCCTGATAGCCAGCTCGAAACTAGTTGGGTCATCATCTCATGATGCAATCCTCGCTCCCACTGTCATAGAGAAACCGAAGTATCTCTCAGGTGGGTGAGGAACCCTACTAGATCGGCGGAGAGGCTGAGGTTCGTTGGTATCTACTGAATCCTTTGATTGTACCAAATTATCAGCTGTAGTTTGTATAGCTGGAACATTTCCAGTTCTACATAACAGACCTTGCCTCGAGCTTGTCCGGATTTTGCTTTTAGACATAGGCCGGACAACTCCAAATCTTAACTAGCTTAAGACATGAACTCTTCCCTTTCCATATCACATATGAAATAGTAGGCAACTGATTTGATTGGAACCCTATTCAATAGGTATGCAACTTCGTAAGTGCATAACTTCCAAAAAGGAAATAGGTAACTCAGTAGTACTCATCATAGAGCACACCTTATCATATAGGGTGTTATTGCTCCACCCCGATATACCATCGTGCTATGGTGTATACGGAGGAGTAATGCCGAGAGAGAATCTCATTCTCCTTTGGAATAGTCCAGTATTTCCGTGCTTAAGTATTCTCCTCCTTGATCTCATCAAAGGACATAATACTTATACCCGTTTTGGTTCTCTACTTCTAACTTATATTCCGTGAATATCTCAAAAGGTTCGGACTTGTGTTTCAACAGGAACATATGTCTGAATCTTGAGAGATTATCAGAGAATATAATGAAGTATAAAGAATCAGTCCTGGCATGTGTAGACTGGGGACCTACATACATCAACATGTATCATCCCAAGAGTATACTAACTCTTTCTCTGTTTCCAATAAACAGAGCTGGTGTCATTATATCTGTGTGACATGACTGGCGGGTTTCACAAGATGTAAATTCAAACTGATTTAAATATGCATCTATATGTAACTCTAGCTAGTCGGGTCACATTGATCTGACCTAGTCTACAATGCCTCAAGAAGAATTCGTTCATTTCTGAACTCTTCCTCTTGTGTGTGATCCGTATACAAAGAACTGTAGTTTGATTTAGAACATCAATGCTTTTAGATAACGTGCCTGATCCGATCAACTTTTGATATAGGAAATGTTCAAAACATTATCCAACAATACAAAATTTTATCGTTTCTTTACTAATAAAGAGACAGATATGATTTTGTATATCAGGTTCGGTATCTAATAACATTCGTTCAGAATCAATGTATCGGTAATACAGGGTGACAGTGACCAACAGACTTGGCTGCAACTCTTGCCCCGTTTTCTGCCTCATGAAACTTATCACCCGTTCTCAGTTCTCTACCTTTCTGTAGCCCTATGTAACAGATTACATATCTGGGATCCTGATCTGGTATCACATACCCAGGACGTAAAGGACATTGAGAAACAGTTCTGTATAATGAACACACCCGAAGATGATGCATCAGCATGCACTCTCTTCGTTTGGGCGGCACGGGAAATCTGGTATTCCCCAATTTCCTACTCTGTCTTATAACAATTATAAGTTGGAGCGGGACCAACCTTCCCCAGCTCAGTATAACAAGCGGGTTCGGTCAAATATTCCATATTATTATCTTGATTAAGGCGTGATATGGTCGCTACCTGGAGAGAGAGAGAAGAAAACACTCAGCGTGCGCTCTGTCAAGAATAGATCGGTTATTATTTTATATAATCAGGATGGCTCCCACTGCTTTTTATCAAATCTTCCTTCAAACCCTAAAAGGAAAGACTAGCCGGGATTAATTACACACTACAAGTTGGCCAATCTTTCAGCCAGGCCAGTGTCGGTACTTTGAGAGAGGTCCCCCGTGCTTTCGCACGAACCTAATTAATGTAAACCTCGTTTTCCCAGAGGCGTAACCTCGTTAACACCTTTCTAGACACCTACTTGATCGGCTAATTGTAATGTATAAAACTCTCCCAGGAGTAACTCTTACTCGCAGCGGGTATCGGGATCCAACTATCTCATAGAAGGTATGCAATCTCATTGCAAATTTCAACACTTGAAATTCCCGATAATATTTTGCCCCTAACCTCCTATGACCTTGACAAAGGCCAACAAACCATAGGATGCTAGTCAAGTTCAACCCGTCATTTCCTGATTGAATTAAACCCACCCGCACGGCCCTTGACAAAGGCCAACAAGGTCGCACGACTACCCTAACTCAATCTGCATCATATGCATAAACAGATAAACACCAGTTAGCTACCGCACACTGCGCCTTGACAAAGGCCAACAAACGCAGCACGAATACTAACTACCACTTATCTGAAATGACGGAGGGCTACGACAGGTTTTTCTGAAAACCTATTGCGTAATGAACTTGATATCGTTGTAGGATCGAATGAATTTTGAAATGGAGTGTTTTTTAGGCTTTTCTAGTTTTGCTAAAGGAGTCACTCTCGGTGAAGGGATCGTCGGTCCTTTCCTCGTCGAATGAGGTGCGGGATATATCGTATATATCACTGTGCAAAGCAAAAACTCTTAAAAGCAATCAAAAGACAAACCGAGTGTGTAGCATCAGCCAGTTATTGCTAAAGGAGTCACTCCCGGTGAAGGGATCTCGGTCCTTTCCTCATCGAATAAGGTGCAGGATATATCGCATATACCGCTGTGCAAAGCAACAACTGTAGCTACCTGTTTTATTTTGAAATTCGATTCTACAACATCTTAGGTTTCTTTTATTTCATTAATCACATTAATGAAGTCCCATCATTTAAGTACCTAAACATCACAGATAAATACGACGTACACTTATGCCATCCGCATTCGCCTCGATGTCCCCTCGTGCACCGTTAGGTTAGGTAACTAACGGCAGAGCGGGGCAGGGCTAGCGCGGGTGTAAAACATAAGTAACATCTATATAATATATCATATATACTATATACTGTATCTATCAGAGAACATCACATGATCACATCACAGATATCGCAGCAGAAGAAACATATGAAATATTGGATATACTAGGACGTCCGTGTTTTCAATACGAGCCAGTATAAAACACGGATTCCACGGTCGTGATGAATAGCCAAACCCACACCCCTAGACCCCTACGAGAGCGGCAAGCAACCCTACAAATTCTAGAGTTAGGAGACCCGGACTCGACTCCTCGAGTTGGTCTCCCACTGGACTCCAGAACCCGGTTACTTGTGCTCTCCTCCTTGGGTCTATCCTAGTGCGGAAAAGTAAATAATATACAACAGGTGACAACTTCCGCTACCTGGAAGTGCCCCAATAAAAGAATATTACATACAAGTTTTTACATGAATGAAAATGAAAAACACTCATCTCACATAAAAAACCCCGGCTATTCAAACACGACGATCCAATATAACATATCCAGCAACACATAACATCACATGTCATCAACGTAAGTAAATGTGCGCATCCCAATTGTCGTTGACATATAGCAACAAAACCGGCGATATCACATATTACACTTACGGTCACAGAAAAGAAAGTGTAAAACTACAACAGTTGGAATCCGCAACCACCTCAGACATCGCATGCCTGACCAAATGAATTACTTAGACATCGCATGCCTAACAATTATAAACCCCGCATTTTAGTCTCATTATCGAAAACACTTTTCAATATCAATTCGGGCAATTCAACAGGATTCCCGACATCCTGATCGAATGCTCGTCGCAAACTTTAGTAGACGGCCGCACCCCCGATACCGTCGACGAAGTGCACCAAGGCGGAACACCGCTACCGCGAGCACCCGGACGGATGCTTTCGGCAACGGGGTTCTCCTACAGTCACTTGGTCGGGGCTATGGAGCGAGGCTGTCTATTAAGTTTACCCGGCGAGTATCCGCGTACGCTACGTGATTGCGACGGACTTTTGATCATATCAAAATTCCGTGGCAACCGATCAAGTGAGACTAAACTGCTATGTTTATAACATTCATTTAGTTATCACATAACTACTTATGAATTCCAATTATTGTATCCCATTCCGGATAAATAGAAAATGCCAAACTTTCCGATCGAACAATCGAACACCCAACTTTTCCCGATACAGATCAACACATGAAATAAGTCTAATAACATTCAGTTCGTGCCTCAGTAGCAACGGTCCAGTCGTAGAAGGGTCAAGCCAACGCCTCACATGTGGCACGCCGTACTGCCCCAAACCCGAAGGTTCAAAGGGCAGTTCAAGACGGTCACATAATCGAGTTAAGGTTTGTTGTCTTCTAGAGGGACCATCGCGTTACTTGCACTACTTAGAACGTCGTTAAACTACGGAAAATCCAACACTTGGAATTTTCCCGATAGGGGAAAAATTGGGTATTTATATCCGGTCGAACTTTTTAACATATTCTAAAAATTTATCCGGAAAGCCACACAGACAAAAATTCGATAATCCGATCGAACATTCGAATCCCCAAAACAACCCAGAAAATTCAACTCTTGAATAAATTTTAAAAATTCCCAGAAAATCCAGAAGAATTTATCAGGTATTACTGTGCAAACAGTAAGGGATGACGTCATGATTGGGCCGCTGATCCGCCGCAGAAGCCATGCTTCTGCCGCGGATCCGCCGCGAATATCACTGTTCACCAGAAACTTTTTGCACCGTAATTCTTATTTTTCCCTGCAGAATTTTTTAGCAATTTTTAATTTGGAAAAACTCACTGTTTTCAAAAAAGTACAGAAAGCAAGATTGATTTGGTGTTTCGGGTTCGTTCGGACTTCAAATTCCGTCTGGACTTCGCCTAAGGCTCTAGCTAGGCTCTGATACCACTGCAGGGTTCCTAGGCATCCTAATGAGGTCTCACAAGACATCGAACATGCCAATTTCAAAAAATCTAGGTGCCGAGAAACCCGACTACGGATCGTTTGCTAGAAATCTAGGCGAAAAAGTAATCTAGTTAACAGTTAACTAAGGGATACGGATATACAACCTTTGTAGATCCGTTTGTCCACCTCCATAGCTCCATGAAGAAGTCATCTCCGCTGTACAAATCCGAAATCCGGGCTCTTGCGTCGGCTTCATCGGAGAAGAAGCGGGCTAGGTCATCGACGACGTGCCGAAGATGATCTACGTCGAGGCATCGCTAAATCAAGCTCCGACTTCACCAAGTCCAAAAACTTGTGAAGAGAACACACTCTACTACTTGGCAAGAGGTAGAGGATGAAGGAATAGGAAGTGGGTAGACTTTAGAATTGGATTTCTCACTTGTTTTCATCAATCACCATTGATGAAGTGAACTTTCTTCATGTGAAGAAGATGAAGAAGAAGAAGAAAGAAATATGATAAGTTAATTATATTTGGAAAAGAAAATGAATACTTATCATATTAGAACCATGGTCAAGTGTAGAGAATTAACCAAGGTTAGATTAATGGTTAGGGTTTAAGATGAAGACAAGAATGGTTACAAAGTCAAAGCTTCATGAAGCTTCAACTAAACTCCAAAATTAGCAACCATTCTTTTCTTATCTATTCAAAATAAATAAATAAATAAATAATTAATAAAAAGAAAACCCTAATCATTAGTTTAACCATGGCTTAATTCATTACACTTAACTATAGTTAAACATGTATCATCAAACATGATACAATCAAGTGTACAAAAGTATATCACATATACAATGTGCACAAACCAAGTGAGAAAATCCGTTTAAAGTGAACCAATACTAGTTAGTGCAAAGTAATATATCAAATATATAATTATGCATTAAATCATTAAATCAACACTTGATTCAATGATCCGGTCATGTCGCACACAACCGACTAGTATTCAATGTATCGGCTTATCGAATCAATACTTGATTCGATACCTAGGTTATATCGCATACAACCATTCGATACAATCATCGCGAGAATAGAATACGGTATCACATACACACATTATTCTCGGTCCCGCACATATCTCATATGCGCTCCTATTTTGTTTTGCTTGAGCCAGGAAACCTCTGTGTAGGACTCTAAAGACTCGTCAATACGCCGGCAGCAGATGATGATCATATCAAACACCCACAAGCCGCAAGCGGTCTGCTAAACGTAACGGCCACCCGGGTATTGAGCGATCTGAAGATTGACGAGCAAGCCCGCTCACACTCCAGTGAATCCGACCAGTAACACTACCGTACAGTCCGGTCTGATCGTCTGATATGTCGCATATCTCGCCTAGGGGTGGTAAACGTCAGACCCCAATAGCTCGATAAGTCGTGTCGATATGAGGTCTATAACTGTTCGAGAAACTACTGGTAACACTTAACAGTAAATCTCAGCAACCCTGGCCAGGGATTTCCTGTTATAGCCAATCGAACACAGCGCAACATCAACCCCCTATACCGGGAGAGACGAATCCCCTCCTATCGCTCATTGCCTCCATGTGACTCGGGACTGTACCCAAAAACCACCATTTTGCACGCCCTCTTGGACGTGGTAAGATGGAAATCAAAGCACAGTGGGAACCACACAAGACTCTATGACGATCTCGGGTCAACAAACTACTCTGTACCAGTGTCACCAGAGAACTGCCATCTGACGTGAGGTATAATACCATCTGGGAGTTCTCGGCGAGTCCGTCCAGTGTACCCAGTCTCTACTGAGCACCCGTATATCATCTCTGATGTCAAACACCAATGGATATGGGATCATCCATCGCCCATTTGCATGAGTCGAGAAGGTACACGCTAGTCTACTCTGGTATATCGATGCCCCGTCTCGATACACCCACGACTAGGGACTTTGAAGGATGTACTTATGGACTACCTGTCCCCACTAGTATGATCTGCATCATAGTCTAGGTAGTCAAGTACACATCCTAAGTGCTTTACCAACATGTAACAGAGAGAAAATCAGTATACACGTTATGGTAAAAAGCAACCAGATAGCATACTATCATGTCGAGCAAGAAAGTCCTCCCTACATATGTCCCAGCATCCACTACAATATACATCCTATGTACAGTAATGGCCTCTAGGGCATACATATAACTAACAGTTTTATGGCAGGGTTCGGAAAATGCACGTGCGTTTTCGCACGTGTCATTTTTCGGGCAGATAATACTGGTCGGCTTTGGTTTAAGCCGGATCCGAGTATTATACTGTGTAGATATAATATCTTTGTCTCAGATGCATTTGTATTCGGTCGTAATAAAAATGCGGGTATGTTTATACCATTACGGGGTTATCTTGAAATTCGTTTCAGGATCACTTTTAGAAGTTGCCAGTTTTCAGTTTTCTATCGGCCGTATTTGACATTCGGTTAAATGCGGATTTATCTTTTCTTCCATGGGTGAGTCATGAGGGTGAGTTATGTGTGAGGAAGCTTCTTGATTGATGACTAGATTTGTGACTCACTTGATTGCATTAATTGATTGGATGACTAAGCTTAATGAGTCATTCTTTACATTAATGAGTTTTGTTATGCCTTAGATATTTTCTTCTTGATCTTTTGCCTTGTGGTCACTCTCCCCTCTCCTACACTCACCCCCTCCTTGATAAATAGTGGCCGGCCATTCCTTGTAGGGATAATGGTTGTTATTGGAAAAAAGATATAAGTTTTGGGTGCATAGAAATTAGATATGATTCATTTCTTATTTCCACCCGATCCAAAAGGCAACTTCATTAACCGTTTGTCCATAGACATAACGAGACAAAGTGTTCTACTCATTCTCTCATTCATCTTGGTCGTCTCTTTTAGCAAACTTGACGACTGAGTTGCCACGGTTCAGAAGCGGGAGCCCATTTAAAGATCCGTCGACGTAGTGCCACCTGAATGAGAAGACTGGAGATTCAGGAGATCGGAGCAGCCGCAACAAAGCGTGGGATGATGGTTGAAGACCGAAGGACTCGGATCATTCGGTATAACATTTCTACCCACTTTGTAGTTTGTTAGTTTAGCTTTAATGGCAGATCCGGATTATAGTACGCAATAGCGCCAGTTGTAAAAAGTTTTTGTTCCTCATTTGACGTCTGTTAGACGGCCGGGGCGCTACCGTGGACTTACAGTAGTATCAAAGCCTCTCCATTAAGCTTTACTAACTTGTGCTAACGCGTTTAAAAGATCGATCGAACGGAATTTCCGAAATCGCAATTTTCAGCACACAAGTTTCTGTCGATTTTAAACAGTGTCTAAAAATTATTTTACATATTGCAGAAAACTAAGCAGGCTTTTCTAAGCATTCTGAAAAAATTTGGGCACGTGATCCCACAAGACTATCGCGGATCCGCGGCGCTTTTGTGGGAACGGTGTACCAACTTTTTCCAGAGAGCTTCTTTGTGGAAATTGTGGTTTTTGGTATAGTTCTTTTGGGCCCAGATATTGTTATTGTACAGCAGATGTACGTGGGGCCCACTTAGGGAAATTTAGTCGATCGAAATTTTAAAATTGTTAGTTTACAATATTTACATTATATCTCCGACCGGGAATGTCATTTGATCGGTAAACCGCGTCTAATTGCTATAGTTCTTTTAGACGGGTTTGCGAACGTGACATTCGTGTTGATGTTCTGTGTTGTACTGTGATATTGCGGATATGTCGTGGTGGATAGCAGGGTGCAATGATAGTGCAGTTTGGATTTATTTGTACATTTGATATTGCGGGGCGAGCATCCAACATGTGGATTGTCGTCACTACCTGTTTGTATAATATTCTTTTAGGGCATGACCGGGTTGAGGTCGATGTACCCGTTGTACATATTTTTAATTTATGTACTAGGTTTATCCCGCGAAGGAGTGCATGGATAGGCGGGTTCTGGAGGGCAACGGGTCCGTATCTCGCAGCTTTGAGAGGCAGAGGGGCCTCACTCTAGAATTGGCAGACTATTCGCCGCACTCGTAGGGGGTACAGGTTGACCCAAGGAGGGATGCTCAATTTACCGGATTCCGTGAAGTACCGGGTGTTCCATTCACTATGCTGTGGGGACTACCTCGCTTCAGGTTTTGGCGGGTAACTTGCCGCACCCGTAGGGGTCTAGGTTTCATTGCACAGGCTATCCACACGACCAGGGGAACGTCGGGTTTCAGTAGCGGCTCGGTGAAACCCAGGGATCCCAGATTATCTGTATTGTTCTGTGATGCTTATTACTTTTCTGTAATGTTGCATATTATCACGCCTGGAGCGATTATTGTATATTAGTATATATACTATTAGATGTTGTATATGTTTTACACCCGCGCTAGTCCAGCCCCCGCTCTGTCGTTAATTAAGTAACCTAACGGGTGATGACGGGACCCAGTGACGAATGCGGATGGCATATACGTACATTATATTTTCGTTCTTTTCTGGTGTGATTGATTGATGGGACTGCATTGATTGTTATCAATGCAAGGATAAAACAAACCTATATTTGATGTTGTTGGAACCAATTTTAAAAGGTGTTATTACAAAGATGTTTCCTTTTGTTTTGCATAACGGTATTCAGTTAGAATATCCAGCACCTCATTCGACGAGGCAAGGGCTGATATCCCTTCATCGGGAGAGACCCCTTGGGTAGAAGTTTGCGTCAGGGTAATAACTTCAATATAGTCGATTACAAGTTGCTTTGCATAGTGATATTCGGTTTGAATATCCTGCACCTCATTCCACGAGGAAAGAGCCGAGATCCCTTCACCGGGAGTGAACTCTTTAGCAAAGGTTTTCGTCATTATATTTTATAAAAGGCTATCAGGTTCCTTCAACGAGATCAAGTTCATTACGTTAAAGGTTTTTTCGCCAAAAACCAGCCGTAGCCCTCCGTCATTTCTTATGGATAGTCAGTAGTATTCAAGCTATGTTTGTTGGCCAAATTCAAGGCATAGTGTTTGGTAGTTACTGAATATTCATCTGTTGCATTGATAGATGCGTTGGTTTGGGACAGTCGTATTACCTTGTTGGCCAAAGTCAAGGGTATGTACGGGTGGGTTCAAATTAACCTGGACAATGACGGGTAGAACTTGACATGTGACTTAGGATTTTTTGGCCAAAGTCAAGGTCATAAGAGCATGAGGTAAAAATCACATTGGGAGTTTCTAAAGAAACTGAAACTTGCCAAGTATGCGCATACCTTCTGGAGTGTGATAACTTGAGTGGCTTCCATCAAGTTATCATGCGATGATAGTTGGGTCCAAATTCCCACTGATGAGTTGGTTTATTCTTCGGGTGATCCCGACTAATTCTTCTTTCAGGTTTGGAGGAGAATTTGAGATTACAGTGGGAGCTTTCCTGATTAAATATATTGATAACCATTCTAATCTAGGTTAGAGTGCACGCAGAGTGTTTCTTTCTCTCTCTCTCTCTCTCTTTGACAACGACCTTTGACCGACCCTAGACTATGACTCAGTGACCAAGTTGACCGAACCTACTTAAAATACAGGTTTTTGGATTGTCCAAGTTGCATAAGTCATTGCCCCTCCTTCTTTTACCCTTTGCATTTCTCAGAACACCCCGTATTACTACGGACATCCACTTCCATTGAATAGATCCATCGTATGGTTATATACGAACTCGAAGGGACTTCTTCGAGGATGGATCCAGGTTCAGGAGAAATAGAATTGGTTTATTCAGTTGTCTTTTATTATCACCTTCTCTCAGGTTGCGAGGGCTCCTTAGTTTAGGATAGTACACCTATTACGCTTATTGGATAGTCTTATTCCAAACCTTAGGCTGGTGCTGAAAGGTAGGGAATGAAGAAAACCAATTAGCCTAAGTAGGGTGTGCAGAAGGTAATATGTAAAGACAAGATAAAGGGATTAGAAAGAGGGCAAAGTAAATTGCGACTGTTATCATTCGCGACCAAACCGCGTACTTCATCGCCACTCCTATTTCACTTTTGCTTTTTCCCCAGTTCGGGAGAAATAGAATAAGGTATTATTCGGTTGTCTTTTATCATCACCTTCTCTCGAGTTGCGAGTACTTCTTGGTTTAGGAGGGTACACCTATTATGCTTACTGGATAGTCTTCTTCCAAACCATAGGCTGGTGCCGAACGGTAGGGAAGAAAGAAAACCACTTAGCCTAACGATGGTGTACAGAAGGTAATGAACAAAGACAAATAAAGGGATATGGAGAGATGGCAAAGAAATATACGGTTATAGTCATGAATTGGTTTATGGAAGAGGCATTATTAGGAATACCAGGATACCCCTACGAAACATTTTAATGTTTCAGTGCATTATTAAAGGAAAACTGATTTCCCGATTAGATACTTACTCCAGGGTATGTATTTACCAGGTTTATTCTCATATCTGTATGGTTTTACAGATGTTGAGTGGGAGTAAGTTATTGGGAATTTGGAGATCATCCTCATTATATCGGAATTCGTTGTAATTGGTGATATTTGAGGAAATCCCCTCGGTACAGTTTTCAACCTACGATGCACAGGTTTTGAGTTATTCAACTTAGCGGACTTATACAGAGTATTGTATGTTGTCCAGAGTCCATCAGGACAAAGGGGTTGGTTCTCGTACTATGTTCTGTTTACTTGTAACTTCTCTAGTTTTTAGACAAGTGTTTCGTAGAAATACAATGTCTAAGTTTTGAGAAGTTGTGGGTATAAGAATAAAGTAGAGAACCAGATGTCACAAGTATCGGGATTCTTCAAAGAGATCGAAGATGTAGATTCTTGTGATTGGTATTCAGATGAAAGTAATGGTTTTGAGAAACTTGTTTCTCTTTCGGGTTACTCATAATTGGATGTATTCCTGAGTTGAGTAATACTGATTAACCTCTCTCCATTAAGTTGATATGCACTGGAGACAGTTATATGGTTTGAATCTGATTCAAGTTAAATTAGTACCTCTAATTCTATATTGTATATAGAATGGTTCATATCTTAACGATGTTAAGATAAGGGAAGTTGTCCAGCTTATACTTAAAACCAGACACTGGATAACTCAAGGCACGTTTCTGTAATGGCATTTTATGGGTTGACCCTGGCTTTGACGAGGGTTGACATTTCTAGCATCTGGAAGATCAATAGAGATATTGATCTTGACTCGCCACAGTTTTAGTAAAATGTATTTTTTTCAGAAAACAGTAGTGGGAGTATGGTAGAACTGGAAGTGATTCCAGAACCGCAAACGATTATGGAAAATTTAATAGGACCTATATATTCAATCAGGTTCGACATTCCATTAGCCACTCCGCAGATATGGTTGGGTAACCTCAGACACCCGAGAGGTACTCCGGTAGCCTCAAGGAAGGTGACAGGGAGGTTCATGTTTACCCAGACTTGACGCTACTGTTGTTCCAGACTATGAGACCCGGCAGGAGGATATGTATAGCGTCGTTCTAAACTAGTTTTAGAAGGGTACCTATATATATTATTCTGCCAGAGGGTTGTCGTAGTCAGTGGGAGCAGCAGAAGCATAGTGGACAAGATGCTTATGTCTATTTATAGACTTGAGCAAAGATAGCGGAGATAAGATCATCTATATTTGATGTGAAAGTCATGGGTTTGACTTCATCAGAATAAGGGATGGATCTGTCAAGAAGATAGTAGGGTGTAATGTCCTGGTTTTGGGATGACATACACAGATTAGGAAGTAAAATTCCTATACTACGATCGGTTGTACTTTGGTCGTCACGCAGTTGTTTCTCCACAAAGAACATGGATATAATATCAGACATTCTGGTTACTAGATTTATGGTTTTAGATCTAGATTTGGGTAGTCTCCCAATATGGGTACTTTGACAATATTCTAATAGTATTTTAGAATAGATGACTCCTGGCATGGTAGTGTACCTGCAGGTGATGGAGTCACCCTCTCTAAAGGTGTCTTACAGACTAAAGGGGAGAGGGATGTGCATGATTGGCAGATCACTTGCTTAGGCAATTGAGTCAATCGTGAGAAGTCAAGTACCACACCATATGTTGTTTTTGCACTAGATGCAATAAGTTTATATTAATCCAATCCTGAAGAAACATAAGGAAGCAGTTTTAGAACATAAGTGTATGTTCTACGGATTTGATGACGGCAGCCTCCTTCGGGAGACGATTATCATTCCAGGATTCCAAGGTGACTTGTATGACAGAGTGATTGTCGAGTTATAGTTTTCCCTCTGACGAGGGACTGTATTATGGACAGGTGGTCCAAGAGGATACTGTGGGAGGTATGGTGCTGGATACTGATTAGGTTCAGGTATCGATACAGTCTAAGAAGTTTGGATTTGGAGTTCATTTATGAACTAGGTCCCATCAGATATCCAGACATATTCTAAGACAGGTATTACTCAATTCGGGAGATGGCTTTCTCCGCGAACTTGAGATTAAGAGAGACATAGAAAGAAACATCAGGGCGGATCCACTCATAGAGGCTATTTCTCGAACACAAGAGTATTTCAAACTAGCTTTGTGAAACTGATTAGTAGAGGAGTAGGATGTTCGGTATCACACTGGCTGTGAGTATGCGACATCGCAATAATTAGCCTTAAGTGCAAGTGGAAGATTGTTGGAGATAGTGCCCTTAAAGTCAATTATTGGATCGCAGGTACGTGATTGCAATGATTGAGCAGGACCTATACCGATATGACAGTCTTGCTCGAGATGATAGTATGCTATCTGGTTTGTCTTTATCATCGTATATATGCTTTAGTTCACTATTGCATGTTGATAGAGCCCATAGGATTCTTGCTTGACTTTCAGCAGTATGATGGCGATCATATACGTGGGAGCTGGGGTCTGTAAGCACATCCTTAATGTGTCCCTAGTCGTGGGAGTTTCGAGACAGGGCATCGATACTCCAGAGTAGACTAGTGTATACAGTCGAGACCCCGACGAGGGGTGGTGGCCGGTCTCACAAGCCACTGGTGTCAGTTGGATCACCTAAGATGTATACAGGTGCTCATTGGGTATGAGTACACCGGACAGGACTCGCCGGGAACATGCTAGTTGGTATTATATATATCGTCAGATAGCAGTTCCCTGGTGACATGTGTACAGGTTAGTTTGTCGACCTGAGATCGTCATTTGTCTCGTGTGAGTTCCCACTGTGCTTTGATTCCTACCCTACCACGCTCAAAGGAGACGTGCAAACAGGTATTTTTTGGGTACAGTCCCGAGCCACATGGAGGCAGTGAGCGGATCGTCGGGGATTTGTCTCTCCCGATATTGGGGGTTGATGTCGCGCAGTACACGGATGGCCATCACTAGAAATCCTCGGCCGAGGTAGTGGAGAATTACTGATTTGGATCAGTAGTTTCTCAGGTTGTGATGGGCATCATACCGACACGATTTATCGCGTTATTAGGGGTCTGACTTTATCCACCCCCCTAAACTCGATATGCGATACTCTTTAGACGAACGGGCCGGACTGTATATACATTGTCACTGTCAGGCTCAGTAGGGTTTATGGATGAGTTCGCTCGTCAGCTTCCCTTCCAATCAATACATAGGCAACCATTACGTACAGCTCGTACCTCTGACGTGCTAGTGGTTATACCCGATGCCAGTGTGTTGATGAGTCATTAGAGTACTCCAAAGACACTTTTCCAAGTTTGGGAAAAACGTTGTAGAGGCCCTATGGTTCTATGGCAGGGTTCGAAAAATGCACGTGCGTTTTCGCACGTGTCATTTTTCGGGCAGATAATACTGGTCGGCTTTGGTTTAAGCAGGATCCGAGTATTATACTGTGTAGATATAATATCTTTGTCTCAGATGCATTTGTATTCGGTCGTAATACAAATGCGGGTATGTTTATACCATTACGGGGTTATCTTGAAATTCGTTTCAGGATCACTTTTGAAAGTTGCCAGTTTTCAGTTTTCTATCGGCCGCATTTAACATTCGGTTAAATGCGGATTTATCTTTTCTTCCATGGGTGAGTCATGAGGGTAAGTCATGTGTGAGGAAGCTTCTTGATTGATGACTAGATTTGTGACTCACTTGATTGCATTAATTGATTGGATGACTAAGCTTAATGAGTCATTCTTTACATTAATGAGTTTTGTTATGCCTTAGATATTTTCTTCTTGATCTTTTGCCATGTGATCACTCTCCCCTCTCCTACACTCACCCCCTCATTGATAAATAGTGGCCGGCCATTCCTTTTAGGGATAATGGTTGTGATTGGAAAAAAGATATAAGTTTTGGGTGCATAGAAATTAGATATGATTCATTTCTCGTTTCCACCCGATCCAAAAGGCAACTTCATTAACCTTTCGTCCATTGCCTTGGACGTAACGAGATAAAGTGTTCTACTCATTCTCCACTTCATCTTGGTCATCTCTTTTAGCAAACTTGACGACCGAGTTGCCTCGGTTCAGAGGCGGGAGCCCGTTTAAAGATCCGTCGACGTGGTACCACCTGGACGAGAAGACTGGATATTCAGGAGATCGGAGCAGCCGCAACAAAGCGTGGGATGTTGGTTGAAGACCGAAGGACTCGGATCATTCGGTATAACATTTCTACCTACTTTGTAGTTTGTTAGTTTAGCTTTAATGGCAGATCCGAGTTATAGTACGTGATAGCGCCAGTTGTAAAAAGTTTTTGTTCCGCATTTGGCGTCTGTTAGACGGCCGGGGCGCTACCGTGGACTTACAGTTTTTGGGTACAGTCCCGAGTCACATGGAGGCGATGAGCGATAGGAGGGGTTTAGTCTCTCCCGGTATTGGGGGTTGATGTTGCGCTGTGCTTGATTGGCCATAACAGGGAAGTCCTTGGCCAGGGCTGATTTAGAGATTTACTGGTAAGTGTTGCCAGTAGTTTCTCGACCCGTTATGAGCCTCACATCGGCACGACTTATCGGTTATTGGGGTCTGACGATTACCACCCCTAGACTTGATATGCGACATATCAGACGAGGAGACCGGATTGTACGGGAAGTGTTACCGGCAGGCTTTTACAGGAGTTGGAGCAGGCTTGCTTGCTGATCTTCTGATCGCTCAATACCCGGGTGGCCGTTACGTCCAATTAATACCGCTGACGGCTTGTGGGTGCTTGATGTGATCATCACCTTCTGCCGGCGTATTGACGAGTCTTTAGAGTCCTACATAGAGGTTTTACTGGCTCAGGCAAAACGAAATAGAAGCACGTATGTGATATGTGCGGGACCGAGAAAAATGCATGTATGTGATACCGTATTCTATTCTCGCGACTTCTTGTATCGGTCGGTTATATGTGATATAGTCGGGTTATCGAATCAAGTGTTGATTCGATAAATCGATACATTGGATGTTTGTCGGTTATATGTGATATGACCGAATTATTAAGTCAAGTGTAGATTTAATAATTTAGTGTATAATTGTATATTAGATATACTAATTTACATTAACTAACACTTGTTCATTTAGGATTTTTTCTCACATGTACACAACTTCTATATATATATGATATATATTAAATGTGTTTTCTTTTTGTATCATGGTTGATGATACATCATACATGGGTGTGCAAGACATACACCATACTATTTTAGATGGTGGTTAATATTTATTTAAGGTAATTACAAATTAGTGGAGCTTAGGTCAAAAGCATGAAGCTTGTAGAAGCTTGTGGATGCTTTGACAAAGTCCACTAAATTTGTTTTACTTTAGATTTTTATTAACCTAACCATTTTGAATTAGCTATGGTTATGTCTCTACATGAGTTAGTATATGATACTCACTTACCATGGTTAGCTCACTCACTTGATCATTATCCTCATCTCTTTCTTTTGTTCATCTTCTTCTTCTTTGTTCAAAAGAAAAGCTTGCTAGGGTTTGATCCAAAGTGAGAAAGATTGTGAGAAATAAAATTCTAAAGAGAACCCACTTCCTATTTCTCCATCCTCTACTAGACTAGCACTTTAGTATAGGGTGTTTGCTTCACTAATTCTCTAGTTGGTGAAGTAGTAGCTTGAGTTGATATTCCCTCGACGTAGATCATCTTTGGCCTCGAAGACTTCAAGGAAGGACGCTTCTTTCGCCTCGTGAAGCCATGCAAGAGTCCAGAAGAACCACGATCACAGCGAAGGGATTTCAACAAGGAGCTAATGAAGTGAAGGACCGATCTACAAAGGTTGTATTTCGTATTCACTTAGTGGTAAATGCGATTTACTAGCATGTGAAACCCTAATTTTCTAGCAAAGATCTTGTTTAGAATTGTTAGGCACGGCTAAAATTTTAATCGGGCATGTTTGATGCTTCCTTAACCCTTATTAGAGTGCCTAGTAACCCTACAGGTTTTTTAGGAGCACTGTAGAAATTTGGTAGGATCATCCAACAGTAACGCCGTGGAACCGCGGCCTCACCCTCCTTTTGGCCGCGGTTCCGCCGCCATTCTGGGGCTTCATCTCACCAACTTTCTTCAGGTGGTCTCTGTCTTGGAAATGGGGTTTCTGGTAATTTTATTTTGGGCCAGATTTGTTTGAGTACTGGGTATTGTACCTGGGGCTCACTGCGGGAAATTTTGTCGATCGAAAACTTTAAACATGTTAGTTCACAGTATTTACATTATATTTGCGACCGTGAATGTCATTTGATCGGTAAATCTTGTCTAATTGCTATAGCCCTTTTAGACGGATTTGCGAACGTGACATTCACGTAGATGTTCTGTGTTGTGCTGTGATGTTGCGGATTTGTCGTGGTGGATAGCCTGGATGCAGTGGTAGTACAGTTTGGTTGTATTTGTACATTTGTTATTGCGGGACGAGCGTCCGACATGTGGATTGCCGTCACTACCTGTTTGTATATTATTCTTTTGGGGCACGACCGGGCTGAGGTCGATGTACCCGTTGTATATTTTACTTTCTGTACTAGGATTACCACAAGGTGGGGTGCACGGATAGCCGGGTTCTAGAGGGCAACGGGCCTGCATCACATGGCTTTGAGACGGAAGGGGCTTCACTCTAGAATTGGCGGGCTATTCGCCGCACTCATAGGGGGTACAGGTTGACCCAAGGAGGGGTGCTCAAGTTACCGGATTCCGTGAAGTGCTGGGTGGTCCATTCACGTTGTTGAAGGGGGCTGCCTCGCTTTAGGTTTTGGCGGGTAACTTGCCGCGCCCGTAGGGGTCTAGGATTTCATTGCATAGGCTATCCACACAACCAGGGGAACGTCGGGTTTCAGTAGCGGCTCTATGAAACCCGAGGATCCCAGATTATCTGTATTGTTCTGTGATACTTATTACTCTCTGTGTTGTTGCATTTTATTACGCCTTGAGAGAATATTGTATATTGATATATATATATTAGTAGATGTTGTATATGTTTGACACCCACGCTAGTCCAGTCCCTGCTCTGTCGTTAGTTAAGTAACCTAACGGGTGATGACGGGACCCAGTGGCGAACGTAGATGGCATATACGTACATCATATTTTCGTTGTTTTGTGGTGTGATTAATTGATGGGACTGCATTGATTCGGATCAATGCAAGCTAAACAAACCTATTCTGATGTTGTTGGAACATTTTTCAAAAAGCTGTTATTGCAAGGACGTTCTCTTTTGTTTTGCACAGTGGTATTCGGTTATGAATATCCAACACCTCAGTCGACGAGGCAAGGGCCGAGATCCCTTCACCGGGAGTGACCCCTTGGACAGAAGTTTGCGTCAGGGTAATAACTTCACTATAGCCGATTACTTTTTGCTTTGCATCGTGTTATTCAGTTGGAATATCCTGCACCTCATTCTACGGGGAAAGAGCCGAGATCCCTTCACCGGGAGTGACCTCTTTAGCAAAGGTTTTCGCCACTATATATTTATAAAAGCTATGCAGTTCTTTCAACGATATCAAGTTCATTACGTTAATGGTTTTTCACCAAAAACCAGCTGTAGCCCTCCGTCATTTCTTACGGGTATTATTTAGTATTCGTGCTGCGTTTGTTGACCTAGTCAAGACGTAGCATTCGGTAGCTAAGTGGTTCTTGTTTGTTGCATAAATGGTATTGGTTAGGACAGTCATACGGCCTTGTTGACCTAGTCAAGGGCGCGTATGGGTGGGTTTAATGCAGTCCAGAATAATGACGCGTTGAACTTGACTGGCGGTTTATGGCTTGTTGACCTAGTCAAGGTCATAAGCTGCTTGGGGTAAAAATCATATCGGGAGTTTCTAAAAAAGCTGAAACTTGCCAGATATGCGCATACCATCTGGAGTGTGATAATGTGAGTGGATTCCGTCACGTTATCATGCGATGATAGTTGGATCCCGATTCCTACTGATGAGTTGGTTTACTCCTCGGGTGATCCCGACTAATTCTTCTTTCAGGTTTGAAGGAGAATTTGACGATACAGTAGGAGGTTTCCTGATTAGATAAAGTGATAACCATTCTGATCTAGGTTAGAGTGCACGCTGAGTGTTTCTTTTCTCTCTCTCTTTGGCAGCGACCATGACCCGTCCCTTGACTATGACTTAGTAACCATGTTAACCGAACTTTCTTAAAACACTAGCTTTTGGATTGTCTGAGTTGCATACCTCATTGCCACTCCTACTTTTACCCTTTTCTCCAGTGTAGGGTTCCTAGGCACACCCATGAGGTTCTACAACTGATCAAACATGGCTAATTCAAAAAATTTCTATGTGCCGAGAAACCCTAAACTAGATCGTTACTAGAGGTAAGGCGATGCACGATATAAGTTAACAACTTAACTAAGAGTGAACGGAAAATACAACCTTTGTAGATCCGGTCCTCCACCTCCATAGCTCCGTGATGACATCCCTCCGCTGCGATCATCGGATCCCGGACTCTAGCGATGGTTTCGTCGAAGAAATGATCGGGCTAGGTCGTCGACTTCGATGCCGAAGATGATCTACGTCGAGGCAACTCAAGATCAAGCTCCAACTTCACTAAGTCATGAAACTTGTGAAGAAAACACCCTATACTACATGGCAAGTTGTAGAGGATGAATAAATAGGAAGTGGGTTCAGTTTGGATTTGGATTTCTCACTCTTTTTCTCATGGCACCATTGAAGTAGCAAGGTTTCTTCTTCTTGAAGAAGAAGAAGAAGAAGAAGAAGAAGAAGAATATGAGAATAATAAAATCAATTGATTTTATCATAATGCAACCTTAGGTTAGTTTAACAAGTGTAGAGACTAAACTAGATTTTAGTTGAATGGTTAGGGTTAAGGAAAAAACAAAGCGGTCAAAGCTTCATGAAACTTCAAGATAAAAACAAAAGAAGACACCATTTTGTTTCTTGCCCAAAATGAATAAATAAATAAATGAATAAGTAAATAAAGCAAATGAAACCCTAACCATTAACTAAACATGGTTTAAATCAAACATACACCTAAATTTGCATGTATCATCAAACATGATACAAACTAGTGCACAATACTATATCATATATACAATGTGCACATCAAGTGAGAAAATCCATCTTTAAGTGAACAAATACTAGTTAATGTAAAGTAATATATCAAATATATAATTATACATCAAATCATTAAATCAACACTTGATTTAATAATCCGGTCATATCGCATATGACCGACTAATATCCAATGTATCGACTTATCGAATCAATCCTCGATTCGATAACTAGGTTATATCGCATACAACCAATCGATACATTCATCGCGAGAATAGAATACGGTATCACATACACGCATTATTCTTGGTCCCGCACATATCTCATATGCACTCCTATTTCGTTTCGCTTGAGCCAGGAAAGCTCTGTGTAGGACTCTAAAGACTCGTCAATACGCCGGCAGTAGGTGATGATCATATCAAACACCCACAAGCCGCAAGCGGTCTGCTAAACATAACGGCCATCCGAGTATTGAGCGATCAGAAGATCAACGAGCAAGCCCGCTCACACTCCTGTGAATCCAACCAGTAACACTTACCGTACAGTCCGGTCTGTTCGTCTGATATGTCGCATATCTCGCCTAGGGGTGGTAAACGTCAGACCCCAATAGCTTGATAAGTCATGCCGAAGTAAGGTCCATAACAATCGTGAAACTACTGATAACTCTTACCAGTATATCACTGCAACCCTGGCCAGGAATTTCCAGTTATGGCCAGTCGAGCATAGCGCAACATCAACCCCCAATAACGGGAGAGACGAATCCCCTCCTATCGCTCATTGCCTCCATGTGAATCGGGACTATACCCAAAAACCACCTGTTTGCACGACTCAGTAGAGCCGTGGTAGGGTGGAAATCAAAGCACAGTGGGAGACACACAAGACTCTATGACGATCTCGGGTCAACAGACTAAGCTGTACCAGTGTCACCAGAGAACTGCTATCTGACGTGAGGTATAATACCATCTGGGAGTTCTCGGCGAGTCCGTTCAGTGTACCCAGTCTCTACTGAGCACCTGCATACCATCTCTGATGTCAAACACCAATGGATATGAGATCATCCATCGCCCATCACATGGGTCGAGAAGATATACGCTAGTCTACTCTGGAATATCGATGCCCCGTCTCGATATTCCCATGACTAGGAACATTGAAGGATGTATTCATGGACTACCTAGGCCCCACTAGTATGATCTACATCATAGTCCTGGAAGTCGAGTACACATCCTAAGGGCTTTATCAACATGTAATAGAGAGACAACATGTATATATGTTAAGATAAATAGCAACCAGATAGCGTACTATCATGTCGAGCAAGAAAGTCCTACCTTTATATGTCCTAGCATCCACTACAATATACATCTAATGTACAGTAATGGCCTCTAGGGCATACATATAACTAACATCCAGAACACCCCGTATTACTACGAACATCCACTTCCATTGGACAAAACCATCATATGGTTATATACGAACTCGAAGGAACTTGTTCCAGATTCGAGGATGGTTTCCGGTTCTGGAGAAAATAAATAGGACTATTCAGTTCTCTTTTCCTTTTACCTTCTCCCAGGTTGCGAGTGCTCCTTGGATTAGGACAGTACACCTATTACGCTTATTGGATAGTCTTCTTCCAAACCATAGGCAAGTGCCGAACGGTGGGTAATGAAGAAAACCAATTAGCCTAACGATGGTGTACAGAAGGAATTACGTAAAGACAAATAAATGGATTAGTAAGAGGGTAAAGTAAACTGCGACTGCTATTCACAACCAAACCAAGTATTTCTTCACCAATCCTATTTCACCTTTGTATTTCTCCGGAACACCCCGTATCACTACGAAGATCCACAGTTTATTGGATACTCCATCATATGGTTATATACGAACTCAAAGGAACTTGTTCCAGTTCGGGGATGGATTCTGGTTCAGGAGAAATAGGAATAAGGTTTATTCACTTGTCTATATCTTTACTTTCTCTCGGGTTGCGAGTGCTCCTAGGATTTGGAGAGTACACCCATTATGCTTATTGGATAGTCTTCTTCCAAACCATAGGCTGGTGCCGAACGGTAGGGAAGGAAGAAAACCATTTGTCCTAAAGGGGTGTACAGAAGGTAATGACTAAAGACATATAAAGGGATTTGGAGAGTTGGCAAAGAAATATACGGTTACAGTTGTGAATCTGATAATGGAAGAGGCATTACTAAGAATACCCGGATACCCCTTCGAAACATTTATATGTTTCAGTTTCACTGTGTATTGTTAAAAGAAAACTGATTTCCCAATTAGCCCTTGCTCCAGGGTATGTATTTACCAGGTTTGATTCTCACATCTGTATGTTTTACAGATGATGAGTGGGAGTAAGTTATTGGGAATTGGGTGATCATCCTCATTATATCGGGATTCGTTGTAATTGGTGATATTTGAGGAAATCGCCTATGTTGTTTGCCGGACGGCAAATATTTAGTTTTGAATATCCGTTGTTATGCACCAATTTCAAATTGATATATCTGTACATTTATTTTTATAAAGTGAGATATAACTTTTTGAAATTATGTCCATGACATTTACCTATATCAGTTGATGATTAGGTAAGGAGCATTAAACAGCGGTGTAATTCTTCTTAACCATAAGTACAGTTTTCAACTTACGACACACAGCGAATGAGTTATTAGACTCAGGGGACTTATACAGAGTATTGTATGTTGTCCAGTGTCCATAAGGACAGAGGGGTTGGTACTCGTACTATATTCTGTTTACTTGTGACTTCTCTAGTTCTTAGACATGTGTTTCGTAGAAATGCAAGGTCTAAGTTTTGAGAAGTTATAGGTATAAGAATAAAGTAGAGAACCAGGTGTTGCAAGTATCACGATTTTTCAAGGTGATCGAGGATGTAGATACTTGTATATGGTATTTAGTTGATAATAATGATTAAGAGAACTTGCTTCTCTTTCAGGTTACTCATAATTGGAAGCACTCCTAAGTTGAGTAATGCTGATCGGCCTCTTTCCACTTAGTTAACATGCACTGGAGACAGCTGCATGATTTGAATCTGGTTCCAATTAAAGCAATGCCTCTGTTTCTATATTGGATATAGAATAGTTCATATCTTAACAATGTTAAGGTATGGGAAGTTGTCCGGCTTATGCTCAAAACCAGACTCTGGATAACTCAAGGCACGTTTCTGTAATGACTGTTTGTGGGTTGACCCGGCCTATGACGAGGGTTGATTTTCTACCATCTGGAAGATCAATAGTGATATTGTTCTTGACTCGCCACAGTTTTAATAAAAATGATTTTTTTTCAGAAAACAGTATTGGGAATATGGTAGAACTGGAAGTGATTCCAGAACCGCAAACGATTACTGAAAATTTGATAAGAACCTAAAGATTCAATATGGTTTGACATTCCATTGGCCACTCCGCAGATATGGTGGGTAACCTTAGGCACTCGAGAGGTACTTCGGTATGCTCAGAGACGGTGACAGGGAGGTTCTTGTTTGCCCAGATTTGACACTACTGTTGTTCCAGGCTATGAGACCCAGCAGGAGGATGAGTATAGCGTCGTTCTAAACTAGCTTTAGATGTGTTGTATGTGACTCTGCCAGAGGGTTGTCGTAGTCAGTGAGAGCAGCGGAAGCATAGTGGACTGGTAGCTTATGTCTATTTATGGACTAAAGCAGATATAGCGGAGATAGATCATCTGTTTCTGATATGACAGTCATAGGTTTGACTTCATCAGAATAGGGGATAGATCTGTTAAGAAAGTAGTAGGGTGTGATGTCCTCGTATTTGGATGACATACACAGAGTAGGAAGTGAAATTCCTATACTACGATCGATTATACTTTGGTTGTCACACAGTGGTTTCTCCACATGGGAATTGGATATTATATCAGATATTTTGGTTACTAGATCTATGGTTTTAGATCTAGATTTGGGTAGTTTCCCAATCTGGGTACTTAGACAGCAATCTAAAGGTGATTTAGAATGGACGACTCCTGGCACGGTAGTGTACCTGCAGGTAATGGAGTCACCCTCTCTAAAAGTGTCTTACAGACTAAAGCGGAGAGGGATGTGCATGATTGGCAGATCACTTGCTTAGGCAATTGAGTCAATCATGAGATGTCAAGTACCATGCCAGATGTTGTTTTTGCACTAGATGCAATAAGTTGATATTAATCCTATCCTGGAGAAACGTTCGGAAGAAGTTTTAGAATATAAGTGGATGTTCCAGGGATATGATGACGGCAGCCTCCTTCAGGAGACAGTTATCATTCCAGGCTTCCAAGGTGACCTAGATGACAGGGTGACTGTCAAAGTTATAGTTTTCCCTCTGACGAGGGGCAGTATTTTGGACAGGTGGTCCAAGAGGATACTGAGGGAGGTGTGGCGCAGGATAGTGATTAAGTTCAGTTGACAATACAGTCTAAGAAGTTTGGATTTGGAGTTCATTTATGAACTAGGTCCCATCAGATATCCAGACATATTCTAAGACAGGTATTGCTCATTTTGGGAGATAGCTTTCTCCGCGAACTTTAGATAAAGAGAGTCATAGAAAGAAACATCAGGGTGGATCCACTCACTGAGGCTATTCCTCGAACGCAATAGTTTCACAAACGGGCTTTGTGAGACTGATCAGTAGAGGAGTTGGGTGTTCGGTATCACACGTGCTGTGAGTATGCGACATCACAATAATTAGCCTTAAGTGCAAGTGGGAGATTGTTGGAGATAGTGCCCTTAAAGTCGATTATTGGATCGCAGGTACGTGATTGCAATGATTGAGGCAGGACCTATACTGATATGACAGTCTTACTCAAGATGATAGTATGCTATCTGATTTATCTTTATCATCGTGTACTGCTTCAGGTGACCTTACAGGTCACTATTGCACGTTGATAGAGCCCTTAGGATTCTTGCATGACTGCCAGCAGTATGATGGCGATCATATACATGGGAGCTGGGGTCTATAAGCACATCCTTAAAGTGGTCCCTAGTCGTGGGAGTTTCGAGACTGGGCATCGATACCCCATTAGTAGACTAGTGTATACAGTCGAGACCCCGACGTGGGGCGGTGGCCGATCACATAAGCCATTGGTGTCAGTTGGTTCACCTAAGATGTATACAGGTGCTCATTGGGTTATGAGTACACCGGACAGGATTCGCCGGGAACATGCTAATTGGTATTATACCTGACATCAGATGGCAGTTTCCTGGTGACATGTGTACAGGTTAGTTCATCAACCTGAGATCGCCATTTGTCTCGTATGAGTTCCCACTGTGCTTTGATTACTACCCTACCACGGCTCAAAGGAGTCGTGCAAACAGGTTTTAGTTGGGTACAGTCCCGAGCCATATGGAGGCAGTGAGCGGATCGGCAGGGGTTTCGTCTCTCCCGGTATTGGGGGTGAGATCACGCTGTGTCTAGGAGAGCCATTACACGAAATCCATGGCTAAGGCAGGAGATTTACTGGTAGGTATTCCAGTAGTATCTCAGAGTGTTCTGGGCTACACTCCGACATGACTTGTACCGCTTTTGGGGATTTGACTTTTACCAACCCCCTAGGCCCGCCATGCGATGCTCATAGACAAACGAACCGGACTGTACGGATATTGTCACTGACAGACTCAGTAGGGTGTCAGGATGAGTTCGCTCATCGACCTCCCGTTTGTTCAATACCTGGTAGCCCGTTACGTACAACTAGTACCTCTGACGAGCTAGTGGTTAAATCCACAGCCAAAGTATTGACGAGTCTTTAGAGCCCCCCACAGACAGTTTTCAAGTTTCGGGCGAAACGTTGTAGAGGCCGTATGATATATGACAGGGTCCGATCATATACGTGCAGTAGTGCACGGATCATGATCGGGCGGATCATACTAGTGGGCTTTGGTTTAAGCCGGATCCTAGTATTAGATTTGTTGGATTACTTTAGTCTCATCGCATTCGCATTCAGTCGGAATGCGGATGCAGGTATGTATATACAGGTGAGGGGTATCCTTATGATCCGTCACGAGTTTACTTTAGATGTTGCCGTATCTTTTTATTGTTGCAAACATTTGGATTAATGTTTGCATATGGAAATTATGAGCTAGAAATCATCATTTTGTGCATTAAATGAGACATAGACTTCATTAGTGACTCATGGTCTCTTTTATTGTGCAAATGTCACTTTATTTGATGGATTTGAGTGTTGAAATGAGAAGGAGAGAGAGATGGGCTGCCATATGATAAGTTTTGGTCTTGTATTTTTTGATCTAACACTCTCTCACTCTCATTATCAACACAAAACAAAAGAAAAAGAAAGCTTCTTCTTCTTCTTCTTCCTCTAGCTCACAACTTCCATTAATGGCATCATCTCTAACCTCCATCCATGCAATGGATGCAAGAGGCAAAGTTGTCACAAACATTCTCTACTTCGCCTTGGACACGTCGGCTAGCGAACTTCGTACCCGAATTGCTTCGGATGAAGCGGGAGCCCGTAAAAAGACTCGAAGATGTGGTGCCCTTTCCGACGAGGAGATCAAGACCGGAGATGCCGTGAGGAGCTTAGGATTGTGGCCAAAGACCGAAGGACACGGATCGATCGGTATAGCTTTCCAACCCTTTCTCTAGTTGCTAGTTGTAGGTTAATGGTTCGTTCCGGGTTTTAAGCATACGATAGCGCCGGTTTAAAGTTTTGAAAAAGTTTTCGTTTCCGCATTTTGGCCTCGGACAGACGGCCGGGGCACTACCGTAGACTTACAACCATGACTCTACCGAGTCGTGCAAACAGGTGGCTTTTAGGTACAGTCCTGAGACAAATGGGGGAAATGAGCGATAGGAGGGGTTTAGTCTCTCCCGGTATTGGGAGTTGATGTTGTACAATGCGCGATTGGATATAACTCAAAGTCCCTGGCCAGGACTGATGAAATTTACTGATAAGTGTTATCAGTAGTTTTTCGATTTGTTATAGGCCGCACATCGACATGACTTATTGAGTTATTAGGGCTCGACGATACCATCTCTAGACTCAATATGCAACATATCAGACGAAGAGACCGGACTGTACGGTAAGTATTGCTTTTGGCTCTACGGGAGTTTTGACAGGTTCGCTTATTGTTCTTCTGTTCGTACAATACCTGTGAGCCGTTACGTGCAGCTAGTACCGCTGACGGTTTGTGGATATCCGATATGATCACTACCTACTGCTAGCTTATTGACGAGTCTTAGAGTCCCACAAAGGGGTTTCCAAGCTCAGGCAAAACGAAGTGGGGCGCATATGGAGATATGTGCAGTAGCTTGATTAAATACATGTATATGATTCTGTATTTTAATCTGGCGTTTTCTATTAGTCAGGTTATATGTGATATTACCGGATTATTAAATCAAGTGTTGATTTAATAAAATGACTATTTACTCATTTAAATTCCTTTCTTTCATTTACACACACACACATACACACCCCTGTGTGTGTGTGTATGAGTGTATCATGGTTGATGATACATAATACTTAGGGGTGCATGAATCATATTGAGCTATATTAGACATTTAAATTGTGAATGATTAATGAGTCATAGCTTCTATATTATTCTCAAAATATCTTGCACCATGACTCATTTTTCCACTCAATTTAAATATCTAACATATCTCCATGGTTCATTTAACCTAAGCCATGGTTCTTCTTCATCTTTATCTTTTTATCTCTAGGGTTTTCAAAAGATAGAGAGAAGAAGAAAAAGAAAGGTTTTCTTTGTGAGAAAAATATCCCACTTCATTCAATCTATATTAGTTTAGCAAACTAGTGTAGGTTGTTTGCTTAACTTCGTCCACTTAGTTTAGTGAAGCTAAGAGCTTGAGTGTAAGGACTTCGGGTGGATCATCATGGATTTCGAGGGCTACAGGCGAACGTGTACCAAACTTCGAGTGGAGCCAAGGAGACCTAGGACTACTTCACGGAGCGATAGAAGAGAAGGTGTGATCTACAAAGGTTGTATTTCTTTCTCTTGTAGTGATAAGCAACTACTTAGTATATGATACTTAGTTTGATAACTTACCTAAACCCTAATCTTCTAGGTTTGAGTTTATTAGCACTCTAGTTTTTAAAATTGCATACTTGATGCTTCCTAAAACATAGTAGTGGTGCTAAGGGACTCTAACATCTAGGGGTGCTCGTGTCACTTATGAACCTACAAATTCGGTCTGCATTAGTTGATCGGATCAAATAAGTCCAGGTTAGTGTGCCAGACTACGAAGGATGCGAGAACAAGTAGAAGTAGGCCTACAAACGGATTTCGTAGTACACGAGGAAGGATCTTTGAAATATGGAAGCAGGATTTGTGTGCCTACGGGCAAAATCAGGGAAGAGTTACTGAAGGAGGCACACAGCTCTCCGCACTCAGTTCACCTGGGGGGAACAAAGATGTACAAAGATCTCAGACAGAACTACTAGTGGCATAGTATGAAGAGAAAAGTGGCTAGTCTGCCAATAAGTAAAATCTGAACATCACAAGACTGAAGGATTACTTCAGCAATTGCCAATACCAGAATGGAAGTGGAAAAATATCACGATAGATTTCGTGACTGCACTTCTGTTGGAGTTTGTTATCACCCTCACTAGGTTTTAGCAAGCATCAAGTATGCAATTTTAAAAAATCTAGAGTGCTAATGAACTCAAACCTAGAATCGAACTAGAGGATTAGGGTTTAACTAAGTTTACAAGCTAAGTATCAAATACAAAGTAGTGTCTAACACTAAGAGAAAAGGAACTACAATCTTTGTAGACCACTCCTTCTATTAGTCCTTGGGCTCCACTCGAAACTTGGAACACGTCCTCTTGTAGCCTTTGAAGTCCACGATGATCCACCTGGAGTTTCTCACACTCAAGCTCTAGCTTCACTAAACTAAGTAGAAGTGAGGCTAACAACCTATGCAAGTATGCTAGACTAGTATAGATTGATGAAGTGGGTATTTTTCTCACTAAATATCCTTTCTTTTTCTATCTCTTTTGCTCACTTGAAAAGGGTAGAGAGCTAAGATAAAAGATAGAGGAAATGGCTAAGCTTGAACTAAGATTTTCTCATATGATAGAGAGAGAGAGTCACACTCACAAATATAAATGAGCCATGGAAAAATATCTTAGATAGTTTGAAAGAGTGAGTTAGTGGAGGATTAAATAATAAACCATGGTTAAAAAGATATTTTCAAAGAAGAGTGTAGAATGATGAGGTCAACCATGAGATTATCATTTAATTTCCATTTTCTCAATATCAAATATCTAATCTATATTCCCAAGTGAGTCTTGCATAGCCATGTCCAATGTGTCAACCACCATGACACATGCACACATGTATATGTGTATATAAATCCATATAAATATACATACATACACGCACACATAAAGAATGAAATTATAATGAGTAATTAGTCATTATACTAAATCAACATTTGATTTAATAATCCGGTCATATCATATATAACCTGACTAATAGAAAATGGCAGATTAAAATACGGTATCATATACACGTATTTAATCAAGCTCCCGCACATATCTCTATATGCGCCCCACTTCGTTTCGCCTGAGCTTGGAAACCCCTTTGTGGGACTCTAAGACTCGTCAATACGCTAGCAATAGGTAGTGATCATATCAGATACCCACAAACCGTCAGCGGCATTAGCTGCACGTAAGGGCTTCCAGGTATCGTACGAACAGAAGAACAACAAGCGAACATGTCAAAACTCTCGTAGAGTCAACCAGCAACACTTACCATAAAGTCCGGTCTCTTCGTCTGATATGTTGCATATTGAGTCTAGGGATGGAATCGTCGAGCCCTAATAACTCAATAAGTCATGCCGATGTATGTCCTATAACAGGTCGAGAAACTACTGATAACACTTATCAATAAATCTCATTAGCCCTGGCTAGGGACTTCGAGTCATAGCCAATTGCGCAAAGTAAAACATCAACTCCCAATACCGGAAGAGACGAAACCCTTCCTATCGCTCATTGCCTCCATATGTCTCGGGACTGTACCCAAAAGCCACCTGTTTGCATGACTCAGTAGACCCGTGGTAGGGTGCAAATCAAAGCACAGTGGGAGAACACACAAGACTCTATGAGGATCTCAGGTCTACAGACTAACCTGTACAAGTGTCACCTGAGAACTGCTATCCAACGATAGATATAATACCATATGGGAGTTCTCGGCAAGTCCGTTCTGTGTACTCAGTCTCCAATGAGCACCCGTATATAATCTTTAAAACACCAATAGATATAGGATCATCCATCGCCTCCACAACTGGGTCAAGAAACGTATACGCTAGTCTACTCTGGAATATCTATGCCCTGTCTCGATACACCCATGACTAGGAACAATTAAGGATACGCTTATAGACTACACATGCCCCACTAGTATGATCTGCATTATAATTATTGTAGTCAAGCTGATATCTTATGGACATTATCAACATGTATCGAATGAACGGTATAAACAATCATGTGAACATGTTAAGATAAAGAGTAACCAGAGAGCATACTATCATGTCGAGCAAGAAAGTCCTCTACATATATACATGTCCAAGCATTCACTATACAAATAATGGCCTCTAGGGCATACATATATCCAACAATCTCCCACTTGCACTAAGGCCAATTATTGGCGTATCTCATACCCAACATCTTAAAAAGTCGCTCATGTTGCGGCTGTGGAAGGGCTTCGGTGAGTGGATCCGCGGTGTTATTCTGTGTCTACTTTCCGAATCATGATCTCGCGGCGATCAACTATCTCCCGGATCAAATGATGTCGCCTCAGGATGTGTCTGGATCGTTGATGGGACCTGGGCTCTTTGGCCAATGCCACAGCCCCATTATTATCACAATACAATGGTATTGGATCAATAATGGTGGGAACTACTCCTAATTCCGAGATGAACTTCCTAATCCAGACGGCTTTCTTGGCAGCATCATTTGCAGCAATATACTCGGCTTCCATCGTTAAGTCTGCAACGGTATCTTGTTTGAAACTCTTCCAACAAACCGTCCCTCCATTGAGTGTAAATACAAACCCCGAGATAGATTTGCTTTCATCCTTATCACTCTGGAAGCTCAAATCGGTAAAGGCCTCCATTTGGAGATCCCCATTACCAGACACCAAGAACATTTCTTTAGTCCTTCGTAAGTACTTAAGAATGTTCTTCACAGCTATCAATTGTTTCTCTCCTGGATTGGATTGATACCTGCTTACTACACCTAGTGCATAAGCTACATCAGGGCAAGTATATAACATCGCATACATTATATATCCTAAGGCAGAAGCGTAGGGTATAATACTCATGCGAGCTCTTTCTTCATCAGACTTTGGACAAAAGTCCTTGGAGAGAGTGATTCCGTGACAAGCGGGTAAATTACTGTAGGGTTCTTAGGCACTCTCAAGAGGTCTCACAAGGCATCAACCATGCCAATTTCAAAAATTATGGGTGCCGAGAAACCCTAATACGGATCGTTGACTAGAAGTTTAGGCGAAAAGATAATCTAGTTAACTACTTAACTAAAAGTTAGATGCTACAACCTTTGTAGATCCGGTTCTCCACTTCCTTAGCTCCATGTGGGTGTCCTCTCGCTGTCCATCATGAATCCCGAACTCAATCGTCGGCTTCGTCGGAGAAACGGGCGAGCTAGGTCGTCGGCTTCGTGTCAAAGACGATCTACGTCGAGGCATCACAAGTTCAAGCTCCGACTTCACAAAGTTGTGAAACTTGTGAAGAAAACACCCAAAACAACTTGGCAAGAGGTAGAGGGTGAAGAAATAGGAGGTGGGTTCACTTTAGAATTGGATTTCTCTCACTAGAACTCAAGTTGCCATTGATGGCATCAAGGTTTCTATCTTGAAGAAGAAGGAGAAGATGAAGCTAGTTTTATGATAAGTTATTTAAAATGAAAAGAAAAATCCATACTTATCATAATCTAACTAGGGTTAAGTGTAGAGAATAAACCATGGTCATTTGGAGAGTTAGGGTTAAGCATGAGGACAAGAATGGTTGCAAAAGTCAAGGCTTCATGAAGCTTCAACTAATGACAAAAGAAAGCCACCATTCTCATTAAATCATTTCCAAATAAATAAATGAACAAATAAATAAATAAATAAATGATTATGTGAAACCCTAATTATCAAATTAACCATGGTTTAATTCTACACATTTAACCAAATGATCAAGTATCATCAAACATGATACAAAAATGTGCACAAAAGCATATCACATATACAATGTGCATCAAGTGAGAAAAATCCGTTTAAAGTGAACCAATACTAGTTAATGTAAAATAATATATCAAATATATAATTATACATTAAATCATTAAATCAACACTTGATTCAATGATCCGGTCATGTCGCACATGACCGACTAGTATTCAATGTATCGGCTTATTAAATCAATCCTTGATTCGATATCTAGGTTATATCAAATATAACCAATCGATACATCCATCGCGAGAATGGAATACGGTATCACATACACGCATCATTCTCGGTCCAGCACATATCTCATATGCACTCCTATTTCGTTTCGCTTGAGCCAGGAAACCTCTGTGTAGGACTCTAAAGACTCGTCAATACGCCGGTAGCAGATGATGATCATATCAAGCACCCACAAGCCGCAAGCGGTCTGCTAAACATAACGGCCACCCGGGTATTAAGCGATCAGAAGATCGACGAGCTAGCCCGCTCACACTCCTGTGAATCCAACCAGTAACACTTACCGTACAGTCCGGTCTGTTCGTCTGATATGTCGCATATCAAGCCTAGGGGTGGTAAACGTCAGACCCCAATAACCGATAAGTCGTGCCGATGTGAGGCTCATAACGGGTCGAGAAACTACTGGTAACACTTACCAGCAAATCTCTGATCAGCCCTGGCCAGGGACTTCCCTGTTACGACCAATCGAGCACAGCGCAACATCAACCCCCAATACCGGGAGAGATGAAACCCCTCCTATCGCTCATTGCCACCATGTGACTCGGGACTGTACCTAAAGACCACCGTTTTGCACGCCCTCATGGACGTGGTAAGGTGGAGATCAAAGCACAGTGGGAATCACACAAGACTCTATGACGATCTCGGGTCTACAGACTAACCTGCACAAGTGTCACCTGAGAACTGCCATCTGACGTGAGGTATAATACCATCTGGGAGTTCTCGGCGAGTCCGTCCAGTGTACCCAGTCTCTACTGAGCACCCGTATACCATCTCTGATGTCAAACACCAATGGATATGGGATCATCCATCGCCCATCTCATGGGTCGAGAGGCGTATACGCTAGTCTACTCTGGTATATCGATGCCCCGTCTCGATACACCCACGACTAGGGACCTTGAAGGATGTACTTATGGACTACCATGTCCCCACTAGTATGATCTGCATCATAGTCCAGGTAGTCAAGTACACATCCTAAGGGCTTTACCAACATGTAACTATATGACAGTTTAAAGAGACAAGTGTACATGTTAAGATAAAGAGTAACCAGATAGCATACTATCATATCGAGCAAGAAAGTCATCTCTATATATGTCCAAGCATCCAATATAATATACATCATCTGTACAATGCTGGCCTCTAGGGCATACATACAACTAACAATCTCCCACTTGCACTAGGGCCAGCTGCTGTAGTATCGCATACCGAGCATCCCGAAGAGTCTCTCAAACTGTATCTGGGGAATGGCCTTCGTGAGTGGATCCGCCGTGTTGTTCTTCGTGTCAACCCTCCTAACCTCGATCTCCCGGCGATCAACTATCTCCCGGATTAGGTGATACCGCCTCAGAATATGCCTGGATCGCTGATGGGACCTGGGTTCCTTGGCCAAAGCCACCGCTCCATTGTTATCGCAATACAAAGGTATTGGATGCTCAATGGATGGAACCACTCCAAGTTCAGCAATGAACTTCTTGATCCAGACAGCCTCTTTAGCAGCATCGTTGGCAGCGATGTATTCAGCCTCCATCGTCGAGTCTGCCACGGTTTCCTGCTTGGAACTCTTCCAGCTAACCGCCCCTCCGTAAAGGGTAAAGACAAATCCCGACTGCGACTTAGAGTCGTCCTTATCACTCTGGAAGCTGGAATCGGTAAAGGACTCCACTTGGAGTTCTCCGTTACCATACACCAAGAGCATCTCTTTAGTCCTTCGCAAGTACTTGAGAATGCTCTTCACAGCTGTCCAGTGATTCTCTCCAGGATCAGCTTGATACCTGCTCACTACACTTAGTGAGTATGCAACATCGGGTCTGGTACATAGCATCGCATACATGATAGAGCCTACTGCCAAAGCATAGGGTATCCCTTGCATGCGAGCTCTCTCCAAATCAGTCTTGGGAGACATCTCTTTGGAGAGAGTGACTCCAGAGATCGTGGGTAAGTTCCCACGCTTGGATTCTTCCATACTAAACCTCTTTAGTATGGTGTCAATGTACCTGGATTGGGACAATCCCAATATCCGTTTGGATCTATCTCTATAGATCCTAATTCCCAATATGCAGGAGGCATCACCAAGATCTTTCTTTGAGAATCTTTGTGATAAGAAGAGCTTGACCGCTTGCAGCATAGGAATATCATTTCCTATCAAGAGTATGTCGTCCACGTACAATACGAGGAAGACAACCTTACTCTCTGCTACCTTCTTGTAGATACAAGGTTCATCTGGGTTTTTGATGAAATCAAACTCTTTGATAACGACGTCAAAGCAGATGTTCCAACTCCACGATGCTTGCTTTAATCCATAAATGGATTTAAGCAGCTTGCACACCTTCCCGCTGCTCCCACTGTCTACGAAGCCCTCTGGCTGAGTCGTGTACACGCACTCTTCTAAATCACCGTTTAGAAAGGCGGTCTTAACATCCATTTGCCAGATTTCGTAATCATGATATGCAGCGATGACAAGCATGATCCGGATGGATTTAAGCATAGCCACTAGAGAAAAGGTTTCGTCATAGTCCACACCTGGTCTTTGGCGAAAACCTTTTGCAACAAGTCTAGCTTTGAAAGTCTCCACTTTCCCATCTACACCAAGTTTCTTCTTGAAGATCCACTTGCTCCCAATGGGTTTTACCCTTTCAGGAGCAACTTCCAAAGTCCATACTTTGTTGGTGTACATGGATTCCATCTCAGACCGCATAGCATCCAGCCATTTCACTGAGTCCCTACTCGTGATGGCCTGCTCGAAGCTAGTTGGGTCATCATCCTCCATGATGCAATCCTCGCTTCCACCGTCAATGAGAAAACCGTAGTATCTCTCTGGTGGACGAGAAACCCTACTAGATCGGCGGAGAGGCTGGGGTTCGTCGAGTTCTACTGAATTCTCTGGTTCTACCAAGTCTTCTGTTATAGTTTGTGTCGCTGGAACCTCTTCCAGTTCTACCTCAATGCCACTTATCTGTTTCATAAGAAAACTTTTTTCTAAGAAAGTGGCATGTCGAGAAACAAACACTTTTTGTTCCTCGGAGTGGTAGAAGATATACCCTCGCGAATGTTTGGGATATCCAACAAACTTACATAAAACAGACCTTGCCTCGAGCTTGTCCGGATTTTGTGTTTTAACATAGGCCGGACAACCCCATATCTGAATAAAATTAAGACATGGTCTCTTGCCATTCCATATCTCATATGGAGTGGTAGGCACTGATTTGGTCGGAACTCTATTCGGTAGGTATGCAGCAGTCTCCAGTGCATATCCCCAAAAGGAAATAGGTAACTCAGCTGTACTCATCATAGAGCGCACCATATCTAATAGGGTGCGATTTCTCCGCTCCGATACACCGTTGTGCTGTGGTGTATAAGAAGGAGTAAGCTGAGAGAGAATCCCATTCTCTTTTAGATAATCTCTGAATTCGTTACTTAAGTATTCTCCTCCTCGATCAGATCGAAGGATCTTAATACTTTTGCCCGTTTGGTTCTCTACTTCTTGTTTATATTCTCTAAATTTCTCAAAAGCTTCTGATTTGTGTTTCATCAGGAACACGTATCCGAATCTAGAGAGATCGTCAGTGAATGTAATGAAGTATGAAGAACCATCCCTGGCATGTGTAGACATGGGACCGCATACATCACTATGTATTAGTCCCAAGAGTTCGGTAACTCTTTCTCCGTGTCCTGTAAATGGAGTTTTGGTCATCTTGCCTTTGAGACATGACTGGCAAGTGTCATAAGATGAAAATTCAAATGAATTTAAATATCCATCCTTATGCAACTTAGCAAGTCGTGTCATATTGATGTGACCCAGTCTACAATGCCACAAGAAAGATTCGTTCAGTTCAGAACTCTTTCTCTTGTGTGTGTTTTGTAAATTGAGGAATGTATTTTGATTGAGAATGAATATGGCATTATACAACGAGCCTGATGCAACCAACTTTTGATCTAGGAATATGTTCATAACATTACCCTGTAATACAAAATTATATCCTTCTTTACTTAATAAAGAAACTGATATAATGTTGCACATCATGTTCGGTATATAATAGCATTCATTTAGAATCAGTGTATCACCACTTGGTAATACAAGGTGATATTCGCCAACTGCTTTGGCTGCAACATTTGCCCCATTCCCAACTTGAACGGAATGATCACCTTTTCCCAGTTCTCTACCTTTTCGTAGCCCATGTAACTGTTTACATATGTGGGATCCTGATCCGGTATCTAATACCCAGGACGTAGGGTGAACTGAGAAACAGTTCTCAATAACTAACACACCTGTAGAAGATGCATCAACATGCATGTTCTTTTGGGCGGCTTGAGAATCCAGATATTCTCCTGTTTCCTGTTCATTCTTATAACACTTATAAGATAGAACGGGTTCAACGTTCCCCTGCACAGTATAACATGCGGGTTCGGTCAATACATCCATATTATTATCTTCATTAGGGCATGAAATGGTCGCTACCTGGAGAGAGAGAGAAGAAAACACTTTAGCGTATGCTCGTGCAAGATCAGATTGGTTATTATCTTATCTAATCAGGATGGCTCCCACTGCTTTTTATCAAATCTTCCTTCAAACCCTAAAAGGAAAGATTAGCCGGGATTAATTACACACTACAAGTTCGCCAATCTTTCAGCCAGACCAGTGTCGGTACTTTGAGGGAGGTCCCCCGTGCTTTCGCACGAACCTAATTAATGTAAACCTCGTTTTCCCAGAGGCGTAACCCCGTTGACACCTTTCTAGACACCTACTTGATCAGCTAATTGCAATGTGTAAAACTCTCCCAGGAGTAACTCTTACTCGCAGTGGGTATCGGGATCCAACTATCTCATAGAAGGTATGCAATCTCATTGCAAATTTCAACACTTGAAATTCCCGATAATATTTTTGCCCCTAGCGTCCTATGACCTTGACGGAGGCCAAACAACCCATAGTCCGCCAGTCAAGTTCAACCCGTCATTTCCTGATTGAATTAAACCCACCCGCACGACCCTTGACGGAGGCCAAACAACGCCGTACGAATACCCTAATCCAATCGTATCATATGCAAGCAGATAAGCACTAGTTAGCTACCGTACACTGCGCCTTGACGGAGGCCAAACTACCGCAGCACGAATACTAACTAGTACTTATCTGAAATGACGGAGGGCTACGCAGGTTTTTCATAAAAACCATGAGCGTAATGAACTTGATATCGTTGTAGAATCAAATGAAGTTTTGAAATGGAGTGATTTTGAGGCTTTTCTAGTTTTGCTAAAGGGGTCACTCCCGGTGAAGGGATCGTCGGCCCTTTCCTTGTCGGATGAGGTGCGGGATATATCATATATATCACTGTGCAAAGCAGAAACTATAGAAGCTATCAAAAACAAACCGAGTGTGTAGCATCTGCCAGTTATTGCTAAAGGAGTCACTCCCGGTGAAGGGATCTCGGTCCTTTCCTCATCGAATAAGGTGCAGGATATATCACATATACCGCTGTGCAAAGCAAGAACTGTAGCTACCTGTTTTATTTAAAATTTGATTCTACAACATCTTAGGTTTCTTTCTTTCATTAATCACATTAATGAAGTCCCATCATTTAAGTACCTAAACATCACAGATAAATACGACGTACACTTATGCCATCCGCATTCGCCTCGATGTCCCCTCGTGCACCGTTAGGTTAGGTAACTAACGGCAGAGCAGGGCAGGGCTAGTGCGGGTGCAAAACATAAGTAACGTCTATATAATATATCATATATACTATATACAGTATCCATCACAGAACATCACATGATCACATCAAAGATATCGCAGCAGAAGAAACATATGAAACATTGGATATACTAGGACGTCCGTGTTTTCAATACGAGCCAGTATAAAACACGGATTCCACGGTCGTGATGAATAGCCAATCCCACACCCCTAGACCCCTACGAGAGCGGCAAGCAACCCTGCCAATTCTAGGGTTAGGACACCCGGACTCGACTCCTCGAGTTAGTCTCCCACTGGACCCCAGAACCCGGTTACTTGTGCTCCCCTCCTTGGGTCTTTCCTAATGTGGAAAAGTAAATAATATACAAAAGGTGACGACTTCCGCTACCTGGAAGTGCCCCAAATAAAAGAATATTACAGACAAGTTTTTACATGAATGAAAATGAAAAACACTCATCTCACATAAAAACCCCCGGCTATTCAAACACGACGATCCAATATAACATATCCAGCAACACATAACATCACATGTCATCAACGTAAGTAAGTATGCATACCCCAATTGTCGTTGACGTATAGCAATGAAACCGGCGATATGAACATACTACACTTACGGTCACAGAAAAGAAAGTGTAAAACTACAACAGTTGGAATCCGCAACCTCTTTAGACATCACATGCCTAATCAAATGAATTACTTAGACATCACATGCGTAACAATTATAAACCCCGCATTTTAGTCTCATTATCGAAAACTCTTTTCAACATCAAATGAGACTAAACTGCTAGATTTATAACATTCATTCAGTTATCTCATAACTACTTGTGAATTCCAATTATTGCATCACATTCCAGATAAATAGAAAATGTTAAACTTTCCGATCGAACAGTCGAATACCCAAGTTTTCCCGATACAGCTCAACACATGAAATAAGTCTAACAACATTCAGTTCGTGCCTCAGTACCAACGGTCCAGCCGTAGAAGGGTCAAGCCAACGCCTCACATGTGGCACGCCGTACTGTCCCAAACCCGAAGGTTCAAAGGGCAGTTCAAGACGGTCACATAATCGAGTTAAGGTTTGTTGTCTTCTAGAGGGTCCATCGCGTTACTTGCACTACTTAGAACGTCGTTAAACTACGGAAAAATCCAACACTTGGAAATTTCCCGACAGGGGAAAAGTTGGGTATTTATATCCGGTCGAACTTTTTAACATATTCAAAAATTATCCGGAAAGCCACATAGACAAAATTTGATAATCCGATCGAACATTCGAATCCCCAAAACAACCCAGAAAAATTCAACTCTTGAATAAATATTAAAAATTCCCAGAAAATCCAGCATAATAAAATAAGAGTTACTGTGCAAACATGGAATGATGATGTCACCATATGGCCGCGGAACCGCCGCAGAAGCCAAGCTTCTGCCGCGGTTCCGCCGCACTTTGTACTGTTCATGAGAAACTTTTTGCGCCGTAATTCTTAGATTTTCCTGCTGAATTTTTTAGCAATTTTTAATTTGGAAAAATCCACGTTTTCAGAAAAAGTCCAGAGAGCGTGGAAAAGTGGGGTTTCGGGTTCGATCGGACTTCAAACTCCGTCTAGACTTCGCCTAAGGCTCTAGCTAGGCTCTGATACCACTGTAGGGTTCCTAGACACTCTCAAGAGGTCTCACAAGGCATCAACCATGCCAATTTCAAAAATTATGGGTGCCGAGAAACCCTAATACGGATCGTTGACTAGAAGTTTAGGCGAAAAGATAATCTAGTTAACTACTTAACTAAAAGTTAGATGCTACAACCTTTGTAGATCCGGTTCTCCACTTCCTTAGCTCCACGTGGGTGTCCTCTCGCTGTCCATCATGAATCCCGAACTCAATCGTCGGCTTCATCGGAGAAACGGGCGAGCTAGGTCGTCGGCTTCGTGTCAAAGACGATCTACGTCGAGGCATCACAAGTTCAAGCTCCGACTTCACAAAGTTGTGAAACTTGTGAAGAAAACACCCAAAACAACTTGGCAAGAGGTAGAGGGTGAAGAAATAGGAGGTGGGTTCACTTTAGAATTGGATTTCTCTCACTAGAACTCAAGTTGCCATTGATGGCATCAAGATTTCTATCTTGAAGAAGAAAGAGAAGATGGAGCTAGTTTTATGATAAGTTATTTAAAATGAAAAGAAAAATCCATACTTATCATAATCTAACTAGGGTTAAGTGTAGAGAATAAACCATGGTCATTTGGAGAGTTAGGGTTAAGCATAAGGACAAGAATGGTTACAAAAGTCAAGGCTTCATGAAGCTTCAACTAATGACAAAAGAAAGCCACCATTCTCATTAAATCATTTCCAAATAAATAAATGAACAAATAAATAAATAAATATGTGAAACCCTAATTATCAAATTAACCATGGTTTAATTCTACACATTTAACCAAATGATCAAGTATCATCAAACATGATACAAAAATGTGCACAAAAGCATATCACATATACAATGTGCATCAAGTGAGAAAAATCCGTTTAAAGTGAACCAATACTAGTTAATGTAAAGTAATATATCAAATATATAATTCTACATTAAATCATTAAATCAACACTTGATTCAATGATCCGGTCATGTCGCACATGACCGACTAGTATTCAATGTATCGGCTTATTGAATCAATTCTTGATTCGATATCTAGGTTATATCAAATATAACCAATCGATACATCCATCGCGAGAATGGAATACGGTATCACATACACGCATCATTCTCGGTCCTGCACATATCTCATATGCACTCCTATTTCGTTTCGCTTGAGCCAGGAAACCTCTGTGTAGGACTCTAAAGACTCGTCAATACGCCGGTAGCAGATGATGATCATATCAAGCACCCACAAGCCGCAAGCGGTCTGCTAAACATAACGGCCACCCGGGTATTAAGCGATCAGAAGATCGACGAGCTAGCCCGCTCACACTCCAGTGAATCCAACCAGTAACACTTACCGTACAGTCCGGTCTGTTCGTCTGATATGTCGCATATCAAGTCTAGGGGTGGTAAACGTCAGACCCCAATAACCAATAAGTCGTGCCGATGTGAGGCTCATAACGGGTCGAGAAACTACTGGTAACACTTACCAGCAAATCTCTGATCAGCCCTGGCCAGGGACTTCCCTGTTACGACCAATTGAGCACAGCGCAACATCAACCCCCAATACCGGGAGAGACGAAACCCCTCCTATCGCTCATTGCCTCCATGTGACTCGGGACTGTACCCAAAGACCACCGTTTTGCACGCCCTCATGGACGTGGTAAGGTGGAGATCAAAGCACAGTGGGAATCACACAAGACTCTATGACGATCTCGGGTCTACAGACTAACCTGCACAAGTGTCACCTGAGAACTGCCATCTGACGTGAGGTATAATACCATCTGGGAGTTCTCGGCGAGTCCGTCCAGTGTACCCAGTCTCCACTGAGCACCCGTATACCATCTCTGATGTCAAACACCAATGGATATGGGATCATCCATCGCCCATCTCTTGGGTCGAGAGGCGTATACGCTAGTCTACTCTGGTATATCGATGCCCCGTCTCGATACACCCACGACTAGGGACCTTGAAGGATGTACTTATGGACTACCATGTCCCCACTAGTATGATCTGCATCATAGTCCAGGTAGTCAAGTACACATCCTAAGGGCTTTACCAACATGTAACTATATGACAGTTTAAAGAGACAAGTGTATATGTTAAGATAAAGAGTAACCAGATAGCATACTATCATATCGAGCAAGAAAGTAATCTCTATATATGTCCAAGCATCCAATATAATATACATCATCTGTACAATGCTGGCCTCTAGGGAATACATACAACTAACAATTACCTCGCTTGGAATCTTCCATACTAAATCTATTTAGGATGGTGTTAATGTACCATGATTGGGACAATCCCAACAACCTCTTAGATCTATCTCTATAGATCTTAATTCCCAAAATGTACGAGACATCACCCAGGTCCTTCATGGAGAACCTTTGTGATAAGAATAGTTTGACCGACTGTAGCATTGGAACGTCATTAGTTATCAAGAAAATGTCATCCACGTACAATACGAAAAATGTGACAGTACACCATACAATCTTCTTATAAATGCAAGGTCCATCTGCATTTTTGATAAAATCAAACTCTTTGATTGCATCATCAAAGCAGATGTTCTAACTCCGTGATGCCTGCTTTAACCCATAAATGGATTTAAGCTGCAGGGTTCCCTAGGACGGCAGCAAGGTTTCGGGAGGCATCGTCCTTGCCAAATTCAAAAATTTGTCGTTCTAGCTAACCCTAACCCTAGAATCGTATACTAGAAATCCGATGGAATGAAATGCAAACGACTTTAAAAGTAAAGTGAATAAGGAATACAACCTATGTAGACAGGTCCTTCACATCATTAGCTCCATGTAGTAGTCCCTTTGCTGCGATCATGAACACTCGGACTCTAGAGAGGCTCCCTTGAAGAAACGAACATGCTTGCTTCGAAGTCTTCGAGGTCGAAAATGATCTACGTCAAGGAGACACTAACCCAAGCTATCTCTTCACTAATTGTGAAATTAGTGAAGCAAACACCATTTACTTAATGGCAAGTAGTAGAGGATGATGGAGTAGGAAGTGGGCTCACATTAGAATTGATTTTCTCACATTTTTCCTCACATCTCCATTGAAGCTAGAAAGCTTTTGAGAAAGAAGAAGAAGAAAATATCTCATGATAATTATCCATAGGATAATGGCAACCCTAGGTGAGTTGGTATCATATACTAAACTTTGTAAAGAGTTAACCATGGCTAAGTTTAACTGGTTGGGTTAACAAATATCTTAGGCAAAACAAAAGAGTGGACTTGGTCAATGAAGACTACAAGCTTCTACAAGCTATTTGTCATGACGAAATGCCACCATTTGTAATTACCAAAATAATTAAAAACCCTAGAAATTAAACCAAGCATGGTGTAAGTCATACACACACCCAAGTTGCATGTATCATCAAGCATGACACAAAATTATGTACACAAATATATATCACATATATACTTATGCACAAAGTGAGAAAAAGAAAGAGCTTAATATTAGTTAATGTAACGTAATATATCAAATATATAATTATACATTAAATTATTAAATCAACTCTTGATTTAATAATCCGACTATATCATATGTAATAACTTATCGAATCAACACTTAATCCGTTAACCCGACTATATCATATATAACCGACTGATTCGTATGTCAAAAATATTTCTATACCATAATCAAGAATGGCGTTGCTTGATAGCTAGCCGGTGAGTACGGGTCGGTCCACAGGGATGTTGAGAATTTCCTAATCACTCTTACGAGTTAATTCCGATGGGTGTCGGATTGATTAAATCTAAAAACTAAATCTATTTAGATCTAAATCTTGCTAGGGTTAGGTTTAGGGTAGGTTTAGAAATGTAAATAAATCTCACCGCTTTCTATACCCAAATTAAGATCTATGAGGTGTTATGGTAATTATTAATAAAGTGGATTAGAACCATTCGGGAAGGTGTTCCTTCCTCTAGGTTCTTGTCCTTCCTTTATCAATCCTTACCCTAACCTCCATGGAAAACTCGCTCAACCGGGCCTTTATACTACAGTATCACCGATACCTCGTGGGATAGGGTGCCGTAGGGAGTGGTGTGTGTATATATGCACGGAGTCCTATTTATTATATGTGATGGGCAAGAAAGGGATGAGAGATCTCATCTCTCAAAAGCCTTCCCCAAAGCTAACCCTAACAAGCGAGGAGACTACTCGCTCATTAGAGAATTGAAGAACATACTATCTATCTAACTAGGGAAAGGAATTAAAGATCTGTACTAAGGCAATTAAATAAAACTACTTACTTTATAGATGGCTCTCTCCAAACATTTACACAAGACTTGTCAGATCTGAATCGATGAAATGAAAAGAGGCATCGATGCTCTCCAAAAGAAATCTGAATTTTATTAATGAAAGGAGGCATGAACTAATACAATGATTTGGGCTTCTATTTATAGGACATAGAAAACCCTAGGTTTACAATTGCCGCATGTCTGCATTTACCAAAATACCCCTAGGTTTACTAGTCAGTGCCGCTCTGCATGTTGGTAAAAAAATATTTAGCTTTGGGCTCTAGATAGCCGCGGAACCGCGGCCGCAGCAGGGGTTGGGCCGCAGTTCCGCGGCCCAATAAAGGAATCATTTGCTGAATTTTCTACTTCGGGCTCTGGGCTTTTTGGGCTTCCTGTATCTTTGGTACTTTTATCAAAATGGCTTATAGGTTTCTTCCAGATCTCCCAGTGTACAATTGCAGTGGACTTTTAACCGTTCGCTTTGTAATCTTGGACCTTGCGTTGCCTTGTACTGATCTTTTGTGTAGGCTTGATCAAGATCCTTCTATTTGTTGGTTATAGTCTCACTTTTGCATCGTCTTTAATCTTTTTCACTGTTTTCTCTCCAAGAACCTGTAACCTGTACTATGTAGCAGACATGGGTCAAAAGCGCCAGTTTATTTGTAAAAAGAATAAGAATGAGGAATATAATAATGCAATATTATGATATGAACAAATACCCCCAAACTTATCTTTTGCTCGTCCTCGAGCAAACCTAGTTTTATTCTCGACAAAAACCTAACCTCACTTTCGCAGGGAAACGCGATTACACTGAGCACGTGCAACAAGCCGTTAAACCTCTAGGTGTCCCTAGTAGGAGGAGTGTTGTCTACTGAGGGTTTTCAGCGGATACTACGCACAAAATCCTATCAATTTGGCTTTTCGACTTTTATTCTCCAATTAGGTTTTCTAACAAGGAATTCTATTATCGTCGATTCATAAATTATACACCCATATTCTTCACACTTCCTCATTTAATTTAAGGTTATATATGTTCTGCAGATTTACTTAGCTTTCGGCATCTCTTAAGTTTTTCTTCTAGGGTTCCATCTCCACTTAGGAATTTTTATCATCTTCATTAAAGATACAAGTTCTATTCTTCATTCCTTTCTTTCATCTAAACTCCAATCACATACCCCTACGTGTGTGTATAAATCACCCCTACACTTGGAAATTCAAATCAAGCAATCAGACCCTTGTCCGTTGTCCAAAGCACTTTTTAATTGGTGAATTTTTAAATGAATTTTTCTTACACATCCTTCATGCGACCGTTAATACTTCTTGAGGTACCAACGACCGATTACAAAATGCGTTTGCACTTTAAAGCATACTTCCTAGTCTTGTAACACCTAAGGCTTTTTAGCAGTGACTCCCAAACCAGTTGGTCTAAGGCACTAGGTGATAAAGCACCCTCACTAAATATTTATCTATTTTTGCAGCCTTAAGTAATCACAAAAACCAGTGTTCATTTTTTTCTTTATTCACACTTGTATTTTTTTTATTTTTCATCGTACTAAGGACTTTAGACAAGAGCATTTCAAGGTCTCCTCTACTATTCCAAGTTTCAAGGTGCTTGTTTGTGCAATTTGTAAGGTATACATTTTCAGAATCTAGACTTAAACTAGGAATTATTTTTCAAATTTATACTCTAATAAAAATATCAATACTTTTCCTTTGTTTTAACATAGCCCAAGAAGTGAACTCAAAATTTGCCTATTTCTAAATAAACTACAAAGACATATACTTTCTACCGTAAAACTTTAAGAAAAGTTATTTTTAGGTTTTTTAATTTACTAAGTCTAGATCTAGTTGTTCCTAGCTAGTTAGCCTTTTTGTCAAACTCAAATCAATTAGGCCAAATTGAATACATTAATTTTTATAATTTTTGAAATTTTTCAATTTTTATGGGTTTTAAAATAAGTATGCAAATGCAAAAATATACACATGAATGCGAAGGAAGAAGACTTACCGAGCATACCCCCAAACTTAAACTTGACAGTGTCCTCACTGTCATACTACACCAAGAGGGTCAAAATGTCGGCACTCCCCTGTTTATTTATTTATAATATTTTTTTATCTTTTAATGTTTTGAAATTTTTTTTATTTTTTTATAGAAAAAGAAAACAAAAAATATATATACATATATACAACAAGGTCCTCCCCAAACTAAATAAGGCCTTACACAAGTCAAAGGTTAGCACCAACCATTCAAAAATCTTATCGTGGTAATGGTAGAGTTGGTGAAAGGAGGGAGTGGAAAGAAAAGAAATGAGAAGCACACGAGACCGTATGGGAAGAAGAGTGGAATATGGTCTCGGTGGAGGAGAAGAATGACGGAAAAGAGAAAGAAGTGGAGTATGATCTTGAGGGTGTAAATCGAGTGAATAAATTAGCGCAATTTGTGATGACTGATGTGTTAAAAGCGATTGTGCTAACCTATCAACTCGTCGAGAAATGGGGTCAAATCCCTTAAGATTCGCAAGAAAGCATGGGTACGCCGAACTTGGTATTGGAGATGAAAGCGTAACGATCTCTTGTACGGTTGGAACGATAGGAAGGACGAAAAGGAGTGAATTAAGGATAGTCTCATTCTCACCGTAGTAAACTGTCTTGAACTTGAAAGATTCTATCAATGGTTCGAAACGACTGTAAGCAACCGAGTCTGATGGTTCAACTAACTCATCTGAAATTTCAAAGGACTCAAACTCGGGCGGTGAGTCTTCAATATCGCCCGAAAAAGTGAAACACTCGTAAGTGTTATCAGCTGTGAGAACTGTGTCAGATTCAAAGGGAAATTTTTCAAGCTCACAGTCTTCAAGTGTGATCTTTTGCGTGGTCGGAACGATGGAAAGGAGGGAGGGTGATATAACAGTTAATGGTTCAGGAGGATGAATTGGAAAATCCGACACATCAAAGAAAAATGGTTCAACCTCAATATTATCCTCAATACTCTCCTCAATACTATCATCATAATTCTCCTCAAAATTTAGCATATCCATGCCATTATCATCAAAATCAAGACGCATATGAAGTTCGGGAGAAACATTTAATGACTCGGGATGATGAATTGGACATAAGAGTTCAATCAAATCTACGGGTTCATCATCCAAAATATTCCCGGCGTCTATATCCTCAATCAAGTGAAAATCAATTTTTTCTGACACCTCATCACAAGCATGGATATATATCAATTCAGGTTCTAAAGTGGAGGTGTAAAGATCAAAAGGATTAGGTGTGGCTTCACTCGAAAGGGATTCTTCAAAATCTGGCAAATCAAGCACTACAAAGTCACACAACTCGTGAGATGTTTTATTTTCAACTTTTGAATCATTTGGGACAATCGATGGACAACCGGAGTTGTGGGCTTCAATTGGGTATGGTAGGTTTGATTTGGAAAGGTGTAGAACTCACTCTCTCTTCTCAAATTCTCACTCTGTCCAACCGCCTCCTCATATATTGAAAAATTTGAAGCTAATTGGAAACAAGCTACCGGTTCAGTAGGTTGCATAAGGGCGGCAATGGACCCATCCACATTCCTAGTCATTTTGTTTGTTGCTGAAATATAAGCTTCCAACGACTCTTCCAAACTAGACATGGGTGGTGAAGGGGTCTCGGTAAAAGATTCGAAATTGTTTGGATACGTGAAACTCCCACATGACCGAGTAGAAGCAATGTCTAGTGAAGGTGGGAAAGTCGGGTAGGTCTGGTAGGAAGTGGATGGTTGGACAGGAGTGGGATCAACGTTTGGATAAAAAGGTGAATGGACTTGTTGATCCCTATAACTGGATGTGTGGAGATGAGTGAAAGATCGGGTGAGTACAGGTCGGTTCACTGGGATGTTGTGAATTTCCTAATCGCTCTTACGAGTTAATTCCGATGGGTGTCGGATTGATTAAATCTAAAAACTAAATCTATCTTGATCTAAATCTTGCTAGGGTTAGGTTTAGGGTAGGTTTAGAAATGTAAATAAATCTCACCGCTTTCTATACCCAAATTAAGATCTATGAGGTGTTATGGTAATTATTAATAAAGTGGATTAGAACCATTCGGGAAGGTGTTCCTTCCTCTAGGTTCTTGTCCTTCCTTTATCAATCCTTACCCTAACCTCCATGGAAAACACGCTCAACTGGGCTTTTATACTACGGTATTACCGCTACCTCGTGGGATAGGGTGCCGTAGGAAGCGGTGTGTGTAAGTCCACGTTGCTCACCCCGGTTCTTACGGGGAGGCGGAAACGACGAAAAACAATGATTTTGGCGCAAGGCAACATGGACTAAAAGTCGGGATCTTTGCTAAACTAGAAACTAGTAAACTCTAAGAGGTTTTAACTACTATGCTTGTAGAAAGTATACCTCACGGAACCGGTCCTTCGGGTCTTCATTCCGCTGTCCCGCTCGTCCATCCAAGCTCCAAGCGTCGATCCGGACCTTGGGCACATCCGCGGCCTTCTTGAGTCGAAGATGATCCACCCGAGAGTTGTACACTAAGCTCCGCCTCAAGCCAAGGCAACTAGGGCAAAGTGATTTCTAGTCAAGAAGCCCTAGAATGTGTAGAGGAGATGTATGGATGTATTTGTCTTTATGGGATCTTTTTCTCTCAACACATGAGAACAAAAGATAAGATCAAGAGGAGGAAGAAGAAGGAGAAAGGTTAGCAACCATGGATCTTTTCTTTTCTTCTCATTTCAAGAGAGAGAATAAGAAAAGAATAATGAAAAGATTAAACCAAATGAAATGAACCATGGTTGCGATAATACACAAGAATCATCATTACTAATCCTATCATGAAAGAGTTGATGGCATATTGAATTGACCATTATCATAACTCAAGAATTAAAAAGAAAATAAAAGAAGAGTGTAGATCCCTCTTGAAGGTCAATGGTCAACACGGTCAACGGGTCAACAAAATCAAGAGGGGTCTAAGTGGTCAAATGGTCAATGCAATTAGCCATCACTAATCTATCACTAAAAGGATTAATAAACAATGTCTCCGACTCATAACGGTTTTGACCAAACGAATTGTCAAAACCCTAATGAGTGTGCGACATTATGGTTTTGGCCGAACCATCTGCCAAAACCCTAATGGGGCACCTCCAACTTCATCGCTCCTCAAAATTGTGCATACACACCTGCATCCGCATTCCGTAAAATGCGAATGCACAGAAGACAAAACAAATCCATCTGTGCAATACTAGGATCTGGCTTAAACCAAAGCCCTCAAGTATTGCCTGTCCGAACAGCATACGCACACAAGTGCACGTAAGTGATCGTAGCCCTGCCGTAAAACCATACGGCCTCTACATGTTTCGCTCAGTGCAGGGAAACTCTCTGTATGGGACTCTAAAGACTCGACACTATGCTGGCAGTGGGTTTAACCACAGACGCAAGCGGCACTAGCTGTACGTAACGGTCCCCAGGTAGATGTCGATAAGAAGGCCGATGAGGTAAACCCATCCGAATTCCTACTGAGCCTGTATGTGACAATCTCCGTACAGTCTGGTATGTTCGTCTGATACATCGCATGGCGGGCCTAGGGGGGAGGTGAACGTCAGTCCCCTAATAGCGGTACAAGTCGTGTCGGAGTGTAGCCCAGAACACCCTGAGATAACACTGGAAACCTACCAGTATATCTCGCTTGCCCTGGCCAAGGACTACTTGTGTAATGGCTCTCCTAGACACAGCACGATGTCAACCCCCAATACCGGGAGAGACGAATCCTGTCTAACCTTCACTGCCTCCAAGTGCTTCGGGACTGCACCCAACTACTACCTGTTTGCACGACTCCTTTGAGCCGTGGTAGGGTAGTAATCTAAGTACAGTGGAAACACACTCGAGGCGAAGTGACAGTGTCAAGTCGGCGGACTAAGCTGTACTCATGTCACTTGGGAACTGATAACTGACGATAGGTATAATACCAACCAACAGTTCCCAACGAGTCCTGTCCAGTGTACTCGTAACCTAACGAGCACCCGCATACTATCTCAAGTACGACGTACTGACGGCTGTGGGACAGACCGTCTCCCCCGCTGGGATGAGAACCGCATACGCTAGTCTACTCCGGAGTATCGATGCCCTGTCTCGATAGTCCTACGACTAGGGACCTGTATAAGGATGTGCTTATGGATTACCCAGGCCCCACGAGTGTGAGCGCCATCACAACGCTGGTAATCAAGCAAAGATCCTAAGGGCTCTACTAATATGTATATAAGCGATATGCTAAAAGAAACAAATGCACATATTGAAGTAGAGACAAACCAAGTAGTATACTACCATTTTGAGCAAGATTGTCTATACAACTGTGAATATCCCAAGCTTCCATCAAGTAATATACAAGCTAGTATGATACAGTAATGGCCTCTAGGGCATATACACTAACAATCTTCCACTTGCACTAAGGCCATGTACTGGCGTATCGAAGACCTATCATCTTGATCAGCCGCTCGAACTGAGTCTGGGGTAGGGCCTTCGTGAGTGGATCTGTAGTGTTGTTCTCCGTATTTACTCTCTTCACCTCGATCTCCTGGCGATCTACGATCTCCCTGATCAGGTGGTACCGCCTCAAAATGTGCCTGGACTTCTGATGGGACCTGGGTTCCTTCGCTAAAGCTATAGCTCCGTTGTTGTCGCAATACAGCGGTATTGGATCAACAATGGTAGGAACCACCTGAAGCTCCATGAGGAACTTCTTCATCCAGACAGCTTCCTTTGCGGCTTCGCAAGCAGCTATGTACTCCGCATCCACAGTTGAGTCTGCAACGGTCTCCTGCTTGGAACTCTTCCAGCAAACCGCCCCTCCATTGAGGGTAAAGACATAACCCGACATGGACTTGGAGTCATCCTTGTCACTCCGGAAGCTGGAGTCAGCAAAGGCCTCAAGCTGGAGGTCTTTTCCGCCATACACCAAGAACATCTCCTTAGTCCTTCTCAGGTACTTGAGAATGTTCTTTACCGCTATCCAGTGTTTCTTCCCTGGGTTCGACTGATACCGGCTTACAACGCTCAACGCGTATGCTACATCTGGTCTGGTACACAACATCGCATACATTATAGAGCCTACCGCAGAAGCGTAGGGTATAATAGACATACGATCCCTTTCCAAATCGGTCTTGGGAGACATCTCTTTGGAGAGGGTGATCCCGTGACAAGCCGGTAGATTACCGCGCTTGGAATCTTCCATACTGAACCTTTTCAGTATGGTGTCGATGTACCTTGACTGTGAAAGTCCTAACATCCTCTTAGATCTATCATGATAGATCTGGATCCCCAGAATGTAGTTGGCATCGCCCAGGTCCTTCATGGAGAACCTCTGCGACAAGAATCCTTTGACTGACTGTAGCATAGGAATATCATTTCCTATTAGGAGAATGTCATCCACGTACAAGACGAGGAATACCACAGTTCTCCCTACAATCTTACTGTAAATGCATGGTTCATCTGGGTTTTTGATAAAGTCGAATTCTTTGACAGTATCATCAAAGCAGATGTTCCAACTCCGCGATGCCTGCTTAAGTCCATAAATGGACTTGAGCAACTTGCACACTCTACCGCTGCTCCCACTCTGAATGAATCCCTCCGGCTGATCCATATAGACGCACTCTTCCAAATTTCCATTTAGGAAAGCCGTCTTTATGTCCATCTGCCAGATTTCATAATCGTGGAAGGCAGCAATGGCAAGAAGGATCCGAATGGATTTCAGCATAGCCACTGGAGAAAAGGTCTCGTCATAGTCCAAATCAGGTCTTTGACGAAAACCTTTTGCAACAAATCTAGCTTTATAGGTCTCAACCTGCCCATCTACACCAATCTGCTTTCTGAAGATCCATTTGCATCCTACGGGTTTCACCCCTTCTGGAGCAAAGTACAAAGTCCAAACTTTGTTGGTGTACATGGACTCCATCTCGGCCCGCATTGCATCCAGCCATTTTACCGAGTCGCCGCTCTGAATGGCTTGCTGGAAGCTAGTAGGCTCACCATAATCCATGGTGCAATCCTCTCTATCCCCGTCTATGAGAAAACCGGAGTATCTCTCGGGCGGATGAGACTGCCTACTACTCCTGCGGAGTGGCACTGGGATGTCCGGTTCTCTTGAAACCTCTGGTTCTTCCAAGCTTTCAGTAATAGCTTATGGTTCTGGAATTTCTTCCAGTTCTACTACGCTCCCACTTGCTTCTTTTTCTAAAAACTGATGTTCTAGAAAGTGGGCATGACGAGAAACAAAAACCTTTTGTTCCTCTGCGTAATAGAAAAAATACCCCCTGGAGTTCTTTGGGTATCCCACAAACTTACACAGTACTGAGCGTGCCTCGAGCTTATCCGCATGCTGCTTTTTTACAAAAGCTGGACATCCCCATATTTTCAGGTACTTAAGAAAGGGTTTCTTCCCACACCACATCTGATATGGTGTGGTAGGCACAGTCTTGGAGGGAACCTTGTTCAAAAGATATGCAGCTGATTCTAGTGCATAACCCCAGAAGGATCGCGGCAACTCAGCCTTACTCATCATGGATCGAACCATATCCAATAGGGTTCGATTCCACCTTTTCGATACACCGTTGTGTTGTGGTGTGTATGGAGGAGTAAGTTAAGAGAGAATTCCATTCTCTTTTAAGTAGCCCAGAAACTCGGCACTCAAGTATTCACCACCTCGATCAGATCTCAGTGTCTTGATACTTTAGCCTGTTTGTTTTTCAACTTCATTCCTGTATTCCTGAAATTTCTCAAAGGCCTCGGATTTGTGCTTCATCAAGAAGACATGCCCATACCTAGAGAAATCATCTGTGAAAGTAATGAAGTATGAATAACCACTTCGCGCATGTGTAGACATTGGACCACACACATCACTGTGTATGAGTCCCAAGAGCTCGCTTGCTCTTTCTCCGTGTCCAGTGAACGGAGTCTTTGTCATCTTTCCCATGAGACAAGATTCACAAGTGGCATAAGACTGGTACTCGAACGAATCCAAGTATCCTTCTTTATGTAACTTTGTCAACCGTGTCTCATTAATGTGACCCAGTCTACAATGCCATAAGAAAGCCTGATTTAATTCCGGAGACTTTCTTTTAAGTGTGTTCTGGACACTGAAGACCTGAGCTTGATTCAAAACGTATATACCGTATTTCAATGTACCTGACCTAATCAGCACTTGATTTAGGTGGATGTTTACTACATCGCTTACAAAAGTGAAATCATATCCTTCCTTAGAAAGTAAGGATACAGATATGATGTTACAAGTCGCACCTGGTACATAAAAACAGTCACGCAGAATCAATATCTGCCCAGTTGTCAGTCCTAGATGATATTCCCCCACGGATTCAGCATACATGCTCATTCCGTTAGCAACCCTGAGAGTCATATCACCTTTCCTGATAACCCTACGGTTTCTTAAAGCCTGTAACGAATTACAGATATGAGATCCTGATCCGGTATCCAATACCCAGGAAGTAGGGTTAACTGACATACAGTTCTCTATTACAAACACACCCGATGCCGAAGCCACAACATGCTTCGAATTCTGGCTACTAGCTTTACAAACCCTGCAATCCTTCTGCCCATGTTCATTCCCGTAACAATAGGAACATCCCTCTTTTACTACATCTGTTCCTGAAACTTCTGCCCTTCCCTTTCTTTCTACTTCCCTAGTTTCCTTTAGGGTAGTAGGTAGAGACTGTTGAACCAAGTCAGCATCTGACCCGTTCTTCAACGTGGTATTCAGGTCCGAGAGCTCAAAAGAGCTGGTCTTTGTAAGGACGATGCCCCCTACAGATGACCCGATAGCCAACCTCGCTGGAAGCAATTCGTTCGAGGTCTCATATCTTGCGATACGAGATTGCTCTCCATATAAAACTTTGTTATGGAGGAAGATAGAAGCTGAGTCCATCTTCTCGTGCTGCCTCTGGTATATACCATCAACTGAGGCTAACACGAGACACTTGTCTTTCGCACAGTCTTCTTCCGATGTCCTATGGATATGAATATCCGTGACAGGGGAAACTAGACCTGAGACGGCAGGGGTTGGATTAGTCAAGAGGTGTCCCAGCTTGTCATGGGCAATGGACATCTGGACAGACCTTTGCCAGTCATAACAGTCAGATTCAGTCATTTTATTATCTAGATGTAACCTAGGTGCGGTCACTGGGTCGCTGCAATTAAGAGAGAGAGAAGAAAACACTTAGCATGATGCTCTTGCAAGTTTAGATTGGTTTTTAATTTATCTAAACAGGATGGCTCCCACTGTCTCTCGAATCTCTCCTCAAACCATAAAGGAAGAACTAGTCAGGATCAATCTCACCGTACAATACTTGCTTAACCGTTCAGCCAGGCCAGTGTCGGTACTTCGAAGGAGGTTTTCCAACGCTTTCGCGAAGTTCCTTAATTAAGTAACCTCTTTTCCCTGTGGGCGTAGCCCCGCTAACACCTTTCTAGACACCTACTTGGTTTATAGCATTGATCGTTAAGTGAGAAAGTTCCCGAGGAGTAGCATATACTCACAGTAGGATCGGGATCCAAATATCATCGCGTGATAAAACTGAAGGAATCCTACCAGAATTATCACACTCCAAATGGTATGCAGCGCTAGCAAGTTTCAGTACTTATGAAACTCCCGATGTGGATTTTTGCCCCATGCTCTTATGACCTTGACGAAGGCCAACATATCATAAGTCACATGTCAAGTTCTACCCGTCATTATCCAGGTTAATTTGAACCCACCCGTACATACCCTTGACGAAGGCCAAAATAGTAGTACGACTGTCCCAAACCAACGCATCTATCTATGCTACAGATAAATATTCAGCAGCTACCAATCACTATGCCTTGGCGAAGGTCAAAATACATAGCTTGAATACTACTGAATATTTAACCGAAATGACGGAGGGCTACGAATGGTTTTGGCGAAACCGTGAACGTAGTGAACTTGATATAATCGATGGAACGAGATAGCTTTTAAAAGGAGTGGTTCAAGCTCCGCGTTTAAAATGCTGGTTTTTGAAAAGAACCGAGTGGTTTTCAAAGTGTTCCAACGACTTTTACTTGGTTTATTTTCTTGCATTAGTTCTTTTAATGTGTCCCATCATTTAAACCTACCATTGCATAAAACAACCAAAATATGACGTACGCTTATGCCATTCGCATTCGCCATGGGGCCCCGTCATCACCCGTTAGGTTACTTAACTAATGACAGAGCGGGGGCTGGCCTAGCGCGGCTGAAAAACATAAGCAACGCCTAAATATTTATCATATATAAATATATAGCAATGATAGACATTACAGATCACAGATGAACACTTTGTATATACTAGGAATCCGCGATTCGTTCGAGCCTGCAACGAAAAACGGATTACACGGTCACGATGAATAGCCAAACCCCACCCTAGACCCCTACGGGTGCGGCAAACTACCCGCCAAGTACCCGAAGCGAAGTAACCTCCCTCAACCCGTGAGTAGGCCACTCGGCACTTCGAGATACCCGGTAGTTTGTGCACCCCTCCTTGGGTCTATCCTAGGAGCAAAAACAGTAAAAAGAAATTATACAATGACGGCTACAACCCCAACCCGGTTGTGCGGCCATACAAATAATATTACATCAATTTACAACTTTTGCAATGAATGAAAGAAAAAGAAACACTCATCTCACACCCATTCCCGGCTATTCATCCGCGACAATCAACCGAGTTCAAATACACAAACCATCAACATTACAGATCACAGATATGTATAACCCCCACTAATCGACGTATAGCAATTAGCGGACGTTCAATATATATATCACAACACAGATAATATTCATTAGCTAAAGAGTACGGAATATCGATCAAAATACGTAGCTTTAACCACCCCAAAAGTCAATTTGCTCTCTGGAAAATCTGGGTAGAAAAAACATGTCTTAAAAATCCTAAAACATCCAAACTAAAATACTGCAAAAAACCAGGTCCACGACCGAGTCAAATCGGCCGCGGAACCGCGGCACTAGCATGCTACTGCCGCGGAACCGCGGCGGTTTGGTCGGTTCTTGGGACCGTTTTTCTGCAGTGGTTTTAGAAAACCCTGAGACGAATTTTCATGTATGTTAAAATAATTTTTGAACAGTAAAAAATTCGACAGAAAGTTGAGGTTTTGCGGATGTGTTTTGCGACTTTTTTCCGATCGATGTTCTTAACACTTTGCTAACTTACTAGTTTATGTTTAGCTAGGCTCTGATACCACTGTAAGTCCACGTTGCTCACCCCGGTTCTTACTGGGAGGCGGAAACGACGAAAAACAATGATTTTGGCGCAAGGCAACATGGACTAAAAGTCGGGATGTTTGCTAAACTAGAAACTAGTAAACTCTAAGAGGTTTTAACTACTATGCTTGTAGAAAGTATACCTCACGGAACCGGTCCTTCGGGTCTTCATTCCGCTGTCCCGCTCGTCCATCCAAGCTCCAAGCGTCGATCCGGGCCTTGGGCACCTCCGCGGCCTTCTTGAGTCGAAGACGATCCACCTGAGAGTTGTACACTAAGCTCCGCCTCAAGCCAAGGCAACTAGGGCAAAGTGATTGCTAGTCAAGAAGCCCTAGAATGTGTAGAGGAGATGTATGGATGTATTTGTCTTTGTGGGATCTTTTTCTCTCAACACATGAGATCAAAAGATGAGATCAAGAGGAGGAAGAAGAAGGAGAAAGGTTAGCAACCATGGAGCTTTTCTTTTCTTCTCATTTCAAGAGAGAGAATAAGAAGAGAATAATGAAAAGATTAAACCAAATGAAATGAACCATGGTTGCAATAATACACAAGAATCATCATTACTAATCCTATCATGAAAGAGTTGATGGCACATTGAATTGACCATTATCATAACTCAAGAATTAAAAATAAAATAAAAGAAGAGTGTAGATCCCTCTTGAAGGTCAATGGTCAACACGGTCAATGGGTCAACAAAATCAAGAGGGGTCTAAGTGGTCAAATGGTCAATGCAATTAGCCATCACTAATCTATCACTAAAAGGATTAATAAACAATGTCTCCGACTCATAACGGTTTTAACCAAACGAATTATCAAAACCCTAATGAGTGTGCCACATTATGGTTTTGGCCAAACCATCTGCCAAAACCCTAATGGGGCACCTCCTCCTTCATCGCTCCTCAAAACTGTGCATACACACCTGCATCCGCATTCCGTAGAATGCGAATGCTTAGAAGACAAAACAAATCCATCTGTGCAATACTAGGATCTGGCTTAAACCAAAGCCCTCTAGTATTGCCTGCCCGAACAGCATACACATACAAGTGCACGTAAGTGATCGTAGCCCTGCCGTAAAACTATACGGCCTCTACACGTTTCGCTCAGTGCAGGGAAACTCTCTGTGTGGGACTATAAAGACTCGACACTACGCTGGCAGTGGGTTTAACCACAGACCGCAAGCGGCACTAGCTGTACGTAACGGTCCCCAGGTAGATGTCGATAAGAAGGTCGATGAGGTAAACCCATCCGAACTCCTACTGAGCCTGTATGTGACAATCTCCGTACAGTCCGGTCTGTTCGTCTGATACATCGCATGGCGGGCCTAGGGGGCGGTGAACGTCAGTCCCCTAATAGCGGTACAAGTCGTGTCGGAGTGTAGCCCAGAACACCTTGAGATAACACTGGAAACCTACCAGCATATCTCGCTTGCCCTGTCCAGGGACTACTTGTGTAATGGCTCTCCTAGACACAGCGCGATGTCAACCCACAATACCGGGAGAGACGAATCCTGTCTAACCGTCACTGCCTCCAAGTGCTTCGGGACTGCACCCAACTACTACCTGTTTGCACGACTCCTTTGAGCCGTGGTAGGGTAGTAATCTAAGTACAGTGGGAACACACTCGAGGCGAAGTGACAGTGTCAAGTCGGCGGACTAAGCTGTACTCATGTCACTTAGGAACTGATAACTGACGATAGGTATAATACCAACCAACAGTTCCCGACGAGTCCTGTCCAGTGTACTCGTAACCTAACGAGCACCCGCATACTATCTCAAGTACGACGTACTGACGGCTGTGGGACAGACCGTCTCCCCCGCTGGGATGAGAAGCGCATACGCTAGTCTACTCCGGAGTATCGATGCCCTGTCTCGATAGTCCTACGACTAGGGACCTGTATAAGGATGTGCTTATGGATTACCCAGCCCCCACGAGTGTGAGCGCCATCACAACACTGGTAATCAAGCAAAGATCCTAAGGGCTCTACTAATATGTATATAAGCGATATGCTAAAAGAAACACATGCACATATTGAAGTAGAGACAAACCAAGTAGCATACTACTATTTTGAGCAAGATTGTCTATACAACTGTGTATATCCCAAGCTTCCATCAAGTAATATACAAGCTAGTATGATACAGTAATGGCCTCTAGGGCATATACACTAACAGTGTGTACATGTATGCATGGAATCCTATTGATTATATGTGATGGGCAAGAAAGGGATAAGAGATCTCATCTCTCAAAAGCCTTCCCCAAAGCTAACCCTAACAAGCGAGGAGACTACTCGCTCATTAGGGAATTGAAGAATATGCAATCTATCTAACTAGGGCAAGGAATTAAAGATCTATACTAAGGAAATTAAATAAAACTACTTACTTTATAGATGGCTTTCTCCAAACATTTACACAAGACTTGTCAGATCTGAGTAGATGAAATGAAAAGAGGCATCGAAGCTCTCCAAAAGAAATCTGAATTTTATTAATGAAAGGAGGCATGAACCAATACAATGATTTGGGCTTCTATTTATAGGACATAGAAAACCCTAGGTTTACAATTGCCGCATGTCTGCATTTACCAAAATACCCCTAGGTTGACTAGTCAGCGCCGCTCTGCATTTTGGTAAAAAAATATTTAACTTTGGGCTCTAGATGGCCGCGGAACCGCAGCCGCAGCAGGGGTTGGGCCGCAGTTCCACAGCCCAATAAAGGAATCATTTGCTGAATTTTCTACTTCGGGCTCTGGGCTTTTTGGGCTTCCTGTATCTTTGGTACTTTTATCAAAATGGCTTATAAGTTTCTTCCAGATCTCCCAGTGAACAATTGCAGTGGACTTTTAACTGTTCGCTTTGTAATCTTGGACCTTGCGTTGCCTTGTACTGATATTTTGTGTAGGCTTGATCAAGATCCTTCTATTTGTTGGTTGTAGTCTCACTTTTGCATCGTCTTTTATCTTTTTCACTGTTTTCGCTCCAAGAACCTGTAACTTGTACTATGTAGCAGACATGGGTCAAAAGCACCTGTTTATTTGTAAAAAGAATAAGAATGAGGAATATAATAACACAATATTATGATATGAACACCGACCGATGTCACAAATCGCGAGAATAGAATACGGTATCTCATATCGTATTAATCTCGGTCCCGCACATATCACATATGTGTTCCTACCCCGTTTGGCTTGAGCCAGGAAAGCTCTGTGTAGGACTCTAAAGACTTATCAATACGCCGGCAGTAGGTGATGATCATATCAAACACCCACAAACCACAAGCGGTCTGCTAAATGTAACAGCCACCCGGGCATTGAGCGATCAGAAGATCAACAAGCAAGCCTGCTCATACTCCTGCGAATCAACTCAGTAACACTACCGTACAGTCCGGTCTCTTCGTCTGATATGTCGCATATCTCGTCTAGGGGTGGTAAACGTCAGACCCCAGTAACTCGATAAGTCGTGTCGATATGAGTCTCATAACTGGTTGAGAAACTACTGATAACACTTACCAGTATATCTCTGAAGCAGCCCTGGACAGGGACTTCCTTTTATAGCCAATCGAGCACAGTGCAACATCAACCCCCAATACCGGGAGAGATGAAACCCCTCCTATCGCTCATTGCCTCCATGTGATTCGGGAATGTACCCAAAAGCCACCGTTTTGCACGTTCTCTTGAATGTGGTAAGGTGGAAATCAAAGCACAGTGGGAATCACACAAGACTCTATGACGATCTCGGGTCTACAGACTAACCTGTACCAGTGTCACCAGAGAACTTCCATCTGACATGAGGTATAATACCATCTGGGTGTTCTCGGCGAGTCCGTTCAGTGTACCCAGTCTCCACTGAGCACCCGTATACTGTCTCTGATGTCAAACACCAATGGATATGGGATCATCCATCGCCCATCTATATGGGTCAAGAAGGTATACGCTAGTCTACTCTTGTATATCGATGCTCTGTCTCGATACACCGACGTGCTGTGGTGTATACGGAGGAGTAATGCTGAGAGAGAATCTCATTCTCCTTTAGAATAGTCCAGGATCTCCGTACTCAAGTATTCTCCTCACTGATCACATCATAGGATATAATACTTATATCCGGTTTTTGGTTCTCTACTTCTAACTTATATTCTTTGAATTTCTCAAAAGGTTCAGACTTGTGTTTCAACAGGAACATATGTGCGAATCTTGAGAGATCATCAGTGAATGTAATGAAGTACAAAGAACCAGTCCTGGCATATGTAGACAGGGGACCTACATACATCAGGATGTATCAATCGCAAGAGTTTATTAACTCTTTCTCTGTTTCCAATAAACGAAGCTATGATCATCTTATCTTTGTGACATGACTAGCAAATTTCACAAGATGTAAATTCAAACCGATTTAAATATGCATCTTAATGTAACTCAGCTAGTCGAGTCGCATTGATATGACCTAGTCTACAATGCCCTAAGAAGGATTCGTTCATTTCTGAACTCTTTCTCTTATGTGTGTTCTATACGTTAAGAACTGTGGTTTGATTTAGAACGTATATGCCTTTAGATAACGTGCTTGAACCGATCAACTCTTGATATAAGAAATGTTCAAAACATTATCCAACAATACAAAATTATATCCTTCTTTACTTAATAAAGAGACTGATATGATATTGTATATCAAGTTCGGTATCTAATAACATTCGTTCAGAATCAATGTATTTGGTAATACAGGGTGATAACTGCCAACTGCTTTGGCTGCAACAATTTCACCGTTTCTAACTTCTAAAACTTATCACCCATTCTCAGTTCTCTACCTATCAGAATCCCATGCAACATATTACATATGTGGGATCCTGATCCGGAATCTCATACTCAGGACGTAAAGGAAACAGAGAAACAGTTCTCGGTAATGAACACACCCGAAGAAGATGCATCATCATATACTTTCTTCGTTTGGGCAGCACGGGAATCCTGGTAATCCCCTATTTCCTGCTTGGTCTTTTAACAATTATAAGCTGTAGTGGGACCAACGTTCCCCTAGCTCAGTATAACAAGTGGGTTCGGTCAATACATCCGTATTATTATCTTGGTTAAGGCATGACATGGTCGCTACCTGGAGAGAGAGAGAGAAGAAAACACTCAGCGTATGCTCTTGCAAGATTAGATTGGTTATTATTTTATCTAATCAGGATGGCTCCCACTGTTTTAGTCAAATCTTCCTTCAAACCCTTAAAAGAAAAGACTAGCCGGGATTAATTACACCCTACAAGTTCGTCAATCTTTCGGCCAGGCCAGTGTCGGTACTTTGAAGGAGGTTCCCCGTGCTTTCGCACGGACCTAATTAAAATAAACATCATTTTCCCAGAGGTATAACCCCGTTAACACCTTTCTAGACACCTACTTGATCGGCTAATTGTCATGTGTAAAATTCTCCCAGGAGTAACTCTTACTCGCAGTGGGTACCAGGATCCAACTATCTCATAGAAGGTATGCAATCTCATTGCAAATCTCAACACTTGAAATTCCCGATAATTCTTTTACCCCTAGCGTGCTATGACCTTGACACATGCCAAACAACCTATAGTCCGCTAGTCAATTTCAACCCGTGCATTTCCTGATTGAATTAAACCCACCCGTACGACCCTTAACGCATGCCAAACAACGTCGTACGTATACCCTAATCCAATCGCATCTCATGATATAGATAAGTACTAATCAGCAACCGTACACTACGCCTTGACGCATACCAAACCACCGTAGCACGAATACTAAATAATACTTATCAGAATTGACGGAGGGCTACGCAGCTTTTTATGAAAAACCATGAGCGTAATGAACTTGATATCGTTGTAGAAACAAGTGATTTTGAAAAGGAGTGTTTTTTAGGCTTTTTCTAGTTTTGCTAAAGAGGCCACTCCCGGTGAAGGGATCTCGGCTCTTTCCTTATCGAATAATGTGCAGGATATTTCACAAATACCACTATGCAAAGCAAGAACTATAGAAGCAATCAAAAACAAAACTGAGTGAGTTGTAGCATCTGCTAATTTTTCTAAAGAGGCCACTCCCGGTGAAGGGATCTTGGCTCTTTCATTATCGAATAAGGTACTGGATATTCTACAAGGAATACCGCTATGCATAGCAAAACTAGAGCTACCCTCTTTTTTATAAATTTGATTCTACAGTATCTTTTAGGTTTCTTTTCTTTCATTAATCTCATTAATGAAGTCCCATCAGTTAAGCTACCTAAACATCACAGATAAATACAACGTACGCTTATGCCATCCGCATTCGCCTCGATGTCCCCTCATGCATCGTTAGGTTAGGTAACTACGGCAGAGCGGGGCATGGCTAGTGCGGGTGTAAAACATAAGCAACGTCTATATAATATATCACATATACTATATACATTATCCATCTCAACATATACAGTGATCACATCACAGAATATCGCAGCAGAACACAACATATGAAATATTGGATATACTAGGATTTCCGAGTTTTAAATTAAGCCTATATAAAACACGGATTTCACGGTTGTGATGAATAGCCAATCCCACATCCCTAGACCCCTACGAGAGCGGCAAGCAACCCTACCGATTCTAGAGTTAGGAGACCCGGTCTCGACTCCTCGAGATGGTCTCCCACTGGACCCTAGAACCCGGTTGCTTGTGCTCCCCGCCTTGGGTCTATCCTAATGTGGAAAAGTAAATAATATACAATGGTGACATCATTCTCAACCCGGAAGTGCCCCAATAAAAGAATATTACATACAATGAATTTTATATGAATGAAAATGAAAAACTCTCATCTCACATAAAACCCCCGGCAATTCAAAACACGACGATCCAATATAACATATCATAGCAACACATAACATCACATGTCATCAACGTAAGTAAATATACGTATCCCAATTGTCGTTGACATATAGCAACGAAACCGGAGATACACCACATATTACACTTATGGTCGCAGAAAAGAAAGTGAAAAACTACAACAGTTGGAATCCGCAACCACCTTAGACATCATAAACCTAATGTATCTCATACTTTGGATTTCATGCCTAACCAAATGAATTCCTTAAACATCACATGCCAAACAATTATAAACCATGCATTTTAGTCTCGATATTCAAAATACATTTTAATATCAAGTCAGGTAATTCAACAAGATTCCCGACATCCTGATCGAATGCTCGTCGGAAACTTTAGTAGACGGTCATACTCCCCGATGCCGTCGACGAAGTCCAGTAAGGCGGAAAACCGCTGCCGCAAGCACCTGAACGGATGCTTTTGGCGACGGGGTTCTCCTACAGTCACTTGGTCGGGGTTATGGGGTGTGGCTATCTAATAATGTTACCCGGCGAGTATCCGCGTACGCTACGTGATTGCGACGGACTTTTGATCTTATCAAAATCCCATGGCAACAGATCAAATGAGACTAAATTACTAGATTTATAACATTCAAATTAGTTATCTCATAACTACTTTTGTGGATTCCAAATATTGTATCCCATCACATGATATCCAGACGACGTTAAACTTTTCGATCGATTCATCAAAGTCCCATAATTCCCCAGCAGCTCAACACTTGAGCACATGTCAATAATACCCAGAATATGCCACAGTACCTATACACCAGCCATAGAAGGGCAGACCCAAAGCTCACTCATGTCGCTATGGAACTGCGGCAAACCCTAGGATATGACCGCGGTTCTGCGATCCAAAAAGTCGAGTTAGGGCTTCATTCTTCTAGAGGGTTCATAGAATTACTTGCATTTTTTTCCGAATACGTTAAACTTGGAAAAATGGGTTTTTGACATTCGATCGAACTTTTTAACTTCGTCTAGACAACACGCGAATAACCCGAAACAATGTTAAAACTGTGAATACGAAACGCTCCGAATTGCTTATAGTGTAAGATTACATCACATGCAAAATTAGCGGAAAAAAAAACACCAGAAACACCAAAACTTAGTCACTGGAACACAGTGAAAAATTCAAGAAAAAACAAACCAAAGTGGTCGGCCCCAACCTTGTTGTCCTCGGCCAAAATCCGAGCAAAACCCCTGAAATTTTCATGGTGTTCATGATATATCCCATATAACATTCTGTACTTGTTTAAAAAAAATTTGACAACTTTTTAGAATCGACAGAAACCAGTTTTTGGCGTTGCAAGTTTTGGAGTATTTCGGTTTCGTAATCTTAACAAAATCCGTCTAATTTTCTAGCATGGATCTGATACCACTGCAGGGTTCCCTAGGACGGCAGCAAGGTTTTGGGAGGCATCGTCTATGCCAAATTCAAAAATTTGCCGTTCTAGCTAACCCTAACCCTAGAATCGTATACTAGAAATCCGACGGAATGAAATGCAAACGACTTTGCAAGTAAAGTAAACAAGGAATACAACCTTTGTAGACCGGTCCTTCACTTCATTAGCTCCGTGTAGTTCGCTGCGATCATGAAGTCCCGGACTCTAGAGAGACTCCCTTGAAGAAACGAACATGCTTGCTTCGAAGTCTTCGAGGCCGAAGATGATCTACGTCGAGGAGACATTAACCCAAGCTATCTCTTCACTAATTGTGAAATTAGTGAAGGAAACACCCTTTACTTAATAGCAAGTAGTAGAGGATGATGAAGTAGGAAGTGGGCTCACCTTAGAATTGATTTTCTTATATTTTTCCTCACATCTCCATTGAAGCTAGAAAGCTTTAAAGGAGGAGGAAGAAGAAAATATCACATGATAATTATCCATAGGATAATAGCAACCCTAGGTGAGTTAGTATCATATACTAACCTTTGTAGAGAATTAACCATGGCTCGGTTTAATTAGTTGGGTTAACAAATATCTTAGGAAAAACAAAAGAGTGGACTTGGTCAATGAAGACTACAAGCTTCTACAAGCTATTTGTCATGACAAAATGCCATCATTTGTAATTACCAAAATAATTAAAAACCCTTGCAATTAAACCAAGCATGGTGTAAGTCATACGGACACCCAAGTTGCATGTATCATCAAGCATGACACAAAATTATGTACACAAATATATATCACAAATATACTTATGCACAAAGTGAGAAAAAGAAATTATAAGTGAGCTTAATATTAGTTAATGTAATGTAATATATCAAATATATAAATATACATTAAATTATTAAATCAACTCTTGATTTAATAATCCGGCTATATCATATGTAACAACTTATCGAACCAACACTTGATCCGATAACCCGGCTATATCATATATAACCGACCGATGTCACAAATCATGAGAATAGAATACGGTATTGTTAGTTATATGTATGCCCTAGAGGTCATTACTGTACATGAGATGTATATTGTAGTGGATGCTGGGACATATATAGGTAGGACTTTCTTACTCGACATGATAGTATGCTATCTGGTTGCTCTTTATCTTAACATGTATACTTTCTGTCTCTCTGTTACATGTTGATAAAGCCCTTAGGATTTGTACTCGACTTCCTGGACTATGATGTAGATCATACTAGTGGGGCCTGGGTAGTCCATGAGTACATCCTTCAATGTTCCTAGTCATGGGAATATCGAGACGGGGCATCGATATTCCAGAGTAGACTAGCGTATATCTTCTCGACCCATGTGATGGGCGATGGATGATCCCATACCCATTGGTGTTTGACATCAGATACGGTATGCGGGTGCTCAGTGGAGACTGGGTACACTGAACGGACTCGCCGAGAACTCCCAAATGGTATTATACCTCACGTCAGATGGCAGTTCTCTGGTGACACTGGTACAGCTTAGTCTGTTAACCCGAGATCGTCATAGAGTCTTGTGTGTCTTCCACTGTGCTTTGATTTCCACCCTACCACGGCACTACTGAGTCGTGCAAACAGGTGGTTTTTGGGTACAGTCCCGATTCACATGAAGGCAATGAGCGATATGAGGGGATTCGTCTCTCCCGGTATTATGGGTTGATGTTGCGCTATGCTCGACTGGCCATAACTGAAAATCCCTGGCCAGGGTTGCACTGATTTACTGGTAAGTGTTATCAGTAGTTTCATGCTTGTTATGGACCTTACATCGGCATGACTTATCAAGCTACTGGGGTCTGACGTTTACCACCCCTAGGCGAGATATGCGACATATCAGACGAACAGACCGGACTGTGCGGTAAGTATTACTGGTTGGATTCACAGGGGTGTGAGCAGGCTTGCTCGTTGATCTTCTGATCGCTCAATACCCGGGTGGCAGTTACGTTTAGCAGACCGCTTGCGGCTTGTGGGTGTTTGATATGATCATCACCTACTGCCGGCATATTGATGAGTCTTTAGAGTCCTACACAGGGGTTTCCTGGCTCAAGCGAAATGAAATAGGAGCGCATATGAGATATGTGCGGGACCGAAAATAATACCAGTATGTGATACTGTATTCTATTCTCGCGATTTGTATCATTGGACGATTATATGAGATATAGCCGGGTTACCGAATCAAGTGTTGATTCGATACATTGATACACTTGATATTAGTCGGTTATATGCGATATGACCGGATCATTAAATCAAGTATCGATTTAATGATTTAATGTATAATTATATATTTGATATAATACCTTACATTAACTAGTATTTGTTCACTTAAGATTGATTTTCTCACTTGATGTGCACAAGTTGTATATATGATATATGTTTGTGTACTATTTGGTATCATGTTTGATGATACATGCAAACATGGGTGTGTGTAACGTTTTGAAAATCTTTTTGGAGAAATTTCGGAAAATCGGTAAAATAAGGGGGTTTTCTGTAAAAAGTCAAAATACAAATATCTTTATTATAAAATTAAACATACATATTCTAGCTATGTAATTGCTATTATTTGGTGTTTATTGAGCCACTGGTGAAATTTCAAATTTTCTGAAAATTTTTCCGAAATTAATTATTTTAATGTTATTTTAAGCCGTCACTAATACATTTAATTAGGAAAAATTACAAATGTGAATGGGTTAATCATGCACTAATGAACCATGGCAAATATATAAAAAAAAGTTGTAACATGCTTGTTTTATTTTTTTGTGTGTCTCCAAAACTCTAGTGAATTCTACGATAAAATAAATTAAGAAATAAATTAAAACAAAGTAACTAATGAAAAGACTAAGATGGGTGTCATAATTAGTAATATTTCCACTCACACATCTCTCTATCTCTCTCCCTCTCTCTCTCCACGAATGTGCACGTCTCCCCTCTCTCATCTTTTCATTCATCACACTATATCTCATAGTATAAAAAAATTATTATTAATTAAGGAAATATGTAAATAGGTAATAATTGATGAAGGGTTCTACACATTTCTACATACTTTCCTCTCTCTCTCTTTTCCCTCTCCATGAGGCCGAGCCTCTCCTTTCAGCCCCCTCCCAATTCCTCAACTTTTTCCACCTCAAATTTATTGACAAAATCCATCACAAATCAATGAAAAACCTAACTAATTCTCCATTTAACCCTTACCCACCATTCTTTGTTCAATTTAGCATAGATATTGGAGCATGAAACCATTCATTTGGAAGCAAAATTTCAAGTTTGATCTCAAATGTTGAGGTATAATTCTAAGCTTTTGGTTTGATTGTTAGTTAATTACTTTAATTTAGCTTATTAAGTGTTTATTTATGGCTTTAAATCCAAGTTTGAAATTTCAAGAAAAGGGGGTTTGAATTAGAAATAGGGTTTTATCAATTGATTATGTTTGGATGTGTAGATTAATATCTTAAGTTATGCAAAATGTAATCTAGTTGCTAAATTTGCTAATTTTTTTCGTTTAAATTGTCCTAATTAAGTTATTTTGTGAACTAGGTTTTTAAGATAATTATATTTTTGCGAGATAAAATTCAAATTAAGGTTTCATGTCATTATAAATATTATATTGAGTGGTTTAATGCCTTTAGTTCATGAAAATCCAAGCTAAATTGTTGTTTCTGCACTTTTGCTATAAATTGTTAAAAATTGGGTATTTTGTAAACTAGAATTTTGGGGTTAATGGAATTTAATGAGATTAAATTTTGGAAATTGTTTTTATGACTTATTTAAGATATTTAATAAGTATTGTGGCCGCTAGATTGTTTAAACGTCGAGTTTTGTACTAATACGGGTAAATTTTGCTTGCTAGATTTTCGGAAAAATGGCTTTTTAGGTGAATTTGTGGTTTCTGTGAATTTTAACCTATTTTATATTCTAATTAGTGTTCGTGAATGCGCAAATGAGAGTGTTTGGATTTTTCTCGATGGTTCGACGTTTGTACATCGACATCGAGGGTTGGTTTGGCTATTCTTGCATGCGTAGGCGATAGGTTTTTACCTATGCGTGATACGCGTGCCGATTTGATTTTCGTATGCCGTTTCGATTTCGAATTTGGTTTTAATGCGATACGGTGCGTTATGATATGTAGGTACCCCATGTGGATTTGAAGACGACAAGCAAGCGCGTGGCGACGTCGGCACCGGCGAGCGAGGACCAGGTGAGTAGATGTATATCTACAGGGGAAGTCGGGTGGATGGCGTTTAGCACCCCCGCAAACGTAGAATAGGAATATTACTTGTTGTCATTAGGAAGCCAGACGTAACCTTAGATTCTTGATAAGTAGGACCCTAGTAATAACCGTAGGTTCGACTAGACTGATTTAGAAAGACCTTACCTGAGTATGAACATCTTGGAGGAGATTCGTAGGTTTCAGGTAGACACACACACGCACGCACAGAAACTGGACTTGGCGTATATGTGTATGTGTATATATATAGGGTTATGTGTAGATATATATATACACAACATGTTTATGTGATATAAGGATGTGATATGATACATGGGGATGGAACAATACAACTGGGCTTGATGCCGTGATTTCTTAGCTATACTGTCGTGTTATGATGTTAGCAGATCATTAGAAAATGAGATAATGGATATGTATACATAGACAATAATAGGTGGTGATGATTTTGAGATACATGAGATTCTAAAGTAGAACCCGGACTGGAACCTGTGACTGAATTACGATATGATATATGTGTGACTTGATTACGATATCATATAGGTATGACTTGATTACGATATGATATAAGTGTGACTTAATCATGATATGATATATGTGACATGATATTTCTGAGGATAAATTGACGATGTATATTTATGCTGGCAATGATATATGATTGATGTATGCGATTACAGTACAGTACCTTGATCATGACAGTATTTGATGATGATATTATACGAATGATGATGTACGTAGGTGATACTTGACCCGTACCCCGATATTAGGATGTCGTACGATGGATTTTACCGTACGAGGCATAGATGTGATGATTGATCCGCACTCTTGATTTGAGAAAGCCATACTACGTACGTGACGCTATTGAGGCTGGATCGCCGACTATTAGAGATATGGACTCAGATTTTAGGTGGATTCTTATTTCTTATCGACTAGTTTCTTAGGTTTAGTTCCTTAGGAGGTTAGATGGACACTAGTTTAGGCTCGAGTCATATAGTTGTGGTTATACTTGTATAACAAATGAGCGGTTAATACACATCCGTCTTTACATTCAGACCGTAATCATCATGGTGCATGTTCATACATATGTTTCTATAATAGTATAAAACTCTGCCTGTTAGGACACCAGCACCATTACCGATGATGCGCATATTCCACGCACACTTATTTGCCGGCTCACACACATCATCATCGATAATTGCTATGTCACGTACACTTTAGAACATATTATCTTTTACTGATAGAATCAGCTAACAGCTAGACCGATATAATATTATGATTACTCTCTGGTGTTAGTCTAGACATGGCATTTATTATTTAAACATTTCATGCATTCACATTTCCATGTTATCATGCAGTATTGTGGGGCTTATGCCGACATTTATCATTTACTTACTCATGATTTTGGGATTTTGGATTTCTATGAGATTTCTGGATTTTGGGGAAAACCGCAATAATATATATATATATATAAAAACTTCTTTCGCTCCTCCTCTCTTTTTAAAATAAAAGTTGCGGTTTTCTCGTGATGTATGTGTCATCCACCATGAGATTTCATATTTTCTGTTGGATTTCGAGACCCGATTCGAGGAGTGGATGAACCGTCTCGGGTACATGGTGGGCCCGGTATGGTACCCCGGGGCAAGAAGATCGAGTTGTAGACGATGAGCCTGGCAGGGGAGGACTACCTACCGGTGATGTCTGGCGCGGCGGATATCCGGAGGATACCGACCGTTGTCGTGAGATTTGATGATATGGGCTGATCCGGACTGACGGTGCCCGAAATATTGAGACTTGAGATTTACATGTTTTGTGTCGATGCTTGACACGGATTTCCATTGATTTCATCAATGATATTTCAGATTTCTATACAAATTTTACCAGGATAAAACTTAATGATTTCTTATACAGAAATATCCAGATTTCAGGATTGATTGTTTTGCATTCATGGTGCATGCATACTCATTCACGGGACATATTACTATTTGAGGCACTGACACAAGCACAGAGCTTTTGCACTACACGTAGTTTATTGCCCTGCCTTTACTAGATGACTAGTAATATATTGGTATATTATTATGACCTAGGACAGCGTCGTGCATTCGATTTCTTTTCGTAGATATCTTCTACTCACGAGTTGGCAACTCACCCCCGTTGTGCCAAATTTTATTACAGGTTCGATGTACAGGTTTCCCTGGCAGCTTGCTGGCACATCATTTCATTCAGGGTGATTTGCACGATAGGTTGGTTCACTTGTATCTGGACCGCCGTTGTACTTTTTATTATTTCATTTGTATCTAGTAAGCTCCATCAACCAAACTTGTATTACTTGATAGTTTACTGGACCAGTTATTTATTTCGACCTTAGAGTCGCGCTTGTATTATTATGGTATCTGGTGGATTTATTTTCTTTTAAGTTTTGAGCCTCGCCCTTTGGCGTTGTATACTATTGTGCATTGGTGTGGTTGTTTCTGCCTTTTGGCGTAGAGCTAGTTCCCATTTCGGGATGCTTTTTTTTGTTTGTATATATATTATTCTTGTTTGTACCCGTTTGGGGCCAGTTTTTACAAAGGAGACTCTGCCGAAATTTTTGAGAAAATTGGATGTTGCTTTTAAACTTGTTTTCTACATGTTTTCCTTTACTTCTTCTTCTTTTATGGTTTAGATTTCTGGGCTTCGGCTTACTTAGGTTACGTTGCGCCTCTAGACGCTTCGTAATCTAAGTGTCGGTCACGTTCCGTTCTTTCGGGTCGTGACAAAGTTGGTATCAGAGCGCTAGGTTTAACCTTTGTATATGTCTAGGGTGACCCTTGGTTGATGGAGTAGGCAACTTAGGTAGAGTGACGTACCGTGGGTATGATCCGCGGCATACTTACGATACGCTACTCTTCTTAAGTAGCCTTAGGATGTACATTTCTTTGCACCGCATTTCATTCGTTCCTTTGAACTATCTTCGTCGATATCGGATGATGGTTTCTGTTACCACGGGCGCATTGGCAGAGGGAGCTGCGGCTCGAATGCGATAACCATTAGGCTATCGTTTATTCTTGAGGATTGAAACATTGTTTAGCGTGCGGACGAAGATTATTCACATGCCGTCCAGACGAAGTTAAAGGATTCGAACGATTGTCAGAAACCCATTTTCCCAAGTTTAAGGTATTCGGAAGAACATGCAGGTATTTCTATGGACCCTCTAGAAGAATGAAACCCTAACTCGACATAATGACCACAAGAATGCCCTTGAACCTTAGGGTTTACGGCAGTTCCGCGGTGCCATTAGTGAGGCTTTGGTTTGCCCTTCTACGGCTGGTCCGCAGATGCTGGGGTATGTACTGGATATTTTTAAACTGTACTTGAGTGTTGAGCTCTCGAGGAATTATGTGATTTTGATTAATCGATTGAAAAGTTTAATGTAGTCCGGATATCAGATGAAGGGATAGATTACGTGGGAGAATCTAGATATGAGTATTGCCGTTGGTAGCGCAGTCAGCACACCTACGAAGAGACGAGTTCGAAGCAGTCGACATCAGAGGAAAGAGGTGCACATTGACGATAGTGTTTACAATTATGATTTGGTGATTTGAGTTTCATATTTCCGCTGTTGGATTTTGGTATTTTGAGGATTTTGTTCTACGATTGGTATTTCTTATGTGTACATTCATTACATTCTATTCGTGTTTCATATATCAGTTGTATGGATGTTGTTTTGTACATACCCAGTGCACTCGATCTGGTTTTATACATTTTGATATTTTGATTTGACTTCATGCATATGGGTTACACATGATTTTGACATATGCTTCGACCTAGTTTTCATGCATTTTCTTACTGTGATTTTGATTTTGATATTCGGTGCATGTTTTTGTGCACCATGTGCACCTGATTAAGATTCTTGCGCACACATGGCGCACTTGATGCGATTTTGTGCACACCCTAAATCGGGGTTTTGTGCAGATTGGATACACCTGATATTGAGTCGTGCACGCCCGTTGCACTTGACAGATGTTTTTGGTGCACACCTGTTGCACTTAGTTTTTTTTTTGTGTATTCGTGGCATCTGTATTCGGTTTCGATTTCCGTGCGCACCAGACGCACGTAGTATTCATATGCGTATTTGGGATTGATTTCTTATAGAGCAGTACGTTTTTATGATATTTGCTATGTGTTTTCGTACTAAGCAGGACTAGTCAGAGGACAGTACCTGAATGTATTTTGCATGTATTGATAGCTATCGAAGGGAACTCTAAAAACCGAGCTATAGTCTCAGTATTTACCTACGTGTCTGATATGACACGAAACGTTTAAAATCAGGAAACCCTTCTAAATTGTTTTCCAAAACGGCGGAACGTACATTTTAAACAAAGGTATATATGTATATGGTCATTTTCTTATGATAGACGTCCGCCACTGTGCAGTGTTATGTGCATTGCACAGCGACTTTAAAAGATTTGGCATGAATTTCCTTCGGATATTTACATATATAGATGTGATGTTTACGTGTACAGTTTTGAGTTATATCATATTGGTTTTAGTATTGGATTTGACATTGTGTCTTCACCATGACTCCGATAATTGTGGGATGCTTGACGGAGTTTTCATTTTAAGTTATATGCTCATTTTTCATGCGCATGCGCTGCGCTATTATTTGTTTTATGTATTTATGATTTCGGAGCCCCGATGACTTGATGGTTTTGCTTAGAAGTTTTTAGAGTTTGGGGAGGGGGGAGTTTTAATTTAAATTCGGGGACCGAATTTCTTTATGGGGGAAGATTGTAACGTTTTGAAAATCGTTTTGGTGAAATTTCGGAAAATCGGTAAAATAAGGGGTTTTTCTGTAAAAAGTCAAAATACAAATATTTTTATTATAAAATTAAACATACATATTCTAGCTATGTAATTGCTATTATTTGGTGTTTATTGAGCCACTGGTGAAATTTCAAATTTTCTGAAAATTTTTCCGAAATTAATTATTTTAATGTTATTTTAAGCCGTCACTAATACATTTAATTAGGAAAAATTACAAATGTGAATGGGTAAATCATGCACTAATGAACCATGGCAAATATATAAAAAAAAAGTTGTAACATTCTTGATTTATTTTTTTGTGTGTCTCCAAAACTCTAGTGAATTCTATGATAAAATAAATTAAGAAATAAATTAAAACAAAGTAACTAATGAAAAGACTAAGATGGGTGTCATAATTAGTAATATTTCCACTCACACATCTCTCTCTCTCTCCCTCTCTCTCTCTGCGAATGTGCAGGTCTCCCCCCTCTCATCTTTTCATTCATCACACTATATCTCATAGTATTAAAAAAAATTATTAATTAAGGAAATATGTAAATAGGTAATAATTGATTAAGGGTTCTACACATTTCCACATACTTTCCTCTCTCTCTCTTTTCCCTCTCCATGAGGCCGAGCCTCTCCTTTCAGCCCCCTCCCAATTCCTCAACTCTTTCCGCCTCAAATTTATTAACAAAATCCATCACAAATCAATGAAAAACCTAACTAATTCTCCATTTAACCCTTACCCACCATTCTTTGTTCAATTTAGCATAGATATTGGAGCATGAAACCATTCATTTGGAGGCAAAATTTCAAGTTTGATCTCAAATGTTGAGGTATAATTCTAAGCTTTTGGTTTGATTGTTAGTTAATTACTTTAATTTAGCTTATTAAGTGTTTATTTATGGCTTTAAATCCAAGTTTGAAATTTCAAGAAAAGGGGGTTTGAATTAGAAATAGGGTTTTATCAATTGATTATGTTTGGATGTGTAGATTAATATCTTAAGTTATGCAAAATGTAATCTAGTTGCTAAATTTGCTAATTTTTTTCGTTTAAATTGTCCTAATTAAGTTATTTTGTGAACTAGGTTTTTAAGATAATTATATTTTTGCGAGATAAAATTCAAATTAAGGTTTCATGTCATTATAAATATTATATTGAGTGTTTTAATGCCTTTAGTTAATGAAAATCCAAGCTAAATTGTTGTTTGTGCACTTTTGTTATAAATTGTTAAAAATTGGGTATTTTGTAAACTAGAATTTTGGGGTTAATGGAATTTAATGAGATTAAATTTTGGAAATTGTTTTTATGACTTATTTAAGATATTTAATAAGTATTGTGGCCGCTAGATTGTTTAAACGTCGAGTTTTGTACTAATACGGGTAAATTTTGCTTGCTAGATTTTCGGAAAAATGGCTTTTTAGGTGAATTTATGGTTTCTGTGAATTTTAACCTATTTTATATTCTAATTAGTGTTCATGAATGCGCAAATGAGAGTGTTTGGATTTTTCTCGATGGTTCGACGTTTGTACATCGACATCGAGGGTTGGTTTGGCTATTCTTGCATGCGTAGGTGATAGGTTTTTACCTATGCGTGATACGCGTGCCGATTTGATTTTCGTATGCCGTTTCGATTTCGAATTTGGTTTTAATGCGATACGGTGCGTTATAATATGTAGGTACCCCATGTGGATTTGAAGACGACAAGCAAGCACGTGGCGACGTCGGCACCGGCGAGCGAGGACCAGGTGAGTAGATGTATATCTACGGGGGAAGTCGGGTGGATGGCGTTTAGCACCCCCGCAAACGTAGAATAGGAATATTACTTGTTGTCATTAGGAAGCCAGACGTAACCTTAGATTCTTGATAAGTAGGACCCTAGTAATGACCGTAGGTTGGACTAGACTGATTTAGAAAGACCTTACCTGAGTATGAACATCTTGGAGGAGATTCGTAGGTTTCAGGTAGACACACACACGCACGCACAGAAACTGGACTTGGCGTATATGTGTATGTGTATATATATAGGGTTATGTGTAGATATATATACACACAACATGTTTATGTGATATAAGGATGTGATATGATACATGGGGATGGAACAATATAACTGGGCTTGATGCCGTGATTTCTTAGCTATACTGTCGTGTTATGATGTTAGCAGATCATTAGAAAATGAGATAATGGATATGTATACATAGACAATAATAGGTGGTGATGATTTAGAGATACATGAGATTCTAAAGTAGAACCCGGACTGGAACCTGTGACTGAATTACGATATGATATATGTGTGACTTGATTACGATATCATATAGGTATGACTTGATTACGATATGATATAAGTGTGACTTAATCATGATATGATATATGTGACATGATATTTCCGAGGATAAATTGACGATGTATATTTATGCTGGCAATGATATATGATTGATGTATGCGATTACAGTACAGTACCTTGATCATGACAGTATTTGATGATGATATTATACGAATGATGATGTACGTAGGTGATACTTGACCCGTACCCCGATATTAGGATGTCGTACGATGGATTTTACCGTACGAGGCAGAGATGTGATGATTGATCTGCACTCTTGATTTGAGAAAGCCGTACTACGTACGTGACGCTATTGAGGCTGGATCGCCGACTATTAGAGATATGGACTCAGATTTTAGGTGGATTCTTATTTCTTATCGACTAGTTTCGCAGGTTTAGTTCCTTAGGAGGTTAGATGGACACTAGTTTAGGCTCGAGTCATATAGTTGTGGTTATACTTGTATAACAAATGAGGGGTTAATACACATCCGTCTTTACATTCAGACCGTAATCATCATGGTGCATGTTCATACATATGTTTCTATAATAGTATAAAGCTCTGCCTGTTAGGACACCAGCACCATTACCGATGATGCGCATATTCCACGCACACTTATTTGCCGGCTCACACACATCATCATCGGTAATTGCTATGTCACGTACACTTTAGAACATATTATCTTTTACTGATAGAATCTGCTAACAGCTAGACCGATATAATATTATGATTACTCTCTGGTGTTAGTCTAGACATGGCATTTATTATTTAGACATTTCATGCATTCACATTTCCATGTTATCATGCAGTATTGTGGGGCTTATGCCGACATTTATCATTTACTTACTCTTGATTTTGGGATTTTGGATTTCTATGAGATTTCTGGATTTTGGGGAAAACCGCAATAATATATATATAAAAACTTCTTTCTCTCCTCCTCTCTTTTTAAAATATAAGTTGCGGTTTTCTCTTGATGTATGTGTCGTCCACCATGAGATTTCATGTTTTCTGTTGGATTTCGAGACCCGATTCGAGGAGTGGATGAACCGTCTCGGGTACATGGTGGGCCCGGTATGGTACCCCGGGGCAAGAAGATCGAGTTGTAGACGATGAGCCTGGCAGGGGAGGACTACCTACCGGTGATGTCTGGCGCGGCGGATATCCGGAGGATACCGACCGTTGTCGTGAGATTTGATGATATGGGCCGATCCGGACTGACGGTGCCCGAGATATTGAGACTTGAGATTTACATGTTTTGTGTCGATGCTTGACACGGATTTCCATTGATTTCATCGATGATATTTCAGATTTCTATACAAATTTTACCAGGATAAAACTTAATGATTTCTTATACAGAAATATCCAGATTTCAGGATTGATTGTTTTGCATTCATGGTCCATGCATACTCATTCACAGGACATATTACTATTTGAGGCACTGACACGAGCACAGAGCTTTTGCACTACACGTAGTTTATTGCCCTGCCTTTACTAGATGACTAGTAATATATTGGTATATTATTATGACCTAGGACAGCGTCGTGCATTCGATTTCTTTTCGTAGATATCTTCTACTCACGAGTTGGCAACTCACCCCCGTTGTGCCAAATTTTATTACAGGTTCGATGTACAGGTTTCCCTGGCAGCTTGCTGGCACATCATTTCATTCAGGATGATTTGCACGGTAGGTTGGTTCACTTGTATCTGGACCGCCGTTGTACTTTTTATTATTTCATTTGTATCTAGTAAGCTCCATCAACCAAACTTGTATTACTTGATAGTTTACTGGACCAGTTATTTATTTCGACCTTAGAGTCGCGCTTGTATTATTATGGTATATGGTGGATTTGTTTTCTTTTAAGTTTTGAGCCTCGCCCTTTGGCGTTGTATACTATTGTGCATTGGTATGGTTGTTTCCGCCTTTTGGCGTTGAGCTAGTTCCCGTTTGGGGATGCTTTTTTTTGTTTGTATATATATTATTCTTGTTTGTACCCGTTTGGTGCCGGTTTTTACAAAGGAGACTCTGCCGAAATTTTTGAGAAAATTGGATGTTGCTTTTAAACTTGTTTTCTACATATTTTCCTTTACTTCTTCTTCTTTTATGGTTTAGATTTCTGGGCTTCTGCTTACTTAGGTTACGTTGCGCCTCTAGACGCTTCGTAATCTAAGTGCCGGTCACGTTCCGTTCTTTCGGGTCGTGACAGTGGGTGTGTGACATACACCATATTAATTATAATTTAGGTTTTTGTTTATCTTAATTATTCAAAATGGTGGATTCTTTTGTCAAGACTTGAAGCTCCATGAAGCTTGTTACAAGTTTGACAAAGTCCACTCATTTTGTCTAGTTTAAGTTATTCATTAACCAAACCATTATAATTAACTATGGTTTAGTCTCTACATAGGTTTACTTACCCATGGTTGCATCATGATAGACTTCACTTGATTATTCATTTTTATTATTCATTTTCTTCTTTTCTTCTTCTTCAACTTCTTCTTCAAGTGAAGAAAGCTTGCTTGAAAATTTTCAAGTGAAGAAAAAGAGTGAGAAATCCAAATCCAAAGTGAACCCACTTCCTATTTCTTCATCCTCTACTACTTGCCATGTAGTATAGGGTGTTCTCTTCACAAAGTTTTTGACCAAGTGAAGGAATAGCTTGAGTTTGAGTATCCCCGACGTAGATCATCTTCGGCCTCGAAGTCAACGACCTAGCCCGCTCATTTTTCCGATGAAACCAACACTAGGGTCCGGGATTTCGATGATTGCAGCGAAGGGACGTCAACACGGAGCTTTAGAAGTGAAGGACCGGATCTACAAAGGTTGTAATCCCTTTCACTTGCAGTTAAAGTAGTTTGCTTGCTTTTAGTTTCGCCTTATCTCTGGTAACGATCTTGCATAGGGTTCTTCGGCATATAAAAAATTTGATTTTGGCATGCTAGATGCCTTGTGGGACCTCATGTGTGTGCCTAGGAACCCTACAGTGGTATCAGAGCCTAGCTAGAGCTTTAGGAGAAGTGTAGACGAAGTTAGAAACCCGATCGAACCCCGAAACCCTAATCAAAACCCTTCTCTGTACAATTTTTGAAACTGTGGTTTTTTGTGAATTAAAAATGCTCAGAAAATAGAGCAGGGAATTATAAGGAAGACTGCAGAGAACGACAACATATTGCTACAGTTGCGCCGCGGAACCGCGGCCCTACCCTACTTGTTGCGGCGGTTCCGCGGCCGTATGTGATGATTAAGCATTTCTTTTTCTGCAGTTATCTCCGTAGTTGTTTTCTCTGTTTTCTGGGAATTTTTAATTTATACTCAAGAGTTGAGTTTTCTGGGTTGTATTGGGGACTCGATGTTTCGATCGGATTGTTTAACATTGTTTTTGTTTTTTCCGGGTAATTTTAGAACATGTTAAAAAGTTCGACCGGATATCAATATCTCACATTTTCCCCTGCCGGAAAATTTCCAAGTGTTGGAATTTTCCGTTGTTTAAGAACGTTCAAAGTATTGCAAGTAACGCGATGGACCCTCTAGAAGACAACAAACCTTAACTCGATTATGTGACCGTCTTGAACTGCCCTTTGAACCTTAGGGTTTGGGGCAGTACGGCGTGCCACATATGAGGCGTTGGATTGACCCTTCTACGGCTGGAATGTTGGTACTGTGGCATAAAATGGATGTTTTAAAACTTATTTCAAGTGTTGAGCTTTTCGAGAAAACTTGGGTGTTTGATTGTTTGATCGGAAAGTTTAATATTGTCTATTTATCTGGAATGTGATACAATATTTGGAATCCACAAATAGTTATGAGATAACTGATTTGAATGCTATAAATCTAGCAGTTTAGTCTCACTTGACCGGTTGCCACGGGATTTTGATGTGATCAAAAGTCCATCGCAATCATGTTACGTACGCGGATACTCGCCAGGTAAACATAATAGATAGCCATGCCCCATAGTCTCGACCAAGTGACTGTAGGAGAACCCCGTTGCCGAAAGCATCCATTCGGGTGCTCGCGGCAGCGGTGTTCCGCATTAGTGCACTTCGTCGACGGTATCGAGGGTGCGGCCGTCTACTAAAGTTTGCGACGAGCATTCGTTCTGGATGTCGGGAATCTTGTTGAATTGCCCGACTTGATATTGAAAAGTGTTTTCGATAATGAGACTAAAATGCGGGGTTTGTAATTGTTAGACATGCGATGTCTAAGGAGGTTGCGGATTCCAACTGTTGTAGTTTTACACTTTCTTTTCTGTGACCGTAAGTGTAATATGTGATATCGCCGGTTTCGTTGCTATATGTCAACGACAATTGGGATACGCATGTTTACTTACGTTGATGACATGTGATGTTATGTGTTGTTGGATATGTTATATTGGATCGTCGTGTTTGAATGGCCGGGTTTTTTTTATGTGAGATGGGTGTTTTTCTTTTTCGTTCATGTAAAAAAATTGTATGTAATATTCTTTTATTGGGGCACTTCCGGGTTGAGGTTGATGTCACCATTGTATATTATTTACTTTTCCGCATTAGGATAGACCCAAGGAGGGGAGCACAAGTAACCGGGTTCTAGGGTCCAGTGGGAGACCATCTCGAGGAGTCGAGTCCGGGTCTCCTAACCCTAGAATTGGTAGGGTTGCTTGCCGCTCTCGTAGGGGTCTAGGGGTGTGGGATTGGCTATTTATCACGACCGTGGAATCCATGTTTTATACAGGCTCAAAATAAAACACGGACGTCCTAATATATCCAATATTTCATATGATATTTTCTGTTGCGTTATATGTGATGTGATCATGTGATATGTTCAGATTGATACTGCATATAGTATATATGATATATTATATAGACGTTGCTTATGTTTTACACCCGCGCTAACCCTGCCCCGCTCTGCCGTTAGTTACCTAACCTAACGGTGCAGACGGGACATCGGGGCGAATGCGGATGGCATAAGCGTACGTTGTATTTATCTGTGATGTTTAGGTGGACTTAAATGATAGGACATTCATTAATGAGATTAATGAAAGAAAATAAACCTAAAAGATGTTATGGAATCCAATTTCAAAAATTAGGTTACTCTAGTTGTTGCTTTGCATAGCGGTGTTCCTTGTAAAACATCCAGCACCTTATTCGATGAGGAAAGAGCCGACGATCCCTTCATCGGGAGTGACCTCTTTAGCAATAATTAGCAGATGCTACAACCCTCGGTTTGTCTTTTGATTGCTTCTATAGTTTTTGCTTTGCACAGCGGTATATATGATATATCCTGCACCTTATTCGATGAGGAAAGGACCGACGATTCCTTCACTGGGAGTGACCCCTTTAGCAAAACTAGAAAAGTCTTAAAAACACACCATTTAAAAACCATTTGATTCCGCAAAGAGATCAAGTTCAAAGAGTTAAAGGTTTTCATAAAAACCATCCGCAACCCTCCGTCATTTTAGGAAGTAGAGTACTTAGTATTCAGGCTGTGTTTGTTGACCATAGTCAAGGCACAGTATACGGTAGCTAAGTAATGTCTTCCTACACCGCATATGATGCAATTAGTTAGGACAGTCGCGTGACTTTGTTGACCTTAGTTAAGGGTCATGTGGGTGGGTCTAATTAATCACGAAATGACGGGTAGAACTTTATGATTGGTTGACCATAGTTAAGGTCATAAGTGCTAGGGGTAAAAATCTTTATCGGGAGTTTCAAGTGTTGAAATTTGCAATGAGATTGCATACCTTCTATATGAAAGTTGGATCCCGATACCCACTGCGAGTAATTGTTACTCCTGGGAGAGTTTTGCACTTTATAATTAGCCGATCAAGTAGGTGTCTAGAAAGGTGTCAACGGGGTTACGTCCCTGGGAAAACGAGGTTTACTTTTATTAGGTCCGTGCGAAAGCACGGGGAACCTCCCTCAAGGTACCGGCACTGGCCTGGCTGAAAGATTGGCGAACTTGTGTTAGTTATATGTATGCCCTAGAGGCCATTACTATACATAGGATGTATATTGTAGTGGATGCTTGGACATATATAGGGAGGACTTTCTTGCTCGACATGATAGTATTCTATCTGGTTGCTCTTTACCTTAACGTGTACTCTGATTGTCTCTCTGTTACATGTTGGTAAAGCCCTTAGGATGTGTACTTGACTACCTGGACTATGATGCGGATCATACTGGTGGGGACATGGTAGTCCATAAGTACATCCTTCAAGGTCCCTAGTCGTGGGTGTATCGAGACGGGGCATCGATATACCAGAGTAACTAGCGTATACCTTCTCGACCCATACAGATGGGCGATGGATGATCCCATATCCATTGGTGTCTGACATCAGAGATGATATACGGGTGCTCAGTGGAGACTGGGTACACTGGACGGACTCGCCGAGAACTCCCAGATGGTATTATACCTCACGTCAGATGGCAGTTCTCTGGTGACACTGGTACAGAGTAGTATGTTGACCCGAGATCGTCATAGAGTCTTGTGTGATTCCCACTGTGCTTTGATTTCCACCTTACCACGTCCAAGAGGGCGTGCAAAACGGTGGTTTTTGGGTACAGTCCTGAATCACATGGAGGCAATGAGCGATAGGAGGGGATCCGTCTCTCCCGGTATAGGGAGTTGATGTTGCGCTCTGTTCGATTGGCTATAACCAGAAATCCCTGGCCAGGGTTGCTGAGATTTACTGGTAAGTGTTACCAGTAGTTTCTCGAACTGTTATAAACCTCATATCGACACGACTTATCGAACTACTGGGGTCTGACGTTTACCACCCCTAGGCGAGATATGCGACATATCAGACGACGAGACCGGACTGTACGGTAAGTGTTGCTGGTTGGATTCACAGGAGTGTGAGCGGGCTTGCTCGTTGATCTTCTGATCGGTCAATACCCGGGTGGCCGTTACGTTTAGCAGACCGCTTGCGGCTTGTGGGTGTTTGATATGATCATCACCTGCTGCCAGCGTATTGACGAGTCTTTAGAGTCCAACACAGAGGTTTCCTGGCTCAAGCGAAACGAAATAGGAGCGCATATGAGATATGTGCGGGACTGAGAATAATGCGTGTATGTGATACCGTATTCGATTCTCGCGATGAATGTATCGATTGGTTGTATGCGATATAACCTAGTTATCGAATCGAGGATGGATTCGATAAGTCGATACATTGGATATTAGTCGGTCATATGCGATGTGACCGGATCGTTAAATCAAGTGTTGATTTAAGGATTTAATGTATAATTATATATTTGATATATTACTTTGCATTAACTAGTATTTGTTCACTTAAGATGGATTTTCTCACTTGATGTGCACATTGTATATATGATATATGTTTGTGCACTAGTTTGTATCATGTTTGATGATACATGCAGACTTGGGTGTATGTTTGATTTAATCCATGTTTAGGTTAATGGTTAGGGTTTTGTTATCTTTATTTATTTTCTTTATTCATTTTGGCAAAACAAATATGGTGGCTTTCTTTGTTTTTCTCTTGAAGCTTCATGAAGCTTTCATAAGTCTAGCCATTTTGTCTTTTGACTTAACCTAACCATTAAACCTAAACCCTAGTTTATTCTTTACATGTGTTAGCCTCACCCATGGTTGCATTATGATAAGGCATCACTTGATTTTCTATTTTAATTAATTGATTCATTTTCATTTTTCTTCTTCTTCTTCTTCTTGATGAAGAAAGAAAACCTTTACTAGAAAATTCTAAGTGATGAAATCAAGTGAGAAATCCAAATCCAAAGTGAACCCACTTCCTATTTCTTCATCTTCTACCACTTGCCATGTAGTTGAGTGTGTTATCTTCACAAGTTCCATGACCTAGTGAAGGTGGAGCTTGAGTTTGAGTCGTCTCGACGTAGATCATCTTCGGCATCGAAGTCAACGACCTAGCCCGCCCATTTCTCCGATGAAACCGACGCTAGAGTCCAGGATTCTGATGATCGCAGTGAAGGGACGTCAACACGGAGCTAGAGAAGTGGAGGACCGGATCTACAAAGGTTGTATTTCCATTCACTTAGTAGCAAAGTAGTTTGCTTGCATTCTTTTTCGCCTTTACCTCTAGTTAACGATCTAGTTTAGGGTTTCTCGGCACCGGAAAATTTTGAATTTGGCATGGTTGATGCCTTGTGGAACCTCTTTAGTGTGCCTAGGAACCCTACAGTGGTATCAGAGCCTAGCTAGAGCCTTAGGCGATGAGTAGACGAAGTTAGAAATCCGATCGAACCCGAAACCCTAATTCAAAATCCTTCTCTGTACAATTTTTCAAAACTGGTCTTTTTGTGAATTAAAAATATGCAGAAAAATCAGCAGGCTTTTTTAAGAATTACTGTGAAGCACGTGCGCATAACTCGACCAAGTGGCCGCGAAACCGCGGCACGAGCATGGCATGTGCGACGGTTCCGCGGCCATATAGGAGCATCTTGTCATTTTCTTTCCACAGTAATTCCTATCTGTTAGTGCTGTATTTTCTGGGAATTTTTAAATTCTACTCAAGAGTTGTGTTTTCTGGGTTGTATTGGGAGTTCGTAGATTCGATCGGATTGTCTAATTTTGTCTATGTGTTTTTCCGGGTAATTTTAGAATATGTTAAAAAGTTCGACCGGATATAAATACCCAATTTTTCCCCTGTCGGGAAATTTCCAAGTGTTGGATTTTTCCGTGGTTTAAAGACGTTCTAAGTAGTGCAAGTAATGCGATGGACCCTCTAGAAGAAAACAAACTTTAACTCGATTATGTGACCGTCTTGAACTGCCCTTTGAACCTTAGGGTTTGGGGCAGTACGGCGTGCCACATGTGAGGCGTTGGCTTGACCCTTCTACGGCTGGACCGTTGGTACTGTGGCATGAAGTGAATGTTCTTAAAACCTATTTCATGTATTGAGCTGTTTCGAGAAAACTTGGGTGTTTGGATGTTCGATCGGAAAGTTTAACATTTTCTATTTATCTGGAATATGATACAATATTTGGAATTCACAAGTAGTTATAAGATAACTAATATGAATGTTATAAACATAGCACTTTAGTCTCACTTGATCGGTTGCCACGGAATTTTGATGCGATCAAAAGTCCGTCGCAATCACGTAGCGTACGCGGATACTCGCCGGATAAACTTAATAGACAGCTACACCACTTAGCCCCGACCAAGTGACTGTAGGAGAACCCCGTCGCCGAAAGAATCCGTTCGGGTGCTCGCGGTAGCGGTGTTCCGACTTGGTGCACTTCGTCGACGGTATCGAGGGTGCGGCCGCCTACTAAAGTTTGCGACGAGCATTCGATCAGAATTCCGGGAATCTTGTTGAATTGCCCGACTAGATATTGAAAAGAGTTTTCGATAAATGAGACTAAAATGCGGGGTTTATAATTGTTAGGCATGTGATGTCTAAGGAATTCATTTGATTAGGCATGCGATGTCTAAAGAGTTTGCGGATTCCAACTGTTGTAGTTTTACACTTTCTTTTCTGCGACCGTATGTGTAATATGTGATATCGCCGGTTTCGTTGCTATATGTCAACGACAATTGGGATGGGCATATTTACATACGTTGATGACATGTGATGTTATGTGTTGCTGGATATGTTATATTGGATCGTCGTGTTTGAATAGCCATGGGGTTTTATGTGAGATGAGTGTTTTTCATTTTCATTCATGTAAAAACTTGTATGTAATATTCTTTTATTGGGGCACTTCCAGGTTGCGGAAGTTGTCACCATTTGTATATTATTTACTTTTCCGCACTAGGATAGACCCAAGGAGGAGAGCACAAGTAACCGGGTTCTGGAGTCCAGTGTGAGACCAACTCGAGGAGTCGAGTCCGGGTCTCCTAACTCTAGAATTGGTAGGGTTGCTTGCCGCTCTCGTAGGGGTCTAGGGGTGTGGATTTGGCTATTCATCGCGACCGTGGAATCCGTGTTTTATACTGGCTCGTATTGAAAACACGGACGTCCTAGTATATCCAATGTTTCATATGATTCTTCTGCTGCGATATCTGTGATGTGATCATTTGATGTTCTGTGATAAATACTGTATATAGTATATATGATATATTATATAGACGTTACTTATGTTTTACACCCGCGCTAGCCCTGCCCCGCTCTGCCGTTAGTTACCTAACCTAACGGTGCACGAGGGGACATCGAGGCGAATGCGGATGGCATAAGTATACGTCGTATTTATCTGTGATGTTTAGGTGATTTAAATAATGGGACTTCATTAATATGATTAATGAAAGAAAAGAAACTTAAAAGATGTTGTGGAATCGAATTTTCAAAAACAGGTAGCTACAATTCTTGCTTTGCATCACGGTGTTCCTTGTAGAACATCCTGCACCTTATTCGATGAGGAAAGGGCCGACGATCCCTTTCCCGGGAGTGACCCCTTTAGCAATAACTGGCAGATGCTACAACCCTCGGTTTGTCTTTTGATTGCTTCTATAGTTTTTGCTTTGCACAGTGATATATATGATATATCCCGCACCTCATTTGACGAGGAAAGGGCCGACGATCCCTTCACCGGGAGTGACCCCTTTAGCAAAACTAGAAAAGCCTCAGAAACACTCCATTTAAAAAACAATTTGATTCTACAACGATATCAAGTTCATTACGCAATAGGTTTTCAGAAAAAACCTGTCGTAGCCCTCCGTCATTTCAGATAAGTACTAGTTAGTATTCGTGCTGTGTTTGTTGGCCTTTGTCAAGGCGTAGTGTGCGGTAGCTAACTAGTATTTATCTGCTTATGCATATGATGCAGATTGGGTTAGAGTAGTCGTACGACCTTGTTGGCCTTTGTCAAGGGTCGTGCGGATGGGTTTAATTCAATCAAGAAATGACGGGTTGAACTTGACTAGCATCCTATGGTTTGTTGGCCTTTGTCAAGATCATAGGAGGTTAGGGGCAAAATTATCGGGAATTTCAAGTGTTGAAATTTGCAATGAGATTGCATACCTTCTATGAGATAGTTGGATCCCAATACCCACTGCGAGTAAGAGTTACTCCTGGGAGAGTTTTGCACATTACAATTAGCCGATCAAGTAGGTGTCTAGAAAGGTGTCAACGGGGTTACGCCTCTGGAAAAACGAGGTTTACATTAATTAGGTTCGTGCGAAAGCACGGGGGACCTCCCTCAAAGTACCGACACTAGCCTGGCTGAAAGATTGGCGAACTTGTAGCGTGTAATTAATCCCGGCTAGTCTTTCCTTTTAGGGTTTGAAGGAAGATTTGATAAAAACAGTGGGAGCCATCCTGATTAAATAAAATAATAACCAATCTATTCTTGCAAGAGCGCACGCTGAGTGTTTTCTCATCTCTCTCTCCAGGTAGCGACCATATCACGCCTTAATCAAGATAATAATACGGATGTATTAACTGAACCCGCTTGTTATACTGAGCTGGGGAACGTTGGTCCCGCTCCAACTTATAATTGTTATAAGACAGGGCAGGAAATAGGGGAAAACCAGAATTCCTATGCCGCCCAAACGAAGAAAGTGCATATGATGCATCTCCTTCGGGTGTGTTAGTTTCAGAGAACTGTTTCTCAGTATCCTTTACGTCCTGGGTATGTGATACCGGATCAGGATCCCGCATATGTAATCTGTTACATGGGCTACAGATAGATAAAGAACTGAGAACGGATGATAAGTTTCATGAGACAGAAAACGGTGCAAGTGTTGCAGCCAAGTCTGTTGGTCACTGTCACCCTGTATTTCCAAATACATTGATTCTGAACAAATGCTATTAGATACCGAACCTTATATACAAAATCATATCAATCTCTTTATTTAATAAAGAAAGGATATAATTTTGTATTGTTGGATAATGTTTTGAACATTTCCTATATCAAAAGTTGATCGGTTCAGGCACGTTATCTAAAAGCATTGATGTTCTAAATCAAACTACAGTTCTTAGTATACAGAACACACACAAGTGGAAGAGTTCAGAAATGAACGAATCCTTCTTGAGGTATTGTAGACTAGGTCATATCAATGCGACCCGACTAGCTGAAGTTACATATAGATGCATATTTAAATCAGTTTGAATTTACATCTTGTGAAACTTGCCGGTCATGTCACAAAGATAATATGACCACAGCTCTGTTTATTGGAAACAGAGAAAGGGTTAGTAAACTCTTGGGATTGATACACGTTGATGTATGTAAGGCCCCCAGTCTACACATGCCAGGACCGGTTCTTTGTACTTCATTACATTCTCTGATGATCTCTCAAGATTCTGTCATGTGTTCCTGTTGAAACACAAGTCCGAACCTTTTGAGATATTCACAGAATATAAGTTAGAAGTAGAGAACCAATACGGGTATAAGTATTATGTCCTTTGATGTGATCAAGGAGGAGAATACTTGAGCACGGAATTCTTGGACTTTTCTAAAGGAGAATTAGATTCTCTCTCAGCATTACTCCTTTATATACACCACAGCATGTCGGTGTATCGGGGCAGAGCAATCACATCCTATATGATAAGGTGTGCTCTATGATGAGTACTACTGAGTTACCTATTTCCTTTTTGGGAGTTGTGCACTTGAGAAGTTGCATACCTGTTGAATTGGATTCAAATCAAATCAGTTGCCTACCACTTCATATGTGATATTGAAAGGGAAAAGCCCATATCTTAAGTTGGTTAAGATTTGGGATTGTCCGGACTATGTCTAAAAGCAAAATCCGGACAAGCTCGAGGCAAGGTCTGTTAAGTAGAACTAGAAAGGTTCTAGCTATACAAAGTTCTAGCTATACAAACTGACGGAACCTAAGGATTCAATAGTCCCCGACGAACCTCAGCCTCTCCGCCGAACTAGCAGGGTTCCTCATCCGCCTGAGAGATACTTCGGTTTTTCGATGACAGTGGGAGCGAGGAATGCATCATGAGATGATGACCCAACTAGTTTCGAGCAGGCCATCGAGAGTAGGGACTCTGTAAGAATGGCTGGATGCTTAGTGATCTGAGATGGAATCCTTATACACCAACAAAGTATGGACTTTGGTTGCTATATCTGAAGGGTTAAATCCCTATCAGGAGCAAGTATATCTTGAGAAGATTACTTGGTGTAGATGGAAAAGTTGAGACTTTCAAAGCTATACTTGTTAAAGGTTTTCGTCATCGACCAGGCATGGATAATGATGAAACCTTTTCCAGTGGCTATGCTTAAGTCCATCCGGATCCTACTTGCCACGGCTACATACCATGACTACGATATCTGGTGGTTGGGCGTTATGACTGCTTTTCTAAATACTGATTTAGAAGAGAACGTCTATAAGTACACAACCATAAGGCTTCGTAAACAGTGGGAGCAGCGGAAACGTGTGCAAGATGCTTTACAGAATAAAGCAGGCATCGCGGAGTTGGAACGTCTGTTTTTATGCGATAGTCAAAGAGTTTGACTTCATCAAAATGGTAGATGAACCTTGTATATACAAAACGGTAGTAGAAAGTAAGGTGGTCATCCTCGTATTGTACGTGGACAACATACTCTTGATAAGAAAAGAGTTTCCTATGCTACGGACGGTCAATCTCCTCTTATCACATGGATTCTCCATATAGGATCAAAGTGATACCCCCTAAATCCTGGGTTTTGGATCTATGAGATAGATCTAAATGGATGTTAGGATTCTCACTAGTTGTAGTGAGATAGTATCAATCGATCCTGGAGAGAATCACTAGAAAGGTTCCAGGGTGATAAGGACGACTGAATGTCAGTCGCAGGCAATGTCTTTACCCTCAGTGGAGGGACGGTATGTTGGAAGAGTTCCGAGATAGATACCGTGGCAAACTAGACGATAAAGGCAGGTAACATCGCTATTAAAGATACTACCAAAGAGGCAGTTTGGGTGTATATTGGTTCATGAGATGAACTTCGTTCCTACCATTGTGAGACAATGGAGTTGTGGCTTATGCCTAGGAACGCCCATCCCATCAGTGATCCAGACATATTCTGAGGCAGTGTCACCTGATCATGGAGATGGTTGATCTCCAAGAGATCGAGGTCAGGAGAGTAGACTTAGAGGACAACACGACGGATCCACTCACAAAGGCCTTTTCCCAGAGAGAGACTTTTATGGGATGGTTGAGTATGAGATACTACAACCACTGCTATCAGATGGCCCTAGTGAAAGTGGGAGATTGTTAGTTATATGTATGCCTATAGGCCATTACAATACATAGGATGTATATTGTAGTGGATGCTTGGACATATATAGGGAGGACTTATTTGCTCGACATGATAATATGCTATCTGGTTGCTCTTTACCTTAACGTGTACACTGATTGTCTCTCTGTTACATGTTGGTAAAGCCCTTAGGATGTGTACTTGACTACCTGGACTATGATGCGGATCATACTAGTGGGGACATGGTACACTACTACAATATGGGGTTGCCCCTACGGATGATGAAATCCATAGGGGCAGATTTTTCTTGCCCCTACGGACTAAGCCGTAGGGCCAAATGGTTGTCCCTATGGTGCACAACATTTTAATTTAAAAATATTAAATCTTAATTTGTTGTTTGGCCCTACGGATCCGCAAACCAATAACCTACGGTTATGTCCGTAGGGGCATCTAAATGGGAATTTAATAAAAAAAGGCACAGAAATGCCCTACGCCTCGATCTCTTTCCCTCTCGTTCCCAAAATTTTCTCTCGTTCCCGCGTCTCCAATTTTCTCTTCGTCGCCACCGCGCGCCCTCCGTTCTCAGCCTGCCACCGCCTTCCGTTCTCGGCCCACCACCGCCCTCGTTCTTCCTCGTCGAGTTCCTCGTCGCCGATTGCGTGCGTCGTCAACCGCCAAGCGTCTCCGTCGTCTCCTCCACTGTCTACAGGTAAGTAAATCTCCAATTAAACATAATTGTGATGATGTTAGGGCTAGTGTTCAGGGTTCGGGTAGGGATGAGGGTTAAGGTTAGGCATCGGGTTCAGTTTATGTTAGGGTTAGGGTTAGGGTTAGGGTTAGGGTTGGGGCTCGACTGGGGCTGGGGCTGGGGTTGGGGTTTAGCTGGGGCTGGGTCTGGGGTTAGGGTTAGGTTGGGGCTGGGGTCGGGGTTGGGGTGGGGCTGGGCTGGGCTGGGGCTGGGGTTAGGATTAGGTTGGGGTTGGGGTTTGCTGAATTTGGCAAATCTGAGAAGAATTTCCACCAATTTTAGCCTAGTTTGATTACTATAATTATTGTTGATTGAGAAAATCTTGGGTCCTTCTAATCAAACATTGTTTGTTACTGTATGTCAACGAGTACTGATAAAAGAAAAAACCGATTTCAAGTGGAAATTAGGTATGTACAATGTTCTAATATAAAAATTAAGAAATCCCTTTTATTTAAATATAAAGCATATGTTTCATGTTAACAATAGGAGTTTGGCTTCAAGCATGGTTAATTATATATGGATCTATGTTTATAATTATGAAAAAGAGTATCAACTTAGAACTATCATACTATCATGTTGATCTGCATGGTGATCTGATGAATGTGTCTAAATTTTATATAATCTCCTAGAAATACCTTGATGCCTTGTATCGATAAATTTCAGGTTAATTAGTTAATTAAGCATATGGATTGTTATATTATAGGTGAGCCGAATATCAAGAAATTGTAGAATTATTGGATTTATGAGTTTTGATAAACATTGATTTGATAAAAAAAATGGTAATTTGTAATATCTTAGTTTTTCCCAAGTTAGGGCTTCAAGCCAAGGTTGTTCTCCTCGTCGCCACCGCCGGTTTCGTCGCCACTGCAGTTCTCGTCGCCACCGCGGTTCAGGTCGTCGCCACCGCCGTTAAGGTCATCGCCCCAGCCCCAGCAGCCGTTCAGGTGAGTAAATCTCGAGGTAAGTTAAAGAATTTATTGGATTATTTTGGGCTTAGGGTTCATGGCGTGCGAGTTGGGGTTGGGCTGGGGTCGCGGTCGCAGTCGGGGTCGGGTTAGGGTTAGGGCAGGGGCTGGGCTGCGGGGTCGGGTTCGGGGTCGAGGTAGGGTTAGGGTCGGGGTCGGGGTCGGGGAAGGGTCAATTTATCAAATTTTTTATTGGGGGTGCGGCTGGGGCTGCGGGCTGGGGCTAGGGCTGGGCTGCGGCTAGGGCTAGGGTTGGGGCTGGGGCTGGGGCTGCGGCTAGGGCTGTGCGTCCTCCAGAGGGCGATCATAGGATCGGTGAAGTGAGGTGGCTGGATATGAGATACGATGGATTTCCATGTGTTCAATGGAATGCTGAGGGTCAGAGTCGGTTATTCATATATCTCCCAAAAAAGAATGAGTTTGTTATCAAAGGTGTATTGACTTCTACATCAAGGAATATCAGTTATATGTCATCCAGTGACTAAGTCTGTTTCTGGCCCAACCATATTTATGAATCGTTTCTTCTTTTTCCTTCTTACGTATATTTACTAGTTCAGACTGTATGCACCTCTGCAATCAACGCCGAGAACTTGTACATTATAGGTTAATAGACATATGCTATGAAATCACGGTGCATATCGAATTCATGATATGTTATAGTCCCTCATTATTTTTACTGTGGTGAGAAAGCAGTCGCTGGTGGCGAAAGTTGTTCGGATGAAATCTAATTCTGGTGGAATTGAAACCGATAACCGGTTCATATGGTGATTTAGGCTGCTTCAGTGATATTTGTGCCTACATTAATGCCTCAAGCAACGAATCAAATGATGTGGATCACAAACTAATTAAATAAATTTTGAATACCAATCTGGACTGGGATTTGAATACCAATCCTAGTTTGCTACATTTTTTATATATAGTAGATCGTGATACTTCTTTAAGTAAAAACAACCCTACACTTAAGCGAAATCATAAATCGAACACACATATATAGAATACAACTCATACATGGGTATCCTCAAATCTAACTTTCATTGAATTTGCACGCGCACTTAAAATAACAACCTTTATACTAAAAAATTATGTATGCCATTACTTAGTAGTTTATGGTTTTTAGACGCAAAAGCCATTTGAGAAATACTTTTCCTGCCCACTATTAATCCATATTCTCAATATAGTCATTGAGTTTGCACGCGCACATAATAAGAAGGAGAAGACAGTAATATGGCAGAAGAAGAAGGAGAAGACAGTAATGTGGCAGAAGAAGAAAAAAATGACATTCCCTGTTCTCTGTTTCAGCATCAATCTTCTGATATGAACTAATGATGGCTTTCACATAGGCTTTTCCCTTTAGAGACTTCTTAGTGTCCAATGGAAAGCATACATCAGATTTGTGCAGGTCAGGTTCTTCTATGACTTTCAAGAGTCTCAACTGATTCTGTAAATTACACCCTAGTTGGGTGATACTTTTACAACTTCTCACTGCAGGTGCGCTCTCTAATATCCATTTTGAATGTAATATTATCGATATTCAAAATGGATATTAGAGAGCGCACCTGCAGTGAGAAGTGGTAAAAGTATCACCCAACTAGGGTGTAATTTACAGAATCAGTTGAGACTCTTGAAAGTCATAGAAGAACCTGACCTGCACAAATCTGATGTATGCTTTCCATTGGACACTAAGAAGTCTCTAAAGGGAAAAGCCTATGCGAAAGCCATCATTAGTTCATATCAGAAGATTGATGCTGAAACAGAGAACAGGGAATGTCATTTTTTTCTTCTTCTGCCACATTACTGTCTTCTCCTTCTGCCACATTACTGTCTTCTCCTTCTTATTATGTGCGCGTGCAAATTCAATGACTATATTGAGAATATGGATTGATAGTGGGTAGGAAAAGTATTTCTCAAATGGATTTTGCGTCTAAAAACCATAAACTACTAAGTAATGGCATACATAATTTTTTTAGTATAAAGGTTGTTATTTTAAGTTTTCCCTTATAGAGATATGATCTAACTGCATCTATAAACTATAAGTGTGCAGAAAATTATGATAAGAAACCATAAGAAAGGGTCGTAGCCATGCATAACCTTGAATCTACATACCAAATCATGCAAAAGCATGCACTTATTGTCACCTTGCCTTGGAATATAAAATATCTTGGAAGACTATAAGCGAGCATTTAAATCTTGATAGCTTTTGACTTCAACATATAGTTTTCTCAAGTACCATGAAATATACTTCCTCCGTATAAACCGTTTTCAGGAAGATGGATTAATAATAACAAATTATCCATTGTGGCTCACTAGGTTAGCATTTTCTCTTCTATTGACCATCTTACTAATCTGCTTGGTAAATTTATTCGGAACCGGCTGTGAATCATTAAAAGACATGCATAAGAAAGAAAGCTAAAATACAGATATATAGCATACCGATACATCGAAACTTCAAAGTTGCGATGGCAATCTAGAGATATTTATTTCTACACACGTGGTGCGCGTGCGAATGCGTCAGGCATCATGGACAAATATTTCAGAACATGGAAAGTATTATTCGTATAAAGTAATTAAAACTTTTAAACACCTTGGGTAGATATTTTCTTAGTTGATGCAATCATATCATGAGGACTAAATTTAAGCTATTATACATATGCATATGTATTTTTCTAACCTAATATATCACACACACACACACATAGAGAGAGAGAGAACACCAGTTTGGTAGAGAAATCAGCTAGCAGGACCCTGAAGAAATGGAGTCCATAGCATTGCTCATCATCATCATCCATGATCCCTTTGAAAAAATATTATCAAAGGGATCATGGATGATGATGATGAGCAATACTATGGACTCCATTTCTTCAGGATCCTGCTACCTGATTTCTCTACCTACCTGGTGTTCTCTCTGTGTGTGTGTGTGTGTGTGTGTGTGTGTGATATATTAGGTTAGAAAAATACATATGCATATGTATAATAGCTTAAATTTAGTCCTCATGATATGATTGCATCAACTAAGAAAATATCTACCCAAGGTGTTTAAAAGTTTTAATTACTTTATACGAATAATACTTTCCATGTTCTGAAATATTTGTCCATGATGCCTGACGCATTCGCACGCGCACCACGTGTGTAGAAATAAATATCTCTGGATTGTCATCGCAACTATGAAGTTTCGATGTATCGGTATGCTATATATCTGTATTTTAGCTTTCTTTCTTATGCATGTCTTTTAATGATTCGCAGCCGGTTCCGAATAAATTTACCAAGCAGATTAGTAAGATGGTCAATAGAAGAGAAAATGCTAACCTAGTGAGCCACAATGGATAATTTATCATTATTAATCCATCTTCCTGAAAACGGTTTATACGGAGGAAGTATATTTCATGGTACTTGAGAAAAATATATGTTGAAGTCAAAAGCTATCAAGATTTAAATGCTCGCTTATAGTCTTCCAAGATATTTTATATTCCAAGGCAAGGTGACAATAAGTGCATGCTTTTGCATGATTTGGTATGTAGATTCAAGGTTATGCATGGCTACGACCCTTTCTTATGGTTTCTTATCATAATTTTCTGCACACTTATAGTTTATAGATGCAGTTAGTTCATATCTCTATAAGGGTAAACTTAAAATAACAACCTTTATACTAAAAAAATTATGTATGCCATTACTTAGTAGTTTATGGTTTTTAGACGCAAAAGCCATTTGAGAAATACTTTTCCTACCCACTATTAATCCATATTCTCAATATAGTCATTGAATTTGCACGCGCACATAATAAGAAGGAGAAGACAGTAATGTGGCAGAAGGAGAAGACAGTAATGTGGCAGAAAAAGAAAAAAATGACATTCCTTGTTCTCTGTTTCAGCATCAATCTTCTGATATGAACTAATGATAGCTTTCACATAGGCTTTTCCCTTTAGAGACTTCTTAGTGTCCAATGGAAAGCATACATCAGATTTGTGCAGGTCAGGTTCTTCTATGACTTTCAAGAGTCTCAACTGATTCTGTAAATTACACCCTAGTTGGGTGATACTTTTACCACTTCTCACTGCAGGTGCGCTCTCTAATATCCATTTTGAATGTAATATTATAGATATCCATGCCTGTTTATGTCAAAATTACTTATATTGTCAATGTTTGATTGTCTAGTTGTTGGTGATGCGTCCATATCAGGGACAGAGGCCACTCCCGTTCCTCCAGGTATGTTTATATATTATATAGGGCATGTATATTGATTTAGAATGCTATATCATAAATATACACACATTCCTTTTGCTCTTAGTAGTCCAACTCATTATCATGGGCTGCTTGATGAGATTAGATTTGCGCCTGATGATCTACAAGAGCTTGTTCACTCCCTGTCATATGTGTAAGCAGCGCTATATGCGAGTTTACCTTGTTAGTATGTATGTACTGAAATTAATTAATATTATTCAAATTTTGATACATGTAGATACCAGAGGAGCACATCTTCTATCTCTGTAGGTAAGGCTTTGAATTTGTTGATTTTGGTATTTCTTGTCAATTTTATAGACCAGTATGTGCTAAATATAATGTTCTGACAGTTGCTAGGGGGAAGGCGGCATTCGAGGCTGCTGACCCCAGTCCTGGACGCCGCACACGGAAGGCACCACGGAGGTTGGGAGAGAGGCCGAGGACTGGGCTCTAGCAGGGCCCATATGAGGTTGGACTCCACCCCGGTGGTTACTTCCTCCGTCTCCAGTGAGCGACGTATCCAGCAGGAACTGGAGAGCTTGAAGGCCACCGTTCAGGAGTTGAATGAGATGCTGGTATGTATACTACTTAATAGTAAAATATAATGTCATATTATAGATATCAACATATCCAATATCAGTACATAGCCTGAGCTTATTTGGTTGTAGACTTATGTTTTATTAATCATACATGTACATATCTAATTAAAATAAACTACAGTTTTCCAAACTAGATATCCAAATGGGGTTTCAAAATAACTCAATAATGATAAGAATTCGAATGTGGGTGGTTGAGCAGGCCCAGGCCTTGGACTCCACCCCGGCGGTTACTTCCTCCGTCTCCAGTGACCGGCATGTCCATCATGAACTGGATAGCTTGAGGGCAAGCGTTCAGGAGTTGAAGGAGATGCTGGTATGTATACTACTTTATAGTAAAATATCATTTCATATTATATACATATCAACATATCCATAATTAGTACGTAGCTTGAGCTTATTTGGTTTTAGACTTAAGTTTGATTAATCATACATACATATGTAATTGAAATAAACAACGCTTTTCCAAACTAGATATCCAAACAGGGTTTCGAAATAACTTAATAATGATACGAATTCGAATAATAAACAATTCTTACACGCTTCTTACACACGTTATATCCAGACGCGACAGGGTAGATCGGCCGAGCCTCCACACGCATCTCCTTCGGCTGCGGCTCCGCAAGCCACTACATCGGCTGCGGTTCCGCAGACAGCTCCTGTAGCTCCACCGCCCACTCAGACTCCCGCAGCCGCGGCTCCGCAAGCGACTACCTCGACGGCGGCTGCGCAGACCACATCGCCGGCTCCACATGCCGCTCAGACTCCCGCTCGCGACGAATTGCAGAGTTTATTGACCGAGGAGCAGGCGCGCGTTATTCTATCGTTATTCAGAGGTGGAGCTGGACCGAGCTAGGGTAGATTTTTGGTTCTTTTTTTTTGAAACATGTATTTATTTATATCATACACATTGTACTACATTTTGAAACGATATTGATATTGGTTTGTATTTATATCATATTCAGTTTTTGTGTTTCTTTTGTATATTATATATATGCGTGAGATGTGATTATGAATACTGCAATATATGATTTGATTGATGTATATATTATTGTGCACAGGGCGGGAAAAAATCAAGCAGCCCATTTTTAAAAAAAATTACAGACAATATGTACCTACGGATTAATCCGTAGGTATATATTTTGCCCCTACGGATATGTCCGTAGGGGAAAAATATCAGCAGTAACTGATATTTCCCCCAGATCTCAGTGCCAGGAGGTTGGGAAAGCCCCTACGGATATATCCGTAGGGGCTACTGCTCTCCCCTACGGCGTTATCCGTAGGGGAAAAATATCAGGAATCCTGAATTTGTGCCCCTACGGAAACGTACCTACGCATATATCCGTAGGGGTAGTACGTGCCCCTACGGGTATATCCGTAGGGCCAAGTAATTTATTAAAATAAATCGTAAATAATATAAAATCTTATACCCTACGGCTTAATCCGTAGGGGCAACTGGACCTACACATATATCCGTAGGGGCAAAAATTTGACCGTAGGGGCAAGTTCAGGGCCTCAACTTGCACCTGCGGCCTTTGCACCTATGGGGTATTTTTTCGCCCCTACGTATATATCCGTAGGGGCAACCCTTCTTTGTACTAGTGGTAGTCCATAAGTACATCCTTCAAGGTCCCTAGTCGTGGGTGTATCGAGACGGGGCATCGATATACCAGAATAGACTAGCGTATACCTTCTCGACCCAAACAGATGGGCGATGGATGATCCCATATCCATTGGTGTTTGACATCAGAGATGATATACGGGTGCTCAGTGGAGACTGGTTACACTGGACGGACTCGCCGAGAACTCCCAGAAGGTATTATACCCCACGTCAGATGGCAGTTCTCTGGTGACACCGGTACAGAGTAGTCTGTTGACCCGAGATCGTCATAGAGTCTTGTGTGATTCCCACCGTGCTTTGATTTCCACCTTACCACGTCCAAGAGGGCATGCAAAATGGTGGTTTTTGGGTACAGTCCCGAATCACATGGAGGCAATGAGCGATAGGAGGGGATTCGTCTCTCCCGGTATAGGGAGTTGATGTTGCGCTGTGTTCGATTGGCTATAACCGGAAATCCCTGGCCAGGGTTGCTGAGATTTACTGGTAAGTGTTACCAGTAGTTTCTCGAACTGTTATAGACCTCATATCGACACGACTTATCGAGCTACTGGGGTCTGACGTTTACCACCCCTAAGAGAGATATGCGACATATCAGACGACGAGACCGGACTGTACGTTAAGTGTTGCTGGTTGGATTTACAGGAGTGTGAGCGGGCTTGCTCGTTGATCTTCTGATCGCTCAATACCCGGGTGGCCGTTACGTTTAGCAGACCGCTTGCGGCTTGTGGGTGTTTGACATGATCATCACCTGCTGCCGGCGTATTGACGGGTCTTTAGAGTCCTACACAGAGGTTTCCTGGCTCAAGCGAAATGAAATAGGAGCGCATATGAGTTATATGCTGGACCGAGAATAATGTGTGTATGTGATACCGTATTCTATTGTCACGACCCGAAAGAGCACGTGACTGGCCCTTGAACCATATAAAGTCTATAGGACTCCATCTGATCCAAGTAAGCCAAAAGCCCAGAAATCTAAAACCATTTTAAGGATAAATAAACAACAAGCAATATACTATACAACGCCGAATGTCGAGGATCAAAATTCAAAGAATCCCAGATAAGCATGAAAACTGTAACACTACTAAGCGCGACTCTAAGGTCGAAATAATACATCACTAGTGTCTGAATCTGAAACAATATACAAGTTTTGGTTGATGGAATTTCTAGATACAATGAATAATACATGTACAATGGCGGTTCTGATACAAGGAACCCACCTACCAAGCAAATCACCCGCAAAGGAAAGCAGTGTGCCAGAAATGCCGCTATGGAACCTGTACGGCAAACCTGCAAGAACTGTGGCACAACGGGGGTGAGTTGCTAACTCGTGAATAGAAAATATCTACAAGCAGAAATCGAAAGCAAGACATAATCCTAGGTCAATACGATCAGTATATAATATAACTCTCAAATGAATATGTCTGAAGCATAGTAAAGTAGCAATGTAACATCTAAACATAAGTGTAGTGCCAAGAACTCGCGCCAGTGCCTCACGTAATAACATATCATAAATATGATGTATGTATGCGGTAAAATGAAAACAGAAGATATCATGAATGAAGTCATCAAGAAATCAATGTCGAGCATCGACGCAAACTATATATCTCAATATCAAGTGAATCCCATCTATCGTGTAACCGATATGTATGCAACATGCATGAAGGTACTCTAATACATGATGCAATGCATATAAAATAAATGTGGGGTAGGGGAGATATAATATACTATCAGCCATAAAGGCTCCTTTCATATCGAGCACATAGGCTCCTTTCATATATCGGGCATCCGTCAGTCCGGGTCAACCCTCTCTCAATATATCGGGCATCCGTCAGTCCGGGTCAGCCCTCTCTCAATATATCGGGCATCCGTCAGTCCGGGTCAGCCCTCTCTCAATATATCGGGCATCCGTCAGTCCGGGTCAGCCCTCTCTCAATATATCGAAATGCATATATAAGTTTGCATAGATCATCATGATGATATATTAAGTAAGTGTATATATATATATCGGTGTCTCATACCACTAAGATATATATACTATGGGTATACATATATATTTCAGCGTCCCATACCACTGATATATATACGCAGGAGTAAGACAATCCAGAATCATCATATGCAACCATATCACAGTGCGATTATAATACATGCAACATGTAACACTAATATGAGCATGGAACTTTGTAAAGGCATATGCACAAGGAATATGAATCAATAACATATAAGCATGCAATGCAATGCGAGCCGTAGAGTGAATAGTAAATGAATAGTAATGCAGCTTGCCACTTGAAATAAGTATGACTCGGGTCTAGTCTAACATCTACTATGCAAACTACAGATCTAAGTATCAGGTCAACCGGGAGGGGTATGGAATCCACCTAAATCTGAGTCGGTATATATATATAGTCGGTGGTCCCACCTCAATAGTATTGCGTACGATACAGTATATCATATGGCATCCTCAAGTCATGAGTGCGGATCTATCATTAATATAAAGCTCGTACGGTAAATCGTCGTACGACATCCCAATAGCTGGGTACGGGTAAATATCACATTCCTCTCATCAAATATCAGGTATCATTATCATCATATCACATAATCTAGGGTACTAATCTAAGTCTAGTACAACTGATACCATGTATATAATTATGAATGCGGGGGTAAAACACATGCCCAAAGGCCCGCTAAGAATCACATATCGTATCCCAAATACGAATCATATCAAATCACCGATCTCACGGCACCAAGCCCAATATCATCGACTCATCTCCAAAGTCATCCAATATCATCATCTGCACAGTGTAAGTATAGTGAATATGTAAGGGTGTGCGTGTGGGTGTAAACCTATTCTAGGGTTCTTGGCTATGAACTATACTAGTTTACTTCTAAGCCTAAACAATCCATAAAACACCTAACACAGTATCCATGACACACTATAACTATCATATATAATATATCAACTACGGACTGCGGGGGTGCTATACGTCATCCCCCGACTTCCCCCTGTAGATATAATCTACTCACATTGCGTCTTCATTGTCGACGTCACCACGCGTTTGCTTGTCGTCCCGAAGTCTTCATGGGGTACCTACACATTAACGTATCGCAATTGCATATCAAAACAAATTCCGAACTAAAACGGCATACGAAACTCAAAACGATACGCTAAGATCTATAGGTTAGAAACTATGGACAACGCCTTCTAAAACCATCAACAACCCTCGATATCGTCGTATAAACGCCAAATAATCGAGGTAAAACACAAAACACAAGTTCAGAATTAAAAATACGGAATACGGAAACACGAATCCAAAACAACAACTAAGGAAATAGGCTCCAGATTTCACCCTAGGTCAAATTAGACAAATCTATATATGCCAGGGGCCTAAACTACAGATATAGGAGCAGCAGAACCAAAACGACCCAATTTGGTGCAGGTCTGGCCGCAATTTGCGGCCAGAGGGAATTAATTGGCGGCCGGGTCATGGAGTTAGGGCTTAGGGTCTTCGTGGTTGCTTCCCGGATGCCTGCACATGTCACTGTCCATTCAATTTTATTTTAGGATGTCTCGGGTGATAGCAGATCTCATAAAAGCTTCCCAGATTTCATAACTTTTCCGATATCGGTTTCTAAATCCGTATTTCGGGTTTCAACTCTCAGGTTGGGGTCTCAATTCATGCACTAGGGTGTTTATATAACTTCAACTGAGTTCAATTTCACATTACAACCCAAAATTCCCTCAAACCCTAACTAGGTTTTCCTCAAATCCACATAGCCACACAATATCGGTTCTAAACTAAACATGGGGTATAAGTAATACTAAAACTAAGCTAAGGGTTCAGTAAATACCTCATTTGGCAACTCAAGAATTTTCTTGAGTTGCCCCTAGTGGCCAAAATCCTCGCTTTCTTGGTCCAATGTATAGATCTTGAGCTTGTGCACATTTTTTATGAAATAATGATGGGGTTTTGGTGTAGTTTTCATGGTGATTGGGGCTATTGAAGAGGGGAGGGAGGTGAAGAGCAGCAGCAGCAGCAAGGGCTGAAGGGGGAGAGAGAGAGGAGTGAAGGAAATGAAGGAGATGGCTAAGTCCTTGGGTAGACCATACCTCTCTCTCTCACCAAACCTCATATTTTATTCTAAAACCTTTTCTTTTCTTTTCCTTCAAATTCCTTCTCACTCAAATAGTGAACCCCAAAATAAAACCATGGCAAGAATAATGCAACACAAGTGTAGGAAATGATATGTGCATGTTTTGCACAAAATTGCCCGCAAACCCGATTAGCGATTTTTAATCGCGTTTAGCACTAAATTAGCATATAACTAATCATAACAACTTAAAAATGGCATAATTCTCTAAATTACCCTATTTCAGAATTTTCCATAATTTTTCCAATTTTTCTCCATTTATTTGTATTTAATTATACCGAATTATTAAAATATTCAATAAAGTAATATTAAATTATAAAATTTCCCAAAAATGGTATTTTATTATTTTGAAATGTTACAATCTACCCCCCTTAAATGAATTCGGTCCCCAAATTTAAATTTAAACCCCCAACTACTAAAACATTCAGTAACAATCCAAGTTGTCGGATACGTGATAATTGAATCACAAAATCACAAATCATAAATACCGTCGTCGGTAGTCCCTCCTTCAAAGTCGAGAAGGTGTCGGTGCATCCAATGCTAGCAGCGCAAGATATCCACTTGCCGCTTGCTCACGGTCTGGCATCCTCTATCTCTGGGTCCTTATCTTCTCGGCGGATTACCTATTTCGCAATCAATCGGCTCATCGGCCCTGTCAAGTGTGATAACGGGGACGATTCCGTTCTGGCACTTCTCTGGTCATCTCTCGGTCAATCCTCGCGACCACTCGTAAAGCAGCATGTCACTGGCGTCGGCCTCTGGTCCTCTGAATACACATTACACATCCAATCCTAGGTGCAATTATCATTGCACTAGTGTCTTGGAAGGAATCCCGCTCAAGGTCTCTTCCGATCTTGCCTATGGCGAATTGTACGGAGGCTGACTCTCTTGCATAATCTCTTCTTACTCGATGGACATCCATGCCTTCAGCACAACATTTTCTCGGAAACTGGTCGCATCCCAACGCCTCTGTAAGTATATCAGGTCTCTAGTCTCGACGGGAAGTAACGACAGCTCGTCAGCGTCTCACACGAACCTCTGGTTCCACTTGTCTCTATCGTTGTCCACTATGACGTCATGCCATGTTATCTGCACACTTCACTATTCTCGGCCACGGTCAATCCGAAGTCTCTCGCACGGACTCGAAATCTCGTACTCTGTAGCTTCATCATTCTGTAGAAGATGTCTGGCCGAACAGGTCCTCGAGAACACGTCCCAACCATCGGATGAATACTCAATACTCGTCCGTCCTCGATCAACTCGCAACGCATCTGGGTAAGGTCCTTTATCCGAACCTGGTTAACTACCTCGTCGACGATGCCGAACGCTGGCCTGCTGGGTGTGCGCAATATGGCCACTCCTGGGTCTAGGTTTTCTCGTATAGTATTCCAGAAAGGTCATGTCGAGGTCTCTCTCAAATCTCATTCCTGCCGAATTGCCCGGAAGTCATCATCCATTGCTGAAGCTAATTCTTGTTCCGGAACGGCTTCATACTCATCTCACTCCTTCTGGAAGGTATCTCCATATACAATGCCTCTGCGTACATATCGCATCCCTGATGTCAGCGGAGTGGGAACGTCATCTCGTCGAAATCTCTCGCGAACTCTTTACTTCACTCTGCTTCAATGTCGACCAATTCGGACTCATCTCATCGTGGCTGCATGAACTGCGCTCCAACGGCTATGCTCGTATCTGGAGTCTCCCAAGCAGTGTGTCCCATCACATGATATCCGAATGATGTCGAACCATCCCATCGACTCGTCAGAACCTCATAATCCCCCAGGAGATCAACATCTTGAGTACAGTTTAATACTATCGAGTACATACCACAGCATCAGTGGTCCAGCCGTAGAAGGGCAAACCTAAGCCTCACTAATGGCGCCGCGGAACTTCTGCAAACCCTAAGGTTCAAAGGCTTTCACACGGTCTTTAAGTCGAGTTAGGGTTTCATTCTTCTAAAGGGTCTATAGAATCGCCTGCATGTCTTTCCGAATACTTTAAACTTGGAATAGCAGGTTCCCGACATTCGATCGTCTCTGTCGACTCTCAACGTCTCCGCGTGAAGTCGTCTCTAGCTGGAAGCAATCTATCCGATGACCTCTCATCTGGGTATGCGAACGAATCACATGTCCTAGTCATTCACCCTCGGTGACTAGCGACCGTCCATCATATCTCTAAGTATATACTCATGCTGCAGTAGCTCCAATCATCCGGGCGATATCCCGTCGTTTGCAGCAACAACTGGCTCATTCGTCTGTACGCAGAACAGCGCCTCAATCCTCCAAGAAAGGCAATACATTGGCAGTCATCTCTAAGTCGGTCTGCTCTAGATCCGAGTAAGACTCTCCACACTGGAATTCTTTAACTCAACTGGGCCTGCTCCGGCGCATAAATCGGACGAATCACCTTCGTCTCTCAAATCGGGTAGACTAGCTATCATCTGTCTCATATCTGCCTGGAAGCTCCGGTGATCTCAGCTCGTAGGCTCCCGAAGCGACATCCTGTCAATCTCTAAGGTATGGTATACATCAACAGTCCTCTCTCAACTGACAGCTCTAACAATGGCCCGATCATCCGGTGCAAAACCAAGCACTCGCCTCCACTAGAGTTCACAATCACCAATACTAACTCGAGACGTTCCCAGGTCACCAGAAAACACAACGGTCGGCCCTCGTACCAGACGAGCTCGCTCTGACCGTAACACCAGCAACAACTCAACTGCGCTCAACAATGGCGACAGGAACCTCAATCGAGTATCGAAGAGAGCAGATCGATGGAAAAAAGAAAACAACAGATCCAGCATGGATATATGATCATAAGAAGGAACAACATCAATGAAGGTATGATCATGGACTAATAGAATCGAGGATCTCAAATGGATATATAATCATGGATATGAAGAGAATCACTGATCTCGAAAATATGTACATCCTAAGGTTCCTTAAGCGGAGTAGCGTATCGTAAGTATGCCGCGGAACATACCCACGGTACGTCATTCTACTTTAGTCACCTATTCCATCAACCAAGGGTCATCCTACGCGACGAAAGTTCGGGTCTAATACCCCCTCGACTAAGTCTAAGTTCCGTAAGGTCAAGCCTAAGTTCCGTATATATATAAACACCCTAGGCTCCACATAGTCAAACTTAGACTCGAACCAAGGTTAACCTAGCGCTCTGATACCAACTTTGTCACGACCCGAATGAACACGTGACTGGCCCTTGAACCATATGAAGTCTATAGGACTCCATCTGATCCAAGTAAGCCAAAAGCCCAGAAATCTAAAACCATTTTAAGGATAAATAAACAACAAGCAATATAGTATACAACGCCGAATGGCGAGGATCAAAATTCAAAGAAACCCAGATAAGCATGAAAACTGTAACACTACTAAGCGCGACTCTAAGGTCGAAATAATACATCACTAGTGTCTGAGTCTGAAACAATATACAAGTTTTAGTTGATGGAATTTCTAGATACAATGAATAATACATGTACAATTGCGGTTCTGATACAAGGAACCCACCTACCATGCAAATCAGCCGCAAAGGAAAGCAGTGTGCCAGAAATGCCGCTATGGAACCTGTACGTCAAACCTGCAAGAACTGTGGCACAACGGGGGTGAGTTGCCAACTCGTGAATAGAAAATATCTACAAGCAGAAATCGAAAGCAAGACATAATCCTAGGTCAATACTATCAGTATATAATATAACCCTCAAATTAATAAGTCTAAAGCATAGTAAAGTAGCAATGTAACATCTAAACATAAGTGTAGTGCCAAGAACTCGCACCAGTGCCTCACGTAATAACATATCATAAATATGATGTATGTATGCGGTAAAATGAAAACAGAAGATATCATGAATGAAGTCATCAGGAAATCAATGTCGAGCATCGACGCAAACTATATATCTCAATATCAAGTGAATCCCATCTATCGTGTAACAGATATGTATGCAACATGCATGAAGGTACTCTAATACATGATGCAATGCATATAAAATAAATGTGGGGTAGGGGAGATATAATATACCATCAGCCATAAAGGCTCCTCTCATATCGAGCACATAGGCTCCTTTCATATATCGGGCATCCGTCAGTCCGGGTCAGCCCTCTCTCAATATATCGGGCATCCGTTAGTCCGGGTCAGCCCTCTCTCAATATATCGGGCATCCGTCAGTCCGGGTCAGCCCTCTCTCAATATATCGAAATGCATATATAAGTTTGCATAGATCATCATGATGATATATTAAGTAGGTGTATATATATATCGGCGTCCCATACCACTAATATATATATACTATGGGTATACATATATATTTCAGCGTCCCATATCACTGATATATATACGCAGGAGTAAGACAATCCAGAATCATCATATGCAACCATATCACAGTGCGATTATAATACATGCAACATGTAACACTAATATGAGCATGGAACTTTGTAAAGGCATATGCACAAGGAATATGAATCAATAACATATAAGCATGCAATGCAATGCGAGCCGTAGAGTGAATAGTAAATGAATAGTAATGCAGCTTGCCACTTGAAATAAGTATGACTCGGGTCTAGTCTAACATCTACTATGCAAACTACAGATCTAAGTATCAGGTCAACCGGGAGGGGTATGGAATCCACCTAAATCTGAGTCGGTATATATATATAGTCGGTGATCCCGCCTCAATAGTATTGTGTACGATACAGTATATCATATGGCATCCTCAAGTCATGAGTGCGGATCTATCATTAATATAAAGATCGTACGGTAAATCGTCGTACGGCATCCCAATAGCTGGGTATGGGTAAATATCACATTCCTCTCATCAAATATCAGGTATCATTATCATCATATCACATAATCTGGGGTACTGATCTAAGTCTAGTACAACTGATACCATCTATATAATTATGAATGCAGGGGTAAAACACATGCCCAAAGGCCCGCTAAGAATCACATATCGTATCCCAAATACAAATCATATCAAATCACCGATCTCACAGCACCAAGCCCAATATCATCGACTCATCGCCAAAGTCATCCAATATCATTAGCAGCACAGTGTAAGTATAGTGAATATGCAAGGGTGTGCGTGTGGGTGTAAACCTATTCTAGGGTTCGTGGCTATGAACTACACTAGTTTACTTCTAAGCCTAATCTATCCATAAAACACCTAACACAATATCCATGACACACCATAACTATCATATATAATATATCAACTACGGACTGCGGGGGTGTTATACGTCATCCCCCGACTTCCCCCTGTAGATATAATCAACTCACCTTGCGTCTTCATTGTCGACGTCACCACGCGTTTGCTTGTCGTTCCGAAGTCTTCATGGGGTACCTACACATTAACGTATCGCAATTGCGTATCAAAACCAATTCCGAACTAAAACGGCATACGAAACTCAAAACGATACGCTAAGATCTATAGGTTAGAACCTATGGACAACGCCTTCCAAAACCATCAACAACCCTCGATATCATCGTATAAACGCCAAATAGTCGAGGTAAAACACAAAAAACATGTTCAGAATTAAAAATACGGAATACGGAAACACGAATCCAAAACAGCAACTAAGGAAATAGGCTCCAGATTTCACCCTAGGTCAAATTAGACAAATCTATATATGCCAGGGGCCTAAACTACAAATATAGGAGCAGCAGAACCAAAACGACCCAATTTGGTGCAGGTCTGGCCGCAATTTGCGGCCAGAGGGAATTAATTGGCGGCCGGGTCATGGAGTTAGGGGCTAGGGTCTTGGTGGTAGCTTCCTGGATGCCTGCACATGTCACTTTCCATTCAATTTTATTTTAGGATGTCTCGGGTGATAGCAGATCTCATAAAAGCTTCCCAGATTTCATAACTTTTCCGATATCGGTTTCTAAATCCGTATTTCGGGTTTCAACTCTCAGGTTGGGGTCTCAATTCATGCACTAGGGTGTTTATATAACCTCAACTGAGTTCAATTTCACATTACAACCCAAAATTCCCTCAAACCCTAACTAGGTTTTCCTCAAATCCACATAGCCACACAATATCGGTTCTAAACTAAACATGGGGTATAAGTAATACTAAAACTAAGCTAAGGGTTCAGTAAATACCTCATTTGGCAACTCAAGAATTTTCTTGAGTTGCCCCTAGTGGCCAAAATCCTCGCTTTCTTGGTCCAATGTATAGATCTTGAGCTTGTGCACATTTTTTATGAAATGATGATGGGGTTTTGGTGTAGTTTTCATGGTGATTGGGGCTATTGAAGAGGGGAGGGAGGTGAAGAGCAGCAGCAGCAGCAAGGGCTGAAGGGGGAGAGAGAGATGAGTGAAGGAAATGAAGGAGATGGCTAAGTCCTTGGGTAGACCATACCTCTCTCTCTCACCAAACCTCATATTTTATTCTAAAACCTTTTCTTTTCTTTTCCTTCAAATTCCTTCTCACTCAAATAGTGAACCCCAAAATAAAACCATGGCAAGAATAATGCAATACAAGTGTAGGAAATGATATGTGCATGTTTTGCACAAAATTGCCCGCAAACCCGATTAGCGATTTTTAATCGCGATTAGCACTAAATTAGCATATAACTAATCATAACAACTTTAAAATGGCATAATTCTCTAAATTACCCTATTTAGAATTTTCCATAATTTTTCCAATTTTTCTCCATTTATTTGTATTTAATTATACCGAATTATTAAAATATTCAATAAAGTAATATTAAATTATAAAATTTCCCAAAAATGGTATTTTATTATTTTGAAATGTTACATCTATTCTCGCGATGAATGTATCGATTGGTTATATGTGATATAACCTAGTTATCGAATCGAGAATGGATTCGATAAGTCGATACATTGGATATTAGTCGGTCATATGCGATATGACCGGATCGTTAAATCAAGTGTTGATTTAATGATTTAATGTATAATTATATATTTGATATATTACTTTGCATTAACTAGTATTTGTTCACTCAAGATGGATTTTCTCACTTAATGTGCACATTGTATATATGATATATGTTTGTACACTAGTTTGTATCATGTTTGATGATACATGCAGACTTGGGTGTATGTTTGATTTAATCCATGTTTAGGTTAATGGTTAGGGTTTTGTTATCTTTATTTATTTTCTTTATTCATTTTGGCAAAACAAATATGGTGGCTTTCTTTGTTTTTCTCTTGAAGCTTCATGAAGCTTTCATAAGTCTAGCCATTTTGTCTTTTGCCTTAACCTAACCATTAAACCTAAACCCTAGTTTATTCTCTACATGTGTTAGCCTCACCCATGGTTGCATTATGATAAGGCAACACTTGATTTTCTATTTTAATTAATTGATTCATTTTCATTTTTTTTCTTCTTCTTCTTCTTGATGAAGAAAGAAAACCTTTACTAGAAAATTCTAAGTGATGAAATCAAGTAAGAAATCCAAATCCAAAGTGAACCCACTTTCTATTTCTTCATCCTCTACTACTTGCCATGTAGTAGAGTGTGTTATCTTCACAAGTTCCATGACCTAGTGAAGGTGGAGCTTGAGTTTGAGTCGCCTCGACGTAGATCATCTTCGGCATCGAACTCAACGACCGAGCCCGTCCATTTCTCCGATGAAACCGACGCTAGAGTCCGGGATTCCGATGATCGCAGCGGAGGGACATCTACACGGAGCTAGAGAAGTGGAGGACCGGATCTACAAAGGTTGTATTTCCATTCACTTAATTGCAAAGTAGTTTGCTTGATTCTTTTTCGCCTTTACCTCTAGTTAACGATCTAGTTTAGGGTTTCTCGGCACCGGAAAATTTTGAATTTGGCATGGTTGATGCCTTGTGGAACCTCTTTAGTGTGTCTAGGAACCCTACAACTTGTAGAGTGTAATTAATCCCGGCTAGTCTTTCCTTTTAGGGTTTGAAGGAAGATTTGATAAAAACAGTGGGAGCCATCCTGATTAGATAAAATATATAACCAATCTAATCTTGCAAGAGCGCACACAGAGTGTTTTCTTCTCTCTCTCTCCTGGCAGCGACCATGTCACGCCTTAATCAAGATAATAATATGGATGTATTGACCGAACCCGCTTGTTATACTGAGCTGGGGAACGTTGGTCCCGCTCCAACTTATAATTATTATAAGACAGAGCAGGAATTTGGGGAATACCAGATTTCCCGTGCCGCCCAAACGAAGAAAGTGCATGATGATGCATCTTCTTCGGGTGTGTTCATTACAAAGAACTGTTTCTCTGTATCCTCTACGTCCTGGGTTTTAGATACCGGATTAGGATCCCGCATATGTAATCTGTTACATGGGCTAAAGAAAGGTAGAGAACTGAGAACGGGTGAAAAGTTTCATGAGACAGAAAACGGTGCAAGTGTTGCAGCCAAGTCTGTTGGTCACTATCACCCTGTATTACCAGAATACATTGATTCTGAACGAATGTTATTAGATACCGAACCTGATATTCAACATCATATCAGTCTCTTTATTAGCAAAGAAAGGATATAATTTTGTATTGTTGGATAATGTTTTGCACATTTCCTATATCAATAGTTGATCGGTTCAGGCACGTTATCTAAAAGCATATACATTCTAAATCAAACTACAGTTCCTTACGTATAGAACACACACAAGCGGAAGAGTTCAGAAATGAACGAATCCTTCTTGAGGTATTGTAGACTAGGTCATATCAATGTGACCCGACTAGCTAAAGTTACATTTAGATGCATATTTAAATCAGTTTGAATTTACATCTTGTGAAACTTGCCAGTCATGTCACAAAGATAAGATGACCATAGCTCTGTTTACTCGAAACAAAGAAAGAGTTAGTGAACTTTTGGGACTAATACATAGTGATGTATGAAGGTCCCCAGTCTACATATGCCAGGACTGTCTCTTTGTACTTCCTTACATTCACTGATGATCTCTCAAGATTCGGACACATGTCTGAAGCTTTTGAGAAATTCAATGAATATAAGTTAGAAGTAGAGAACCAAAAACGGGTATAAGTATTATGTCCTTTGATGTGATCAGGGAGGAGAATACTTGGCATGGGATTCCTGGACTATTCTAAAGGAGAATGTGATTCTCTGTCAGCATTACTCCTCTGTATACACCACAGCACGTCGGTGTATCGGGGCGGAACAATCACACCCTATATGATATGGTGCGCTCTATGATGAGTACTGCTAAGTTACCTGTTTCCTTTTGGGAGTTATGCACTTAAGAAGCTGCATACCTATTGAATTAGGTTCGAATCAGATCACTGCCTACCACTCCATATGAGATATGGTATGGGAAGAGTAAGCAAGTTAAGATTTGGGGTTGTCCGGCCTAGGTCAAAAGCAAAATCCAGACAAGATCGAGGCAAGGTCAGTTCTGTAGAACTGGATGGAGTTCCAGCTATACAAACTACAACCGAAGATTTGATAGAACCAAAGGATTCAATGGTCCCCGACGAACCTCAGCCTCTCCGCCGATCTAGTAGGGTTCCTCACCCGCCTGAAAGATACTTCGGTTTCTCGATGATAGTAGGAGCGAGGATAGCATCATGAGATGATGACCCAACTAGTTTCGAGCAGGCCATCAAGAGTGGGGACTCTGTAAGAATGGCTGGATGCTTAGAGATCTGAGATGGAATCCATGTACACCAACAAAGTATGGACTTTGGTTGCCATATCTGAAGGGTTAAATCCCTATTAGGAACAAGTATATCTTGAGAAAATTACTTGGTGTAGATGGAAAAGTTAAGACTTTCAAAACTATACTTGTTAAAGGTTTTCGTCATCGACCAGGCGTGGATAATGATGAAACCTTTTCCAGTGGCTGTGCTTAAGTCCATCCAGATCCTACTTGCCACGGCTACATACCATGACTACGATATCTAGCGGTTGGGTGTCATGACTATTTTTCTAAATATTGATTTAGAAGAGAACGTCTATAAGTACACAGCCAGAGGGCTTCGTAAACAGTGGGAGCAGCGGAAACGTGTGTGAGTTGCTTTACAGGATAAAGCAGGCATCGCGGAGTTGGAACGTCTGTTTTGATGTTGTAGTCAAAGAGTTTGACTTCATCAAAATGGTAGATGAACCTTGTATATACAAAAAGGTAGTAGAGAGTAAGGTGGTCATCCTCGTATAGTACGTGAACAACATACTCTTGATAGGAAAAGAGTTTCCTATGCTACGCTCGGTCAATCTCCACTTATCACAAGGATTCTCCATATAGGATCTATGTGATACCTCCTAAATCCTAGATTTTATATCTATGAGATAGATCTAAATGGATATTAGGATTCTTGCTAGGTGTAGTGAGATGGTATCAGTTGATCCTGGCGAAAATCACTGGAAAAGTTCCAGGGTGATAAGGACGACTGAATGTCAGTCGCAGGCATTGTCTTTACCCTCAGTGGAGGGACGGTTTGTTGGAAGAGTTCCAAGCGAGATACCGTGGCAAACTAGACGATAAAGGCTGGTGACATCGCTATCAAAGATACTACCAAAGAGGCAGTTTGGGTGTATATTAGTTCATGAGATGAACTAGGTTCCTGCCATTGTATGACAATGGAAGTGTAGCTTTGGCCCAGGAACCCCGGTCCCATCAGTGACCCAGACATATTCTGAGGTAGCATCACCTGATCAAGGAGATAGTTGATCTCTAGGGTGATCGAGGTTAGGAGAGTAGACTCAGAGGACAACACGGCGGAACCACTCACAAAGGCCTTTTCCCAGAGAGAGACTTATATGGGAAGGTTGAGTATGAGATACTACAACAACTGCTACAGATGGCCCTAGTGCAAGTGGGAGATTGTTTGTTATACGTATGCCCTAGAGGCCATTACTGTACATGAGATGTATATTGTAGTGGATGCTGGGACATATATAGGTAGAACTTTCTTACTCGACATGATAGTACACTATCTGGTTACTCTTTATCTTAACATGTATACTTTCCGCCTCTCTGTTACATGTTGATAAAGCCCTTAGGATTTGTACTCGACTTCCTGGACTATGATGTAGATCATACTAGTGGGGCCTGGGTAGTCCATGAGTACATCCTTCAATGTTCCTAGTCGTGGGAATATCGAGACGGGGCATCGATATTCCAGAGTAGACTAGCGTATATCTTCTCGACCCATGTGATGGGCGATGGATGATCCCATATCCATTGGTGTTTGACATCAGAGACAGTATGCGGGTGCTCAGTGGAGACTGGGTACACTGAACGGACTCGCCGAGAACTCCCAGATGGTATTATACCTCACGTCAGATGGCAGTTCTCTGGTGACACTGGTACAGCTTAGTCTGTTGACCCGAGATCGTCATAGAGTCTTGTGTGTCTCCCACTGTGCTTTGATTTCCACCCTACCACGGCTCTACTGAGTCGTGAAAACAGGTGGTTTTTGGGTACAATCCCGATTCACATGGAGGCAATGAGCGATAGGAGGGGATTCGTCTCTCCCGGTATTAGGAGTTGATGTTGCGCTATGCTCGACTGGCCATAACTGGAAATCCCTGGCCAAGGTTGCACTGATTTACTAGTAAGCGTTATCAGTAGTTTCATGCTTGTTATGGACCTTACATCGGCATGACTTATCAAGCTACTGGGGTCTGACGCTTACCACCCCTAGGCGAGATATGCGACATATCAGACAAACAGACCGGACTGTACGGTAAGTGTTACTGGTTGGATTCACAGGAGTGTGAGCAGGCTTGCTCGTTGATCTTCTGATCGCTCAATACCCCGGTGGCCATTACGTTTAGCAGAACGCTTACGGCTTGTGGGTGTTTGATATGATCATCACCTACTGCCGGCGTATTGACGAGTCTTTAGAGTCCTACACAGGGGTTTCCTAGCTCAAGCGAAACGAAATGGGAGCGCATATGAGATATGTGCGGGACCGAGAATAATACCAGTATGTGATACTGTATTCTATTCTCGCGATTTGTATCATTGGACGGTTATATGAGATATAGCCGGGTTACCGAATCAAGTGTTGATTCGATACATTGATACACTTGATATTAGTCGGTTATATGCGATATGACCGGATCATTAAATCAAGTATCGATTTAATGATTTAATGTACAATTATATATTTGATATATTACTTTACATTAACTAGTATTTGTTCACTTAAGATTGATTTTCTCACTTGATATGCACAAGTTGTATATATGATATATGTTTGTGCACTAGTTTGTATCATGTTTGATGATACATGCAAACATGGGTGTGTGTGTGACATACACCATGTTAATTATAATTTAGGTTTTTGTTTATCTTAATTATTCAAAATGGTGGATTCTTTTGTCAAGACTTGAAGCTTCATGAAGCTTGTAACAAGTTTGACAAAGTCCACTCATTTTGTCTAGTTTAAGATATTCATTAACCAAACCATTATAATTAACTATGGTTTAGTCTCTACATAGGTTTACTTATCCATGGTTGCATCATGATAGACTTCACTTGATTATTCATTTTTATTATTCATTTTATTCTTTTCTTCTTCTTCATCTTCTTCTTCAAGTGAAGAAAGCTTTCTTGAAAATTTTCAAGTGAAGAAAAAGAGTGAGAAATCCAAATCCAAAGTGAACCAACTTCCTATTTCTTCATCCTCTACTACTTGCCATGTAGTATAGGGTGTTCTCTTCACAAAGTTTTTGACCAAGTGAAGGAATAGCTTGAGTTTGAGTCTCCCCGACGTAGATCATCTTCGGCCTCGAAGTCAACGACCTAGCCCGCTCATTTTTCCGATGAAACCAACACTAGGGTCCAGGATTCCGATGATTGCAGCGAAAGGACGTCAACACGGAGCTTTAGAAGTGAAGGATCGGATCTACAAAGGTTGTAATCCCTTTCACTTGTAGGTAAAGTAGTTTGCTTGCTTTTAGTTTCGCCTTATCTCTAGTAACGATCTTGCATAGGGTTCTTCGGCTTATAAAAAATTTGATTTTGGCATGCTAGATGCCTTGTGGAACCTCATGTGTGTGCTTAGGAACACTACAGGTATCTCATATCGTATTAATCTCGGTCCCGCACATATCACATATGTTCTCCTACTCCGTTTTGCTTGAGCCAGGAAAACTCTGTGTAGGACTCTACAGACTCGTCAATACGCCGGCAGTAGGTGATGATCATATCAAACACCCATAAACCGCAAGCGGTCTGCTAAACGTAATGGCCACCGGGGTATTGAGCGATCAGAAGATCGATAAGCAAGCCTGCTCGTACTCCTGCGAATCCAATCAGTAACACTACCGTACAGTCTGGTCTCTTCGTCTAATATATCGCATATCTTGTCTAGGGGTGGTAAACGTAAGACCCCAGTAACTTGATAAGTCATGTCGATATGAGGCTCATAACGGGTTGAGAAACTACTGATAACACTTACCAGTATATCTCTGAAGCAACCTGGCCAGGGATATCCTGTTATAACCAATCGAGCACAGTGCAACATCAACCCCCAATACCGGGAGAGACGAAACCCCTCCTATTGCTCTTTGCCTCCATATGATTCGGGACTGTACCCAAAAGCCACCGTTTTGCACGTTCTCTTGAACGTGGTAAGGTGGAAATCAAAGCACAGTGGGAATCACACAAGACTCGATGACGATCTCGAGTCTACAGACTAACCTGTACCAGTGTCACCAGAGAACTGCAATCTGACGTGAGGTATAATACCATCTGGGAGTTCTTGGCGAGTCCATTCAGTGTACCCAGTCTCCACTGAGCACCCGTATACTGTCTTTGATGTCAAACACCAATGGATATAGGATCATCCTGTTAGTTATATGTATGCCCTAGAGGCCATTACTATACATAGGATGTATATTGTAGTGGATGCTGGGACATATATAGGGAGGACTTTCTTGCTCGACATGATAGTATGCTATCTGGTTGATCTTTACCTTAACGTGTACACTGATTGTCTCCCTGTTACATGTTGGTAAAGCCCTTAGGATGTGTGCTTGACTACCTGGACTATGATGAGGATCATACTAGTGGGGACATGGTAGTCCATAAGTACATCCTTCAAAGTCCCTAGTCGAGGGTGTATCGAGACGGGACAACGATATACCAGAGTAGACTAGCGTGTACCTTCTCGAACCATACAGATGGGAGATGGATGATCCCATATCCATTGGTGTTTGACATCAGAGATGATATACGGGTGCTCAGTAGAGACTGGGTATACTGGACGGACTCGCCGAGAACTCCCAGATGGTATTATACCTCACGTCAGATGGCAGTTCTCTGGTGACAATGGTACAGAGTAGTCTGTTGACCCGAGATCGTCATAGAGTCTTGTGTGGTTCCCACTGTGCTTTGATTTCCATCTTACCACGTCCAAGAGGGCGTGCAAAACGGTGGTTTTTGGGTACAGTCCCGAGTCACATGGAGGTAATGAGCGATAGGAGGGGATTCGTCTCTCCCGGTATTGGGAGTTGATGTTGCACTATGTTCGATTGGCTATAACAGGAAGTCCCTGGCCAGGGCTGATCAGAGAATTGCTGGTAAGTGTTACCAGTAGTTTCTCGACCCGTTATGAGCCTCATATCGACACGACTTATCGAGCTATTGGGGTCTGACGTTTACCACCCCTAGGCAAGATATGCGACATATCAGACGATCAGACCGGACTGTACGGTAGTGTTACTGGTTGGATTCACTGGAGTGTGAGCGGGCTTGCTCGTCGATCTTCAGATCGCTCAATACCCGGGTGGCCGTTACGTTTAGCAGACCGCTTGCGGCTTGTGGGTGCTTGATATGATCATCACCTGCTGCCGGCGTATTGACGAGTCTTTAGAGTCCTACACAGAGGTTTCCTGGTTCAAGCGAAACGAAATAGGAGCGCATATGAGATATGTGCGGGACCGAGAATAATGCGTGTATGTGATACCGTATTCTATTCTCGCGATGAATGTGTCGAATGGTTGTATGCGATATAACCTAGTTATCGATTCAAGCGTTGATTCGATAAGCCGATACATTGTATACTAGTCGGTTGTGTGCGACATGACCGGATCATTGAATCAAGTGTTGATTTAATGATTTAATGTATAATTATATATTTGATATATTACTTTGCATTAACTAGTATTAGTTCACTTTAAATGGATTTTCTCACTCGGTTTGTGCACATTGTATATGTGATATACTTTTGTACACATGATTGTATCATGTTTGATGATACATGTTTCCTTGGTTAAGTGTAAAGAATTAAACCATGGTTAAACATATAATTAGGGTTTTATTTTTCCATTACTTATTTATTCATTTATTTATTTGTGTATACATTTTGGAAAATAAATGGAAAAGAGAAAAGAATGGTGGCTTTATTTGTTGTTTAGTTGAAGCTTCATGAAGCTTTGACTTTGTCCACCATTCTTATCTCATCCTTAACCCTAACCATTCCTTTAACCATGATTGATTCTCTACACATTACCATAGTTAACATTTTGATAAGGTTTGATTATTCTTTTCTTTTTAATTAACTTATCATATGATTTCTTCTTCTTCTTCCTTGAACTCAAGAAGAAAACCTTGAGGTCATCAATGGTGATTGATGATAAAGAGTGAGAAATCCAATTCTAAATTGAACCCACTTCCTATTTCTTCATCCTATACCTCTTGCCAAGTAGTAAAGTGTGTTTTCTTCACAAGTTTCTTGACTTGGTGAAGTCGGAGCTTGATTTAGCGATGCCTCGACGTAGATCATCTTCGGCATGGACATCGATGACCTAGCCCGTCCATTCTCCGATGAAGCCGACGCTAGAGCCCGGGACTTGTTATGGACAGGGAGGAGACTTCATTGCGGAGCTATGGAGGTGGAGAACCGGATCTACAAAGGTTGTATTTCCGTATCTCTTAGTTAAGCGTTAACTAGTTTATTGTTTCGCCTAGATTTCTAGCCAACGATCCGTAGTCGGGTTTCTCGGCACCTAGATTTTTTTGAAATTGGCATGGTTGATGCCTTGTGAGACCTCATTAGGATGCCTAGGAACCCTACAGTGGTATCAGAGCCTAGCTAGAGCCTTAGGCGAAGTCCAGACGGAGTTTGAAGTCCGAACGAACCCGAAACCCGATCACAAAAATGCTCTCTGTACTTTTTCTGAAATCGTGGATTTTTCGAAATTAAAAATATGCAGAAAATCAAGCAGGGTTTTCTAGGAATTACTGTAAATTTCGTGGACCTAATTCAACTATTCCACCGCGGTTCCGCGGCATGAGCACGGCTCATGCGGCGGATCCGCGGCCGTACGGCCACAGTATTTAAATTAGTTTGCACAGTAACTCCTATTTAACAGTGCTAGTTTTCCTGGGTATTTTTAATATTTTTTCCAGAGTTTGCATTTTCTGAGTTGTTTTGGGGATTCGAATGTTCGATCGGATTATCAAATTTTGTCTGTGTGGCTTTCCGGATAAATTTTTGAATATGTTAAAAAGTTCGACCGGATATAAATACCCAATTTTTCCCCTGTCGGGAAATTTCCAAGTGTTGGATTTTTCCGTAGTTTAACGACGTTCTAAGTAGTGCAAGTAACGCGATGGTCCCTCTAGAAGACAACAAACCTTAACTCGATTATGTGACCGTCTTGAACTGCCCTTTGAACCTTCGGGTTTGGGGCAGTACGGCGTGCCACATGTGAGGCGTTGGCTTGACCCTTCTACGGCTGGACCGTTGGTACTGAGGCACGAACTGAATGTTGTTAGACTTATTTCATGTGTTGATCTGTATTGGGAAAACTTGGGTGTTCGATTGTTCGATCGGAAAGTTTAACATTTTCTATTTATCCGGAATGGGATACAATAATTGGAATTCACAAATAGTTATGAGATAACGGAAGGAATATTATAAACATAGCAGTTTAGTCTCACTTGATCGGTTGCCACGGAATTTTGATGTGATCAAAAGTCCGTCGCAATCACGTAGCGTACGCGGATACTCGCCGATAAACTTAATAGACAGCCTCACTCCATAGCCCCGACCAAGTGACTGTAGGAGAACCCCGTCGCCGAAAGCATCCGTTCGGGTGCTCGCGGTAGCGGTGTTCCGCCTTGGTGCACTTCGTCGACGGTATCGGGGGTGCGGCCGTCTACTGAAGTTTGCGACGAGCATTCGATCAGGATGTCGGGAATCCTGTTGAATTGCCCGACTTGGTATTGAAAAGTGTTTTCGATTTTGAGACTGAAATGCGGGGTTTATAACTGTTAGGCATGCGATGTCTAAGGTATTCATTTAATTAGGCATGCGATGTCTATGCAGATTGCGGATTCCAACTGTTGTAGTTTTACACTTTCTTTTCTATGACCGTAAGTGTAATATGTGATATCGCCGGTTTCGTTGCTATATGTCAACGACAATTGGAATGGGCATATTTACTTACGTTGATGACATGTGATGTTATGTGTTGCTGGATATGTTATATTGGATCGTCGTGTTTGAATAGCCGGGGTTTTTTATGTGAGATGAGTGTTTTTCATTTTCATTCATGTAAAAACTTGTATGTAATATTCTTTTATTGGGGCACTTCCAGGTTGCGGAAGTTGTCACCTTTTGTATATTATTTACTTTTCCGCACTAGGATAGACCCAAGGAGGGGAGCACAAGTAACCGGGTTCTGGAGTCCAGTGGGAGACCAACTCGAGGAGTCGAGGCCGGGTCTCCTAACTCTAGAATTGGTAGGGTTGCTTGCCGCTCTCGTAGGGGTCTAGGGGTGTGGGTTTGGCTATTCATCGCGACCGTGGAATCCGTGTTTTATACTGGCTCGTATTGAAAACACGGACGTCCTAGTATATCCAATATTTCATATGATTCTTCTGCTGCGATATCTGTGATGTGATCATGTGATGTTCTGTGATAGATACAGTATATAGTATATATGATATATTATATAGACGTTACTTATGTTTTACACCCGTGCTAGCCCTGCCCTGCTCAGCCGTTAGTTACCTAACCTAACGGTGCACGAGGGGACATCGAGGCGAATGCGGATGGCATAAGTGTACGTCGTATTTATCTGTGATGATTAGGTACATAATTGATGGGACTTCATTAATGTGATTAATGAAAATAAAAGAAACCTAAGATGTTGTAGAATCGAATTTCAAAATAAAACAGGTAGCTACAGTTCTTGCTTTGCACAGCGGTATATATGATATATCCTGCACCTTATTCGATGAGGAAAGGACCGAGATCCCTTCACCGGGAGTGACTCCTTTAGCAATAACTGGCAGATGCTACAACCTTCGGTTTGTCTTTTGATTTCTTTTAAGTGTTTTTGCTTTGCACAGTGATATATGTGATATATCCCGCACCTCATTCGACGAGGAAAGGACCGACGATCCCTTCACCGGGAGTGACTCCTTTAGCAAAACTAGAAAAGCCTCAAAAACACTCCATTTCAAAATTCATTTGATTCTACAACGATATCAAGTTCAAAGCGTTAAAGGTTTTCATAAAAACCATTCGCAACCCTCCGTCATTTTAGGAAGTAGAGTACTTAGTATTCGTGCTACGTTTGTCGACCATAGCCGAGGCGTAGTGTGCGGTAGCTAAGTGATGTCTTCCTACACAGCATATGATGCGATTAGTTAGGACAGTCATGTGGCTTTGTTGACCTTAGCCAAGGGTCATGTGGGTGGGTCTAATTAATCACGAAATGACGGGTAGAACTTGACTAGTACTTATGATTTGTTGACCTTAGCCAAGGTCATAGGTGCTAGGGGTAAAAACCATTATCGGGAATTTCAAGTGTTGAAATTTGCAATGAGATTGCATACCTTCTATGAGATAGTTGGATCCCGATACCCGCTGCGAGTAAGAGTTACTCCTGGGAGAGTTTTATACATTACAATTAGCCGATCAAGTAGGTGTCTAGAAAGGTGTCAACGAGGTTACGCCTCTGGGAAAACGAGGTTTATATTAATTAGGTTCGTGCGAAAGCACGGGAGACCTCCCTCAAAGTACCGACACTTGCCTGGCTGAAAGATTGGCGAACTTGTAGTGTGTAATTAATCCCGGCTAGTCTTTCCTTTTAGGGTTTGAAGGAAGATTTGATAAAAAGCAGTGGGAGCCATCCTGATTAGATAAAATAATAACCAATCTATTCTTGCAAGAGCGCACGCTGAGTGTTTTCTTCTCTCTCTCTCCAGGTAGCGACCATATCACGCCTTAATCAAGATAATAATACGGAATATTGACCGAACCCGCTTATTATACTGAGCTGGGGAACGTTGGTCCCGCTCCAACTTATAATTGTTATAAGACAGAGCAGGAAATTGGGGATTACCAGAATTCCCGTGCCGCCCAAACGAAGAGAGTGCATGCTGATGCATCATCTTCGGGTGTGTTCATTATACAGAACTGTTTCTCAGTATCCTTTACGTCCTGGGTATGTGATACCGGATCAGGATCCCAGATATGTAATCTGTTACATAGGGCTACAGATAGGTAGAGGACTGAGAACGGGTGATAAGTTTCATGAGGCAGAAAACGGGGCAAGAGTTGCAGCCAAGTCTGTTGGTCACTGTCACCCTGTATTACCAATACATTGATTCTGAACGAATGTTATTAGATACCGAACCTGATATACAAAATCATATCAGTCTCTTTATTAGTAAAGAAATGATAAAATTTTGTATAGTTGGATAATGTTTTGAACATTTCCTACATCAAAAGTTGATCGGATCAGGCACGTTATCTAAAAGCATTGATGTTCTAAATCAAACTACAGTTCTTAGTATACGGAACACACACAAGAGGAAGAGTTCAGAAATGAACGAATCCTTCTTGAGGTATTGTAGACTAGGTCAGATCAATGTGACCCGACTAGCTGAAGTTACATATAGATGCATATTTAAATCAGTTTGAATTTACATCTTGTGAAACTTGCCAGTCATGTCACAAAGATATAATGACACCAGCTCTGTTTATTGGAAACAGAGAAAGAGTTAGTAAACTCTTGGGATGATACATGTTGATGTATGTAGGTCCCCTGTCTACACATGCCAAGAATGGTTCTTTGTACTTCATTACGTTCTCTGATAATCTCTCAAGATTCAGACATATGTTCCTGTTGAAACACAAGTCTGAACCTTTTGAGATATTCACAGAATATAAGTTAGAAGTAGAGAACCAATACGGGTAAAAGTATTATGTCCTTTGATGAGATCAAGGAGGAGAATACTTGAGCACAGAATTCCTGGACTATTCTAAAGGAGAATGAGATTCTCTCTCAGCATTACTCCTCCGTATACACCATAGCACGATGGTATATCGGGGCGGAGCAGATACACCCTATTTGATATGGTGTGCTCTATGATGAGTACTACTGAGTTACCTATTTCCTTTTGGGTGTTATGCGCTTGAGAAGCTGCATACCTATTGAATAGGGTTCGAATCAAATCAGTTGCCTACCATTTCATATGTGATATGGAAAGGGAAGAGCCCATGTCTTAAGCTAGTTAAGATTTGGGGTTGTCCGGCCTATGTTTAAAAGCAAAATCCGGACAAGCTCGAGGCAAGGTCTGTAATGCAGAACTGGAAATGTTCCAGCTATACAAATTGCAGCTGATGATTTGATAGAACCAAAGGATTCAGTACATACCAACGAACCTCAGCCTCTCCGCCGATCTAGTAAGGTTCCTCACCCACCTGAGAGATACTTCGGTTACTCTATGACAGTGGGAGCGAGGATTGCATCATAAGATGATGACCCAACTAGTTTCGAGCTGGCCATCAGGAGTGGGACTCTGTAAGAATGGCTGGATGCTTAGCGATCTGAGATGGAATCCTTATACACCAACAAAGTATGGACTTTGGTTGCTATATCTGAAGGGTTAAATCCCCATCAGGAGCAAGTATATCTTGAGAAGATTACTTGGTGTAGATGGAAAAGTTGAGACTTTCAAAGCTAGACTTGTTAAAGGTTTTCATCATCGACCAGGCGTGGATAATGATGAAACCTTTTCCAGTGCCTATGCTTAAGTCCATCCGGATCCTACTTACCACGGCTACATACCATGACTACGATATCTGGTGGTTGGGTGTCATGACAGCTTTTTCTAAATGATGTTTTAGAAGAGGCAGTCTATAAGTACACAGCCAGAGGGCCTCGTAGACAGTGGGAGCAGCGGAAACGTGTGCAAGATGCTTTATAGGATAAAGCAGGCATCGCGGAGTTGGAACATCTGTTTTGATGGAGTAGTCAAACAGTTTGACATCATCAAAATGGTAGATGAACCTTGTATAAACAAAAAGGTAGTAGGGAGTATGGTGGTGATCCTCGTAGAGTACGTGGATGACATACTCTTGATAAGAAAGGAGTTTCTTATGCTACGCTCGATCAATCTCCGCTTATCACAATGATTCTCCATATAGGATCAAAGTGATACCTACTAAATCCTAGGTTTTGGATCTATGAGATAGATCTAAATGGATGTTAGGATTCTCACTAGTTGTAGTGAGAAGGTATCAATCGACCCTGGGAAGAATCACTGGAAGTGTTCCAGGGTGATAAAGACGACTGAATGTCAGTCACAGGCATTGTCTTTACCCTAAGCAGAGGGAAGGTATGTTGGAAGAGTTCCAAGCTAGATACCGTGACATACTAGACGATAAAGGCAGGATACATCGCTACTTAAGATGCTACCAAAGAGGCTGTTTGGGTGTATATTGGTTCATGAGATGAACTATGTTCCTCCCATTGTGTGACAATGGAGTTGTGGCTTATGCCAAGGAACGCAGGTCCCATCAATGATCCAGACATATTCTAAGGCAGTATCACCTGATCATGGAGATGGTTGATCTCCAAGGAGATCTAGGTTAGGAGAGTAGACTCAGAGGACAGCACGGCGGATCCACTCACAAAGGCCTGTTCCCAGAGAGAGACTTTTATGGGATGGTTGAGTATGAGATACCGCAACCACTGCTATCAGATGGCCCTAGTGCAAGTGGGAGATTGTTAGTTATATGTATGCCCTAGAGGCCATTACTATACATAGGATGTATATTGTAGTGGATGCTGGGACATATATAGGGAGGACTTTCTTGCTCGACATGATAGTATGCTATCTGGTTGATCTTTACCTTAACGTGTACACTGATTGTCTCCTTGTTACATGTTGGTAAAGCCCTTAGGATGTGTGCTTGACTACCTGGACTATGATGAGGATCATACTAGTGGGGACATGGTAGTCCATAAGTACATCCTTCAAAGTCCCTAGTCGAGGGTGTATCGAGACGGGGCATCGATATACCAGAGTAGACTAGCGTGTACCTTCTCGACCCATACAGATGGGCGATGGATGATCCCATATCCATTGGTGTTTGACATCAGAGATGGTATACGGGTGCTCAGTAGAGACTGGGTACACTGGACGGACTCGCCGAGAACTCCCAGATGGTATTATACCTCACGTCAGATGGCAGTTCTCTGGTGACACTGGTACAGAGTAGTCTGTTGACCCGAGATCGTCATAGAGTCTTGTGTGGTTCCCACTGTGCTTTGATTTCCATCTTACCATGTCCAAGAGGGCGTGCAAAACGGTGGTTTTTGGGTACAGTCCCGAGTCACATGGAGGCAATGAGCGATAGGAGGGGATTCGTCTTTCCCGGTATAGGGAGTTGATGTTGCACTGTGTTCGATTGGCTATAACAGGAAGTCCCTGGCCAGGCCTGATCAGAGAATTGCTGGTAAGTGTTACCAGTAGTTTCTCGACCCGTTATGAGCCTCATATCGACACGACTTATCGAGCTATTGGGGTCTGACGTTTACCACCCCTAGGCAAGATATGCGACATATCAGACGATCAGACCGGACTGTACGGTAGTGTTACTGGTTGGATTCACTGGAGTGTGAGCGGGCTTGCTCGTCGATCTTCAGATCGCTCAATACCCGGGTGGCCGTTACGTTTAGCAGACCGCTTACGGCTTGTGGGTGCTTGATATGATCATCACCTGCTGCCGGCGTATTGACGAGTCTTTAGAGTCCTACACAGAGGTTTCCTGGTTCAAGCGAAACGAAATAGGAGCGCATATGAGATATGTGCGGGACCGAGAATAATGCGTGTATGTGATACCGTATTCTATTCTCGCGATGAATGTGTCGAATGGTTGTATGCGATATAACCTAGTTATCGATTCAAGTGTTGATTCGATAAGCCGATACATTGTATACTAGTCGGTTGTGTGCGACATGACCGGATCATTGAATCAAGTGCTGATTTAATGATTTAATGTATAATTATATATTTGATATATTACTTTGCATTAACTAGTATTGGTTCACTTTAAATGGATTTTCTCACTCGGTTTGTGCACATTGTATATGTGATATACTTTTGTACACATGATTGTATCATGTTTGATGATACATGTTTCCTTGGTTAAGTGTAAAGAATTAAACCATGGTTAAACATATAATTAGGGTTTTATTTTTCCATTACTTATTTATTCATTTATTTATTTGTTTATACATTTTGGAAAATAAATGGAAAAGAGAAAAGAATGGTGGCTTTATTTGTTGTTTAGTTGAAGCTTCATGAAGCTTTGACTTTGTCCACCATTCTTATCTCATCCTTAACCCTAACCATTCCTTTAACCATGATTGATTCTCTACACATTACCATAGTTAACATTTTGATAAGGTTTGATTATTCTTTTCTTTTTAATTAACTTATCATATGATTTCTTCTTCTTCTTCCTTGAACTCAAGAAGAAAACCTTGAGGTCATCAATGGTGATTGATGATAAAGAGTGAGAAATCCAATTCTAAATTGAACCCACTTCCTATTTCTTCATCCTCTACCTCTTGCCAAGTAGTAGAGTGTGTTTTCTTCACAAGTTTCTTGACTTGGTGAAGTCGGAGCTTGATTTAGCGATGCCTCGACGTAGATCATCTTCGGCATGGACATCGATGACCTAGCCCGTCCATTCTCCGATGAAGCCGACGCTAGAGCCCGGGACTTGTTATGGACAGCGAGGAGACTTCATTGCGGAGCTATGGAGGTGGAGAACCGGATGTACAAAGGTTGTATTTCCGTATCTCTTAGTTAAGTGTTAACTAGTTTATTGTTTCGCCTAGATTTCTAGCCAACGATCCGTAGTCGGGTTTCTCGGCACCTGGATTTTTTTGAAATTGGCATGGTTGATGCCTTATGAGACCTCATTAGGATGCCTAGGAACCCTACACATCCATCGCCCATCTATATGGCTCGAGAAGCTATACGCTAGTCTACTCTGGTATATCGATGCCCTGTCTCGATACACCCTCAACTAGGAACATTTGAAGGATGAACTTATGTCACGCCCCGCTTCCCAGAATGCGCTAAGATCGGCACGTGATAGAGCCAACCATGCTACCTGTGGTTAGGAAACATCCCTCCATAGTCACATTACGGATGTCTATAAGATATCAAGAACAGTAAAATAAAATAAACTATCTAGTACATGTCCATATGCCAGAATAAACGAGTCAAGAAATAATATGCGGAAGCAATAAATCCTTAAAAAATAACATATGAAAATACATCCCAAATACGGGCTCACATCAGGAAATAAAGTACGGAAATAAAACTAAACTAAACTAACAAGATCTTCACTGCTCGTCCTGACAGCGGAAATACTCCTGATCAGCCTGCAAAAGAGACAGAGGATCTGGGCCATGCAAAACCCAGAGTTCAGTGCGTCATAATATCAAACAATAAAATATAACCAGGAGGCAACAAGATATGCATGCATGAAATATAAACAATAACATGAATGTAATAAGTAAACACGGATGTAGAATAGTGAAGTGTATCAGTGTATGTGACGTGCGGTGAGTAATCTATACTACTGGGTTAATTACTTTCAAGTCTAATGAATCGTCGATGTAACTCAATAGTATCCCGTGCATGCCCGGGACCACGGTCAAGACTCTCGGGCTGAATCCGAGATGTGCCGCTAGGCAGTAAACAGGTAACATGTACAGACGAATGATGTCAGCAGCAGCATCCCGGGGCTGGCCTCGCCCGTAAAACTGATCAGTATAAGCGTCGAACTGTTGAGTTACAAGTCAGGTTCCATCATTAATTTCCCCTTACCCCCAAGGTTATATGTTCAAGTCAGGTATTGATAAATCTAGAGCTAATGCCAATACAGGATCAAGCAGGTACAGGTTTTTTCTGAAATAGACAACAGAATACGTGCGTCGGGACGTCAAGTCAGGAATGTTGGCATTAGGAACATGATCAGGTATTAAGTCAAGCAGTGGTGCATTAGATCATGTCAAGTGGTGCACAATGTATCAAATGGATGCCCAACAGTAAAATGTAGCAAGTATCGAATCATGGTAAAATACGAATGCTCAAGTGTTTATCGGGGTTTACATCTACAACTCCATGACTACGTAGGATGCACATTATCAAGCATGGGGTGCTAATGTAACAGTAACATGAAATAATATGATTGGGCATGCAACTAGATATGCAATAAATGATACGGATACGAACAGGTATCGCAAAACAGTAAAACGGTAACATGGGATGCACAGTGCAATAAACATGTAATATTTTTATTCATATGGATGTAAAATATATATTATAGCATGTAGCAAGATAAACTTGCATGCGACTAGATATGTAAATAAAGGTATGGATAAGTACGGGTATCGAAAAACTATAAAATTGTAACATAGGATGCACAATGCAGTAAACATGTGATATTTTTATTCATATGGATGTTATTCATATGGATGTAAATATAATAGTATAGCATGTAGCAAGATAAACTTGCATGCGACTAGATAAACTGTACTGATGTGAACGGGTATTGTAAAACTGTAACATATGATTTATAATTAAACGACATGTAATACAGTAACGTTTTAGAAATAGATATGCGAATTTTTTCGTTTTAGGGTAAAATTTGTCGGTATTTTCTATTTTAACCCGACTGTGATCAAACGACCATATAGACTTGTCAGCACCTAGTTTAGCAAAAACAAATCTAGTGCGCAACCTTTGGGGGCATATGGGACGTTTCGGTTCAATTTGAATTTTTCCCAATTTTAATATTATTTTAATGCGGTATTCGCAATTGGGAAATTTCCTTCTTTGAGTCATTGCAAGCAAATTAAGTTTGAATAGATTAAACCTTCACATAATATCTAGATTTTTGTTTGGAAATTAGAATTAAGATTAAAGAAAAAGAATTGAGTGAATGAGGTGGCTTCATGTATGCATATGCATTTATGAGCATTCATTGCAAGAATGAGCTAGAAAACCCTACACAATTCCCCCACCTTCCTCCATTATTGGCCGAGCCTCCTCCTTCCTCTGCCTTTGAGTTTTTCTTTCTCCATTTCCAACCTAATTTAATCTCCAAAATTCCAAAACAAATCACAAAAATACCCCAAGTCTTGAATTAGCATCTTGGAGCTAGGAAAGCTTGGATCTTGAGAGCTAGCTTTGATAGGTATAATCTCTACTCTGTTAAATAGGAGTTTTTATGTTGTGTAGCTCGTTGGTTGTAGCGTAGAACACGTTAGATATCGATTTGTGCAATATCGTATTTTTTTTAATGTCCTTTTGAACCTCTGTGAACTGCTATGACCTAGAATTCGTACAGAAAAACCAAACAAAATTGTAGTGATGTACTAGTGAACCTAGAGCACCACCTGAGACACGAGACCCACCCCTCCGGCCGGGGCTGGAGAACTCTTTGGTGATTTCCGGCGACGCCGGCTTTGTAGGGAAGTGTTGGGGTTTGGATTTTGTGGGTGGTTGTATGCTGTTGGTTAGGGGTGTTTGGTACTATTTACTTTTTTAGTATTTACAGTATGCAAAATCTGGGATCGTTTTCCTATAATCTAGTGTTTTGTGTCCACGCGATACGTTATACGACACAGATCGTGCAGTTTGTGTGATTTTGCTCTTAGGTTGTTTTTTCGTGTCTCTACGCACATTAGCCACAATACGAACACTTGAGAGTATGTTTTGTGTTGTTGTGTTGATTTAATGTAGCTTGTGCGTGTTTTGGGTGTATTATTGATATATACTTGCTTTATTGTTTTAATGTGGTAGGTTCGCAGGCGGGGACTTCGGACACTGCTACCAGTGGAAAACAAGTGGTTGGCTTCACTTAGCCAGGAGCATTGGTGAGTAGATTTAACATCTATAGGTGAATCGCCCGCATGGCGTTATGCGTCTGGGCTAGAGTTGTTATGTTTTGTCGCATATTCTATTGCATATATAGAATTGCGCATACACATATTTCTACTTGGTTAGTGTTGTGCTTGGACTAGTATCCTTAGGAAATTGCACTATTATTGACGGCTTATATTGCACGAGCACTGATTATATGCCACACACACCGTCAATAATTGCCATGACACGCACAATACCCTTATAGCTATAATATTGTTGGTTAGGCACATTGAGATATTGATTCACATTTCCTTGTGCGTATGACTTATAGCATACCTGTATACCTACATGCTTACGCATATACCCTGACATGCTTACAAGCTAGTTACCCACATACCTATATGGTATTGTACCATTGTGATAGGTATATACACATATGAGACATAGCTACATGTACATCTGGTATACATACATACATATACCTGGAGGGTATTATGGATAGGTATAGACACATACCTTGCTACAGCTACTTTGACATCATAAATACTTACATATGGACACACATACCTTGCTATTCCGAAATGGTTACGCATACCTCGTTATAGTTATATGTTCACCTGTCTATGATGTTGCATCTGATTTCGGGGAAATCAGGAACCGTGTGATATATTTAGTAACTTGTTGTAGTTAAATAGCTGTTTTCTTTTAAATGCTCATATTACTGTTTCATGCTGCATATGTTACATTCTTGGATTTCATATGATGTTCTCTGATGTTGTTACTCCTAAGTATATATAACAGTGGAGTGGGACGCTGTTATATATGCCTATACACATAAATTAGTGGAATGGGACGCTAATATCTGTGTATTGATTCATGCAGTTATACTTATTCATTACTTGATGTTTTCTGGATTTGAGGACCGTGGTTGTTTTATGAAATTATACATTATTTGAAAAACCCGGTTTCTCTTGATATGATATTTCTACAACCACCATGAGATTTCTCGATTCTGAGCTTATATATATACCCCATGCGAGGAGGAGTAGTGGGCCGTGTGTGGGTACATGGTGGGGCCCAGTACGGTTCCCCTCGGCAAGATGATCGCGGATGATAGGCGATGAGCCTGGAAGGTGGGCAAGTACCTACCGGTGACAGTACCTTTGACTCGACGGGTATCGTGGGGATACAGGCCGGGGTCATGTACGTTTGGATACGTACCTATCAGGAGGCCAGTCGTGGTGACAGCACCTGATAGATCAGTATTTCGGTGTCGATGCTTGACACTTGTTTCATGATGTTTTGGGTGTCGATGTTAGACACTCACCTTATATGAAACTTACTTGATGCTGGTATTGTACACAAGATATGTGGGATATACTGATATTATACACAGGATATATGGGATATACTGATATTATACACAGGATATGTGGGATACACTGATATTGTACACAGGATATGTGGGATATACTGATATTGTACACACATGATATGTGGGGTATACTGATATTGTACATATATGATATGTGAAATCTACTTGATATTGGACATTCAGGATATATGAGATTTACATGATATGAGAGCCATTTGGGGGCTGATTTGTGGAAATTGGGAATTTGATTGTCTTGTTGGATTTTGGTCCTACCACGAGGTTAGGATTTCTGTGGAAATAACATGTTTTATTCCATACTCCACATTTATTGTTTATGCACTGCTTCATGTATTAGTTGTACCTGATAGAGTACTTTCCATGACTGTTGCATTTACATACTATTATATGCACTGTTTCATGTATTATTTGTACCTGATAGAGTACCTTACATGATTATTGCATGCCGATTGTCATATTATTGCTTCATGTATTAGTAGTACCTGCTAGCGTACCTTTCATGACTGATGCATTACATATGACTATTCATTGCTATTAAATGTTTATGTTAGATTCGCGCTGTACGAGCATACTTGCGATTACCTGCATATGTTATTTACTATTCACGAGTTGGCAACTCACCCCCGTTGTGCCACAGTGTTTTGCAGGTGTTCCTCAGGATGGTCAGAGGCAGGGCTATTTCATCCATCGCATCATCTTTTGCTGCGGATACCACTTCAGTTGACTGTGCACGGTTTTGCTATAGGTGGTTTTTTTTGCGGCTATCTATTGTTGTTATTGTTATCGTTATCTTGTACCTTGTACTCTCCATCTACCATTGTATTATATGACTTAGAGACTTGATGTAAGGACGATATTGTATATTATTTTTGTGACTTGGAGGTTTTTTATGCAGTTTTATTTATATCGTCTCTTTCTTCACTACGGCATTGTATATCTGTTGTGGTGATTGTTTCCACCATTGGGCGTGGATTTTTGCTCCCGTTTGGGATGCTTTTACTTATATATATTGTGTTGTACCCATTTTGGGGGGCTTGTTTTACAAAGGGTGTGCTGCCAAAATTTTAAAGGAATAAAAGTGAGACTTTAAATAATTTGGGTGGTGATTTCAAAGATTTTGAAAATACTATAATCACTTTCTTGCTACTTTTGATGGTTTAGATTGCTGGGTTTTGGCTTTCTTTTACTACGTTACGCCTGTAAACGTTGCGTAGTATCAGGGCCGTCACGTGCCAATTTCGGGTCATGACAAATACTTTTATTCATATGAATATAAATATAATATCATAGCATGTAGCAAGACAAACTTGCCTGATTGGATCTCAATATGTGGTGCGTACGCTGCGTCCAATGTCGGTAAACATCACAATACACACACGTGCGTACAGAACTGAACCAAGCAAAGAAAGAACATAACCACGTTGGCTGAGGATGTCCACTGGGTCTCCCGGATCGTCGGCGATGGGCACGGCTCCGGCGATGACCGGAAAAACGCGAAACAAAGAAATCAAGAGAAAGAAGAAGAAGAAGGAAAGGTTGTAGTTCTCAAGGTGCTCTGGGGTCAGAGGCGAGGCGAGGGGGTGACATCAACGATGGGCCGTCGACGGCAAGGATGCAGGTGAGGGTTCTTTGGTGATAGGGCAGTGGGCTGCTAGGTGGCTGTTGCAGGGAAAGAAGATGATGGTGGTGATGGTTATAGCGTCAGGAGGAGAGAAGGAAGTTCGTGGTGACTGGCGTAGTGATGATGGGGATCGGCGGCGTGAGGCGACGACGACAGAGGAGATGATGGGTGTCGTCGGTGTGCAGGGGAGGAGCTCGGGTTTGGCTTGGGGGTGTTGGTGAGGAGGAGGAAAGATGATGTGGTTAGGGAGTTCGTGATGCTGGCGAGAGTCGGCGATGATGGCGATAAGGGCAGAGGCTCGGGCACAGGCATGGGTTCTCACGAGGCGAAGGGGGGAACGGGGAAAACGAAGATGAGGAAGAGAGAGAGAGAACGTGGGTTTGTATAAATAGGTTTATAAAAAACAATATGTGTGTGTGTGTGTGTGTGTGTGTGTCTGAAGAGAGAAATAGAGATAGGGGGTTTAGAAATTGTTGGGATTAGGATTTAAACAAATATATTAGTTTTATAAGATATTTAAACGTATATATTATTAACAGTTAATATAATAAAATATTTTATTAAATATATTTGAGTTTTACAGCTAATGCAAGAATACCCCAAAATATGCCTGGGTTGGGTCTAAAATTACGGTTTGAAAATACTGATAATATACGTATCAACCAAAACCAAAATACGATATCCGGATAACGAAAATGCATACCCCCAAGAACGGATACACGTAGCGTGCACGTAGGTATCCAAATGAGTCTGTTTCACCAAACGGAACGAGAACAACATGTACGGATGCCACCACAGGGTTAGGGGTATGATGCAGGCCATACTAGATATTTTTAAAATATATTATTTGATTATAAATGTTTTATTGAAATTGCAGATGCTAGATATAATGCAGGTATACAGGACATACAACATGAAAGTGTACGGATCCTCCATGCGGGTCGGATCGGATGCAAACACAAATACTAATTACACTATTCACACCTATAACAGTAATAAATCAAGAAATATCCATTAATAGAGAAATACCCAAAATAGAAAAAGTATAAATGAACTAGGGTGTTACAACTTAACGACTACTCTGTCCCCACTAGTATGATCTGCATCATAGTCCTGGTAGTCAAGTACTCATCCTAAGGGCTTTATCAACATATAATATAGAGACAATCAGTGTACATGTTAAGATAAAGAGCAACAAGATACCATACTATCATATCGAGCAAGAAAGTCCTCCCTATATGTGTCCAAGCATCTACTACAATATCCATCGTATGTACAGTAATGGCCTCTAGGGCATAGATATAACTAACATAAGCAACCTACATGCCTTCTCGCTGCTTCCATTATCAACGAAACCTTCCGGCTGACCTATAAGAACGTACTCTTCTAAATCACCATTTAGAAATGCAGTTTTAACGTCCATCTGCCAGATTTCATAGTCGTAGTCAGCAGCAATAGCAAAAAGGATCGGAATGGATTTAAGCATTGCTGCTGGAGAGAAAGTCTCATTATAGTCCAGTCTTGGTCTTTGACGAAATCCTTTTGCTACAATCCTTGCTTTATAGGTCTCTACCTGTCTATCTACACCGATCTTTCTCTTAAAGATCCATTTGCACCCTACGGGTTTTATCCCTGAAGGTGCAACTTCCAAAGTCCATACTTTGTTGGTGTACATAGACTCCATTTCGGATCTCATGGCATCCAGCCACTTCACTGAGTCACCACTCGTGATAGCTTACTAAAAACTAGTAGGGTCATCATCATTCATGATGCAATCTTCTCTATCACCATCAACGAGGAAACCATAGTATCTCTCCGGTGGGCGAGAAGTCCTACTAGATCTACGGAGTGACCGAGGTTCGTGAGGTTCTATTGCAACATCAAGTTCAACCAAATCGTCATTAGTTATTTGTGTTTCTAGAACTTCTTCTAGTTCTACCGCATTGCCATCAGTATTATTTGTAAAAAATTCATTTTCTAAAAATGTGGCATACTGAGAAACAAACAATCTTTGTTCCTCCTTGTGGTAGAAAAGATACCCATATGAATGTTTTGGATATCCCACAAATGTACACTGAACCGACCGTGTCTCAAGTTTGTCTAGATTCTGCTTTTTAACAAAGGCCGGACAACCCCATATCCTAACTTTTTTAAGAGATGGTCTCTTCCTATACCATATCTCATATGGAGTGGTATACACGGTTTTGGTTGGAACCCTGTTCAATAGATATACTGCAGTCTCCAATGCATGTCCCCAAAAGGAAATTGGTAACTCAGCATCACTCATCATGAAACGTACCATATCTAATAGGGTACGATTCCTTCATTCTGACACACCGTTGTGTTGTGGTGTGTAAGGGGGAGTGAGCTGAGAGAGAATCCCATTCTTTTTGAAACACTCTTCTTAAATACTCTCCTCCTCGATCTGATCGAAGTTTCTTAATACTCAAACCAGTTTGTTTTTCTACTTCAAGTTTATACTCCTTGAATTTTTTGAAAGCTTCAGACTTATGTTTCAACAAGAACACGTGTCTGAACCTCGAGAAGTCATCAGTAAAAGTCATGAAGTAAGAATAACCGCCTCTAGCATGTGTAGAAATTGGTCCGCATACATCACTATGTATGAGGCCTAAGAGTTCAGTAGCTCTCTCCCCGTGTCCAGTAAATGGAGTTTTGGTCATTTTACCTTTGATACAAGACCGACAAGTCACATAAGATTTATATTCAAAGGGATTTAAATATCCAACTTATGTATCTTGATTAGTCTTGTTTCGTTAATATGACCAAGTCTACAATGCCAAATGTAAGCTTCATTTATATCTGAAGTTTTTCTTTTGTTTGTGTGTTGTATGTTGAAAACTGTGTGTTGATTTAGGACGTAATTCCCGTTATTTAGTATACCATACCCAATCAACTGTTGATTCAGGTTAATGTTCATAACATTGTTTTACAACACAAAATGATATCCTTCATTGTATAAAAAAGAAACGGATATTATATTACATAGCATGCTTGGTACAAAATAACACGGGTTCAAAACCAATATACATCCCGAGGGCAACCCCAGGTGATACTCTCCCACTGATACAGCATGTATATTGGAACCATTTCCAACCCGGAAAGTGTGATCGCCAGTCTTCAAAACTTTGCTATTTCTCAATCTCTGCACACAATTGCAGATGTGAGAACCCGAACCGGTATCTAATACCCAGGAAACAGAGTTTATAGAAAAACAGTTTTCAGATACAAACACACCTGAAGCAGAAGCATCACCATACTTCTTCTTCTTGAGATCAGCGAGGTACTCAATACAATTTCGCTTCCAGTGTCCCGACTTGTGGCAGTAGAAACATTCTCCCTTTCCCGATCCCTCAGCCCCGGATTTGTCTTTCCTTCTTGCCTTTTTAATTCCATCTCTCGGTTTAGTGGGTTTCTTCTTCTACTTTCCCTTAGCCTTGGTTTTTGGGATGGAAGAGGAAGTTGACCCAATAATCAGAGAGGGGTTTTTCGCTTTGAGCGTGCTCTCTGCACTTCTAAACATATTGAGAAGTTCAGAAAGTGACTTCTCCATGCTGTGCATATTGAAGTTCACTATAAACTGAGCATAGGCAGCATGGAGAGACTGCAAAACTATATCAACATATTGTTCGTTCTCCATGGTCCATCCCAGGCCCTCAAGTTCTTCAATAAGAGCTATCATCTTCAAGACATGATCACCTACCGACATGCCAGCAGCCATCTTCATCTGAAATGACTTTCTAGATGTCTCGTAATGAAGGATACGAGATTGCTCCCCATACAACTCCTTTGTATAGAGAAAGATGGATTGAACATCCATCTTCTCATGCAGCTTTTGATGTATATTGTCCATCGATGCCAACGTGAGGCATTTGGCTGTAGCACAATCAATATCACATGTCTTGCGGATCTCCGTATCCGCAATAGAGGAATCATGGCCAAGGATGGGAGGGGCTGGAGCAGTGAGGACATATGCAACCTTATCATATGTAAGGGGCAATTTTTATGTTCCTCAGCCAGTCTTTATAATTGGGTCCCGTCAGTTTATTTTTTTCTAATAGAAGCTTAAGTCCAGTCATGGGTCACTACTACAATAAGGGGTTGTCCCTACGGATAAAGATGTAGGGGCAAATCATCGCCCCTATGAATATATTTGTAGCGGCACAAAAATACACCGTAGGTGCAAAGGCCACAGGTGCAAGTCTTCGCCTTAAACATGCCCCTACGGAGTAATAATTGCCCCTACGGTTTACTGTGTAGGTCTATATGTCCCTACGGTGTAACTCGTAGGGGCAAAAAAATTATTTAATTTATCGGTTTATAAAATAAAATAGTTTCCCCTACGGATATATCCGTAGGGGCAAAAACATGTCCCTACGAATATATTCGTAGGGGCAAGTCTAACGCCTGTTACTGAGTCCATAGGGGCAAAATATCAGGTATCCTAATATTTTGTCCCTACGGATATATGTATAGGGGCAATGTTTGACCGTACGGATTAATCTGCAGGTGCAATGTTTGGCCCTACGGATTAATCCGTAGGGACAAATTATCAGGTTTTTTTTTTTAAAAAAAGGCCGTATGTTTTTTCTCATCCTGTGCGCAATAATATATACATCATATAACCAAATACCGCAGTATTCAAAATCAACATCTCACGCATAATATATAAAAGAAATCAACATACAGAATACGATATCAATCTAAATCATCGTGAACACGCAAACACCACCAATATCGTCCAAAATATATACAATATGTATCATATAAGTACATACATGCTTAAAATATATATAAAAAAAGCTACCCTAGCTCGGTCTAGCTCCTCCACCTTTGATAATCGTCGTAATCTGGCGCATCTGCTCCTCAGTGCAGCCCTGAGTCGTCAAAAACTCGACCAATGAATGAGAGGACTGTGTGGGAGTCTGAGCGGGCTGTGGAGCTATAGGAGTGGTCTACGCAACTGCAGCCGAGGTAGTGGCTTGCGGAGCCACAGCCGAAGGAGATGCATGTGGAGCTGCAGCCGAAGTACCATGTCGCATCTATTCAGTTTTGTGTGTAATAAACGAGTAAGAACTGTGTATTACTCGAATTCGTATCATTATCAGGTTATTGCGAAACCCCAATCTATGAATACTTAGGGACTTAGGCCTTGTTTGGATATCTAGTTTGAAAAACTGTAATTTATTTTAATTAGACAGTTCTATATATGTATGATTAATCAAAACTAAGTCTACAACCAAATAAACTCAGGCTACGTAGTAATATTGGATATGTTGCTATCTATAATATGATATAATATTTTACTATTAAGTAGTATACATACCATCATCTCCTTCAACTCCTGGACGGTGGTCTTTAAGGTGGCAACATTTTGCTCTAGACGTCGCTCACGGGAGATAGAGGAAGTAACCATCGGAGTGGAGTCAAACCTCATATGGGCCCTGCTAAGACCCAGTCCCCGGCCTCTCTCCCAACCTCCTGCTAGGACCCAGTCTCCGTGAAGCAGCATCAGATCGTTCTGTCTGATAAAATCGATCTCTGATGCCTCCGCCTGCTCCACTACCCGCTCCTACACCCACATTAACCAGTAAAATATAAGTATATCATTTAAATTTGAACTTTTCAAAACAAAAATTTCAAACCTGTTAGAATAAATATTAACACTTACGCAATACTCCTGGGTAACGATGTCGAGAAGACCTTGGAACTCCTATAAGAAATCAACTAATATTCCTATAAATTCTTGAAAGGAATAGGACTTTGAATTTACAAAAGAAGAAAGTGAAAATTCTGATCAAGCATCATACTCAGATTTCATATGACCCCTATCAAAAGACTTTCATAAAGCCAAAGAAGGCAACTGAAAAACCTTTTAGTCAATTAGAGAGCGCACCTGCAGTGAGAAGTGGTAAAAGCATCACCCAACAAGGGTGTAATTTACAGAATCAGTTGAAACTCTTGAAAGTCAGAGAAGAACCTGACCTGCACAAATCTGATGTATACTTGCTATTGGACACTAAGAAGTCTCTAAAAGGAAAAGTCAATGTGAAAGCCATCATTAGTACATATCCGAAGATTGATGCTGAAACAGAGAACAAGGAATGTCATTTTCGGTCCGAATAGATTCACCTAAGGCAGCCTCTACCATATCCTCCATTTCTTCTCCCGGAAAGAAATTACCGTCTTCTTCTTCCACATTACCATCATCTCTTTCTTCTTCTGCCGCATTACTTTCTTCTTCTCCTTTCCCGTGATATAGCTAAGTTGTATAAAATATAGTAAAACCTTGTTTGAGGATACCCAAGTATGAGTTCTATTCTATATATGTGTGTTTAAATTTATGATTTTGCTTAAGTGTAGGATTGTTAGTGTGTATGTGCGTTTGTTGTGTATTCGTATTGTATGTGTGTGTTTCGGTTTAATCCGTAGGGCCAAACGTAACAAGGTAAATATGGATTGCCTTTTTTCTTTATTTGTTGTGGTCAATGCTAACTTTGATGTGCCAAGACACAAATCTATAAGGAAACATTTCCCATGAATACTTCTGGTTTATACTACTTTTCCCCCTATCTATGAAGATAATGGTACCATAGAATTGCATACTGGAATTATTGACGGTTTGACACGGACAAGCAATGTCGATAACTGAAAGTAAAAGTAAGTTGAAAATATGGTTGACTTGATTTCAGTTTGTGCAGTGATATCAGTATCTTAATAGTATATTTGAAAAGTGAAGGGCCTCACTCTATAAACTTGGATATCTCAAAGATAAATGTTTATTTTGTTTTAAATTTGCTTTTTAAATTTTAATATACATTACAAGGTGTTTGTGATCTGTAGATGTGGATGCTTACTTTTCATGTATTTCAAAATCTGTTATCAATGCAAGTCCTAATCAGCTTGTGGGCTACCTATAAGAACTCAACTAGCATTTCTGTTATTTGTATCATCATATATGGGAGAATTGTGGTATTGTGCCCATAAGCATTGGTTGATTTCATTATTTTGATTTGGCATTATTTTTCAAGATTACAACTTTTACTTTTGATAACCAATGTTTGTTATATATTGACATGATTGCTTGGCAAACTTCTTATTAAGCAAATTGGTTGTCTTACAGGAATACAGCCAGCAACAACAATGATCTTGATGCTAATTAAGGGATTCTTATCACAGTTTGCTGCTAATTATCTTGATACGATGTTCCGATGGTTATACGGATCTAAATTAGAATGTTTTTTTATATATATTTGTGTTACAGGTTGCAACACCTCCAACTATTGAACAACAAGCAATGATTGCTGCAGCTCTCTCAGATGCTGAGAGATTTGCTGGAATTTCTGATGCAGTGATGAACACCGATGCGGATGAAAAAGTGAAAGATCATCATACAAGTGTATCAGCTGGTAATAAGGTTTAGGGTTTTGGTTAAACATTTCCCCTGGAGCTGTTTACTCTTAATAATTTTTGCTCACCTTTTTCATTTTTCTTCATTACATGACATATGTACAGCCACATTGCTATTTTGGGTATTATCATTATTTCAACTTAATTAACCCTAGCCTCTAATTAACCCAAATTAACCCCAGCCTCTAACCCTAAACCTTAACCAAACCTTAAACCCTAACCCTAAATAACCCAAATTAACCTAACTAACCCCAATTAACCGTAATTACCCTAAACCTAACTAATTAACCTTAACGCTAACCCTAATTACCCTAACCATAACCCTAACCCTAACCCCAACTAATTAACCCTAACCCTAATTACCCTAACCCCAACACCAACTAATTAACCCTAACCCTAACCCTAACCCCAACTAATTAACCCTAACCCTAACCCTAACCCCAACCCTAACCGAACCCTAACCCTAACCCTAACCCTACCCTAAACTAAACCCTAGCTAACCCTAACCCTAACTCTCACCGGCCTTCACCCTAACCGAACCCTGAACCCTAGCCCTAGACCAAGTTGCAACCCATTAATCATCAAAATTATAAATAAAAGCATTATAAGAAGTAAAAATTTGAGATTTACTAACCTGCAGTGGGTGGTGGCGACGATGGAGGAGACCGGTGGTCGACGACGCAATCGGCGACGAGTCGCGGGCGGTGGCGACGAGAAAGTCGACAAGGAAGTTTTGGGAACGATCGAGGGCGGTGGCGGGCCGCGGGGGGAGGGCGGTGGCGACGAGACGTGGGAGAGGCAGCGCGCGCGGGAGAGTGAGAGAGAGGAATTTTTGGGAACGATCGAGAGGACTTTTCTGTGCTTTTTTTATTAATAACCCATTTAAATGCCCCTACGGACTTAACCGTAGGGCCATCGTTTGCGGCTCCGTAGGGCCAAATAACAAATTACATTTTAATATTTTTAAATTAAAACGTAGGGCACTGTAGGAAAAACCATGGTGACCTACGGATTAATCCGTAGGGGCAATAAAAGGCTGCCCCTACGGATGCCTTTATCTGTAGGGGCAACCCCATATTGTAGTAGTAGGTATCTGTCATTAAGAGAAAGAAAAGAATACACTTAGAGAAGGCTCTTGCAAAGATTATATTGGTTATTATCTTATCTAATCGATATCTCCTACTGCTTTTATCAAATTTTCTTTTAAACCTCAAAAAGAAAATTAGCCAGGATTAATTACATTCTACGATTTCACTAACCGGTCAGCCAGGCTAGTGTCGATACTTTGAGGTAGGTTCACAGTGCTTTCTCACAGACCTAATTAAAATAAATCTCGTTCCCCTAGAGGCATAACCACGTTGACATCTTTCTAGACACCTTCTGGATTAGCTAATTGGAAAGTGCAAAACTCTCCTGGGAGTAACTCTTACTCACAGTGGGATTGGTATCCAACTATCAACATAGAAGGTATGCAATCTCATTGCAAATTTCAACTCTTAAAATTCCCGATATGGTTTTTACCCCTCGTAGCTTATGACCTTAACTATGGTCAACAAATCATAAGCACTAGTCAAGTTCTACCCGTCATTTCGTGATTAATTAAACCCACCCATATGACCCTTAACTATGATCAACAAAATCATATGAATGTCCTAATTAATCGCATCATATGCTGTGTAGGAAGACATCACTTAGCTACCGTACACTACGTTGTTGTCTATAATGCCCTCAAGTCAATTATTGGATCACAGGCACGCGGTTGCGATGATTGAGGGAGGACCTATACCAGTAGAACAGCCATACTCGAGATGATAATACACTATCTGGTTTGTCTTTATCATCATGTACTTGCTTTAGGTGGCTTTATAGATAACTATTACATGTTGATAGAGCCCATAGGATTTTTGCTTGACTACCAGCAGTATGATGGCAATCATATACGTGGGATCTGGTTGGTCTATAAGCACATCCTTAAATGTCCCTAGTCGTGGGAGTTTCGAGACTGGCATCGATACTCCATAGTAGACTAGTGTATACTGATCGAGACCCCGACGAGGGGAGGTGGCCATTCACAAGCCATTGGTGTCGGTTTGTTCACCTAAGATGTATACATGTGCTCATTAGGTTATGAGTACACCGGACGGACTCAATGGGAACCTGCTAGTTGGTATTATACATATTGTCAGATAGCAGTTACCAGGTGACATGTGTACAGGTTAGTCTATCGACCTGAGATCGTCATTTGTCTCATGTGAGTTCCCACTGTGCTTTGATTACTACCCTACCATGGCTCAAAGGAGTCGTGCAAACAGGTTTTAGTTGGGTACAGTCCCGAGCCACATGGAGGCAGTGAGCGGATCGTCAGTGGATTCGTCTCTCCCGGTATTGGGGGTTGATGTCGCGTTGTGCATGGGTGGCCATCACCAGAAATCCTTGGCCAAGATATTCGAGAATTACTGATCTAGGATCGGTAGTTTTTCAAGCGGTGATGGGTTTCATACCGACACGAAATGTCAAGTTATTAAGGGTCTAACTTTATCTACCCCCTAAACTCGATATGCGATACTCATAGACGAACGGACTGGACTGTACGGATATTTTCACTATCAGGCTCAGTAGGGGTTTCAGGATGAGATTGCTCGTCGGCCTCCCTTTCGTTCAATACCTGGGTAGCCGTTACGTACAGCTAGTGCCGTTGACGTGCTTGTGGTTAAACTCACTGCTAGCGTATTGACGAGTCTTTAGAGTCCCACACAGAGGGTTTCCCTGCTTCGGGCAAAACGTTGTAGAGGTCGTATGGTTTTATGGCAGGGTTCGATCATATACGTGCACTTATGCACGGATCATGATTCGGACGAATAATACTAGTAGGCTTTGGTTTAAGCCAGATCCTAGTATTATATTGTTGGATTATTTTCGTCTCATTGTATTCGTATTCTTTCAAATACAGATGCGGGTATGTATATACGGATGAAGGGTATTCTTCTAATTCTATTACAAGATTACTTTAGAAGTTGCCATTTTCTTTTTGTTACAAACCATTTTAGGTTAAATGGTTTGTGAGTGGAGATTGTGAGTCATTCTTTTGCATTAACTCTTGCATGTGCACTTCGTGACTCATGGAGATGAGTCATGTGGTGATTCATGGTGACATGGTAGGGTTTTGGTTTGTAGTGTGAGATATTTGTTGTGAGCAAGTAGATATTTATTCTTGAGTTGCTAGCATGCATATAAGCTCACAACACAATAGCTCACAACATAACATAAAAAAGTGGGCAGCCAAGATTTTTCTTGAGTTGCAAAATGGTTCACACTCTTCTCTCCATTGGCATCTTCTTCTACCTCCACCCTACATGTCTCATGTGTTGAGAAACCTAAGGTGTATTGAGAGAATCTAACATTACACACTCTCTATTTTATCTCGGCTATCTAGTGTAGCGAACTAGTTACTCGAGTTGCCTCGGATTTGAGGTTGGAGCTCGGACTATATACTCTCCAGATGGATCGTCTTCGATAGGGGGAGACTGGAGATCAAGCTTGATTAAGGAAGCCACAAGGAGCTTGGCATGAAGGTTGAAGACCGAAGGATAGGGATCATTCGGTATAACCTTTCTAAACTCGTTTATAGATAACTAGTTTAGGGTTAATGGTAGATCCGGGGAATTGGGTTCCATTAGCGCCAGTTTTTTAAAGTTTTTGTTCCGCATTAGACCATGGATTGATGGCCGGGGCGCTGGCGTAACCCAACATGGTATCAGAGCCAGCCCATTAACCTCATACTAGTTGATTTAGACGATATTTAAGTATCGAAACCGAAACAACTCCGAAACAATACCAACACATAATCCAGTTTCTGTCAATTTTATTTTAGTTTCTAAAAATATTTAAACAGTTGCAGAAGACTATTTGTATGACAACTAGAACACACACCAAATACGAGCCCCAAATTACTAAACATGGCCGGCGAGAATTGGATAAAAACTGGCCTGGCCGGTTTTTGTAATGATTTGGGACTTGAATTTTGGTGTGTTGTCTAGTCTATGGAATATTTATGCAGTGGCATTGTTTGTTTAGCCCAGTTTGGATATGGTGTTATCTTATGTTTGGGGGCAATTTGGGATTATTCGAAGTCGATGTTTTTAACACTGTTTAAAAGTTTACAGTACTTACATTACTATCTGCGGCCGTGAATTTCATTAGAGTGGTACAACTTGTCTAATTGCTATAGTTCTTTTAGGCGGGTTTGCGAACGTGACATTCACGTTGATGTGCTGTGTTGTGTTGTGGTTTTGGCCGGATCATCGTGGTGGATAGCTTGGGTGCAATGTTAGTACAGTTTAGTTTCATTTGTATATTTGATATCGCGCGGCGAACGTCCGACATGTGGACTTTCGTTACTGCCTGCTTGTATATTATTTGTTTGGGACACGACCGGGTTGAGGTCAATGTCACCGTTGTACATATTTTTTTCTTTTCTATACTAGGATTACCCCACGGTGGAGTGCACGGATAGCCGGGTTCTAGAGGGTAACGGGCCCGCATCTCATGGTATTGAGACGGAAGGGGCCTCACTCTAGAATTGGCGGGATATTCGCCGCACTCGTAGGGGGTACAGGTTGACCCAAGAAGGGGTGCTCAAGTTACCGGATTCCGTGAAGTGCCGGGTGGCCCATTCACTTTGATGAAGGGGGTTGCCTCACTTCTGGTTATGGCGGGTAACTTGTCGCGCTCGTTGAGATTTTGGTTTTCATTGCACAGGCTATCCACACAACCAGGGGAACGTCGGGTTTCAGTTGCGGCTCAAAGGAAACCAGGGGCTGCCAGATTATCAGTATGTTCTGTGATGCTTATCGCTATTCTGTGATGTTGCATTTATCATGCTTAGAGTGATTATTATATATATTTATATATATGCTAGTAAATGTTGTATATATTTTGCACCCGCGCTAGTCCAGCCCTCGCTCTGTCGTTAGTTAAGTAACCTAATGGGTGATGACGGGGCCCAGTGGCGAATGTGGATGGCAAATACGTATATCATATTTTCGTTCTTTTCTAGTGTGATTAATTGATGGAACTACGTTGATTCTGATCAATGCAAAGAAAACAAACCTATATGATGTTGTTGGAACAAATTTTCAAAAGCTGTTATTATAAGGACGTTTTCTTTTGCTTTGCACAGTGGTATTCGGTTATGAATATCCAGCACCTCATTCCACCAGGCAAGGGACGAGATCCCTTCACCAGGAGTGATCCCTTGGGCAGAAGTTTGCGTCAGGGTAATAACTTCACTATAGTCAATTATTTTTTGCTTTGCATCGTGGTATTCAGTTGGGAATATCCTGCACCTCATTCGACGAGGAAAGAGCCGAGATCCCTTCACCAGGAGTGACCTCTTTAGCAAAAGTTTTCGCTACTATATATTTGTAAAGCTATCTAGTTCCTTCAACGATATCAAGTTCATTACGTTAAAGGTTTTTCGCCAAAAACCATTCGTAACCCTCCGTCATTTCAGACGAGCATCACTTAGTATTCATGCTATGTTTGTTGGCCTTCATCAAGACATAGTATATGGTAGCTATTAGTTACTTTTCTGTTTCATAGATAGATGCGTTGGTTTGGGACAGTCGTACTACTAGGTTGGCCTTCGTCAAGCGTATGTACGGGTGGGTTCAAATCAACCTGGACAATGACGGGTAAAACTTGACATGTGACTTATGATATGTTGGCCTTCGTCATGGTCATAAGAGCATGGGGTAAAAATCACATCGGGAGTTTCAAACATACAGGAAACTTGCCAGGCTTGCACATACCTTCTGGAGTGTGATAACTTGAATGGATTCCATCAAGTTATCATGCGATGATAGTTGGATCCCGATTCACACTGATGAGTTGGTTTACTCATTGGGAGATTTTAGAAATTCCATCAAGTTGAGTGGATAAAAGACCGTAGTATCTCTCAAGTGGATGAGGAACCCTACCAGATTCGCGGAGAGGCTGAGGCTCGTTGGAGACTATTGAATCCTTTGGTTTCACCAAGTCATCAGCCGTTAGTTTGTCTAGCAAGAACTCCTTCCAGTCCTACCTCATGACCACTAATTTCTTCACAAGAAATTCCCTTTCTAAAATGGTGGCATGCTGAGAAACAAAACACCTTTCGTTCCTCAGTTAGGTAGAAGATATACCCTCGCAAATGTTTGGGATATCCTAACAAACTTATACAGAACTGACCTTGCCTCGAGTATGTCCGGATTTTGCCTTTCAACATAGGCCGGACAACCCCATATCTTAACTCGTTTAAGACATGGTCTCTTCCCATTCAATATCTCATATGTAGTGGTAGGCCCTGATTTGGATGGAACCCCATTCAATAGGTATGCAGATTCTCAAGTGCATAACACCCAAAAGGAAATAGGTAACTCAGCAGTATTCATCATAGAGTGCGCCATATCTCATAGGGTGCGATACTTCTGCCCCGATACACCGTTGTGATATGGTGTATACGAAGGAGTAAGCTGAGAGAGAATCTCATTCTCCTTTTAGAAACTCCAGGAACTCCATGCGCAAGTATTCACCTCCTCGATCACATCGTAGGACTTAAAAATTTTACCCGTCTGGTTCTCAACTCCAAGCTTATATTCCTTGAATTTCTCAAAAGTTTCAGACTCGTATTTCAACAGGAACGCATGTTCGAATCTCGAGAGATGATCAGTGAATATAATGAAGTACAAAAAACCTACCATGGAATTTTTAAATGTAGGACCGTATACATCATCATGTATCCTTCCCAAGAGTTCAGTAACTCTTTCTTTGTTTCCAGTAAACGGAGTATTGGTCATTTTAACTTTGAGACAAGACTGGCAAGTATCATAAAATGAAAATTCGAACAGATTCTCATATTCATCCTTATGTAACTTAGCTGGTCGTGTCGCATTGATATGACCTAGTCTACAACGCCACAAGAAAGATTTGTTCATTTCTGAACTACTCCTCTTGTGTGTGTTCTAGATACTTTGAACTGTGTTTTGATTTAGAATGTGTATGCTATTTCATAACGTGCCAGATCCAATCACCTCTTGATTAAGTAAAATGTTCACAACATTATCCTCCTATACAGAATTATATCCTTCTTTAACTCATTAAAGAAACCGATGTAATATTGTATATCAGGTTCGGTATGTAATAACATTCGTTCAGAATCAATGTATTAATACAAGGTGATATCTGCCAACTGACTTGGCTTCAATAATTGCACCATTCTCTAAAACTTAGAGACATATCACCCCTTCCCAGTTATCTACCTTTCTGTAGGCCATGTAACATATTACATATGCGGGATCCTGATCCGGTATCACATACCGAGGACGTAGAGGATACTGAGAAACAGTTCTTGGTAATGAACACACCCGTAGAAGATACATCAACATGTACTTTCTTCGTTTGGGTTGCGTGGAAATCCGGATATTCCACTATTTCCTACTCAGTCTTATAATAATTATAAGAAAGAACAGAACCAACGTTCCCTAGCACAGTATAATCAGAAGGTTCGGTCAATGCATCCATATTATTATCTTGATTAAGGCGTGTCATGGTCGCTACCAGGAGAGAGAGAGAAGAAAACACTCTTCGTGTGCTTTTGCAGGATTAGATTGGTTATTAGTTTATCTAATCAGGATGGCTCCCACTGTTTTAGTCAAATCTACCTTCAAACCCTAAAAGGTAAGACTAGCCGGGATTAATTACACCCTACAAGTTCGCCAATCTTTCGGCCAGGCCAGTGTCGGTACTTTGAGGGAGGTTCTCCGTGCTTTCGCACAGACCTAATTAAAATAAACCTCGTTTTCCCAGGGGCGTAACCCCGTTAACACCTTTCTAGACACCTACTTGATCGGCTAATTGTAATGTGTAAAACTCTCCCAGGAGTAACTCTTCCTCGCAGTGGGTATCGGGATCCAACTATCTCATAGAACGTATGCAATCTCATTGCAAATTTCAACACATGAAATTCCCGATAATTTTTTACCCCTAGCTTCCTATGACATTGACGAAGGCCAACAAAGCATAGGCCGCTAGTCAAGTTCAACCCGTACATTTCATGATTGAATTAAACCCACCCGCACGATCCTTGACGAAAGCCAACAAAGTCGCACGACTATCCTAATCCAATCGTATCTCATGCTTTAGTAGATAAGCAATAGTTAGCTACCGCACACTACGCCTTGACGAAGGCCAACAAACGTAGCACGAATACTATGTTGTACTTATCTGAAATGACGGAGGGCTACGAAAGGTTTTTAAGAAAACCCTTTGCGTAATGAACTTGATCTCGTTGTAGAATCGAGTGATTTTGAAAAGGAGTGTATTTTAGGCTTTTACTAGTTTCCCTAAAGAGGTCACTCCCGGTGAAGGGATCTCGGCTCTTTCCTTATTGAATAAGGTGCAGAATATTTGACTAATACCACTATGCAAAGCAAAAACTATAGAAGCAATCAAAAGACAAACCGAGTGGGTTGTAGCATCTGCTAGTTTCGCTAAAGAGGTCACTCCCGGTGAAGGGATCTCGGTCTTTCATTATCGAATAAGGTGCTGGATATTCTACAAGGAATAGCAAGAACTAGAGCTACCAGTTTTTAAACAAGTTTCTACAACATCTTTTAGATTTCTTTTATTTCATTAATCTCATTAATGAAGTCCCATCAATTTTATGCTTCCTAAGCATCACATATGAAATGAAAGCAACAATATTAATTATATCTCATATATATAATATAGGCATTCGTCTGAACATATCACAGAGATCACATCACAGAGCAGCGGAAGATAACATATGAAATATTGGATATACTTTGATTTTCGTGTTTTAAATTAAGCCAGTATAAAACATGGATTCCACGGTCGCGATCAATAGCCAAACCCACATCCCTAGACCCCTACGAGAGCGGCAATCAACCTTACCAATTGTAGAGTTAGGAGACCCGGTCTCGACGCCTCGAGATGGTCGCCTACTGGACCCTAGAACCCGGTTACTTGTGCTCCCCGCCTTGGGTCTATCCTAATGCGGAAAAGTAAATAATATACATCAATGGTGACATCATCCTCAATCCGGAAGTGCCCCAATAAAAGAATATTACATACAAGCTTTTACATGAATGAAAATGAAAAACTCACATCTCACATAAAACCCCCAGCTATTCAGAACACGACGATCCAATATAACATATCACAGCAACACATAACATCACATGTCATCAACATATGTAAATATGCGTATCCCAATTTTCGTTGACATATAGCACCGAAACCGGCGATACACCACATATTACACTTACGGTCGCAGAAAAGAAAGTTAAAAAATACAATAGTTGGAATCTGCAACCACCTTAGACATCATAAACCCAATGTATCACATACATTGGATTTCATGCCCAACAAAATAATTTCTTAGACATCACATGCCAAACAATTATAAACCTCGCATTTTAGTCTCGATATTGAAAACACTTTCCAATAACCTGTCGGGTAATTCAAAAAGATTCCCAATAACCTGATCGAATGCTCATCGGAAACTTTAGTAGACGGCCGCACCCCCCATTGCCGTCGACGAAATGCACTAAGGCGGAACACCACTGCCGCGAGCACCCGAATGGATACTTTTGGCGACGGGGTTCTCCTACAGTCAATTGGTCAGGGCTATGGGGCTTGGCTATCTAGTAAGGTTACCCCGCGAGTATCCGCGTACACTACGTAATTGCGACAGAATTTTGATCAACATCAAAATCCCATGGCAACCGATCAAATGAAACTAGACTGCTAGATTTATGAAATTCAACTAGTTATCTCATACCTATTTGTGGATTCCAAATATTGTATCACAATCACAGATAGCTAAACGAAGTTAAACTTTTCGATCGAATAAACAAACACCCAAAATTTCCCGTGAAGCTCATGAAGGGTTACCCTAGTGCCCCGGCCAACTTCCGTGGCCAAATACGGAACAAAAATTTTATAGCGAACAAAAACTTGGCACTAGAATAAAGCTTAACCGGATCTTTAACCATAAACCTAGTTAGCTAATTATGAGTTCTATCAACTATGAAAGAAGATATACCAAGAGGCTCAAGTCCTTCGGTCTTCTCTCCTCATCATGTGCTCCAAGTGGTCTCCATGAACTTACTTGATCTCCAACTCCGGCTCCATCGGTCCTCCGGGATCGAGCTTGTTCTCCGGCCTTGCTTTGTCGTAGATGATCCATCCGGGGAATATGATCCATGGCTCTAGCTCCTAATCAAATGACTATAAGGAGCAACTAAAGAACTTGGGTTGCAAAACCAAGTAGTCTAGGATGTAGTGAGGGTGTCTAAGTGTTTGCTATCTCTCTTCTAACCTCTTCACTTGTTTCTCAACATATGAGAATGTTAGTGAAGAGGAAGAAGATGAAGTTGGAGGAAAGCAAGAGGAGGGAGGAGCTTGGAGAGAAAATGGAGCCCAAGAAAATTATGAAGCCAAGCATGAGAGAGAAATTCACACACAAGAGTTTTGTATGCTCATTTCTTTCATTAAACAATAGCAACCATGCTTCAATAGTAAACACAAAATGAATTATAAATTCATTTGTAAACTATTGAAGCATGGTCAACTCCATACCTCCCTCACCTCTCACTTTACACCTCATTTCCATTTATCAAATAAATGGAAAATCCAAAATGAGGTAGCCACCTTCTAGAAAGAAATCTGTAATAAATACGGATTTCAGTTTATAGTACATATATACCGGCAATAAGATAAAAATCCGAACGCCCAAAGAAATAGAATAACAGGAAGAACGTAATACTAGAATATATATATATATCCAAATACATATACATAAATTATTAAATCAATACCTGATTTAATAATCCGACTCAAACCCAAGTATTACCAATTGTCCGATCGAAAGTCCGAGTACAAAGTACATCAATCGATCGAACCCTGCACGTATCCAATACGGCTACTACATCATTTTGCCTGAATCAGGGAAACCCTCTGTGTGGGACTCTAAAGACTCGACAGTACTCTGGCAGTGAGTTTAACTACAAGCACATCAGCGGCACTAGCTGTATGTAACGGCTGCCCAGGTACCTGTCGAAAGGAAGGCCGATGAGCGAACTCATCCGGATCTCCTACTGAGCCTATCCGTACAGTCCGGTCTCTTCATCAAAGAGTATCGCATACCAGGTCTAGGGGGTGGTGAACGTCAGACCCTAATAACCTGATAAATCGTGCCGATGTGGCTCAGGACCAATCCGGGAAACTGATCAACTTATCAGTAAATCCCAACTGCCTTAGCCAAGGTCTTATGGTCTTGACCAACCGAATCACAGTGCGATATCGACTCCCTATACCGGGAGAGACGAATCCCCGACAATCGCTCACTGCCTCCATGCGGCTCAGGACTGAACCCAACCAAAACCTGTTTGCGTGACTCAGTAGAGCCGTGGTAAGGTAATGATCAAAGTCCAATAGGAACTCACACGAGACAAATGCCGATCTCGGGTCTAAGGACTAACCTATACACATGTCACCTGAGAACATCCATCTAATGATAGGTATAGTACCACATGGAAGTTCTCGGCGAGTCCGTCCAGTGTACTCACCCTAGTGAGCACCTGTATATGATCTTGGGTACATCAGACCAATGGCTGCGGGACCAACCATCCCCCGACAGGGGTAGAAACGTATACACTAGTCTACTCTGGAGTATCAATGCCCAGTCTCGATACTCACACGACTAGAGACCAGTTAAGGATGTGCTTGTGGACTACCCTGCTCCCACAAGTATGATCGCCACCACAACGTAGGTAGTCAAGCAAGATCCTAGGGGCTTTATCAACATGTAACCGCAATATGTAATAACGAGTATGACATATGCCATGTTAAGATAAAGACAAACCATAATAGTATACTACCATATCGAGTCTTCATCAATATGTGCAAGCTAGATATAACAACAGAAATAAATACACATATCTTGACAAAGACAAGTCAAATAATATACTATAAAACTGAGCAAGATTGTTCTGTACATACATATCCCTAGCATCCATATGTATACATATACAATACTGGCCTCTAGGGCATACATATCCAACAATCTCTCACTTGCACTAAAGGCCAGTAATTGACGTACCGAATACCCAACGTCTGCACTAAGGCCAGCTGCTGGCCTACCGCATACCCAACATCCTAAAAAGTTGCTCGAACTATGCTTGAGGGAGGGCCTTTGTAAATGGATCCCCCGTGTTGTCTTTCGTATCCACTCACCGGACCTCGATCTCCTGGCGATCTACGATCTCCCTGATTAGGTGATACCACCTTAAGATGTGCCTAGATTTCTGATGGGACCGTGGTTCCTTCTCTAAAGCTATAGCCCCATTGTTATCATAATACACTGGTATCGGATCAACAATGGACGGAACTACCTAAAGTTCAGCTATGAACTTCTTTATCCAGACCGCCACTTTTGCGGCATCGGTTACGTCAAAGTATTCAGCCTCCATCGTCGAGTATGCGACGGTATCCTATTTGGAACTCTTCCAACATACCGCCCCTCCGTTGAGGGTGAACACAAAACCCGAAACAGACTTGCTATCATTCTTGTCACTCTGGAAGCTTGAGTCGGTAAAGAATTCGACCCTGAGGTCTCCATTACCATAAACCAGGAACATCTCCTTAGTCTTTCTCAGGTACTTGAGAATGTTCTTTACTGCTGTCCAGTGGTTCTTACCTGGGTCTGACTGATACCGGCTCACCACGCTTAGCGCGTAAGCTACATCTGGTCTTGTACATAGCATCACATACATTATAGATCCTACCGCCGAAGCGTAGGGTATAGTGCTTATGTGAACCCTCTCCTCGTCAGTCTTGGGAGACATCTCCTTGGAGAGGGTGATTTCGTGCAGTGCGGGTATGTTGCCGCGCTTGAAATCTTCCATACTAAATCTCTTTAGTATGGTCTCTATGTACCTGAACTGCGAAAGTCCCAGTAATCTCTTAGATCTATCTCTGTAGATCTTGATCCCCAGAATGTACGAGGCATCACCTAGGTCTTTCATAGAGAACCTTTGTGATAAGAATAGATTGGCCGATTGTAGCATAGGAATATCATTTCCTATCAAAAGAATGTCGTCGACGTGCAAGACTAGGAACACGACAGTTCTTCCTACAATCTTCTTATATATGCAAGGCTCATCCTCATTTTTGATGAAGTCAAAGTCCTTGACTGTCTCATCAAAATAGATGTTCCAGCTCCACGATGCTTGCTTCAATCCATAAATGGATTTGAGCAACTTGCACACCTTTCCGCTACTCCCGCTGTCTACAAAACCTTCCGGCTGATCCATATAAACGCACTCTTCTAAACTTCCATTTAGAAAAGCCGTTTTTACGTCCATCTGCCAGATCTCATAGTCATGGAAGGCAGCAATGGCAAGTATGATCCGAATGGATTTGATCATAGCCACTGGAGAAAAGGTTTCGTCATAGTCCACTCCTGGTTTTTGACGAAAACCTTGTGCAACGAGTCTAGCCTTATAGGTTTCCACCTGCCCATCTACACCATGTTTCTTCTTATAGATCCATTTGCATCCAACGGGTTTTACCCCAGGTGGAGCAACTTCCAGGGTCCACACTTTATTGGTGTACATGGACTCCATTTCAGATTGCATAGCATCCAGCCACTTGTCACAGTCCCTACTGATAATGGCCTGCCTGAAACTAGTCGGATCATCTTCTTCCAAGATGCAATCCTCTCAATCTTCATCTATGAGAAAACCGTATTATCTCTCGGGCAAATGAGAAATCCTACTAGATCTGCGGAGTGGCTGAGGTTCGTCCGGGGTTATTGAATCTTCTGGTTCCTCCAAACCTTCAGCTATAGTTTGTTCTTCTGGAATTTCTTCCAGTTCTACCGTGCTCCCACTAATTTCTTTTGCAAGAAATTCCTTTTCTAAGAAGACAGCGTGGCGAGTAACAAACACCTTCTGTTCCTCGGTGTGGTAGAATAGGTATCCGTGCGAATGCATTGGATATCCAACAAACTTACAAAAGAATGACCGTTCCTCTAGCTTGTCCGGTTTCTGTGTTTTCACATCGGCCGGACATCCCCATATCTTAATACCCTCAAGACATGGCTCCTTTCCTTTCCATATTTCATACGGAGTTGTAGGCATAGATTTGGAAGGAACCTGATTCAAAAGATATGTCGCTGTTTGAAGCGCATGTCCCCAGAATGAAAGAGGCAACTCAGCATCACTCATCATGGAGCGAACCATGTCCAATAGGGTATGATTCCTCCTCTCCGACACACCATTGTGTTGTGGTATATACGGAGGAGTAAGCTGAGAGAGAATTCCATTCTCTTTTAAATATTCTAGGAATTCCGTGCTTAACTACTCTCCTCCTATATCAGATCGGAGGATCTTGATACTTTTGCTAGTCTGGCTCTCTACTTCGTTTCTGAATTCTTTGAATTTCTCAAAAGCATCAGATTTGTGTTTCATAAGATACACATTTCTGAATCTAGAGAGATCGTTAGTGAATGTGATAAAGTACGAGAACCCACCCTTTGCATGTATAGACATCGGACCACATACATCACTGTGTATGAGTCCTAAGAGCTCTGCTGCCCTTTCTCCATGCCCGGTGAACGGAGATTTGGTCATCTTTCTTTTGAGACAAGACTGACAAGTTTCATAAGATGAAAATTCGAATGTATTCAAGAGTCCATCTTTATGCAACTTACTTAGTCTTTTCTCTCCGATATGACCAAGTCTACAATGCGACAAGTAGGATTCGTTCGTATCTGAACTCTTCCTCTTGCGTGTGTTTTGTACATTGAGAACTGTGTTTTGATTTAGAACATAGATACCATTACACAGTGTACCTTCTGCAACCAGTACCTTATCAAGGTAAATGTTCATGATATTTCTATCAAGAACAAAGTTTATCCATCTTTATCAACTAAAGAAACTGATATGATGTTGCAAAGCATGGAAGGCACATAGTAGCAATTGTTCAAAATCATAGTATTGCTATTTGGCAATACTAGGTGATATTCACCGACGGCGGCAGCATTAACTTGTGCTCCGTTCCCCACTCTGAGGTACATATCACCAGGTCCCACTATCCTACTTTTTCTCAGTCCCTACAATAAATTACAGATATGAGATCCTGATCCGGTATCGAGTACCCAGGAGGTAGGATTGACCGAAAAACAGTTCTCAATAACAAGAACACCTGAAGAAGACCCAACAATATGTTTCTTCTTCGATGGGGTTATCAAAGAATTCAAACTTTCCTCTTTCCCTTGCTCATACTTATGACAGTTTTCATAAGTTAGAGCCGAACCGACGTTCCCCAGCCCCAAATAAGAATTTGGATCGGTCAAGCGATACAATTTATTATCTTGATTAGGGCGTGAAATGGTTGCTACCTGGAGAGAGAGAGAGGGAAAACACTCAGCTTGCGCTCTTGCAAGATTAGATTGGTTTATTAATTTATCTAATCAGGATGCCTCCCACCGTTTCCTCAAATTCTTCTTCAAACCCTAAAAGAATAACTAGTCAGGATTAATCGCACGTCACATTACTTACTTAACCTTTCAGCCAGGCTGGTGTTGGTACTTCGAGGGAGGTTTTCCAATGCTTTCGCGAAGTTCCTTAATTACATAACATCTTTTCCCTGGAGGCGTAGCCCCGCTAACACCGTTTTAGACACCTACTTGGTTTATAACATTGATTGTTAAGTGAAAAAATCTCCCAAGAGTAATCCTACTCATCAGTGGGATCGGGATCCAACTATCATTGTGTGATGCACTAGATAGAATCCACTCTAGTTACCATACGCCAGAAGGTATGCTAAATCTGCAAGTTTTCTGTATGTTTGAAACTCCCGATGTGGTTTTTGCCCCTAGCGGTTTATGACCTTGACAAAGGCCAACAAATCATAATCCACTAGTCAAGTTCAACTCGTTATTATCCTGGATTAATCTCGACCCACCCATACATACCCTTGACAAAGGCCAACAAGGTTGTATGATTGTCCTAGATAATCACATCTTACCATGCAACAAACAAGCAATATCTAGCTACCGTACACTACGCCTTGATAAAGGCCAACAAACGCAGCACGAATACTAGGTACGACTCATTTGAAATGACGTAGGGCTACAGCTGGGTTTTTGGCGAAAAACCCGTTAACGTAATGAACTTGATATCGTTGAAGGAATCTGAGTAGTTTAGTATATATATAGTAGCGAAAACCTTTGCTCAAGAGGTCACTCCCTATGAAGGGATCCCGGCTCTTTCCTCGTCGAATGAGGTGCAGGATATTCCAAACTGAATACCACGATGCAAAGCAAAAAATAGTCGACTATAGTGAAGTTATTGCCCTGACGCAAACTTTTACTCAAGGGGTCACTCACGGTGAAGGGATCTCGGCCCTTGCCTCATCGAATGAGGTGCTGGATATTCCAAACTGAATATCACTATGCAAAGCAAAAGAGAACGTCTGTAATGTCAGTTTTTAAAGCTTGGTTCCAATAACATCTTTTAGGTTTATTATCTTGCATTAATCAAAATTAATGCGGTCCCATCAATTTTGTAACCTATCACACCAGAAAAGAACGAAAATATGATGTACGTATACAAAATTTTGTAACCTATCACACTGCGCCCCGTCATCACCCGTTAGGTTTCTTAACTAATGACAGAGCGGGGGCTGGACTAGCGCTGGTGCAAAACATATACAATATCTACCAGTATATATATAAGTATATATAACATTCGTCCCAGACATGATAATAAACAACATCACAGATAACAATACAGAATGGTGGATAATCATGGAGCCCTGGGTTTCATTTGAGCCGCAAATAAAACCCGACGTTCCCGGTCGTGTGGATAGCCTGTGCAATGAAAACCTGTACCCCCTACGAGTGCGGCGAATAGCCCGCCAATTCTAGAATGAAGCCCCCTCCGTCTCAACGCCATGAGATGCGGGCTTGTTGCCTTCTAGAATCCGACTATTCATGCACCCCTCCGTGGGGTAATCATAATACAGAAAAAGAAAATAATATGTACAAATGGTGACATCGACCTCAACCCGGTCGTGCGCCAAAGTAATATACAATCCGGCAAAGACGGTAGTCCACATGTCAGGCGCTCGCCCCGCAATAACAAATGTACAAATGAATTTAAACTGTATTTCTAACATTGCATCACATGCTTTCCATCACTACTATCCAACCACAATCACAGAACAAGCACACAACATCAACGCGAATGTCATGTTCGCAAAACCCGTCTAAAGGAACATATAGCAATTAGACGAGTTTTACCGATCGAGTGACATTCACGGTCGCAGATAAAAGTTAATGAACTGTAAACAATTAAACAGTGTTAAATGTAACGAATTTGAAACACATCAAGTTGCCTCAAACTCAAAACTACAGAGAATCAAATTTGAGCAAATTTAAACAACAACAGAAAACCAAAATCCTAGAGATAAGTTCCCAGAACAAAAACCAATGCACAATTCCCTAGAAAAACCGAGTAAGCCGGATATTTGGGGTCTGTGTCCGGCCAAAGTTAGGTGGAACTGCCTCGTTTTGTTCTGGGTACTTCTCATAAGGTAAAGACCACTCTGCACATGTTTAAAAAAATTTCAGAGACCTTTTAAAATTAACAGAAAGCGCAGTTTTGGTGTTGCTGTTACAGAGTCGTTGTTTTAACATTGTTTAAACCTGCTAGACTAGGGTTTATGGGCTGGCTCTAATACCATGAAGGGTTACCCTAGTGCCCCGGCCAACTTCCGTGGCCAAATGCGAAACAAAATTTTTATAGCGAACAAAAACTTGGCACTAGAATAAAGCTTAACCGGATCTTTAACCATAAACCTAGTTAGCTAATTGTGAGTTCTATCTACTATGAAAGAATATATACCAAGTGGCTCAAGTCCTTCGGTCTTCTCTCCTCGTCATGTGCTCCAAGTGGTCTCCTTGAACTTGCTTGATCTCCAACTCCGGCTCCATCGGTCCTGCGGGATCGAGCTTGTTCTCCGGCCTTGCCTTGTCATAGATGATCCACCCGGGGAATATGATCCATGGCTCTAGCTCCTAATCAAATGACTATAAGGAGCAACTAGAGAACTTGGGTTGCTAAACTAAGTAGTCTAGGATGTAGTGAGGTTTTCTAAGTGTTTGCTATCTTTTTTCTAACCTTTTCACTTGTTTCTCAACACATGAGAATGTTAGTGAAGAGGAAGAAGATGAAGATGGAGGAAAGCAAGAGGAGGGAAGAGCTTGAAGAGAAAATGGAGCTCAAGAAAATTATGAAGCCAAGCATGAGAGATAAATTCACACACAAGAGTTTTGTATGCTCATTTCTTTCATTAAACAATAGCAACCATGCTTCAATAGTAAACACAAAATGAATTATAAATTCATTTGTAAACTATTGATGCATGGTCAACTTCATACCTCCCTCACCTCTCACTTTACACCTCATTTCCATTTATCAAATAAATGGAAAATACAAAATGAGGTGGCCACCTTCTAGAAGGAAATCTGTAATAAATACGGATTTCAGTCTACAGTACATATATACCGGCAATCAGATAAAAATCCGAACATCCAAAGAGATAGAATAACACGAAGAACGTAATTCTACAATATATATATATATATATCGAAATACATATACGTAAATTATTAAATCAATACCCGATTTAATAATCCGGCTCACACCCGAACCGGCTTGTATTACCAATTGTCCGATCAAAAGTCCGAGTACAAAGTACATCGATCGATCGAACCCTGCACGTATCCAATACGGCTACTACATCATTTCGCCTGAATCAGGGAAACCCTCTGTGTGGGACTCTAAAGACTCGACAGTACTCTGGCAGTGGGTTTAACCACAAGCACGTCAGCGGCACTAGCTGTACGTAACGGCTGCACAGGTACCAGTCGAAAGGAAGGCCGATGAGTGAACTCATCCGGATCTCCTACTGAGCCTATCCGTGACAATATCCATACAATACGGTCTCTTCGTCAAAGAGTATCGCATACCAAGTCTAGGGAGTGGTGAACGTAAGACCCTAATAACCTGATAAGTCGTGCCGATGTGGCTCCGGACCAATCCGGGAAACTACTGATCAACTTATTAGTAAATCCCATCTGCCTTGGCCAAGGTCTTATGGTCCTGACCAATCGAATCATAGTGCGATATCAACTCCCTATACCGAGAGAGACGAATCCCCGACAATCGCTCATTGCCTCCACGCGGCTCGGGACTGAACCCAACCAAAACCTGTTTGCACGACTCAGTAGAACCGTGATAAGGTAGTGATCAAAGTCCAGTGGGAACTCACACGAGACAAATGTTGATCTCGGGTCCAAAGAATAACCTGTACACATGTCACCTGAGAACTTCCATCTGACGATAGGTATAGTACCACATGGAAGTTCTTGGCGAGTCCGTCCAGTGTACTCACCCCAGTGAGCACCTGTATACGATCAAGGGTACATCAGACCAATGGCTGTGAGACCAACCATCCCCCGACAGGGGTAGAAACGTATACACTAGTCTACTCTGGAGTATCAATGCCCAGTCTCGATACTCACTTGTCTAGGGACCAGTTAAGGATGTGCTTGTGGACTACCCTGCTCCCACAAGTATGATCGCCATCACAACGCAGGTAGTCAAGAAAGATCCTAGGGTCTTCATCAACATGTAACCGCAATATGTAATAACGAGTATAACATATGCCATGTTAAAATAAAGACAAACCATAATAGTATACTACCGTATCGAGACTTCATCAATATGTGCAAGCTAGATATAACAACAACAGAAATAAATACACATATCCTGACAAAGACAAGTCGAATAATATACTATAAAACTGAGCAAGATTGTTCTGTACATACATATCCTTAGCATCCATATGTATACATATACAATACTGGCCTCTAGGGCATACATATCCAACAACTCAACACTTGAGCAGAGTTCAAAAAGTACCCAGAAACTTGCCACAACTCCTATGAACCAGCCATAGAAGGGCCAACCAATGCCTCACATATGGCACCGCTGAACTACCATAAACCCTAGGGTTTGATGGCGGTTCTGATGGTCACATAATCAAGTTAGGGTTTCGTTCTTCTAGAGGGTTCACAGATTCGTTTGCAAGATTTTCTGAAAATTTTAAACTCGGAAAAAATCCAACTCTTGAAAAATTTCCAGCGGGGAAAAATTGGGTTATTGGTATCCGTACAAACTTTTTAATATCGTCTAAATAACCCGAATACATGTTAGGATTACGATTATGAAACACTCCGAGTTGCTTTTGCAGAAAGTTAACATCACATGAAAATTTAGCAAAAAGAAACAACACCTGAAACCCTAAAACCCAGAGACTGGAACACCATGAAAATTTGAAGCCCACAGGAGAAAGATGAACCGAGCTCTCCGATTTTGAGAGCAATGTGGCCGGCCATTTTTGCAAAAAACATCCTCAAATTTTCTCAGTGTTCATGTCATATCTCATACAACATTCTGCAGTTGTTTAAAAAAAATTTAGAAGACTTTTTAAATTCGACAGAAACCAAGTTTTCGTATCAGGTGTTTTGGAGTAGTTTCGGTTTCGTAAACCTAGCAAATATCGTCTAATTTTCTAGCATGGCTCTGATACCACTGTTGGGTTGCCTAGCGCAGTAACAAGTTTTCGGGATGCATCGTCCATGCCAATTTTAAAATTTTGCCGTCCTAGTAAACCTTAACCATAGAATCGCTACTAGAAAACCCGACGAAACATAATCTAAACACTTTACATCTAAAGTGAACAAGGAATACAACCTTTGTAGACCGGTCCTTCAATTCAATAGCTCCGTGTAGTAGTCCCTTCGCTGTGATCATGAACTCCCGGACTCTAGAGAGGCACCCATGAAGAAACGAACAAGCTTGCGTCGAAATCTTTGAGGCCGAAGATGATCTACGTCGAGAAGACACTAACCCAAGCTACCTCTTCACTAATTGTAGAATTAGTGAAGCAAACACCCTATACTAAATGGCAAGTGGTAGAGGATGATGAAGTAGGAATTTTTCTCACTTTAGATTTAACTTTCTCACAATTTTTTTGTCACTTTTTCAAACCCTAGAAAACTTTTTTTCTTTTTGGAAGAAGAAGATGAAGCAAGTGATGAAAGAATAATCAAGTGAGGTTAGAAATGCAACCATGGTGAGTGTATGTCATGCACTAACCATTGTAGAGACTAAACCATGGCTATGGGTTAAGGGTTGGGTTAACAAATACCTTAAGCTAGACAAACAAGTAGAATTAGTCAATGAAACCTATAAGCTTCTACAAGTTTTGAACCATGACTCATTATCCAAATGTTTGAATTACTTAAAACAAATAAAACCCTAACTTTAACCTAGCATGGTGTAAGTCTCATACTAACATGTTACATGTGTAACCTAGCATGACACAACAATATATATCACATATATTTTTTATGTGCAAAGAAAACAATTATCATATATCACATATATGTTAAGTGTATCAAATGTGAGAAAAAGAAAAGCTTAAGTGAGCTAATATTAGTTAATGTAATGTAATATATCAAATATATAATTATACATTAAATTATTAAATCAACTCTTGATTTAATAATCCGGCTATATTACATACAACCGACTAATATCAAATGTAACAACTTATCGAATCAACACTTGATCCGATAACTTCGCTATATCACATATAACCGATCAATGTCACAAGTCGCGAGAGTAGAATACGGTATCACATACTCATATTAATCTCGGTCCCGCACATATCACATATGTGCTCCTACTCCGTTTCTCTTGAGCCAGGAAACCTCTGTGTAGGACTCTAAAGACTCGTCAATACGCCGGCAATAGGTGATGATCATATCAAACACCCACAAGCCGCAAGCGGTCTGCTAAACATAACGGCCACCAGGGTATTGAGCGATCAGAAGATCAACAAGCAAGCCTGCTCGTACTCCTGCGAATCCAATCAGTAACACTACCGTACAGTCCGGTCTCTTCGTCTGATATGTCGCATATCACAGCCTAGGGGTGGTATAATGTCAGACTCCAATAGCCTGATAAGTCATGCCGATACAAGGTCCATAATGGTTCGAGAAACTACTGGTAACACTTACCAGTAAATCTCAGTAACCTTGGCCAGGGATTTCCTGTTATGGCCAATCGAGCATACGCAACATCAACTCCCAATACCAGGAGAGACGAAACCCCTCCTATCGCTCATTGCCTCCATGTGACTCGGGACTGTACCCAAAAACCACCTTTTTGCACGATCTCTTGACCGTGGTATGGTGGAAATCAAAGCACAGTGGGAATCACACAAGACTCTATGACGATCTCGGGTCTATAGACTAACCTATACCAGTGTCACCAAAGAACTACTATCCGACGATAGGTATAATACCATCTAGGAGTTCTCGGCGAGTCCGTCCAGTATACCCAGTCTCCACTGAGCACCCGTATACCTTCTCTGATGTCAAACACCAATGGATATGGGATCATCTATCGCCTATCATATGGGTCAAGAAGCGTATACTCTAGTCTACTCTGGAGTATCGATGCCCTGTCTTGAGACTCTCTCGACTAGGAACATTTGAAGGATGTACTTATCGATTACCCTGTCCCCACTAGTATGATCTACATCACAATTCTGGTAGTCAAGTACTCATCCTAAGGGCTTTATCAACATGTAATAGAGAGACAATAAGTGTACATGTTAAGATAAAGTGTAACCAGATAGCATACTATCATGTCGAGCAAGAAAGTCCTCCCTATATATGTCCAAGCATCCACTACAATATACATCATATATACAGTAATGGCCTCTAGGGCATAAATATAACTAACAATCTCCCACTTGCACTAAGGCCATCTGTTGTAGTATCCAATACCCAACAATTTAGCAGTGGTTGTAGTATCTCATACTCAACCATCTCATAGAAGTCTCTCTAGGAGTAAGGCCTTTGTGAGTGGATCCGCTGTGTTATCCTTTAGGTCTACTCTCCTAACCTCGATCCTTTGGAGATCAACCATCTCCCTGATCAGGTGATACTTGCCTCAGAATATGTCTGGAACGCTGATGGGAACGGTGTTCCTAGGATAAAGCCATAACTCCATTGTTGTCACAATAATACTTATTGGACGCTCAATGGTTGGAACCTTGTTCATCTCATGAAAAAGAAATGTCCAGACAGCCACTTTGGCAGTATCATTGGTAGCAATGTATTCAGCCTTTATTGTCTAGTAAGTCATGGTATCTAGCTTGGAACTCATCCAACATACCATCCCTGCACTGAGGGTAAAGACAATGCCTGTGACTGACTTTCAGTCGACCTTATCACTCTGAAAGCTCAAACCAAGAACTTTCTTTTAGTGCTTCTCAAGTACTTAAGAATGTCCTCCACAGCTTTCCAGTGATTCTCCTAAGATCCGATTGATTCCTGATCACTACACCTAGTGAGTCATCTATATCTAGTCTGGTACATAACATCGCATACTCTGATAGAGCCTACTGCCGAAGCATAGGGTATCCCTTGCACGCGAGCTCTCTCCAAATCAATCTTGGAAGACATCTTTTTGGAGAGAGTGATTCATGAGTAAGTGGGCGAACCACCACGCTTAGAATCCTCCGTACTAAACCCCTTTAGTATGGTGTTATACCTGGATTTGGGACACTCCCAACATCCATATAGATCTATCAACATAGATCATTATCCACAAGATGTAGCAGGTATCATCCAAATCTTCTATTGAGAATCCCCGTGATAAGAGGAGCTTGACCGAGTGTAGCATAGGAAACCATTTCCTATCAAGAGTATATTATCTACGTACAATACGTGGAAGACGACCTTACTCTTTACACCCTTCTTTTATATACAAGGTTCATCTACTATTTTGATGAAGTCAAACTCTTTGACTGTCACATCAAAACAGATGTTCCAACTCCGCGATGCTTGCATTGATCCTGATGGACTTAAGCATAGCTTTGAAAGTCTCAACTTTTCCATCTACACCAAGAATCTCCTCAAGATCCATTTTCTCCCAATGGGTTTTACCCTTTCAGGTGCAACATGCAAAGTCATACTTTGTTGGTGTACATGGATTCCATTTTTGATCGCATAGCATCCAGCCTTTTCACAGAGTCCTACTCGTGATGGCCTGCCTGAACCTAGTTGGGCCATCATCTACAATGATGCAATCCACGCTCCCATTGTCACCGAGAAGACCGTACTATCTCTCAAGTGGATGAAGAACCTTACCAGATTCGCGGAGAGGCTGAAGATCGTTGGAGACTATTGAATCCTTTGGTTTCACCAAATCACCAGCTGTTAGTTTGTCTAGTTGGAACTCCTTCCAGTTCTACCTCATGACCACTAATTTCTTCACAATAAATTCCCTTTCTAAAAAGGTGGCATGCTGAGAAACAAAACACCTTTCGTTCCTCGGTTAGGTAGAAGATATACCCTCGCAAATATTTGGAATATCCTAACAAACTTATACAGAACTGACCTTTCCTCGAGCTTGTACGGATTTTGCCTTTCAACATAGGCCGGACAATCCTATATCTTAACTCGTTTAAGACATGGTCTCTTCCCATTCCATATCTCATATGTAGTGGTAGGCCCTGATTTGGATGGAACCCCTTCAATAGGTATGCAGATTCTCAAATGCATAACACCCAAAAGGAAACAGGTAACTCAGCAGTATTCATCATAAAGTGCGCCATATCTCATAGGGTGCGATACCTCTGCCCCGATACACCATTGTGATATGGTGTATATGAAGGAGTAAGCTGAGAGAGAATCTCATTCTCCTTTTAGAAACTCCAGAAACTCCATGCGCAAGTATTCACCTCCTCGATCACATCGTAGGACTTAATACCTTTACCCGTCTGGTTCTCAACTTCAAGTTTATATTCCTTGAATTTCTCAAAAGTTTCAGACTCGTGTTTCAACAGGAACACATGTCCGAATCTCGAGAGATGATCAGTGAATATAATGAAGTACAAAGAACCTACCCTGGCATTTGTAGACGTAGAACCGTATACATCATCATGTATCCGTCCCAAGAGTTCAGTAACTCTTTCTCTGTTTCCAGAAAATGGAGTATTGGTCATTTTAATTTTGAGACAAGACTAGCAAGTATCATAAGATGAAAATTCGAACAGATTCTCATATTCATCCTGATGTAACTTAGCTGGTCTGGTCATATTGATATGACCTATTCTACAATGCCACAAGAAGGATTCGTTCATTTCTGAACTACTCCTTTTGTGTGTGTTCTAGATACTTAGAACTGTGGTTTGATTTAGAACGTGTATGCTATTTCATAACGTGCCTGATCCAATCAACTCTTGATTAAGGAAAATGTTCACAACATTATCCTCCTATACAGAATTATATCCTTCTTTAACTCATTAAAGAAACCGATGTAATGTTGTATATCAGGTTCGGTATGTAATAACATTCATTCAGAATCAATGTATTAATATAAGGTGATATCTGCCGACTGACTTGGCTGCAACAATTGTACCATTCTCTAACACTTAGAGACATATCACCCATTCTCAGTTATCTACCTTTCTGTAGACCATATAATATATTGCATATGCGGGATCCTGATCTGGTATCACATACCCAGGACGTAGAGGATACTGAGAAACAGTTCTTGGTAATGAACACACCCGAAGAAGATACATCAACATGTACTTTCTTTGTTTGGGTTGCATGGAAATCCGGATATTCCCCTATTTCCTGCTCTGTTTTATAACAATTATAAGAAAGAACAGAACCAACGTTCCCTAGCACAGTAGAATAAGCAGGTTCGGTCAATGCATCCATATTATTATCTTGATTAAGGCGTTGAATGGTTACACTAGCGCCCCGGCCAACTTCCATGGCAAAATGCGGAACAAAAATTTTATAGGGATACAAAACTTGGCGCTAGGATAACACTAAACTAGATCTTTAACCATAAACCTAACTAGCAAAAGAAAGTTCTATCTACTATGATAGAAAGTATACCTAAAGAAAACGAGTCCTTCGGGTCTTTGATCCTCTTCTTAAGCTCCTCGATGGAAGTATGGATCGTGCTTGAACTCCGGCCTCCTTGTGTCAACGATGATCCACCCGAGAGTTCTAATCTTGAGCATAACCTCTAACTTGAGGTAAATAGAACACTTGGGTTGCTAGACTAAGTGATCTAGAGTGAGTAGAGAGTGGTTTTGGTGGCTTGGTCTCAATGGCCCTTGATTTTCAACTCATGAAACACAGAGGCTTGAGAGAGATGAAGAAGAGAAAGCAACCATGAGAGAGAATGTGTCATGATCAAATGAAGGGTGAGCTCTCATACTAGGGAAAAAGAATAATCAAAATTTTATTAAGATAATTGTCATGGTTGATGTTGATTTAACCATTATCATGTCACAATTAATGCTAAGCACAAATATCTTATGCTCAAAAAATATCTAAGTCAATAAAGGTCAACATGGTCAAATGGTCAAACCAAATTAGCCATAACACAATTATCTCTAATAAAAGATTAATAATCAATTTCCCCTTCTCATTAAGGTTTTAATCAAGTCACTGGTCAAATCCCTAATGAGGTATCTCTTTCTTTGCCTCTGTCAACTATATATACATACCAGCATCCGTGTTCCGAGGAACACGAATACAATGAGACTGAACCAATCCAAAATCAAATACTAGGATCCGGCTTAAACGAAAGCCCGCTAGTATCAACTGCCCGAACACCAAACACGCACAAGTGCATGTATGTGATCGATCCCTTTCGTAAAACCATACGACCTCTACTCGTTTCGCCCGAAGCTGGAAAACCCTCTGTGTGGGACTCTAAAGACTCGACAGTACTCTGGCAGTAGGTTTAACCACAAGCACGTCAGCAGCCCTAGCTGTACGTAACGGCTACCCAGGTACCTGTCGAAAGGAAGGCCGACGAGCAAACTAGTCCGAACTCCTACTGAGCCTATCCGTGACAATATTCGTACAGTCCGGTCTCTTCGTCAAAGAGTATCGCATACCGGGTCTAGAGGGTGGTGAACGTCAGACCCTAATAACCTGATAAGTCGTGCCGATGTAGCTCAGGACCAATCCGGGAAACTACCGATCAATCTATCAGTAAATCCCAACTGCCTTGGCCAAGGACTTATGGTCCTGACCAATCGATCACTGTGCGATATCAACTCCCAATACCAGGAGAGACGAATCCCCAACAGTCGCTCACTTCCTCTATGTGGCTCGGGACTGAACTCAACCAAAACCTATTTGCACGACTCAGTAGAGCCGTGGTAGGGTAGTGATCAAAGCTCAGTGGGAACTCACACGAGACAAATGCCGATCTCGGGTCCAAAAACTAACTTGTACACATGTCACCTGAGAACTTCCATCTGACGATAGGTATAGTACCATCTGGAAGTTCTTGGTGAGTCCGTCTAGTGTACTCACACCCAGTGAGAACCTCTATACGATCTTGGGTGCATCAGACCAATGGCTGCTGGACCAACTATCCCCCTGACGGGGCTAGAAACGTATACACTAGTCTACTCCGGAGTATCAACGCCCAGTCTCGATACTCACGCGACTAGGGACCATTTAAGGATGTGCTTATGGTCTACCATGCTCCCACAAGTATGATCGCCATCACAACGCAGGTAGTCAACCAAGATCCTAAGGGCATTATCAACATGTAACCGCAATATGTAATAACGAGTATGACATATGCCATGTTAAGATAATAAAAACCATAACAGTATACTACCGTATCAAGTCTTTATCAATATGTGCAAGCTGGAAATAACAGCAATAGAAATAAATACACATATCCTGACAAAGACAAGTCAAATAATATACTATAAAACTGAGCAAGATTGTCCTGTACATACATATCCCTAGTATCCATATGTATACATATACAAACTGGCCTCTAGGGCATATATATCCAACAATCTCCCACTTGCACTAAAGGCTAGTAATTGGCGTACCGAATACCCAACGTCTGCACTAAGGCCAGCTATTGGCGTACCGCATGCCCAACATCTTAAAAAGTCGCTCGAACTGTGCTTGAGGGAAGGCCTTTGTAAATGGATCCGCCGTGTTCTCTTTTGTATCCACTCTCCGGACTTCGATCTCCTGGCGATCTACGATCTCCCTGATCAGGTGATACCGCCTTATGTGCCTGGATTTCTGATGGGATCGTGGTTCCTTCACTAAAGCTATAGCCCCATTGTTTTCGCAATACAAAGGTATTGGGTCAATAATGGACAAAACTACCAGAAGTTCAGCTATGAACTTCTTCATCCAGACCGCCTCTTTTGCACTATCGCTTGCAGCAATGTATTCAGCCTCCATCGTCGAGTCTGCGATGGTATCCTGTTTGGAACTCCTCCAACATACCGCCCCTTCGTTGAGGGTAAACACAAAACCCGAGATAGACTTGCTGTCATCCTTGTCACTCTAGAAGCTTCGGTCGGTAAAGGACTCGACCCTGAGGTCTCCATTACCGTAAACCAGGAGCATCTCCTTAGTCCTTCTTAGGTACTTGAGAATGTTCTTTACTGCTGTCCAGTGGTTCTCACCTGGGTCTGAATGATACCGGCTAACCACGCTTAGCGCGTAAGCTACATCTAGTCTTGTACATAGCATCACATACATTATAAATCCTACCGCCGAAGCGTAGGGTATTGTGTTCATGCGAACCCTTTCCTCATCAGTCTTGGGAGACATCTCCTTGGAGAGGGTGATTCCGTGCAATGCGGGTATGTTACCGTGCTTGGAATATTCCATACTAAATCTCTTTAGTACGGTCTCTATGTACCTGGACTGCGAAAGTCTCAATAATCTCTTAGATCTATCCCTGTAGATCTTGATCCCCAGAATGTACAAGGCATCACCTAGGACTTTCATGGAGAACCATTGCGATAAGAATAGCCTTACCGATTGTAGCATAAGAATGTCATTTCCTATCAAAAGAATGTCGTCCACGTACAAGACTAGGAATACGACAGTTCGTCCTACAATCTTCTTATAAATACAAGGCTCATCTTCGTTCTTGATGAAATCAAAATCTTTGACTGTTTCATCAAAACAGATATTCCATCTCTGCGATGCTTTCTTTAAACCATAAATGGATTTAAGTAACTTGCACACCTTCCTGCTGCTCCCACTGTCTACGAAACCTTCCGGCTGATCCATATAAAAGGACTCTTCTAAACTTCCGTTCAGAAAAGCCGTTTTTACGTCCATCTGTCTGATCTCATAGTCATGAAAAGCAGCAATGGCAAGTAGGATCTGAATGGATTTGAGCATAGCCACTGGAGAAAAGGTTTCGTCATAGTCCACACCTGGTCTTTGACGAAAACCTTTTGCAACGAGTCTAGCCTTATAGGTTTCCACCTGCCCATCTACACCAAGTTTCCTTTTGTAGATCCATTTGCATCCAACGGGTTTTACACCAGGTGAAGCAATATCCAAGGTCCACACTTTATTGGTGTACATGGACTCCATTTCTGATCGCATAGCATCCAGCCACTTATCAGAGTCCAGCCACTTATCAGAGTCCCTACTGATAATGGCCTGCCTGAAACTAGTAGGATCATTTTCTTCCAAGATGCAATCCTCTCGATCCACATCTATGAGAAAACCGTAGTATCTCTCGGGAGGATGAGAAATCCCACTAAATCTGCGGAGTGGCTGAGGTTCGTCTGGGATTATCGAATCCTGAGGTTCTACCAAATCTTCAGTTACAGTTTGTTCCTCTGGAATTTCTTCCAGTTCTACCGCGCTCCCACTAATTTCTTTTGCAAGAAATTCCTTCTCTAAGAAGACGGCGTGGCGAGCAACAAACACCTTCTGTTCCCCGGTGTGGTAGAACTGATATCCTTGCGAATGCTTAGGATATCCTACAAACTTACACAAAACTGACCGTGCCTCAAGTTTTATCCGGGTTCTGCTTCTTTACATAAGCTGGACAACCCCATATCTTAATAAAATTAAAGTATGGTCTCTTCCACTCCCATGTTTCATATGGGGAGGTAGGCACGGATTTGGTTGGATATCTATTCAATAGATATGCTGCTGTTAAAAGCGCATGTCCCCAAAATGAAAGAGGTAACTCGGCGTTACTCATCATGAAGAGAACCATGTCCAATAGGGTACGGTTCCTCTGCTCCGATACACCGTTGTGTTGTGGTGTATACGGAGGAGTAAGCTGCGAGAGAATTCCATTCTCTTTTAGGTAATCTAGGAATTCTGTGCTTAAGTACTCCCCTCCTCTGTCAGATCGGAGGATCTTAATACTTTTGCCAGTCTGGTTCACTACTTCGGTCCTGAATTCTTTGAATTTCTCAAAAGCTTCAGATTTGTGTTTCATAAGATACACATATCCGAATCTAGAGAGATTGTCAGTGAATGTGATGAAGTACGAGAACCCACCCCTTGCATGTATAGACATCGGACCACATACATCACTGTGTATGAGTATTAAGAGCTCTGCTGCTCTTTCTCCATGTCCGGTGAACAGAGATTTGGTCATCTATCCTTTGAGACAAGACTGACAAGTTTCATAAGATGAAAATTCGAACGTTTTCAAGAGTCCATCTCTATGTAACTTACTTTGTCTTTTCTCTACGATATGACCAAGTCTATAATGCCACAAGTAGGATTCGTTCGTATCTGAACTCTTCCTCTTGTGTATGTTTTGTAAATTGAAAACTGTATTCTGATTTAGAACATAAATACCATTACATAGTGTACCTTCTGCAACCATTACCTTATCAAGGTAAATGTTCATGATATTTCTATCAAGAACAAATTTATATCCATCTTTATCAAGTAAAGAAACTGATATGATGTTGCAAACCATGGAAGGTACATAGTAGCAATTGTTCAAAGTCATAGTATTGCCATTTGGCAACACTAGGTGATATTCACCGACGGCTGCAGCATTAACTTGTGCTCCGTTCCCTACCCTGAAGGACATATCACCAGGTCCAACTATCCTACTTTTTCTCAGTCCTGCAATAAATTACAGATATGAGATCCTGATCTGGTATCTAGTACCTAGGGGTAGGACTGACCAAAAAGCAGTTCTCAACTACAAGAACACCTGAAGGAGATGCAATAGTATGCTTCTTCTTCGATGAGGTCATCAAGGAATTTATGCTTTCGTCTTTCCCTTGCTCATACTTATGACCGTTGTCATAAGTTAGAGCCGAACCGACGTTCTCCAATCTCGAATAAGAATTTGGATCGGTCAAGCGATACATTTTATTATCTTGATTAGGGCGTGAAATGGTTGCTACCTAGAGAGAGAGAGAGAAACACTCAGCGTGCGCACTTGCAAGATTAGATTGGTTATAAATTTATCTAACCAGGATGGCTCCTATTGTTTCCTCGAATTCTTCTTCAAACCATAAAAGAAGAGCTAGTCAGGATTAATTGCACGTCACAATACTTGCTTAACCTTTCAGCCAGGCTAGTGTCGGTACTTCGAGAGAGGTTTTCCAACACTTTCGCGAAGTTTATTAATTACATAACCTCTTTTCCCTGGAGGCGTAGCCCCGCTGACACCGTTCTAGACACATACTTGGTTTATAGCATTGATTGTTAAGTGAAATAATCTCCCGAGAGTAATCCTACTCATCAGTGGGATCGGGATCCAACTATCATTGTGTGATGCACTAGATGGAATCAACTCTAGTCACCTACACTCCAGAAGGTATGCTGAATCTGCAAGTTTCCTGTATGTTTGAAACTCTCGATGTGGTTTTTGCCCCAGGCGTCTTATGACCTTGACGGATGCCAACGAATCATAAAGCGCAAGTCAAGTTCTACCTGTCATTATCCAGATTAATTTAGACCCACCCATACTCACCCTTGACAGATGCCAACAAGGCTGTATGACTGTCCTAAACTAATGCATCTCAATGCCACAAATAAGTAATATTCAGCTACCATACACTATGCCTTGACGGATACCAACAAACACAACACAAATCTAAATACTACTTATCTGAAATAACGGAGGGCTACGGTTGGGTTTTTGGCGAAAAACCCGTTAACGTAATGAACTTGATATCGTTGAATGAACCTGAGTAGTTTTGTAAATATATAGTGGCGAAAACTTTTGCTAAAGAGGTAACTTCCTGAGAAGGGATCTCGGCTCTTTCCTTGTCGAATGAGGTGCAGGATATTCCAAATTGAATACCACAATGCAAAGCAAAAATAATCAACTATAGTGAAGTTATTACGCTGACGCAAAATTTTACCCAAGGGGTCACTCCCGATGAAGGGATCTCGGCCCTTGCCTCGTCAAATGAGGTGCGAGATATTCATAACCGAATACCACTATGTAAAGCAAAAGAGAACGTCTGTAATGTTAGTTTTCAAAATCTGTTCCAACATCCTTTAGGTTTATTTTCTTGCATTAATCAAAATCAATGTGGTCCCATCATTTTAATCCTATCACACCAGAAAAGAATGAAAATACAATGTACGTATATGCCATCCGCATTCGCCACTGAGTCCTGTCATCACCCGTTAGGTTACCTAACTAACGACAGAGCGGGGGCTGGACTAGCACGGGTGCAAAACATATACAACATCTACTAGTATATATATAAGTATATATAACATTCGTCCCAGGCATGATAATAAGCAACATCACAGAATCACATCCAACAATACAGAATGGTGGATAATCTTGGAGCCCCGGGTTTCATTTGAGCCGCAAATAAAACCCGACGTTCCCGGTCATGTGGATAATATGTGTAATGAAAACTTGTACCCCTTACGAGTGCGGCGAATAGCCTGCCAATTCTAGAATGAAGCCCCCTCCGTCTCAACGCCATGAGATGCGGGCTTGTTGCCTTCTAGAACCCGATTATTCGTGCACTCCTCCACGGGGTAATCCTAATACAGAAAAAGAAAATAATATGTACAAACGGTGACATCGACCTCAACCCGGTCTTTCCCCAAAATAATATACAACCTGGCAAAGACGGCAGTCCACATGTCGGACGCTCGCCCCGCAATAACAAATATACAAATGAATATAAACTGTACTTCTAACATTGCACCACATGCTATCCACCACGACAGTCCAACCACAATCTCAGCACAATCATAGAAACATCACCGTGAATGTCACGTACGCAAATCCGTCTAAAAGAACATATAGCAGATAGACGAGTTTACCGATCAAATGAAATTTACGGTCGCAGATGCTAATCTAAGTACCGATAAAAAAATACGAATTTTAAAATTTCGGTCGAGTAAACCTTTCCAAGTGGGCCCCAAGTTCTAATCCAGTACTGAAACAAATCTGGGCCCAAAAATAAACATTCCAGAAACCATAATTCCAAACAAAAGAACCCCAGAAGAAATATTGAGCACAGAAGCCCCAATATCGCCACGGAACCGCGGCCAATATGTGATTTCGCGACGGTTCCGCGGTGTGTTAGAGGGATCATGGGCCCAAATTTCTTGAGGGTTCTTAAAAAAGCCTGCACGATTTTCTGAGACCATAAAATTGATTTTTCGACCACTTTTAAAATTCGACAGAAAACAGAAAATTGGAATTTGGTTTTTGAAAAGTTTTGTCGATCGATATTCTAAACGTGCTGAAACTAGCTAGTATAGTTTTTATGGCCTGGCTCTGATACCATGAAGGGTTACACTACCGCCCCGGCCAACTTCCGTGGCCAAATGCGGAACAAAATTTTTATAGGGATACAAAACTTGGCTCTAGGATAACACTAAACCGAATCTTTAACCATGAACCTAACTAGCAAAAGAAAGTTCTATCTACTATGATAGAAAGTATACCTAAAGAAAACGAGTCCTTCGGGTCTTTGATCTTCTTCTTAAGCTCCTCGATGGAAGTATGGATCGTGCTTGAACTCCGGCCTCCTTGTGTCAATGATGATGCACCCGAGAGTTCCAATCTTGAGCTTAACCTCTAACTTGAGATAACTAGAACACTTGGGTTGCTAGACTAAGTGATCTAGAGTGAGTAGAGAGTGGTTTTGGTGGCTTGGTCTCAATGGCCCTTGATTTTCAACTCATGAAACACTAGGGCTTGAGAGAAAGGAAAAAGAGAGAGCAACCATGAGAGAGAATGTGTCATGATCAAATGAAGGGTGAGCTCTCATATTAGGGAAAAAGAATAATCAAAATTTTATTAAGATAATTGTCATGGTTGATGTTGATTTGACCATTATCATGTCATAATTAATGCTAAGCACAAATATCTTTTGCTCAAAAAATATCTAAGTCAACAAGGGTCAACATGGTCAAATGGTCAAACCAAATTAGCCATAACAAAATAATCTCTAATAAAAGATTAATAATCAATTTCCCCATCTCATTAAGGTTTTAATCAAGTCACTGGTCAAAACCCTAATGAGGTGTCTCTTTCTCTGCCTCTGTCAACTGTATATACATACCCGCATCCGTGTTCCGAGGAACACGAATACAATGAGACTGAACCAATCAAAAATCAAATACAAGGATCCGTCTTAAACCAAAGCCCGCTAGTATCAACAGCCCGAACACCAAACACGCACAAGTGCGCGTATGTGATCGAACCCTGTCGTAAAACCATACGACCTCTACTCGTTTCGCCCGAAGCTGGGAAACCCTCTGTGTGGGACTTTAAAGACCGACAGTACTCTGGCCGTGGGTTTAACCACAAGCACGTCAGCGGCACTAGCTGTACCTAACGGCTACCCAGGTACCTGTCAAAAGGAAGGCCGATGAGCAAACTCGTCCGAACTCCTACTGAGCCTATCCATGACGATATCCGTACAGTCCGGTCTCTTCGTCAAAGAGTATCGCATACTGGTTCTAGGGTGTGGTGAACGTCAGACCCTAATAACCAGATAAGTCGTGCCGATGTGGCTCAGGACCAATCCGGGAAACTACTGATCAAGCTATCAGTAAATCCCAACTGCCTTGGCCAAGGTCTTATGGTCCTGACCAATCGATCATTGTGCGATATCAACTCCCAATACCAGGATAGACGAATCCCCAACAATTGCTCACTTCCTCCATGTGGCTCGGGACTGAACTCAATCAAAACCTGTTTGCACGACTCAGTAGAGCCGTGGTAGGGTAGTGATCAAAGCTCAGTAGGAACTCACACGAGACAAATGCCGATCTCAGGTCCGAAGACTAACATGTACACATGTCATCTGAGAACTTCCATCTGACGATAGGTATAGTACCATCTGGATGTTCTCGGTGAGTCCGTCTAGTGTACTCACACCCAGTGAACAACTGTATACAATCTTGGGTGCATCAGACCAATGGCTGCGGGACCAACCATCCCCCTGACGGGGCTAGAAACGTATACACTAGTTTACTCCGGAGTATCAACGCCCAGTCTCGATACTCACGTGACTAAGGACCATTTAAGAATGTGGTTATGGACTACCCGGCTCCCACAAGTATGATCGCCATCACAACACAGGTAGTCAAGCAAGATCCTAAGGGCTTTATTAACATAAAACCGCAATATGTAATAACGAGTATGACATACGCCATGTTAAGATAAAAACAAACCATAATAGTATACTACCGTATCGAGTCTTTATCAATATGTGCAAACTAGATATAACATCAATAAAAATAAATACACATATCCTGACAAAGACAAGTCAAATAATATTCTATAAAACTGAGCATGATTGTCCTGTACATACATATCCCTAGCATCCCTATCTATACATATACAATACTGGCCTCTAGGGCATATATATCCAACAGGCGTGACATGGTCACTACCAGGAGAGAGAGAGAAGAAAACACTCTGCGTGCGCTCTTGCAGGATTAAATTGGTTATTAGTTTATCTTATCAGGATGGCTCCCACTGTTTTAGTCAAATCTACCTTCAAACCCTAAAAGGTAAGACGAGCCGGGATTAATTACACCCTACAAGTTCGCCAATCATTCGGCCAGGCCAGAATCGGTACTTTGAGGGAGGTTTCCTGTGCTTTCACACGGACCTAATTAAAATAAACCTCGTTTTCCATAGGGCGTAACCCCGTTAACAACTTTCTAGACACCTACTTGATCGGCTAATTGCAATGTGTAAAACTCTCCCAGTAGTAACTCTTACTCGCAGTAGGTATCGGGATCCAACTATCTCATATAAGGTATGCAATCTCATTGCAAATTTCAACAGTTGAAATTCCCAATAATTTTTTACCCCTAGCTTCCTATGACGTTGACGAAGGCCAACAAACCATAGGCCGCTAGTTAAGTTCAACCCGTACATTTCATGATTGAATTAAACCCACCCAAACGACCCTTGACGAAGGCCAACAAAGTCGCATGACTACAATAATCCAACCGCATCTCATGCTTTAGCAGATAAGCACTAGTTAGCTACCGCACACTACGTCTTGACGAAGGCCAACAAACGTAGCACGAATACTAAGTTGTACTTATCTGAAATGACAGAGGGCTACGACAGGTTTTTAAGAAAACCTTTTGCGTAATGAACTTGATCTCGTTGTAGAATCGAGTGATTTTGAAAAGAAGTGTTTTTTAGGCTTTTACTAGTTTCGCTAAAGAGTTCACTCCATGTGAAAGGATCTCGGCTCTTTCCTTATTGAATAAGGTGCAGGATATTTCACAAATACCACTATGCAAAGCAAAAACTATAGAAGCAATCAAAAGACAAACCGTGTGGGTTGTAGCATCTGCTCGTTTCGCTAAAGAGGTCACTCCCGGTGAAGAGATCTCGGCTCTTTCCTTATCGAATAAGGTGCTGGATATTCTATAAGGAATAGCAAGAACTAGAGCTACCAGTTTTTAAACAAGTTTCTACAACATCTTTTAGGTTTCTTTTATTTCATTAATCTCATTAATGAAGTCCCATCAATTTTATGCTTCCTAAGCATCACATATGAAACGAAAGCAACAAGATTAATTATATCTCATATATATAATATAGGCATTCGTCTGAACATATCATAGTGATCACATCACAGAGCAGCAGAAGATAACATATGAAATATTGGATATACTAGGATTTCCGTATTTTAAATTAAGCCAGTATAAAACACGGATTCCACGGTCGCGATGAATAAGCAAACCCACATCCTTAGACCCCTATGAGAGCGGCAAGCAACCCTGCCAATTCTAGAGTTAGGAGACCCGGTCTCGATTCCTCGAGATGGTCTTCCACTGGACCCTAGAACCCGGTTACTTGTGCTCCCCGCCTTGGGTCTATCCTAATGCGGAAAAGTAAATAATATAGATCAATGGTGACATCATCCTCAACCCGGAAATGACCCAATAAAAGAATATTACATACAAACTTTTACATGAATAAAAATGAAAAACTCTCATCTCATATAAAACCCCCGGCTATTCAGAACACGAAGATCCAATATAACATATCATAGCAACATATAACATCACATGTCATCAACATATGTAAATATGCGTATCCCAATTATCGTTGACATATAGCACCGAAACCGGCGTTACACCAAATATTACACTTACGGTCGCAGAAAAGAAAGTGAAAAACTACAACAGTTGGAATCCGCAACCACCTTAGACATCAAAAACCCAATGTATCACATCCTTTGGATTTCATGCCCAACAAAATGAATTCCGTAGACATCACATGCCTAACAATTATAAACCCCGCATTTTAGTCTCGATATTGAAAACACTTTCCAATAACCTGTCGGGTAATTCAACAAGATTCCCGATAACCTGATCGAATGCTCATCGGAAACTTTAGTAGACGGCCGCACCCCCCGAGGCTATTGACGAAGTGCACTAAGGTGGAACAACGCTGCCGCGAGCACCCGAACGGATGCTTTTGGTGACGGGGTTGTCCTACAGTCACTTAGTCAGGGCTATGGGGCATGGCTATCTAGTAAGGTTACCCGGCGAGTATCCGTGTTCACTACGTAATTGCGACGGACTTTTGGCCAACATCAAAATCCCGTGGCAACCGATCAAATGAGACTAAACTGCTAGATTTATAAAATTCAAACTAGTTATCTTATAACTATTTGTGGATTCCAAATACTGTATCACAATCACAGATAGCTAGACGAAGTTAAACTTTTCGATCGAATAAACGAACACCCAAAATTTACTGTGAAGCTCAACACTTGAGCGGAGTTCAAAAAGTACCCAGAAACATGCCACAGCTCCTATGAACCATCCATAGAAGGGCCAACCAATGCCTCACATGTGGCACCGCTGAACTACCACAAACCCTAGGGTTTGATGGCAGTTCTGACAGTCACATAATCGAGTTAGGGTTTCGTTCTTCTAGAGGGTCCACAGAATCGCTTGTAAGATTTTCTGAAAATTTTAAACTCGGAAAAAATCCAACTCTTGAAAAATTTCCAGCGGGGAAAAATTGGGTTATTGATATCCGTACAAACTTTTTAACATCGTCTAAATAACCCGAATACATGTTAGGATTACGATTACGAAACACTCCGAATTGCTTTTGCAGAAAGTTAACATCACATGAAAATTTAGCAAAAACAAACAACACCTGAAACCCTAAAACCCAGAGAATGGAACACCATGAAAATTTGAAGCCCATAGGAGAAAAATGAACCGAGCTCGCCGATTTTGACAGGAATGTGGCCGGCCATTTTTGCATAAAACCCCCTCAAATTTTCTCAGTGTTCATGTCATATCTCATACAACATTCTGCATTTGTTTAAAAAAGTTTTAGAAGACTTTTTAAATTCGACAGAAACCAAGTTTTCGTATCGGGTGTTTCGAACTAGTTTCAGTTTCGTAAACCTAGCAAACATCGTCTAATTTTCTAGCATGGCTTTGATACCACTGTTGGGTTGCCTAATGCGGCAGAAAGTTTTCGGGAGGTATCGTCCATGCCAATTTTAAAATTTACCGTTCTAGTAAACCCTAACCCTATAATCACTCCTCGAAAACCCGACGAAACATAATGTAAACACTTTACATCTAAAGTGAACAAGGAATACAACCTTTGTAGATCGGTCCTTCACTTCAATAGCTCTGTATAATAGTCCCTTCGCTTCGATCATGAACTCCCGGACTCTAGAGAAGCTCCTATGAAGAAATGAACAAGCTTGCATCGAAGTCTTCGAGGCCGAAAATGATCTACGCCGAGGAGACACTAACCCAAGCTATCTCTTCACTAATTGTAGAATTAGTGAAGCAAACACCCAATACTAAATGGTAAGTAGTAGAGGATGATAAAGTATGAATTTTGCTCACTTTAGATTTAATTTTCTCACAATTTTTTCATCACTTTTCCAAACCCTAGAAAACTCTTTTCCTTTTGGAAGAAGAAGATGAAGCGAGTGATGAAAGAATAATCAAGTGAGCTTAGAAATGCAACCATGGTGAGTGTATGTCATGCACTAACCATTGTAGAGACTAAACCATGGCTATGGATTAAGGGTTGGATTAACAAATATCTTAAGCTAGACAAACAAGTGGACTTAGTCAATTAAACCTAAAAGCTTCTACAAGCTTTGAACCATGACTCATTATCCAAATGTTTGAATTACTTAAAACAAATAAAACCCTAACTTTAACCTAGAATGGTGTGAGTCTTATACAAACATGTTTACCTAGCATGACACAATAATATATATCACATATATATTTTCTGTGCAAAGAAAACAATTAACATATATCACATATATGTTAAGTGTATCAAATATGAGAAAAAGAAAAGCTTAAGTGAGCTAATATTAGTTAATATAATGTAATATATCAAATATATAATTATACATTAAATTATTAAATCAATTCTTGATTTAATAATCCGGCTATATTACATACAACCGACTAATATCAAATGTAACAACTTATCGAATCAACACTTGATCCGATAACTTGGCTATATCACATATAACCGACCATTATCACAAGTCGCGAGAATCGAATACGGTATCACATACTCATATTAATCTCGGTCCCGCACATATCACATATGTGCTCCTACTCCGTTTCGCTTGAGCCAGGAAATCTCTGTGTAGGACTCTAAAGACTCGTCAATACGCCGGCAGTAGGTGATGATCATATCAAACACCCACAAGCCACAAGCGGTCTGCTAAACGTAACGGACACCCGAGTATTGAGTGATCAGAAGATCAACAAGCAAGCCTGCTCATACTCCTGCGAATCCAATCAGTAACACTATCGTACAGTTCGGTCTCTTCGTCTGATATGTCGCATATCACAGCGTGGGAGTGGTATAACATCAGACCCCAATAGCCTGATAGGTCATGACGATACAAGGTCCATAACGGTTCGAGAAACTACTGGTAACACTTACCAGTAAATCTCAGCAACCCTGGCCAGGGATTTCCTGTTATGGCCAATCGAGCATTGTGCAACATCAACTCCCAATACCGGGAGAGACGAAACCCCTCCTATCACTCATTGCCTCCATGTGACTCGGGACTGTACCCAAAAACCACCTTTTTGCATGATCTCTTGACCGAGGTAAGGTGGAAATCAAAGCACGGTGGGAATCACACAAGACTCTATGACGATCTCGGTTCTACAGACTAACCTGTACTGGTGTCACTAAAGAACTGCTATCCGACGATAGGTATAATACCATCTAGGAGTTCTCGGCGAGTCCGTCCAGTGTACCCAGTCTCCACTGAGCACCCGTATACCTTCTCTGATGTCAAACACCAATGGATATGGGATCATCCATCACCCATCATATCGGTCGAGAAGCGTATACGCTAGTCTACTCTGGAGTATCGATGCCCTGTCTTGATACTCTCTCGACTAGGAACATTTGAAGGATGTACTTATCGACTACCCTGTCCCCATTACTATGATCCACATCATAATCCTGGTAGTCAAGTACTCATCCTAAGGGCTTTATTAACATGTAATAGAGAGACAATAAGTTTACATGTTAAGATAAAGTGTAACCAGATATCATACTATCATGTCGAGCAAGAAAGTCCTCCTTATATATGTCCAAGCATCCACTACAATATACATCACATGTACAGTAATGGCCTCTAGGGCATACATATAACTAACAAATAGGCAGGTTGAAACCTAAATGGAAGAGTGCATCTATATGGATCAGCTAGAGGGTTTCATTCAGAGTGGGAGCAGCGGTAAAGTATGCAAGTTGCTTAAGTCCATTTATGGACTAAAGCAGGCATTGCGGAGTTAGAACATCTGTTTTGATGAGACAGTCAAAGAATTCGACCTTATCAAAAATCCAGATGAACCATGCATTTAGAGTAAGAGTGTAGGGAGAACTGTGGTATTCCTCATCTTGTACGTGATGACATTCTCTTAATAGGAAATGGCATTCCTATGCTACAGTCAGTCAAAGGATTCTTGTCACAGAGGTTCTCCATGAAGGACCTGGGTGATGCCTCCTACATTTTGGGGATTCAGATCTATCGTGATAGATCTAAACGAATAGTGGGACTTTCACAGTCAAGGTACATCGACACCAAACTGAAAATATTCCATATGGAAGATTCAAAGCACGGTAAACTACCGGCTTGTCACGGAATCACCCTCTCCAAAGAGATGTCTCCAAAGACTGATTTGGAAAGGGCTCGCATATGAATTATACCCTACGCATCTACGGTAGGCTCTATAATGTATGCGATGTTTTATACCAGACCAGATGTAGCATACGCATTGAACGTTGTAAGTCAGTATCAGTCAAACCCAGGGGAGAAGCACTGGATAGCAGTAAAGAACATTCTCAAGTACCTGAGAAGGACTAAGGAGATGTTCTTGGTATATGGCGGAAAAGACCCCCAGATCGAGGCCTTTGCTGACTCCAGCTTCCAGAGTGACAAGGATGACTCAAAGTCCATGTCGGGTTATGTCTTTACCCTGAATAGAGGGGCGGTCTGTTGGAAGAGCTCCAAGCAGGACACCGTTGCTGACTCGACAATAGAAGCGGAGTACATAGCTGCTTGCGATGCCGCAAAAGAAGCAGTCTGGATGAAGAAGTTCCTCACAGATCTTCAGGTGGTTCTGTCCATTGTTGATCCAATACCGCTATATTGCGACAACAACGGCGCTATAGGTTTAGCGAAGGAACCCAGGTCCCATCAGATGTCCAAAACATTTTGAGGCGGTACCATCTGATCAGGGAGATCATAGATCGCCAAGAGATCGAGGTGAGGAGAGTAGATACAGAGAATAACACTGCAGATCCACTCACGAAGGCCATCTCTCAGACATTGTTCGAGAAGCTGATCGAGATGATAGGTCTGCGATACGCCTGTACATAGCCCTAGTGCAAGTGGGAGATTGTTAGTGATGTATGCCCTAGAGGCCATTATTGTATCATACTGGTTTGTATATTACTTAATGGAAGCTTGGGATATTCACAGTTGTATTGACAGTCTTGCTCAAAATGGTAGTATGCTACTTGGTTTGTTTCTAATTCAATATGTTCATGTGTTTTAGCATATTGCTTATACATATTAGTAGAGCCCTTAGGATCTTTGCTTGATTACCAGCGTTGTGATGGCAGTCACACTAGTGGAGGCTGGGTAGTCTATAAGCACATCCTTATATAGATCCCTAGTCATAGGATTATCGAGACGGGGCATCGATACTCCAGAGTAGACTAGTGTATATGCTTCTCATCCCAGCAGGGGAGATGGTCTGTCCCACAGCCATTAGTACGTCGTACTGGAGATAGTATGCAGGTGCTCATTAGGTTATGAGTACATCGGACAGGACTCGTTGGGAACTGCTGGTGAGTATTATACCTATCGTCGGGTAGCAGTTCCCAGGTGACATGAGTACAGCTTAGTCCATCGACTTGACACTGCTACTTTTCCTCGAGTGTGTTCCTACTGTACTTTGATTACTACCCTACCACGGCTCAAAGGAGTCGTGCAAACAGGTAGTAGTTGGGTGCAGTCCCGAAGCACTTGGAGGCAGTGGCGGTTAGATAAGATTCGTCTCTCCCGGTATTGGGGGTTGATATCGTGCTGTGTTTGGAGAGCCATTACACAAAATCCCTGGCCAGGGCAAGCGAGATTTACTGGTAGGTATTCCAGTAGTTTCTCAGGGTATTATGGGCTACACTCCGACATGACTTATTGCGCTATTAGGGGTCTAACGTTAACCATCCCCCTAGGAACGATATGCGATACTCTTTGACGAACAGACAGGACAGTACGAAGAATGTCACATACAGGCTCAGTAGGATTTCAGATAGTTTGCTCATCGGCCTTCTTATCGATAGATACCTGGGTAGCCGTTACGTGCAGCTAGTACCGCTTGCGGCTTGTGGTTAAACCCACTGCCAGCATACTGTCGAGTCTTTAGCGTCTCACACAGAGGGTTTCCCTGCATCGGGCGAAAGATGTAAAGGTCGTATGGTTTTACGATAGGGCTACGATCACATAAGTGAACTTGTGTGTGCATGATGCTCGGGCGGACGATACTAGTGGGCTTTGGTTTAAGCCGGATCCTAGTATTGTATTGATGGATTGTTTCGTCTCTTTGTATTCGTATTCTTCAGAATGCGGATGCGCATATGTATATACGGATGAGGGGTATTCGCGTAATTAGTTCGGGAAAGCTTCTAGAAGTGGACACCTATTAGGGTTTGGATTCTTTTTGTATTTAAACAAATGGGTAGAGAAATGAGGTGGATTGTGAGCATTGAATCTAGCATAGCTACTACATGACTCACTCACTTGACAAATTAGATATTTATGAAGCTTGTGAGATATTTATCTCCAAAATATCTTATTTTCTTCTATTATTATCTTTGGGGCAGCCAAGCATTATTCAAAAGCACACAACTCCTCTCTCATTTCTCAAGTTCACTTCTTTTCTCAAAAACCCTAATTGTCTCATGAGTTGAGAATCCTAGGGTTCATAGAGACAAAGCATTCCATCTTCACTCTCTACATCACCTAGGCCATCTAGTCTTCATAGAGACAAAAAGTTTCTAGCCCCATCAGGGGGATGGTTGGTCCCGCAGCCATTGGTCTGATGCACCCAAGATCTTATACAGGTGCTCACTGGGTGTGAGTACACTGGACGGACTCGCCGAGAACTTCCAAATGGTACTATACCTATCGTCAGATGGAAGTTCTCAGATGAAATTTTACAGGTTAGTCTTTGGACCTGAGATCGGAATTTTTCTCGTGTGAGTTCCCACTGAGCTTTGATCAATACCCTACCACGGCTCTACTGAGTCGTGCAGACAGGTTTTGGTTGAATTCAGTCCCGAGCCACATGGAGGCAGTGAGCGATTGTTGGGGATTCGTCTATCTTGGTATTGAGAGTTGATATCGCACAGTGATCCATTGGTCAGGACCATAAGACCTTGGCCAAGGCAGTTAGTGTTTACTGATAGGTTGATCAGTAGTTTCCCGGATTGGTCCTGAGCCACATCGGCATGACTTATCTGGTTATTAGGGTCTGACGTTCACCACCTCCTAGACCCAGTATGCGATACTCTTTGACGAAGAGACCGGACTGTACGAATATCGTCATGGATAGGCTCAGTAAGAGTTCGGACGAGTTTGCTCGTCGGCCTTCCTTTCGACATGTACCTGGGTAGTCGTTACGTACAGCTAGTACCGCTGACATGCTTATGGTTAAACCCACTGCCAGAGTACTATCGAGTCTTTAGAGTCCCACACAGAGGATTTCCCAGCTTCGGGCGAAACGAGTAGAGGTCGTATGGTTTTACGACAGGGTACGATCACATATACGCACTTGTGCGTATTTGGTGTTCGGGCAGTTGATACTAGCAAGCTTTGGTTTAAGACGGATTTTAGTATTTGATTTTGCATTGGTTCAGTCTCATTGTATTCGTGTTCCTCAGAACACGGATGCGGGTATGTATATACAGTTGACAGAGGCAGAGAAAGAGACACCTCATTAGGGTTTTAACGAGTGACTTGATTAAAACCTTAATAAGATGGGAAATTTATTATTAATCTTTTATTAGAGATAATTGTGTTATGGCTAATTTGGTTTGACCATTTGACCATCTTGACCCTTGTTGACTTAGATATTTTTTGAGCAAATGATATTTGTGCTTAGCATTAATTGTGACATGATAATGGTCAAATCAACATCAACCATGACAATTATCTTAATAAAATTTTGATTATTATTTTTCCCTAATATGAGAGCTCACCCATCATTTGATCATGACACATTCTCTCTCATGGTTGCTCTCTCTTCTTTATCTCTCTCAAGCCCTAGTGTTTCATGAGTTGAAAATCAAGGGCCATTGAGACTAAGCCACCAAAACCACTCTCTACTCACTGTAGATCACTTAGTCTAGCAACCCAAGTGTTCTAGTTACCTCAAGTTAGAGGCTAAGCTCAAGATTGGAACTCTCGGGTGGATCAACGTTGACACAAGGAGGCCGGTGTTCAAGCACGATCAATACTTCCATCGAGGAGCTTAAGAAGAGGATCAAAGACCCGAATGACTCATTTTCTTTAGGTATACTTTCTATCATAGTAGATAGAACTTTCTTTTGCAAGTTAGGTTTATGGTTCAAGATCTGGTTTAGTGTTATCCTAGCGCCAAGTTTTGTATCCCTATAAAAAATTTGTTCCGCATTTGGCCACGGAACTTGGCCGGGGCGCTAGTGTAACCCTTCATGGTATCAGAGCCAGACCATAAAACCTATACTATCTAGTTTCAACACATTTAGAATATCGATCGACAAAACTTTTCAAAAACCAAAATTCCAATTTTCTGTTTTCTGTCGAATTTTAAAAGTGGTCGAAAAATCAATTTTATGGTCTCAGAAAATCGTGCAGGATTTTTTAAGAACCCTTAAGAAATTTAGGCCCATGATCCCTCTAACACACCGCGGAACCGCTGCGAAAATCACATATTGGTCGTGGATCCGCGGCGATATTGGGGCTTCTATGCTCAATATTTCTTCTGGGGTTCTTTTGTTTGGAATTATGGTTTCTGGAATGTTTATTTTTAGGCCCAGATTTGTTTCAGTACTGGATTAGAACTTGGGGCCCACTTGGAAAGGTTTAGTCGATCGAAATTTTAAATACGTATTTTGTTATTAGTACTTAGATTAGCGTCTACGACCGTGAATGTCATTTGATCTGTAAACCCGTCTATCTGCTATATGTTCTATTAGACGGATTTGCGAACGTGACATTCACGTTGATGTTTCTGTGATTGTGCTGAGATTGTAGTTGGATTGTCATGGTGGATAGCATGTGGTGCAATGTTAGAAGTACAGTTTATATTCATTTGTACATTTGTTATTGCGGAACGAGCGTCCGATATGTGGACTGCTGTCTTTGCCAGGTTGTATATTATTTTGGAGAACGACCGGGTTGAGGTCGATGTCACCATTTGAACATATTATTTTCTTTTTCTGTATTAGGATTATCCCACGGAGGAGTGCACGAATAGCCGGGTTCTAGAAGACAACAAGCCCGCATCTCATGGCGTTCATACGGAAGGGGCTTCATTCTAGAATTGGCGGGCTATTCACCGCACTCGTAGGGGGTACAGGTTTTCATTGTACAGGCTATCCACACGACCGGGAATGTCGGGTTTTATTTGCGGCTCAAATGAAACCCGGGGCTCCAAGATTATCCACCATTCTGTATTGTTGGCTGTGATTCCTTGATGTTGCTTAATATCATGCCTGGGACGAATATTATATATACTTATATATATACTAGTAGATGTTGTATATGTTTTGCACCCGCGCTAGTCCAGCCCCCTCTCTGTCATTAGTTAAGTAACCTAATGGGTGATGATGGGGCCCAGTGGCGAATGCGGATGGCATATACGTACATTGTATTTTTGTTCTTTTCTGGTTTGATAGGATTAAAATGATGGGACTGCATTGATTTTGATTAATGCAAGAAAATAAACCTAAAGGATGTTGTTGGAACAGATTTTGAAAACTGACATTACAGACGTTCTCTTTTGCTTTCCATAGTGGTATTCGGTTATGAATATCCCGCGCCTTATTAGACGAAGCAAGGGTCAAGATCCCTTCATCGGGAGTGACCCCTTGTGTAAAATTTTGCGTCAGCGTAATAACTTCACTATAGTCAATTATTTTTGCTTTGCATCGTGGTATTCAGTTTGGAATATCCTGCACCTCATTCGACGAGGAAAGAGCCGAGATCCCTTCACAGGGAGTGACCTCTTTAGCAAAAGTTTTCGCCACTATATATTTACAAAACTACTCAGGTTCCTTCAACGATATCAAGTTCATTACGTTAACGGGTTTTTCGCCAAAAACCTAGCCGTAGCCCTCCGACATTTCAGATAAGTAGTATTTAGTATTCGTGCTGTATTTGTTGGCATCCGTCAAGGCATAGTGTATGGTAGCTGAATAATACTTATTTGTGGCATTGAGATGCATTAGTTTAGGACAGGCATACAGCCTTGTTCACATCCGTCAAGGGCGAGTATGAGTGGGTCTAAATTAATCTGGATAATAACGGGTAGAACTTGACTTGCGCTTTATGATTTGTTGGCATCCGTCAAGGTCATAAGACGTCTGGGGCAAAAACCACATCGGGAGTTTCAAACATACAGGAAACTTGCAGATTCAGCATACCTTCTGGAGTGTAGGTGACTAGAGTGGATTCCATCTAGTGCATCACACAATAATAGTTGGATCCCGATCCCACTAATGAGTAGGATTACTCTCGGGAGATTATTTCACTTAACAATCAATGCTATAAACCAAGTAGGTGTCTAAAGGATGTTGTTGGAACAGATTTTGAAAACTGACATTACAGACGTTCTCTTTTGCTTTGCATAGTGGTATTCGGTTATGAATATCCCGCACCTCATTAGACGAAGCAAGGGTCGAGATCCCTTCATCGGGAGTGACCCCTTGTGTAAAATTTTGCGTCAGCGTAATAACTTCACTATAGTCAATTATTTTTGCTTTGCATCGTGGTATTCAGTTTGGAATATCCTGCACGTCATTCGACGAGGAAAGAGCCGAGATCCCTTCACAGGGAGTGACCTCTTTAGCAAAAGTTTTCGCCACTATATATTTACAAAACTACTCAGGTTCCTTCAACGATATCAAGTTCATTACGTTAACGGGTTTTTCGCCAAAAACCTAGCCGTAGCCCTCCGACATTTCAGATAAGTAGTATTTAGTATTCGTGCTGTATTTGTTGGCATCCGTCAAGGCATAGTGTATGGTAGCTGAATAATACTTATTTGTAGCATTGAGATGCATTAGTTTAGGACAGTCATACAGCCTTGTTGACATCCGTCAAGGGCGAGTATGAGTGGGTCTAAATTAATCTGTATAATAACGGGTAGAACTTGACTTGCGCTTTATGATTTGTTGGCATCCGTCAAGGTCATAAGACGTCTGGGGCAAAAACCACATCGGGAGTTTCAAACATACAGGAAACTTGCAGATTCAGCATACCTTCTGGAGTGTAGGTGACTAGAGTGGATTCCATCTAGTGCATCACACAATAATAGTTGGATCCTGATCCTACTGATGAGTAGGATTACTCTCGGGAGATTATTTCACTTAACAATCAATGCTATAAACCAAGTAGGTGTCTAGAACGGTGTCAGCGGGGCTACGCCTTCAGGGAAAAGAGGTTATGTAATTAAGGAACTCCGCGTAAGCGTTGGAAAAACTCCCTCGAAGTACCGACACCAGCCTGGCAGAAAGGTTAAGAAAGTATTGTGATGTGCGATTAATCCTGACTAGCTCTTCTTTCAAGGTTTGAAGAAGAATTCGAGGAAACAGTGGGAGCCATCCTGGTTAGATAAATTTATAGCCAATCTAATCTTGCAAGAGTGCACGCTGAGTGTTTCTTTCTCTCTCTCCAGGTAGCAACCATTTCACGCCCTAATCAAGATAATAAATTGTATCGCTTGACCGATCCGAATTCTTATTCGGGGCTGGGGAACGTCGGTTCGGCTCTAACTTATGACAACGGTCATAAGTATGAGCAAGGGAAATAGGAAAGCATGAATTCCTTGATGACCTCATCAAAGAAGAAGCATACTATTGCATCTCCTTCAGGTGTTCTTGTAGTTGAGAACTGCTTTTCGGTCAATCCTGCCTCCTGGGTACTAGATACCGGATCAGAATCTCATATCTGTAATTTATTGTAGGGACTGAGAAAAAGTAGGATAGTTAGACCTGGTGATATGTCCCTCAAGGTAGGGAACGGAGCACAAGTTAATGCTGTAGCTGTCGATGAATTTCACCTAGTGTTGCCAAATGGCAATACTATGATTTTGAACAATTGCTACTGTGTACCTTTCATGATTTGCAACATCATATAAGTTTCTTTACTTGATAAAGATGGATATAAATTTGTTCTTGATAGAAATATCATGAACATTTACCTTGATAAGGTAATGGTTGCAGAAGGTACACTGTGTAATGGTATATATGTTCTAAATCAGAATACAGTTCTCAATGTACAAAACACACGCAAGAGGAAGAGTTCAGATATGAACGAATCCTACTTGTGGCATTGTAGACTTGGTCATATCGGAGAGAAAAGACTAAGTTAGTTACATAAAGATGGACTCTTGAAAACGTTCGAATTTTCATCATATGAAACTTGTCAGTCTTGTCTCAAAGGAAAGATGACCAAATCTCCGTTCACCGGACATGGAGAAAAAGCAACAGAGCTCTTGGGACTCATACACAGTGATGTATGTGGTCCGATGTCTATACATGCAAGGGGTGGTTTCTCGTACTTCATCACATTCACTGACGATCTCTCTAGATTCGGATATATGTATCTTATGAAACATAAATCTGAAACTTTTGAGAAATTCAAAAAATTCAGGAACGAAGTAGAGAACCAGACTGGCAAAAGTATTAATATCCTCCAATCTGACAGAGGAGGGGAGTACTTAAGCACGGAATTCCTAGACTACCTAAAAGAGAATGGAATTCTCTCTCAGCTTACTCCTCCGTATACACCACAACACAACGGTGTATCGGAGCGGATGAACCGTACCCAATTGGACATGGCTCGCCCCATAATGAGTAACGCCGAGTTTTCTCTTTCATTTTGGGGACATGCGCTTTTAACAGCGGCATATCTATTGAATAGAGTTCCAACCAAATCTGTGCCTACCTCCCCATATGAAACATGGGAGCGGAAGAGACCCTACCTTAATTTTATTAAGATATGGGGTTGTCCAGCTTATGTAAAGAAGCAGAACCCGGACAAACTCGAGGCACGGTCAATTTTGTGTAAGTTTGTAGGATATCCTAAGCATTCGCAAGGATATCAGTTCTACCACACCGAGGAACAGAAGGTGTTTGTTGCTCGCCACGCTGTCTTCTTAGAGAAGGAATTTCTTGCAACTTGATGGAATCAACTCAAGTTATAATTCTTGATGAAGACCTGAAGGACTTGTATCCGTAAGGTATAATCTTTCATCCGAATAGTTAAACCTCATCGTTTTTTGTACATTCTGCCTCCCCGTGTACTACCGGGGTGCGTGACACGGACTTACACTAATAACGCAATATTTAGTGTCGGTATGAAACCCATCACCACCTGAGAAACCACCGATCCTAGATCAGTAATTCTCGACTACCTTGGCTAAGGATTTCTGGTGATGGCCACCCGTGTACAACGCGGCATCAACCCCTAATACTGGGAGAGACGAATCCCCGACGATCCGCTCACTGCCTCCATGTGGCTCAGGATTGTACCCTACTAAAACCTGTTTGCATGACTCCTTTGAGCCATGGTAGGGTAGTAATCAAAGCACAGTAGGAACTCACATAAGACAAATGACAATCTCAGGTCGATAGACTAACCTGTACACATGTCACCTGGGAACTGCTATCTAACAATAGGTATAGTACCAACTAGCAGGTTCCCGACGAGTCCGTCCAGTGTACTCATAACCCAATGAGCACCTATATACTATCTTAGGTGAACAAACTAACACCAATGGCTTGTGAGACGTGGCCACCGCCCCTCGTCGGGGTCTCGATCAGTATACACTAGTATACTCTGGAGTATCGATGTCCAGTTTCAAAACTCCCGCGACTAGGGACATTTAAGGATGTGCTTATAGACCACCCAGCTCTCACGTATATGATCGCCATCATAATGCTGGTAGTCAAGCAAGAATCCTATAAGCTCTATCAACATGTAATAGTGATCTGTAATGTCACCTAATGATGTACATGATGATAAAGACAAACCAGATAGCATACTATCATCTCGAGTAAGACTGTTCTACCGGTATAGGTCCTCCCTCAATCATTGCAAACGCGTGTCTGCGATCCAATAATTGACTTGAGGGCACTATAGCAAACAATCTGTCACGACCCGAAATTGGCACGTGACGGCCCTAATACTACGCAACGTCTACAGGCGTAACGCGGTAAAAGAAAGCCAAAACCCAGAAATCTAAACCATTAAAAGACAAGAAAAGATAAGAAACATTTTTAAAACCTTTGAAATCGCAACCCAAATTCTTTAAAAGTCCAACTTATTTCTTTTAAAATTTTGGCAGCACCTTCTTCGTAAAAACTAGCCCCAAAAATGGGTACAACATAAATATAAGTAAAGCATTCCCAAACGGGAGCAAATACATGCCCAAAGGCGGAAAACAACCACCACAACAAATATACGACGCCGTAGCGAAGAAATAAAAGACGAAAAATGAAATATAAAAGACAAACAAGTCATAAATAATATACAATATCGTCCTCACCAAGTCTCTAAGTCAACATGAAAATAGTAGATGGAGAGTACAAGGATACAACGAATATACAATACAACAATACGGATAACCACAAAACCCACCTAAGCAAAACTGCACACTATGAGCTGAACCGGTATCCGCAGCAAAAGATGATCAAATATATGAATAGCCTGCCTCGACTACTCTGGGGAACACCCTGCAAAACAACTGTGGCACAACGGAGGTGAGTTGCCAACTCGTGAATAGTAAATAACATATGCAGGTAATCGCAAGTATGCACGTACAGTGTGAATCTAACATATGCAATTAATAGCAATAAAAGATCATATGAATGCAATAATCATGAAAAGTTCACTAACTGGTACAACTAATACATGAAGCAATAATATATGACAATCAGTATGCAATAATCATGCAATAATGATATAAAAATGTATATATGCAACAGTCATGAAAACTAACAGGTACAACTACACATGAAGCAATGCATAAACAATAAATATGGAGTATGGAATAAAATATGTCATTTCCAAGGAATCCTGAAATCGTGGTAGGATCGCAATCCATCAAGGCAGTCCAAATCCCAATTTCCTCAAATCAGCCCCCAAATTGGCTCTCATATCATACAAGTCTCACAAATCCTTAATGTACAATATCGAATAAATCTCTTATATCCTGAATGTACAAAATCAAGTAAATATCATATGTCCTAAATCCAATATCAAGTGAATCTCTTATAACCTAGGTATATTTGCATGAATAAATATGATGAAGTATATGAATTGATAGGTATACATATATATTAGCGTCTCATTCCACTAATATATACATATATGCATATATAACAGCGTCCCATTTCACTGTTATATAAATCTAGGAGTAAAAATATCATGAAACCAATGTGTCAAGCATCGACACAGAAATGCTGATCTATCAGGTGTTGTCACCAAGACTGGCACCCTGATAGGTACGTATCATACGCTATACCGAAAAGCACGAGTGCCTAGCTCTGACCCTCGTCTTTCCACGTATCTATACATACATGACTCCCGTCGGTATCCCCATGATAACCGCCGAGTTATAGGTAATGTCACCGGATGGTATGGTTTCCCTGACAGGCTCAATCGGCAAGGTCCATCAATCGTCTTGCCCTGGGGTACCTCTGGGCCCCACCATGTACCCTCATACGGCCTCAACGCCTCCTCGCAGGGGTATATATAGATCAGAACCGATAAATCTCATGGTGGATGCTGAAATATCATATCAAGGGAAACCGGGTTTTTCAAATAATGCATAATTTCATGAACTCCCACGGTCCCCAAATCCAGAAAACATCATGAAAAATCCATAGCTCAATGCGAAAAATCCATGAATATAATATATGCAACATAAAACTAAAATGTAAGCATATAAAGGAAAAGCCGCTAATTAACTGCAACAAGTTAATATAAAATATCACACGGTTCCTATTTTCTCCAATTCTAAATAACATCAAGTAAATGTAAATATGTAGCTATAACTGATATATGTGTAAACATAAAGGTATAGAAAGGTATATATATCTACCTATAAGTAATGATGTAATATACCCCCTGGGTATAAGTGAAATATGTGTGCAAGGTTTACCTGTAGTTATGTCATTAAGTGTGTATATACCCATCGCTAATGGTAAAATACTCTATAGGTATACAGATATCTAGCAGGTAAGTATGTGAAGGCATATGTGTAAGAATGTGGATATACAGGTATGCTAAATGTCATGTGCGATAAGAAATATGAATCAATGTCTCAATATTCCTAACCAAACAATATCATAACTATAAGTGGGTTGTGCGTGACATGGCAATTATTGACGGTGTGTGTGACATACAATCAGTACTCGTGCAACATGAATCGTCAATAATAGTGCAGTATCCTAAAGATACTAGTCCAAGCACAACAATAACTATGTAGTAGGGTAAATGCGCAAATTCTAAATATGACATAGAATATGCGACAAGTCAAATCATTTCTAGCCCAGACGCATAATGCCATGCAGGCGATTCCCCTGTAGATATTAAATCTACTCACCAACGATCCTGGCTAGGTGAAGTTTACCACCTGTTTTCCCTTTGTAGCAGTGTCCGAAGTCCCCACCTGCGAATCTGCAACATTAAAACAATAAAAAATAGACCCAAAACATATAAAATCTACACGGACCAACACGACACACATACGTACTCTAAAGGGTTTGTGTTGTAGCTAATGCGTATAGCGACACTACGAAACCAACTTAGAGCAACAGCAACACGGAACACGCACCGTATCGGATAACGTATCGCGCGAAACGAAACACTAGAAATATGCAAAGTGGTCCCAGATTTTTCTGTACCAATAATTTGTAAAAATTGCAAGTACCATGAGACTACAATTAACCCCAGAGACCCCTACACCAAAAACCCAAACCCCAACTCTCCAGTCTGGCCGCAATTTGCGGCCAGAACCAATAAAACTGCGGCCCGATCATGGAGGAATTGGCTCGTATTTTGAGGGTAGGTTCTAGGTCACTACACTAGGTTACTGTCATGCCAACTTTTGCAACAAATACATGGTTTAACAAAAGATCATCCGAGACCCAAACAAAACACTAAAAATACGATATTTATCCGAAACGATACGATACGCGATAAAAACTAAAACTAACAAGCTAAGCTACACAAAATTAACTTAAAGAACAGAAAGGAATCATTACCTACACAAAAGAACTCAAAGATCCAAGCTTGGCACACTCCAAGGCATCCAAGAGGAAAAAGTGATCAAAGATGTGATTTTGATGAGATTGTGAAGTTTTGTAATAGATTTGGGATGAAAATGAGAGAGTGTTCAGTTTGTTGAGAGAGTAATGAAAGAATAATTGAAAAGAGATAAGAAATGAAAGAGTGTGTGAGGAAATGAGGGAGGAAGATGAGTGTAGGGTGAGGTGAGAGGTGAGTGTATCCAATGCATTAATTTCAACCATACTCTCACATAAATGCACCCACACCTCATCACTCCAAAAGAAAATATCTCACTCTCTCTCACTCACAAAAGATCTAGGGTTAAGGTTAATAATTGGATTAACAAGGATTAAAGCAAAGGGATTAGAATTAAGGTTAAGTGTCAAGGTTGCAAAGAACAAAATTAGCACAAACAAAACTCACATTTACGTGCACACGTGCGTGCATGCTTATAACAAATAATAATAAATTATTAATTAAATGTTATAAAATGTAAGGAACCTGAATTGGTAAACTTTTTACAGTAAACCCACATTAACGTCTAAACGAACACTAACCGAAATCTAAGGCGTTATACAATCTCCCACTTGCACTTAAGGATAATTATTGGAATGTCGCATACTCACAGCCCGTGTGATACCGAACACCCAACTTCTCTACTAATCAGTCTCACAAAGCTCGTTTGTGAAACTATTGCGTTCGAGAAATAGCCTCAGTGACTGGATCCGCTCCAGTGTTTCTTTCTGTATCTCTCTATATCTCAATTTCGCGGAGGAAACTATCTCCCGAAATGTGCAATACCTGTCTTAGAATTTGTCTGGATATCTGATGGGACCCAGTTCATAAATGAACTCCAAATCCAATAAACTTCTTAGACTGTATCATCCACTGAATTTAATCAGTATCCTGCACCATGCCACACACAGTATCTGTTTGGACCACCTGTCCAACATACTGTCCCTCATAAGAGGGAAAACTATAACTCTGACAGCCATTCTGTCATCCAGGTCACCTTGGAAGCCTGAAATGATAACTGTCTCGTGAAGGAGGCTACCGTTACCATATCCCAAGAACATCCACTTATGTTCATAACTGCTTCCCAATGTTTCTTCAGGATTGGATTAATATATATGCTTATTGCAGCTAGTGCAAAAGCAATATCTGGTGTTGTACTTGACATCTCATGATTGACTCAATTGCCAAAGCAAGTGATATGCCAATCATGCAAATCCCTCTCCCCTTCAGTCTGTAAGGCATCCTTTAGAGAGGGTGACTCCATCACCTGCAGGTACACCACCATGCCAGGAGTCGTCCATTCTAAAACACCTTTAGAATATTGTCAAGTACCCAAATTGGGACACTTCCCAAATATAGATCTAAAACCATAGATCTAATCACCAGAATCCCTGATACTATATCCATATCCTATGTGGAGAAACCACCTTGTGACAACCATAGTATAACCAATCGTAGTATAGGAAGATCTCTCCCTATGAAGTGCATGTCATCCAAATACCTAGACATCACTCTCTACTACCTTCTTACCAGATCCATATCCTATTCTGATGAAGTCAAAACCTATGACTGTCATATCAAAAATAGATGATCTATTTCCGCTATACCTTCTTTAGGTTATAAATAGACATAAGTTACTTGCCCTCTATACTTCCACTGCTCCCACTGACTACAACAACCCTCTGGCAGAGTCATATACACATGCACTTCTAAAGCTAGTTTAGAATGACGTTATACTCATTCTCCTGTCGGGTCTTATAGTCTAGAACAGCAGCAATGGTAAGTCTGGGTAAACAAGAACCTCCTTATCACCGTCTCTGAGAAGACCGAAGTACCTCTCGGGTGCCTGAGGTTACCCACTATATCTGCGGAGTGGATAATGGAATGTCGAATACAATTGAATCCTTCGGTTCTATTAAATTTTCAGTAATCGTTTGTGGTTCTGGAATCACTTCCAGTTCTATCATACTCCCACTAATGTTTTCTGAAAAGAATCCATTTTTATTAAAACTGGTGGCGAGTCAAGAACAACATAACTATTGATCTTCCTGATGGTAGAAAGTTAACCCTCGTCAAAGCCCGGGATAACCCACAAACTGCCATTACTGAAACGTGTCTAGAGTTTATCCGGATTCTGGTTTTAAGCATCAGCCGGACAACTCCCTATACCTTAACATCGTTAAGATATAAATTGATTCTATATATCCAATATAGAAACAAAAGCACTAATTTATTTGGAACCAGATTCAAAATACATGCAGCTGTCTCCAGTGGATATCAACCAAATGGAAGGAGGCCAAGCATCATTACTCATCTAGGAGTGCATCCAAATATGAGTAACCTGAAAACGAAGCAAGTTCTCAAAACCATTACTTACAACAAAATACCTAGTACAAGTATCTACATTTTCAACTACCTCGAAGAATCCTGATACTTCCAACAAACGGTTCTCTACTTTATTCTTATACCTATAACTTCTCAAAACTTAGACCATGTATTTCAACGAAATACTTGTCTAAAACTAGAGAAGTCAAAAGTAAAGAGAATATAGTATGAGTACCAACCCTTTGTCTTGCTACATATGGTTCTCTACTTTATTCGTATACCTATATCTTCTCAATATTTGGACCTTGTATTTCAACGAAAAACTTGTCTAGAACTGGAGAAGTTATGAGTAAACAGAATATAGTATGAGTACCAACCCCTTTGTCCTAATGGACACTAGACAATATACAATACTCTGTATAAGTCTCATAAGTTTAATAACTCAAACTCTGTGCGTCGTAGGTTGAAAACTGTACTATGGTTTAGAAGAATTACACCGTTGTTGAATGCACCTTACCTAATCATCAACTGATATAGGTAAATGTCATAGACATAATTTCAAAAAGTTATATCTCACATTATAAAATAAATGTACAGATATATCAGTTTTAAATTGGTGCATAACGACGGATATTCAAACCAAATATTTGCCATCAGGCAAAACCCAGATGATTTCCTCAAATATCACCAATTACAACGAATTCGGATATAATGAGGATCTAATCACCCAATTCCCAATATCTTACTCCTACTCACCATCTGTAACACCATACAGATGTGAGAATTAAATCTGGTAAATACATACCCTGGAGTTAGATTCCTATTGGGAAAACAGTTTTCAATTAAGATCGCACAGTCAGACTGAAACATGAAAATGTTTCGGAGGGATAACCTGGTATTCCTGGTAACGCATCTTCCACTATCCCGATTCATGATAGTAACCGTATACATCCATGCCCCCACTCCAATTCCTTTATTATGTCTTTACTTATTACCTTCTGTACACTACCTTTAGGCTAATTGATTTTCTTCCTTTCCTACCTTTCGGCACTAGCCTATGGTTTGGAAGAAGACTATCCAATAAGCATAATAGGTTTACTCTCCTAATACCAGGAGTCCTCGCAACCTGAGAGAAGGTAAAGGGAAAAGACAACTGAATAATCCTATTCCATTTCTCCTGAACCGGAAACCATCCTCAAATCTGGAACAAGTTCCTTCGAGTTCATTGTTCATATCGGATTTTTGCATTTTTATACCGCCCAATTTTTATCACATTGCTTATCGGTAGGTACTCTTGAGCCGTGTTTGCTAGTCAATTGCAGGATACAGGTTCTCGGCTCTAAACGGTGAAATTCATGGAAAAACACGACAAAATCCGGGTTCCTGCCAACCACATATTAAACGCGGGTCTTCGCTCTTTATCCGTCTGTTGCCACACACCAGTTTAGGAGACAAAATGGCAAATCGATTGTCACCTTCATGCACAAAGCACAATGGCAACACCAAGTCCAAGAAATCTATGCGGAGCTCAAGAAAATCATGACAAAAGATCCATGTCCAATCACCTTTTGATCCACTAGCATTCTGGAAGAAATGTGGAAAGATTATCAGAAACAACATATACCAAACAAAAGGGGACAGCAGACCAGGGAAGCACAGAAAATACGATGCCCCAACTCAATCAAACGGCCGCGGAACCGCGGCCAATAGGGGGTCTAGGCCGCGGTTCCGCGGCCGTTCAGACGCCGCATTTGAAGATTTTTAGGGGTATTTTGGTCTTTCTATGAACAGGCAGAATTTTGCCCTAGATTTCCATTTCCCTGCCTATAAATAGCCCAGAACCTTGTGAAGCCAAGGGGGCTTAATCTTGTACTTTTTTTAGGGTTTATAATACTTGTTCTTCTTCCTCTTCTCATCTCTTCTCCATTGAAAAACTTGTAGTGAGCTTTTGTGAGTGAAGAATGATGAATAAGAAGTTCATTTTATTATTATACTTGTCTTGCTCTTTTTATGTTAATCGCTTGTAATCGTTAATTAATAAGTAGTTGTTGTTATTTATTGCTTTTTCTTTCTTTTCTCTTTTTCTTTATCCTTAAAACAACCATGATGCTTACACTTGATCCTTGCCAAGGTGAGGTCGCAAATAGCTAGTTGTTATCTTCTAATCTCTTTCTTTCTATCTTCCTCTTTGTTTTATTTTCTTTTCATTATGATGTGTGAGTAGTTTCCATACTTGTTAGGGTAGGATAAGGGAAGTTTGAGAGAAGGAAATCTCTCTCACTCTTTCCTTGCCCAACATCTTAAATCAACTCCCGTTAATTGAACCACAATCCGCTCCCTACGGCACCCTATCCTACATGATAGCGGTGATTCCGTAGTGAGACCGGTTGTGGTTGAATTAACCGGAGGTTATGGCTAAGAGCCAGGAACGGACGGACAAGCACCAAAAGGAAGAACTTAAGCGTTGGAAAGCCTAGCTTATACTCGCAAGTTCCTTCCTAGTCGTGCTAATCCCCGTTGTTGCCGATTACCGTAACACCGATATTGAGAGTGGCAACGAAAGAAGTAAGCGACTCCTAACTCAAACTAACCTAATCCTAACCCTAACAAGCTCTCTTTACATATCATTTTAACACTTAGATAATCACAAACAAATCTGGAAAATTGGACTTAACTCGTTAAAGCACATAGAAAAAGATTCCCATCTCCCTGCGAACGACCCGTACTCAACCGGCTAGCTACAAGCGAAACCGTTTTGATTGCGGTAATTAACTAAACTTAAACACGTAGAATCTCTAACAATCAAATGGCGCCGTTGCCGGGGAGACGGTAGTTTATTTCTTTGTGTAATTTCGGGTTAACTTGTGAATATAAATATAACCGAAAAACAAAACAAAAAAAATATATATACTTTGTAAAAAAATCATCTTGTTATTTTTGATTAGTTTTTGTGCAAGTGTGCAGGATAATACGGAGTTCGAGTTCAGTGCCAAAGACGTGGGAAGATAGACCCACATTTCGCGGCTACACCGCGACGGATCAAAACGAAGCAAACGGTCTACTGTAAAAATCTGGAGCAGATACAGTAAGCAAGTCAAAATTCAGCACATCCAGACAAGCAGAGGACACCCAGCAGAGCATAACCTAGAAAAATGAAGGCCCAAGCCCATCATACCGCTGCGGAACCGCGGCATAAGGAGGCTTAGGCCGCGGAACCGCGTCCGTTTGGTGCCTTCGGGCTGCCAAAATTTCTGTAAGTTCTCCTTTTCTCTCTCCCACTCCTCTGGACTCCAATAAACTGTGTTTTCTGCAGCATTCTTTGCGCAAATTCTCTTCCCCCTTCCAATAAACTGTTCTTGTGCAGGATTCTTTGCGCCGCGCTAAAAATAAAAATTGTTTGCAGTTGATTTGTTACCGCTTTGCATTCATTAATACGGACTTAATGGGCTTGAAACCAATTCAGATTGGGTGGGGATTTCATCACCCTTCCCAGGACCCCAGAAATCACAAAAAGCATATGCATTGACCATTGTTAATTAAAAAATACTAGACTTCGCGCTCAATAGGACAGAGGACTAGTTACAGGCATCGGCCGTTTATCCTATCTGACTTTTGCGGTGTCTAGGCAAGTGTGTCGAAGGCAAGTGGTTATTTAATTAAGGAACTTCGCGAAAGCGTTGGACAACCTCCCACTTACCTGGCACTTACCTGGTCGCAATTGACGGAGAAGAGGCGGTTTGAGGTCCTATTTCTAGCCCTCTGGAACAGTTAGGAGCTATCTAGCAGACCTAGGTGACCCTAGATCTAGGTGTGATTGTGCATATCTTGTTTGTAATTGCTTAAAGCCGTAAGTCCGTACATATTTCTGTAAAGCTCTTTCTAAAAATAAAAAAAAAGGAAAAAATCAAAAACTTTTATAAAAACTTGCCCTTTGTCGCCAAAATCCATTTTTTCACCCACCACCCATCGCCTTTCTCCAGTGACGTTTTCTTACCCTCACCTTCTCCGGTTTGACTATACTAAACTCGTTTAGTGTATGTCCGCTTGGGCTCGGGACACTAGCGCCCGCCTAGTCCGCGTTACGTTAGTCGCTACCGATTATGCGATCGACTCAGACGTCGAAACTCCGTCCACTCCTCTTTCACCTTTACCTTTGCCGGCCAACTCCGACGTTGATCGGAATTCTGTTCATACATCTTCACCTTCACCATCACCAACCTCTTCTTCCGCGATGTCAGGATTTAATCCGAACATCTCTTTGACTACCCCTGGATTGGCTCTACCTCCTACGGAGACCAATAACCCACCACCACCGCCTGTTGTAGCGCCGCAGCGAATCGCGCTCCAGGATCGTTTCTATCCCACCCGTTCTGCACTTCCCACCTTCCTTTCTCTTCCACCGGCCAATGGGGATAATTTTGAAATTAAGGCCCACTTCATCAACATGCTTCCACGATTTCATGAGCTTGAATCTGAAGATGCCTATATCTTCATCAATAAATTTCAAAACGTTTGTGCCATGATGAAAACCACCCAACTGTCGGACGATGCTATACATCTACGGGTCATTCCGTTCACTTTATGCGATCTTGCTGAAAAATGGCTGTATAGCACCGCTTCCCACTCCATAACCAGTTGGGACGAGTTTGTTAAAGCGTTTCTCAAAAAGTTCTATCCGAATCATAAAACCGCAAGGATTCGCAATGAAATCAACCAATTCTCTCAGCTTCCTTCTGAACCCTTCTGGAAGTGCTTTGACCGGTACAAAGACCTTCTTGTTCAGTGTCCTCACCACGGTATAGAGAAATGGCAACTTTGCCAAACCTTATACGAGGGCCTGAACCCAGCAACGAAGCAGTTGTTGGAAACCATCTGTCAGGGCCACTTCCTATCGAAATCTGACGAGGAAGCGTGGCAATTCTTTGACGACCTTGCGGAGCAAACGCTACAATGGGAGAGCACCAGACCGACTTCTTCTTCTTCTACCTCCACTTCTACCGGTCAGTCTAGGGTGGGAATTCACCAACTTGATGTCTCTATTGCGATGAAAGCTGAAATGGCTGCAATAACGAGAAAGCTTGAAGCGATAGAGAGCAAATTTTCTTCTCCTGCTCCTACCCCTGTTCTCCCCCTTCGTACCATTTGCGCTTGTTGTTCCGATCCTTCTCACTTGACCGAAGAGTGTCCTTACAATCCACCCTCTCAAGGACAGGATCAGGTTAATGCTGCATTTCAGCAAAGACCGAGGAATGATCCATACTCTTCCACCTACAATCCCGGTTGGAGGAACCACCCTAATTTCGCCTGGAATCAGAATCAGAATCAATTCCAAGGCAACAATTTCCAAGGGCCCCCTCCGCCGCAACAACAAGCGCAACAACAAACTCAACATCAATTTCAGCAGCCCTTCCAACCCCAACCTTTTCAAAATCAGACGAACAACTTTGCACCCAACAATTCTTTTCCACCAAACAACTTTGTTCCGTCAAACAACGATAAGGTTTCCTCGCTCGAACGATGTCTGGAGGCGTTCGTTAAACAATCGACACAATCCACCGCCAACATCCAGTCTTCCATTCAGTCCTTAGTGCAACACACTGCCGCTCACGGGCAAAGCATCAAGACCATCGAGGCCCAAATTGCACAGCTGAATGCGGCCTTAAGCGAGCGAGAGAAGGGGAAGCTCCCGTCCCAGCCACTCCCAAATCCCGGTCACCCACAGAATGTACATGTTGCTCTTGAACAACAGAACCATAATGTGAGTGCCGTGACCACATTGAGATCGGGAGGATGCTGCAAAACAACATTGGCACACGGATCAACGATGACACCCCGGCCGCTTCTTCTTCTTCTTCTTCTTCTTCTCCTGCTTCTTCGTCTTCTGAGCCTATTCTCCATTCTTTAAAAGGCTCTCCTGCTTCTTCTTCTTCTGCTCTGAACGGACCCACTTCTCACTCCACGAAAACACCTGTTCTGGGATCCGTTCCAACTCAACAATCTCCTCCACAAGCATTAGACTCAACCAATTTTAAAAACGTCCCATTTCCAAACCGATTGAGGTCTAATAAACAAAATCCTCAAATGGAGAAGATTCTGGAGTTATTTAAGCAGGTTAACATTAACATTCCTCTTTTAGATGCCGTCCAACAAGTCCCATCCTACGCGAAAATCTTAAAGGACTTGTGCACGAAAAAGAGGAAGTCTCAGGTACCAAAGAAAGTTTTCTTGGCTAGTGCTGTGAGTGATGCTCTTACCCAATCTTTACCACAAAAACGGAAGGACCCTGGCTGTCCTACGATTTCTATTACCATTGGGGATAAGAACATCAACCGCACACTATTAGATCTTGGTGCCAGTGTTAACCTGCTTCCGTACTCAGTATACGAGCAATTAGGCATAGGAGAGCTGAAACCCACGCATTGCACTCTCCAAATGGCCGACCGATCGATCACCCATCCTAGGGGTGAGCTAGAGGATGTGTTAATCAAAGTCGGGGACTTCATATTCCCCGTTGACTTCATTGTATTAGACACACAGCCTGTAACCAACCTCCGGAATCAAATTCCGGTGATACCCGGTCGCCCATTCCTTGCAACCTCAAATGCTGTGATCAATTGTCGCAATGGTTCGATGAACCTCTCTTTTGGAAACATGACAATTGAACTTAACATTTTTAGGTTGGGGAATCAGCCCTCCGAACCTAATTCTCATATACTGGACGTTTGCTCAATCCAGGAGATCACCCCAGAAGAGTGTGAATTCGAGGAGTTTCTGTTCGAACATGATGACCTTAACGCCACTAGTGCGTTCCTCCTCGAACCTGCTGCTGTTTCTGCGCCCGACAACGACTACGAGTGTTTCACGTTCTTGAACGATCTTAGCCGCTCGCATCCCGAATTTGAATCCTTCGAATTTCCGGATGAGTTACCTGAACCATCCGACTCGGTCGCTTACACTCGTTTTGAACCTTTGCTGGAATCTTTTGAGTTCGAGACCTCTGCACCAATCTTGCCTTCAATCGTTTCACCTCCGACGCTCGAACTCAACCCTTTGCCGTCTCACCTTCAGTACGCTTACTTAGGTGAGAACGAGACCCTCCCTGTCATCATCTCGGCTTCTCTAGCTCCAGAGCAAGAGAAAGCCCTTCTCGCGGTCTTGCACAGCAACAGGCAAGCTTTTGGCTGGTCCATGGCGGACATCAAGGGGATTAGTCCCCTGATCGTTGAACATCACATTCATCTGATGAATGATGCCAAACCAGCCCGGGATCTACAAAGACGTCTCAATCCAGTCATGAAAGAGGCAATAAAGAAGGAGATCGTAAAATGTCTGGATAGTGGTATCATTTACCCTATCTCTGATAGCCAGTGGGTTAGCCCCATTCACGTTGTCCCCAAGAAATCAGGTATAACGGTCATCACTAACGAGGCGAACGAGTTAATCCCTACTCGCACCCAAACTGGGTGGCGAGTATGCATCGATTACAGAAAACTCAACGCCGCAACACGGAAAGACCACTTTCCGCTTCCTTTCATTGACCAAATGCTTGAACGATTGGCCGAACACGAGTTCTACTGCTTTCTTGATGGCTACTCCGGCTATAATCAAATTCCCATCGCCGAAAAAGACCAGGACAAGACCACTTTCACTTGTCCTTTCGGCACGTTTGCATATCGTCGCATGCTCTTTGGGTTATGCAATGTGCCCGCTACCTTCCAGCGGTGTATGATGGGAATTTTCTCAGACATGGTGGAAAAATTTCTGGAGATCTTCATGGATGATTTCTCCATCTTCGGCGATTCCTTCAACGAGTGTTTGCTGCATCTTGACGCTGTCCTTACCCGATGTAAGGACAAGAATCTCACTTTGAATTGGGAGAAGTGCCACTTCATGGTGCGTGAAGGTATTGTCTTAGGACATATCATCTCGCAAAATGGCATAGAGGTTGACAAAGCGAAGATTGAGGTCATTTCCAATCTCCCTCCTCCCCGATGCGTCAGAGATATCCGAGCCTTCCTTGGCCATGCCGGTTTTTATAGACGGTTCATCAAGGACTTTAGCAAGATTGCTAGGCCCTTGACTCTTTTGCTAGCCAAGGATACGCCATTCGACTTCAACTCGAGCTGTGTAACTGCGTTCGAGTCAATAAAAAGCTCACTCACTTCTGCTCCCGTTCTTTCTTCACCTGACTGGACGCACCCATTTGAGATTATGTGCGATGCGTCTGACTTTGCCATTGGTGCTGTCCTTGGACAACACATAAACAAGATGCCGCACGTAATCTATTATGCGAGCCGAACCATGAACGACGCCCAACTCAATTATACAACAACTAAGAAGGAATTCTTAGCTGTTGTATTTTCTTTAGAGAAGTTCAGGCCCTACCTCATCGGCTCTCCAGTCATTGTCTACACAGACCATTCTGCTCTGCGCCATCTTTTTGCGAAGAAAGATGCAAAATCTCGGTTAATACGTTGGATCCTTTTGCTTCAAGAGTTTGACCCTGTCATTAAGGACAAACGAGGATGTGAAAACATAGTTTCCGACCATCTCTCACGACTTCCTTCTTCGCCTTCGCTTCTAATTCCGATCAACGACGTTTTCCCGGATGAACAGCTCTTGACAGTATCTTGCGAACCCTGGTTCGCAGATATTGTGAACTATTTGGCCACGGGATTACTACCGACTGAATGGTCAAGTCAGGACAGACTTCGCTTCTTATCCCAAGTAAAACACTTTTACTGGGACGAACCCTATCTGTTCAAGTACTGTCCCGACCAGATTATTCGTCGGTGTGTCCCTGACGAGGAATTCAAGAGTGTGCTGTCATTTTGCCACGATCAAGCATGTGGCGGGCATTTTGGCCCCAGAAAGACAGCTGAGAAGATCTTGCAATGTGGTTTCTACTGGCCACAACTCTTCAAAGACACTCATAACTATTGCAAGACTTGCTCCCGGTGCCAACACTTGGGCCGGATATCCCGGAGGAACGAGATGCCGCTCCAACCGATCTTGGTTGTAGAGATTTTCGATGTTTGGGGGATAGATTTCATGGGGCCGTTTCCCAGCTCTTTCGGGAACTTGTACATCCTTCTCGCTGTTGATTACGTCTCTAAGTGGGTCGAGGCCGTGCCCAGCCGGACTAACGACAACAAGGTTGTCGTTAGGTTTCTTAAAGAAAACATTTTCTCCCATTTTGGGCACCCCCGAGCGATCATTAGCGACAATGGAAGTCATTTCTGCAACAAGACTTTCGAGGCCTTGATGCGAAAATATTCCATTAATCATAAGCTCTCTACGCCCTACCACCCCCAAACCTGCGGGCAGGCCGAAGTTTCAAATCGGCAAATCAAGCAGATACTGGAGAAGACGGTTTCCAAGAACCGTAAGGATTGGTCGCTGAAACTCACTGATGCCCTTTGGGCATTTCGAACCGCTTATAAGACCGATCTTGGCATGTCTCCCTATCGGCTTGCGTATGGAAAAGCTTGCCACCTACCTGTCGAAATAGAGCATCACGCATTTTGGGCGATAAAGGAGCTGAATCTGTCTCTCGAAGATGCGGGCAGCCATCGGAAGCTGCAGTTGAACGAATTAAGCGAGCTTAGGGATGAGGCTTACGATAACGCGGTTGTCGTTAAGAATCGAACGAAGGTGTTTCACGATAAACACCTTTTGCGTAAAACTTTCGTACCTGGTCAACAGGTATTGCTTTACGACACCCGACTACACTTCCATCCAGGAAAGCTCAGATCTCGCTGGAAAGGGCCGTATTTTGTGCGGAATGTGTATCCGCATGGCGCCGTGGATTTGGAGAATCCAAAGGACGGTTCATTTTTTAAAGTGAACGGACACCGACTAAAATCGTACCTTAGCGCCGAACCAACAGAGGAGCTCCTGTTCTTACAGGAGCCGGTTTACCCTGCATAATCTTCCTCTGCCTACCTCCAAACTTCGGTTATCCAGCCAAGAACAAGTGGACACTGTTCCAAATAAGTTTGCGGGTATGTATATACCATTTTGTACATTTTTGTGGATATTCTTTTCCATTCTTTTTCTTTCTTTTCTTTAAAAACAAAAACAATAAAAAAAAAATTGTGTCTATCTAACCGACAATTTTGACCCTTCAAATGATCTCTTCATGCAATGACAGTGAGGACACTGTCCAGTTTAAGTTTGGGGGTACGCTTGGTACGCATTTCTTACCTTCGCATTCATATGTACATTCTGCATCACATATTAAAATCCATAAAATCCATAAAAATCTGAAAATTTTCTAAAAACATAAAAACTTTTTTGTCAAGTTAGCTAGTGGGAGGACTCTGATTCAACATTTCGACGGTTTTGTTTGATAAAATATGATTAACTAAATCTTATTTTTAGATTTTGAAAACCTGAAAGATAACTCTCCTTTGAAGTTAACTATAGCTGATATACATCTTTACATCACACTACACGTGTCGTAAGTTTTTGGGAATTAGATGACAAGTCTTTTATGTCGAAAAACTTTTAAATAGATCAATGATTTTCTGAGAATCAAATAGGTTTGTTCTGAAATAAGTAATATCAAGAATAGTTTATGAAGTGAGTGAATATGAAGGAATGTTATTGATACCTTAATTGGAACTAAGTCTGAAAAATAATCCATCTGAAACTTGATTGGAATGACTACACACCGAACCCACTAAACACGTCTTTTATCCAAAAAAATAATTGAACTGCCGGTTATATCTCCGTTCATCATGATTTTCACGCCAAACTGTCTTTTGTTTTTTGGACCTAGGTAAATTGAGTAATTAAGTCCGCTGGGGTGTTTCTACACCTAATGCCCTAAAACCAACTGGTTTGGGTGCATTGGCCCAAAGCTCGCTAAGAAGCCTAGAAAGTCCAGTTTAAAACAAAGTCAAGCAAGTGTTCTCTCCGAGTTAAAATTCCTAACGGTTCTTTGTGTGAGAATAATCTTGATAAAAGACAGGCTTTTATAAAAAAAAAAATTTGCGGAGATATGAAGGTTTTATTCTATGATAAAGACTATTGCACGTTCACAGAGGTGTGTAAGAAATGAAAACAAGAAAAAGGTGGGGTGAAAAATAAGACCTAGTTTCCTGTTAAGGAAGATAGAAATTCTGAAGTTGAGACTTTACTGGAAAACGAAACTTGAAAAATGCTTAGCTCTTTATAAAACTTATGTGATCCTTTTTAAAAATTTTATCTGGGCTTTACTGTGTGACATAATGACTTTAATCGATCCTTCTGGAAACTTAACGACACTATTTGCACTGCACGTAAAGACATATAAAATCTGTAGTTAAATAAGAAGCGAGGTGTGAAAAATAAAGGTTCGATAGTCTAGACTTAGGATAATAGAATTTTTATTTTCTGAAACAAAACTTTAGGGTTTGAATCTTAGTTATTTTACAAAGCCAACTTGACCGGATTTTGTGGGTAGTATCCGCTGAAAACCCTCAGGAGACAACACTCCTCCTACTAGGGACACCTAGAGGTTTAACGGCTTGTTGCACATGCTCAGTGCAATCGTGTTCCCTGCGAAAGTGAGGTTAGGAAATTTTTTGTGAATAAATTGGCTTTGCTCGGGACGAGCAAATGATAAGTTTGGGGGTATTTGTTCATATCGGATTTTTGCATTTTTATACCGCCCAATTTTTATCACATTGGTTATCGGTAGGTACTCTTGAGCCGTGTTTGCTAGTCAATTGCAGGATACAGGTTCTCTGCTCTAAACGGTGAAATTCATGGAAAAACACGACAAAATCCGGGTTCCTGCCAACCACAGATTAAACGCGGGTCTCCGCTCTTTATCCGTCTGTTGCCACACACCAGTTTAGGAGACAAAATGGCAAATCGATTGTCACCTTCATGCACAAAGCACAATGGCAACACCAAGTCCAAGAAATCTACGCGGAGCTCAAGAAAATCATGACAAAAGATCCATGTCCAATCACCTTTTGATCCACTAGCATTCTGGAAGAAATGTGGAAAGATTATCAGAAACAACATGTACCAGACAAAAGGGGACAGCAGACCAGGGAAGCACAGAAAATACGATGCCCCAACTCAATCAAACGGCCGTGGAACCGCGGACAATAGGGGGTCTAGGCCGCGGTTCCGCGGCCGTTCAGGCGCCGCATTTGAAGATTTTTTAGGGGTATTTTGGTCTTTCTATGTACAGGCAGAATTTTGCCCTAGATTTCCATTTCCCTGCCTATAAATAGCCCAGAACCTTGTGAAGCCAAGGGGGCTTAATCTTGTATTTTTTTTAGGGTTTAGAATACTTGTTCTTCTTCCTCTTCTCATCTCTTCTCCATTGAAAAACTTGTAGTGAGCTTTTGTGAGTGAAGAATGATGAATAAGGAAGTTCATTTTATTATTATACTTGTCTTGCTCTTTTTATGTTAATCGCTTGTAATCGTTAATTGATAAGTAGTTGTTGTTATTTATTGCTTTTTCTTTCTTTTCTCTTTTTCTTTATCCTTAAAACAACCATGATGCTTACGCTTGATCCTTGCCAAGGTGAGGTCGCAAATAGCTAGTTGTTATCTTCTAATCTCTTTCTTTCTATCTTCCTCTTTGTTTTATTTTCTTTTCATTATGATGTGTGAGTAGTTTCCATACTTGTTAGGGTAGGATAAGGGAAGTTTGAGAGAAGGAAATCTCTCTCACTCTTTCCTTGCCCAACATCTTAAATCAACTCCCGTTAATTGAACCACAATCCCCTCCCTACGGCACCCTATCCTACATGATAGAGGTGATTCCGTAGTGAGACCGGTTGTGGTTGAATTAACCGGAGGTTATGGCTAAGAGCCAAGAACGGACGGACAAGCACCAAAAGGAAGAACTTAAGCGTTGGAAAGCCTAGCTTATACTCGCAAGTTCCTTCCTAGTCATGCTAATCCCCGTTGTTGCCGATTACCGTAACACCGATATTGAGAGTGGCAACGAAAGAAGTGAGCGACTCCTAACTCAAACTTACCTAATCCTAACCCTAACAAGCTCTCTTTACATATCATTTTAACACTTAGATAATCACAAACAAATCTGGAAAATTGGACTTAACTCGTTAAAGCACATAGAAAAAGATTCCCATCTCCCTGCGGACGACCCGTACTCAACCGGCTAGCTACAAGCGAAACCGTTTTGATTGCGGTAATTAACTAAACTTAAACACGCAGAATCTCTAACAATCATTCGTATGTAACTATACGATGCCATATCCATGCATTATGGATGTTTGTAGTAATACGAAGTGTTCTGGAGAAATCCAAAGTGGATGTAGGAGTGGCAGGGGTATACACGATTTTGTCGTGAATGATAGCAGTCGCAATTTCCTTTGCCCTAAATATAATCCCTTTATATGTCTTTACTTATTACCTTCTGTACACCACACTTAGGCTAATTGGTTTTCTTCCTTCCTCACCTTTTGGCACCTGCCTATGGGTTGGAATAAGACTATCCAATAAGCGCAATAGGTGTAATCTCCTAACACTAGGAGGCAACCTGAGAGAAGGTAAAGGGAAAAGACAACCGAATAATCCTATTCAATTTCTCCAGAACCAGAATCCATCCTCGAATCTAGAACAAGTTCCTTTGAGTTCGTATGTAACTATACGATGGTTTATCCAATAAATGTGGATCTTCGTAGTGATACGGAGTGTTCTGGAGAAATACAAAAGGAAAGAAAGTGCGGCAATGATATATGCGACTATCTGACAATCCAAAATCCGAAGTGTTTTAAGAAGGTTTGGTTAACTTGGTTTATGAGTTTTAGTTTAGGTTGGGTCATGGCCGCTGCCAAAGAGAGAGAAAAAAAACACTCAGCGTATACTCTAACTTAGATCAGAATTGTTAATCACTCTATCTAATCAGGATGGCTCCCACTGTTTTCTCGAATTCTCCTCCAAACCCTAAAAGGAGAATTAGTTGGGATCATCTAAATTCACTCGATGAGTAATCCTACTCATCAGTGGGAATCGGGATCCAACTATCATCGCATGATAACTTGATGGAAGCCACTTAAGTCACCACACTCCAGAAGGTATGCGCATGCCTGGCATGTTTTCTGTATGTTTGAAACTCCCGATGTGTTTTTTTCCCCAAGCGCTTATGATCTTGACTTTGGCCAACAAATCATAACACGCAAGTCAAGTTCTATCCGTCATTATCCAGATTGATTTAGATCCACCCGCACATACCATTGACTTTGGCCAACAAAGCGGTACGATTGCCCTAAACCAATGTATCTATCTATGCCACGGATAATTAACATATAGCTACCATTCACGATGCCTTGACATTGGCCAATAAACACCGCATGAATACTATATGCTATTTATCCGAAATGACGGAGGGCTATGGATGGTTTTTGGCGAAAAACCTTTAACGTAATGAACTTGATATCGTTGAAGGAACCAGATAGCTTTACAAATATATAGTGGCAAAAACTTTTGCTAAAGAGGTCACTCCCGGTGAAGGGATCTCGGCTCTTTCCTCATCGAATAAGGTGCAGGATATTCCTAACTGAATACCACGATGCAAAGCAAAAACAATCAACTATAGTGAAGTCATTACCCTGACGCAAACTTTTGCTTAAGAGGTCACTCCCGGTGAAGGGATCTCGGCTCTTGCCTCGTCGAATGAGGTGTGGGATATTCATAACCGAACACCACTGTGCAAAGCAAAAGAAAACGTCTGTAATGTCAGTTTTCAAAATTGGTTCCAACAACATCATGTAGGTTTCTTTTCCTTGCATTGATCAAAATCAACGCAGTTCCATCAATTAATCACACCAGAAAAGAATGAAAATAAAATGTACGTATATGCCATTCGCATTCGCCACTGGGCCCCGTCGTCACCCGTTAGGTTAATTAACTAACGACAGAGCGGGGGCCGGACTAGTTGTTAGTTATATGTATGCCCTAGAGGCCATTACTATATATAGGATGTATATTGTAGTGGGTGCTTGGACATATATAGGGAGGACTTTCTTGCTCGACATGATAGTATGCTATCTGGTTGATCTTTACCTTAACGTGTACACTGATTGTCTCTCTGATACATGTTGGTAAAGCCCTTAGGATGAGTACTTGACTACCTGGACTATGATGCGGATCATACTAGTGGGGACATGGTAGTCCATAAGTACATCCTTCAAAGTCCCTAGTCGTGGGTATATCGAGACGGGGCATCGATATACCAGAGTAGACTAGCGTATACCTTATCGACCCATACAGATGGGCGATGGATGATCCCATATCCATTGGTGATTGACATCAGAGATGATATACGGGTGCTCAGTGGAGACTGGGTACACTAAACGGACTCGCCGAGAACTCCCAGATGGTATTATACCTTACGTCAGATGGCAGTTCTCTGGTGACACTGGTACAGAGTAGTCTGTTGACCCGAGATCGTCATAGAGTCTTGTGTGGTTCCCACTGTGCTTTGATTTCCACCTTACCACGTTTAAGAGGGCGTGCAAAACGGTGGTTTTTGGGTACAATCCCGAGTCAAATGGAGGCAATGAGCGATAGGAGGGGATTCGTCTCTCCCGGTATAGGGGGTTGATGTTGCGCTGTGTTCGATTGGCTATAACCGGAAATCCCTGGCCAGGGTTGATGAGATTTACTGGTAAGTGTTACCATTAGTTTCTCGAACTGTTATAGACCTCATATCGACACGACTTATCGAGCTGTTGGGGTCTGACGTTTACCACCCTTAGGCGAGATATGCGACATATCAGACGACGAGACCGGACTGTACGGTAAGTGTTACTGGTTGGATTCACAGGAGTATGAGCGGGCTTGCTCGTCGATCTTCTGATCGCTCAATACCCGGGTGGCCGTTACGTTTAGCAGACCGCTTGCGGCTTGTGGGTGTTTGATATGATCATCACCTGCTGCCGGCGTATTGACGAGTCTTTAGAGTCCTACACAGAGGTTTCCTGGCTCAAGCGAAACGAAATAGGAGCGCATATGAGATATGTGAGGGACCGAGAATAATGCGTGTATGTGATACCGTATTCTATTCTCGCGATAAAAGTATCGATTGGTTTTATGCGATATAACCTAGTTATCGAATCGAGAATTGATTCGATAAGCCGATACATAGAATACTAGTCGGTTATATGTGATATGACCGGATCGTTAAATCAAGTGTTGATTTAATGATTTAATGTATAATTATATATTTGATATATTACTTTGCATTAACTAGTATTGGTTCACTTTAAATGGATTTTCTCACTTGATGTGCAAGTTGTATATGTGATATACTTTTGTGCACATGTTTGTATCATGTTTGATGATACATGCTCATTTGGTTAAGTGTAAAGAATTAAACCATGGTTAAGTTGATGATTAGGGTTTTGCTTATTCATTTATTTATTTTTTTATTCATTTTTGATAGATAAACATGAATGGTGGCTTTGTTTGTTTTTAGTTGAAGATTCATGAAGCTTTGACTTAGTCACCATTCTTGTCTCATGCTTAACCCTAACCATTTGAACTAACCCTAGTTCATTCTCTACACTTAACTATGGTTGAGAATATGATAAGAATGAATTCTTTTTCAATTATTCTTTAATACTTATCATATTATCATCATCATCTTCTTCTTCTTCTTCAAGAAGAAGCTTGCCTCCATTAATGGCAACTAGTGAAAAAGAGTGAGAAATCCAATTCTAAAGTGAACCCACTTCCTATTTCTTCATCCTCTACCTCTTGCCAAGTAGTATAGGGTGTTTTCTTCACAAGTTTCTTGACTTGGTGAAGTTGGAGCTTGATCTAGTGTTGCCTCGACGTAGATCATCTTCGGCATCGTAGTCGATGACCTAGCCCGCCTATTTCTCCGATGAAGCCGACACTAGAGTCCAAGATCCGATTTATACAGCGGAGGGACGTCTACACGGAGCTATGGAGGTGGAGGACCGGATCTACAAAGGTTGTATTTCCGTTCTTTTAGTTAAGTTGTTAACTAGTTTCCTTTTTCGCCTAAAATTCTAGTTAACGATCCGTATTAGGGTTTCTCGGCACTTGTAAAATTTGAAATTGGCAAGGTTGATGCCTTGTGAGACCTCATTAGCGTGCCTAGGAACCCTACAGTGGTATCAGAGCCTAGCTAGAGCCTTAGGCGATGCGTAGACGATGTTTGAAACCCGATCGAACCCCGAAACCCTAAAAATGACCCTTCTCTGGAAATTTTCTGAAAATTTGGTTTATTTGTGAATTAAAAATTGCTAAAAAATTCAGCAGTGTCCTATTAGAATTACTGTGAAATTCATGGGGCTAATTCATCAAATGTGCGGCGGAACCGCGGTAGAAGCATGGCTTCTGCGGCGGTTCCGCGGCCGTATTATCAAAATGTCCAATACTTTTTGCATAGTAATTCCTATTTTGTGATGCTGAGTTTTCTGGGAATTTTTAATTTGACTCAAGAGTTGAGTGTTCTGGGGTTGTATTAGGAATCGAAAATTCGATCGGATTATCAAGCTTTGTCTATGTGTTTTCCGGATAATTTTTGTATATGTTAAAAAGTTCGACCGGATATAAATACCCACCTTTTCCCCTGTCGGAAAATTTCCAAGTGTTGGATTTTTCCGTGGTTTAAAGACGTTCTAAGTAGTGCAAGTAACGCGATGGACCCTCTAGAAGACAACAAACCTTAATTCGATTATGTGACCGTCTTGAACTGCCCTTTGAACCTTCGGGTTTGGGGCAGTACGGCGTGCCACATGTGAGGCGTTGGCTTGACCCTTCTATGGATGGACCGTTGGTACTAAGGCACGAACTGAATGTTTTAGACTTATTTCATGTGTTGAGCTGTTTCGGGAAAACTTGGGTGTTCGATTGTTCGATCGAAAAGTTTAACATTTTCTATCTTATTCGGAATGTGATACAATAATTGGAATTCACAATAAGTTATGAGATAACTGAATGAATATTATAAACATAGCAGTTTAGTCTCACTTGATCGGTTGCCACGGAATTTTGATGTGATCAAAAGTCCGTCGCAATCACGTAGCGTACGCGGATACTTGCCGGGTAAACTTAATAGACAGCCTCATCCCATAGCCCCGACCAAGTGACTGTAGGAGAACCCCGTCGCAGAAAGCATCCGTTCGGGTGCTAGAGGTAGCGGTGTTCCGCCTTGGTGCACTTCGTCGACGGCATCGGGGGTGCGGCCGTCTACTGAAGTTTGCGACGAGCATTCGATCTGAATGTCGGGAATCCTGTTGAATTGCCCGACTTTATATTGAAAAGTGTTTTCGATTTTGAGACTAAAATGCGGGGTTTATAATTGTTAGGCATGCGATGTCTAAGGAATTCATTTGGCTAGGCATGCGATGTCTAAAGAGATTGCGGATTCCAACAGTTGTAGTTTTACACTTTCTTTTCTGTGACCGTAAGTGTAATATGTGATATCGCCGGTTTCGTTGCTATATGTCAACGACAATTGGGATATGCATGTTTACTTACGTTGATGACATATGATGTTATGTGTTGCTGGATATGTTATATTGGATCGTCGTGTTCGAATAGCCGGGGGTTTTTTATGTGAGATGAGTGTTTTTCATTTTCATTCATGTAAAAACTTGTATGTAATATTCTTTTATTGGGACACTTCCAGGTTGCGGAAGATGTCACCCTTTGTATATTATTTACTTTTCCGCACTAGGATAGACCCAAGGAGGGGAGCACAAGTAACCGGGTTCTGGAGTCCAGTGGGAGACCAACTCGAGGAGTCGAGTCTGGGTCTCCTAACTCCAGAATTGGTAGGGTTGCTTGCCGCTCGCGTAGGGGTCTAGGGGTGTGGGTTTGGCTATTCATCACGCCCGTGGAATCCGTGTTTTATACTGGCTCGTATTGAAAACACGGACATCCTAGTATATCCAATATTTCATATGATTCTTCTGCTGTGATATCTGTGATGTGATCATGTGATATGTTCTGTGATGGATGTTAGTTATGTATATGCCCTAGAGGCCATTGTTGTACATATGATGTATATTATAATGGATGCTTGGATATATATAGAGATGACTTTCTTGCTCGTCATGATAGTATGCTATTTGGTTTCACTTTATCTTAACATGTTGACTTGTATTGGTTTACTGTTTTTCTCTCACATGTTGATAAAGCCCTTAGGATCTGTACTCGACTACTGGGACTATGATGAGATCATACTAGTGGGGCCATGGTAGTCGATGAGTACATCCTATAACTGTTCCTAGTCGAGGGTATATCGAGATAGGGCATCGATACACCAGAGTAGACTAGCGTATACGCATCTTGACCCATATGATGGGCGATGGATGATCCCATATCCAACGGTGTTTGACATCAAAGATGGTGTACGGGTGCTTAGTGGAGACTGGGTACACTGGACGGACTCGCCGAGAACTCCCAGATGGTGATATACCACACGTCAGATGGCAGTTCTCCGGTGACACTGGTACAGAGTAGTCTGTAGACCCGAGATCGTCATAGAGTCTTGTGTGATTCCCACTGTGCTTTGATTTCCACCTTACCACGTCCAAGAGGGCGTGCAAAACGGTGGCTTTTGGGTACAGTCCCGAATCTCATGGAGGCAATGAGCGATAGGAGGGGATTCGTCTCTCTCGGTATAGGGAGTTGATGTTGTGCTGTGTTCGATTGGCTATAACTGGAAGTCCCTGGCCAGGGCTGATATAGAGATTTACTGGAAAGTGTTACTAGTAGTTTCTCGACCCGTTATAAGCCACACATCGACACGACTTATCGGTTACTGGGGTCTGACGTATACCACCCCTAGACTTGATATGCGACATATCAGACGAACAGACCGGACTGTACGGGAGTGTTACTGATTGGATTCACAGGAGAACGCACAGGCTAGCTTGTTGATCTTCTGATCACTCAATACCTGGGTGGCTGTTACGTTTAGCTGACCGCTTGCAGCTTGTGGGTGTTTGATATGATCATCACCTGCTACCGGCGTATTGACGATTCTTTAGAGTCCTACACAGAGGTTTCTTGGCTCAGGCGAAACGGCGTAGAGGCACATATGTGATATGTGCAGGACCGAGAATAATGCGATATGAGATACCGTATTATATTCTCACGATATTTAGATATGAACCGGGACATCGGATCAAGTGTTGATTCGATGAATCGGTACATGATATATTAGTCGGTAATATTCGATATAGCCGGATCGTCGAATCAAGTGTTGATTCGATGATTTAATGTATAATAATATATATGATATATTGTATTACATTATCTAATATTGGCTCGCTTTATTATTTCATTTTCTCACTGGATGATACATTGATATATATGCGATATATGTTAATTGTATTATTTTCTTTTGTTGCAAATATATAATATATATGTGATATATATTATTGTGACATGATATGATTTATTATTAAACATGTTTAAGGATGATTAAATGGGATTAGGGTTTGATTAAGGTAAGCTTCTTCTTGCACCTTCTAGAAGCTTTGCTTTTGTCTTGGTTAAGATATTATGGTTGATATTTTTCCATGACTCATAACTTAACCTAACCAAACCCTAACTCTAGTTTATTCTCTACAAACTCTTAGCCACTCATCCTTGACCATGGTTGATATATCAATCATATAGATTTCTTTTCTATTCATCACAAAAGGATTATCATTTCCCTGATCATCTTCTTCTCTCTTAAAAAAAAAGCTCACTTGAAATTCATTTTGTGATGAAAAATTATGAGAAAATGATTTAAAAAGAAAGCATAAATACTACTCTCTCATCCTCATCTCATCTAGCCCATGAGATAAGTGTGTTCATCTCTTTAGAGTAAGAAAGCTTGAGTCATTGCAACTTCGACGTAGATCATCGGAGATTTGGAATACTTCAAGCTAGCATGGATCGTTCGAGTGGAGCCTCTCATGAGTCCTGGAGATCGTGGATCGTGGCAAAGGGACTTCTACTCGGAGCTTGTGAAGCGAAGGAGCGGACTACAAAGGTTGTAATCCCTCACACTTAGATAAAAGTTGTTATCTTGTTTGCAAAACCCTAATAATCTAGCTAAGATCCTGTCTTTGGGTTGTTCGGCACATCTAAAATTTTATTCGTGCATGTTTGATGCGTTATGAACCTTCACTAGTGTGCCTAGGAACCCTACAGTGGTATCAGAGCCAAGCTAGAGCATTAGGCGATGTGTTTACGAAGTTAAAACTCCGATCGAACCCGAACCGACGAAAATAACCCCCTCTCTGGAAATTTTTCAAAATCCGGGATTTTTCTGAATTAAAAATACCTAAAAAAATCAGCAGGGAATTCTAAGAATCACCATGAAACACGGGCCCACAACTCCACTAAACCGCAGCGGAACCGCGGCGAAAACATGGTTTTCGCGGCGGTTCCGCGGTGGAATTGTGGAATTGGGACACGTGGCTTCATGGTAATATCTGTAGGTGCTTGTTTATGCTTCTGGGTATTTTTAATGTGACTCAAGTGTTAAATATTTTGGGGTTTGTTTTGTAATAGTAGATTCGATCGGAATATTTAAATTCGTATTTATTTCCGGATATTTAGAAACTGTTAAACTATTTGAACGGATATCATTAACTCACTTTTTCCCGGCACGGCAAACTTTCAAGTATTGAATTTTTATCGGGTTTAAATCTTTCGGAAAAATTATACAAGTTAAGCGGTGGACCCTCTAGAAGACAACAAACCTTAACTCGATTATGTGACCGTCTTGAACTGACTTTTGAACCTTCGGGTTTGGAGCAGTACGGCGTGCCACATGTGAGGCGTTGGCTTGACCCTTCTACGGCTGGATCACTGGTATTATGACATATTCTGGGATTATTTGAACTTCGCTCAAGTGTTGAGCACTTTAGGAAATTTTGGGTATTTGATTATCTGTTCGAAAAGTTTAATACTGTCTATTTATCTGGAATGTGATACAATATGTGGAATTCATAGAGTTAGGCATGAAATGCGAAGTATGTGATATTTCGGATTTACGATGTCTAAAGTGATTGTGGATTCCAAATGTTGTAGTTTTACACTTTCTTTTCCGTGACCGTAAGTGTAATATGTGATATCGCCGGTTTCGTTACTATATGTTAACGACAATTGGGATGCGCATATTTACTTACGTTGATGATATGTGATATTATGTGTTGCTGTGATATGTTATATTGGATCGTCGCGTTCTGAATAGCCGGGGTTTTATGTGAGATGGGGGTTTTTATTTTCATTCATGTAAAATTCATTTGTAATGTAATATTCTTTTATTTGGGGCACTTCCAGGTTGAGGTTGATGTCACCAGTGTATATTATTTACTTTTCCGCATTAGGTAGACCCAAGGAGGGGAGCACAAGTAACCGGGTTCTAGGGTCCAGTGGGAGGCCATCTCGAGGAGTCGAGACCGGGTCTCCTAACCCTAGAATTGGCAGTGTTACTTGCCGCTCTCGTAGGGGTCTTGGGATGTGGGTTTGGCTATTCGTCGCGACCGTGGAATCCGTGTTTTATACAGGCTCGTATTGAAAACACGGACGTCCTAGTATATCCAATATTTCATATATGTTCTTCTGCTGCAATGTTCTGTGATGTGATCATATTACTGCCTAAGACGAATGCTTATACTATATATATATGCTGATATATAAATATTACTGCTTTCGTTTCTTCTGTGATGCTTAGGAAGCATAAGCTGATGGGATTTTATTAATGAGATTAATAAAAAGGAAAGAAACCTAAAGATGTTGTAGAATCAAAACTTTATAAAAAGGGTAGCTACAGTTTTGCTTTGCACAGTGATATATATGATATGTCCTGCACCTTATTCGATGGGGAAAGAGCCGAGATCCCTTCACCGGAAGTGACCTCTTTAGCGAAACTGGCAGATGCTACAAAACTCGGTTTGTCTTTTGAATGCTTTTAGTGTTTTGCTTTGCACAGCGGTATATATGATATATCCTGCACCTTATTCGATGAGGAAAGGGCCGACGATCCCTTCACCGGGAGTGACCCCTTTAGCGAAACTAAGAAAAGCCTCAAAAACACTCCTTTTTCAAAAACCACATGATTCTACGACGATATCAAGTTCTTTACGCTCAGGGTTTTCTGAAAAACTTGCGTAGCCCTCCGTCATTTCAGATAGATATTATTTAGTATTCGTGCTACGTTTGTTGGCCTACGTCAACGCGTAGTGTACGGTAGCTAACTGGTATTTATCTGTTTATGCATATGATGCAGATTGAATTAGGGTAGTCGTACGACTTTGTTGGCCTGCGTCAAGGGTCGTACGGGTGGGTTTAATTCAATCAAGAAATGACGGGTTGAACTTGACTAGTGCACTATGGTTTGTTGGCCTGCGTCAAGGTCATAGGACACTAGGGGCAAAATATTATCGGGAATTTCAAGTGTTGAAATTTGCAATGAGATTGCATACCTTCTATGAGATAGTTGGATCCCGATACCCACTGTGAGTAAGAGTTACTCCTGGAAGAGTTTTACACAGGACAATTAGCCGATCAAGTAGGTGTCTAGAAAAGTGTTAACGGGGTTACGCCTCTGGGAAAACGAGGTTTACTTTAATTAGGTCCGTGCGAAAGCATGGGGAACCTCCCTCAAAGTACCGACACTGATCTGGCTGAAAGATTGACGAAATTGTAGGGTGTAATTAATCCCGGCTAATCTTACCTTTTTGGGTTTGAAGGTAGATTTGATAAAAACAGTGGGAGACATCCTGATTAGATAAGATAATAACCAATCTAATCTTGCAAGAGCATACGCTAAAGTGTTTTCTTCTCTCTCTCTCCAGGTAGCGACCATGTCAGGCCATAATCAAGATAATAATATGGATGTATTGACTGAACCCGATTATTGTACTGAGCAAGGGAACGTTGGACCCGTTCTTTCTTATAAGAGTTATAAGACAGAACAGGAAACAGGAGAATATCTGGATTCTCACGCCGCCCAAAAGAACATGCATGTTGATGCATCTTCTTCGGGTGTGTTAGTTATTGAGAACTGTTTCTCAGTTCACCCTACGTCCTGGGTATTGGATACCGGATCAGGATCCCATATATGTAAATTGTTACAAGGGCTAGGAAAAGGTAGAGAACTGGGAAAAGGTGATCATTCCGTTCAAGTAGGGAACGGTGCAAGTATTGTAGCCAAAGCAGTTGGCGAATATTACCTAGTATTGCCAAGTCGTAATACACTGATTCTAAATGAGTGCTATTATATACCAAACATGATGTGCAATATTATATCAGTTTCTTTATTAAGTAAAGAAGGATATAATTTTGTAGTAAAGGATAATGTTATGAACATATTCCTAGATCAAAAGTTGATTGCATCAGGCTCGTTACATAATGGCATATTCATTCTAAATCAGAATACAGTTCTGAATATACAAAACACACACAAGAGGAAAGGTTCAGATATGAACGAATCCTACTTGTGGCATTGTAGACTTGGTCATATCAATGCGACACGACTGGCTAAGTTACATAAGGATGGTTATTTGAATCCATTCGAATTATCATCTTATGATACTTGCCATTCATGTCTCAAAGGAAAAATGACCAAAGCTCCGTTTAGTGGACACGGAGAAAGAGTTACTGAACTCTTAGGACTAATACATAGTGATGTATGTGGTCCCATGTCTACGCATGCCAGGAACGGTTCTTCCTACTTCATTACATTCACTGACGATCTCTCTAGATACGGACATGTGTTTCTGATGAAACACAAGTCTGAAGCTTTTGAGAAATTCAGAGAATATAAGCACGAAGTAGAGAACCAAACGGGCAAAAGTATTAAGATTCTTCGATCTGATCGAGGAGGTGAATACTTAAGCAGTGAGTTCCTAGATTATCTAAAAGAGAATGGGATTCTCTCTCAGCTTACTCCTCCTTATACACCACAGCACAACGGTGTATCGGAGCGGAGGAATCGCACCCTATTAAATATGGTGCGCTCTATGATGAGTACAGCTGAGTTACCTATTTCCTTCTGGGGGTATGCACTGGAAACAGCTGCAGACCTATTGAATATGGTTCCCACCAAATCTGTGCCAACCACTCCATATGAGATATGGAAAGGAAAGAAACCATATCTTAATTATGTTAGGATATGGGGTTGTCCGGCATATGTGAAAACACAAAATCCGGACAAACTCGGCGCAAGGTCTATTCTGTGCAAGTTTATTGGATATCCCAAACATTCGCGCGGGTATATCTTCTACCACACCGAAGAACAAAAGGTGTTTGTTTCTCAGCACGCCACCTTTTTAGAAAAGGAATTTCTTGCAAAAGAAATTAGTGGTAATGAGGTAGAACTGGAAGAGGTTCCAGCGACACAAACTACGACAGATGATTTAGTGGAACCAGAGGATTCAGTAGTACCCGACGAACCCCAGCCTCTCCGCCGATCTAGTAGGGTTACTCATCCACCTGAGAGATACTACGGTTTTCTCATTGATGGTGGAAGCGAGGATTGCATCATGGATGATGATGAACCGACTAGTTTCGAGCAGGCCATCACGAGTGGTGACTTTGTGAAATGGCTGGATGCAATGCGATCTGAGATGGAATCCATGTACACCAACAAAGTATGGACTTTGGAAAATGCTCCTGAAGGGGTAAAACCCATAGGGAGCAAGTGGATCTTTAAAAAGAAATTTGGTGTAGATGGAAAAGTTGAGACTTTCAAAGCTAGACTTGTGGCAAAGGGTTTTCGTCAACGACCAGGTGTGGATTATGACGAAACCTTTTCTCCAGTGGCTATGCTTAAGTCCATCCGGATCTTACTTGCCATTGCTGCATACCATGACTACGAAATCTGGCAAATGGATGTTAAAACTGCCTTTCTAAACGGTGATTTAGAAGAGAGCGTGTACATGACTCAGCCAGAAGGCTTCGTAGATAGTGGGAGCAGCGGAAAGGTGTGCAAGCTGCTTAAATCCATTTATGGGTTAAAGCAAGCATCGCGGAGTTGGAACATCTGTTTTGATGTTGTAGTCAAAGAGTTTGACTTCATCAAAAATATAGATGAACCTTGTATCTATAAGAAGGTAGCAGAGGGTAAGGTTGTCTTCCTCGTATTGTACGTGGATGACATACTCTTGATAGGAAATGATATTCCTATGCTGAAATCAGTCAAGCTCTTCTTATCACAGAGATTCTCAATGAAAGATCTAGGTGATGCCTCCTGCATATTGGGAATCATAATCTATAGAGATAGATCTAAACGGATACTGGGATTGTCCCAATCTAGGTACATTGACACCATACTAAAGAGGTTTAGTATGGAAGAATCCAAGCGTGGGAACCTACCCACGATCTCTGGACTCACTCTCTCCAAAGAGATGTCTCCCAAGACTGATTTGGAGAGAGCTCGCATGCAAGGGATACCCTATGCTTCGGCAGTAGGCTCTATCATGTATGCGATGCTATGTACCAGACCCGATGTAGCATACTCACTAAGTGTAGTGAGTCGGTATCAAGCAGATCCTGGAGAGAGTCACTGGACAGCTGTGAAGAACATTCTCAAGTACTTGCGAAGGACTAAGGAGATGTTCTTGGTGTATGGTAACGGAGAACTCCAGGTGGAGTCCTTTACCGATTCCAGCTTCCAAAGTGATAAGGACGACTCTAAGTCGCACTCGGGATTTGTCTTTACCCTCAATGGAGGGGCGGTATGTTGGAAGAGTTCCAAACAGGATACCGTTGCAGACTCGACGATAGAGGCTGAATACATCGCTGCCAACGATGCTGCCAAGGAGGCTGTCTGGATAAAGAAGTTCATTAGTGAACTTGATGTGGTTCCATCCATTGAGCATCCAATACCTCTGTATTGCGATAACAATGGAGCTGTGGCTTTGGCCAAGGAACCCAGATCCCATCAGAAGTCCAGACATATTCAGAGGCGGTATCACCTGATCAGGGAGATAGTTGATCGCCGGGAGATCGAGGTCAGGATAGTGGTTACGAAGGACAACACTGCGAATCCATTCACGAAGGCTATTCCCCGGATACAGTTTGAGAGATTATTCGGGATGCTAGGTATGAGATACTACAGCAGCTGGCCTTAGTGCAAGTGGGAGATTGTTAGTTATGTATATGCCCTAGAGGCCATTGTTGTACATATGATGTATATTATAATGGATGCTTGGATATATATATAGATGACTTTCTTGCTTGTCATGATAGTATGCTATTTGGTTTCACTTTATCTTAACATGTTGACTTGTATTGGTTTACTGTTTTTCTCTCACATGTTGATAAAGCCCTTAGGATCTGTACTCGACTACTGGGACTATGATGAGATCATACTAGTGGGGCCATGGTAGTCGATGAGTACATCCTATAACTGTTCCTAGTCGAGGGTATATCGAGACAGGGCATCGATACACCAGAGTAGACTAGCGTATACGCATCTTGACCCAAATGATGGGCGATGGATGATCCCATATCCATCGGTGTTTGACATCAGAGATGGTGTACGGGTGCTCAGTGGAGACTGGGTACACTGGACGGACTCGCCGAGAACTCCCAGATGGTGATATACCACACGTCAGATGGCAGTTCTCCGGTGACACTGGTACAGGGTAGTCTGTAGACCCGAGATCGTCATAGAGTCTTGTGTGATTCCTACCGTGCTTTGATTTCCACCTTACCACGTCCAAGAGGGCATGCAAAACGGTGGCTTTTGGGTACAGTCCCGAATCACATGGAGGCAATGAGCGATAGGAGGGGATTCATCTCTCTCGGTATAGGGAGTTGATGTTGTGCTGTGTTCGATTGGCTATAACAGGAAGTCCCTGGCCAGGGCTGATATAGAGATTTACTGGTAAGTGTTACTAGTAGTTTCTCGACCCGTTATGAGCCACACATCGACACGACTTATCGGTTACTGGGGTCTGACGTATACCACCCCTAGACTTGATATGCGACATATCAGACGAACAGACCGGACTGTACGGGAGTGTTACTGATTGGATTCACAGGAGAACGCACAGGCTAGCTTGTTGATCTTCTGATCACTCAATACCTGGGTGGCTGTTACGTTTAGCTGACCGCTTGCAGCTTGTGGGTGTTTGATATGATCATCACCTGCTACCGGCGTATTGACGATTCTTTAGAGTCCTATACAGAGGTTTCTTGGCTCAGGCGAAACGGAGTAGAGGCACATATGTGATATGTACAGGACCGAGAATAATGCGATATGAGATACCGTATTATATTCTCGCGATATTTAGATATGAACCGGGACATCGGATCAAGTGTTGATTCGATGAATCGGTACATGATATATTAGTCGGTAATATTCGATATAGCCGGATCATCGAATCAAGTGTTGATTCGATGATTTAATGTATAATAATATATATGATATATTGTATTACATTATCTAATATTGGCTCGCTTTATTATTTCATTTTCTCACTGGATGATACATTGATATATATGCGATATATGTTAATTGTATTATTTTCTTTTGTTGCAAATATATAATATATATGTGATATATATTATTGTGACATGATATGATTTATTATTAAACATGTTTAAGGATGATTAAATGGGATTAGGGTTTGATTAAGGTTAGCTTCTTCTTGTACCTTCTAGAAGCTTTGCTTTTGTCTTGGTTAAGATATTATGGTTGATATTTTTCCATGACTCATAACTTAACCTAACCAAACCCTAACTCTAGTTTATTCTCTACAAACTCTTAGCCACTCATCCTTGACCATGGTTGATATATCAATCATATAGATTTCTTTTCTAATCATCACAAAAGGATTATCATTTCCATGATCATCTTCTTCTCTCTTAAAAAAAAGCTCACTTGAAATTCATTTTGTGATGAAAAATTATGAGAAAATGATTTAAAAAGAAAGCATAAATACTACTCTCTCATCCTCATCTCATCTAGCCCATGAGATTAGTGTGTTCATCTCTTTAGAGTAAGAAAGCTTAAGTCTTTGCAACTTCGACGTAGATCATCGGAGATTTGGAATACTTCAAGCTAGCATCAATCGTTCGAGTCGTGGAGCCTCTCATGTGTCCGGGAGATCGTGGATCGCGGCAAAGGGACTTCTACTCGGAGCTTGTGAAGCGAAGGAGCGAACTACAAAGGTTGTAATCCCTCACACTTAGATAAAAGTTGTTATCTTGTTTGCAAAACCCTAATAATCTAGCTAAGATCATGTCTTTGGGTTGTTCGGCACATCTAAAATTTTATTCGTGCATGTTTGATGCGTTATGAACCTTCACTAGTGTGCCTAGGAACCCTACAATGGATACAGTATATAGTATATATGATATATTATATAGACGTTACTTATCTTTTACACCCGCGCTAGCCCTGCTCTGCTCTGCCGTTAGTTACCTAACCTAACGGTGCACGAGGGGACATCGAGGTGAATGCGGATGGCATAAGTGTACGTCGTATTTATCTGTGATGTTTAGGTACTTAAATGATGGGACTTCATTAATGTGATTAATGAAATAAAAGAAACCTAAGATGTTGTAGAATCGAATTTCAAAATAAAACAGGTAGCTACAGTTCTTGCTTTGCACAGCGGTATATATGATATATCCTGCACCTTATTCGATGAGGAAAGGACCGAGATCCCTTCACCGGGAGTGACTCCTTTAGCAATAACTGGCAGATACTACACACTCGGTTTGTCTTTTGATTTCTTTTAAGAGTTTTTGCTTTGCACAGTGATATATATGATATATCCTGCACCTTATTCGATGAGGAAAGGACCGACGATCCCTTCACCGGGAGTGACTCCTTTAGCAAAACTAGAAAAGCCTCAAAAGCACTCCATTTTTAAAATTATTTGATTCTACAACGATATCAAGTTCATTACGCAATAGGTTTTCAGAAAAACCTGTCGTAGCCCTCTGTCATTTCAGATAAGTACTAGTTAGTATTCGTGCTACGTTTGTTGACTATGTTAAGGCATAGTGTGCGGTAGCTAATTAGTGCTTATCTGCATAAGCATATGATGCGATTGGGTTAGGGTAGTCGTGCGACTTTGTTGACTATGTTAAGGGTCGTGCGGGTGGGTTTAATTCAATCGGGAAATGACGGGTTGAACTTGACTAGCACTTATGATTTGTTGACTATGTTAAGGTCATATAGCTGCTAGGGGCAAAATATTATCGGGAATTTCAAGTGTTGAAATTTGCAATGAGATTGCATACCTTCTATGAGATAGTTGGATCCCGATACCCGCTACGAGTAAGAGTTACTCCTAGGAGAGTTTTACACATTACAATTAGCCGATCAAGTAGGTGTCTAGAAAGGTGTTAACGAGGTTACGCCTCTGGGAAAACGAGGTTTACATTAATTAGGTTCGTGCGAAAGCACGGGGGACCTCCCTCAAAGTACCAACACTGGCCTGGCTGAAAGATTGGCGAACTTGTAGTGTGTAATTAATCCCGGCTAGTCTTTCCTTTTAGGGTTTGAAGGAAGATTTGATAAAAACAGTGGGAGCCATCCTGATTAGATAAAATAATAACCAATCTATTCTTGCAAGAGCGCACGCTGAGTGTTTTCTTCTCTCTCTCTCCAGGTAGCGACCATATCACGCCTTAATCAAGATAATAATACGGAATATTGACCGAACCCGCTTGTTATACTGAGCCGGGGAACGTTGGTCCCGCTCCAACTTATAATTGTTATAAGACAGAGCAGGGAATTGGGGATTACCAGAATTCCCGTGCCGCCCAAACGAAGAGAGTGCATGCTGATGCATCATCTTCGGGTATGTTCATTACAAAGAACTGTTTCTCTGTATCCTCTACGTCCTGGGTATGTGATACCGGATCAGGATCCCAGATATGTAATCTGTTACATAGGGCTGCAAAAAGGTAGAAAAATTGAGAACGGGTGATAAGTTTCATGAGACAGAGAACGGGGCAAGTGTTGCAGCCAAGTCTGTTGGTCACTGTCATCCTGTATGACAAATACATTGATTCTGAATGAATGTTATTAGATACCGAACCTGATATACAAAATCATATCACTCTCTTTATAAGTAAAGAAATGATAAAATTTTGTATTGTTGGATTATGTTTTGAACATTTCCTATATCAAAAGTTGATCGGTTCAGGCACGTTATCTAAAAGCATTGATGTTCTAAATCAAAATACTGTTCTTTGTATACGGAACACACATAAGAGGAAGAGTTCAGAAATGAACGAATTCTTCTTGAGGCATTGTAGACTAGGTCATATCAATGCGATCCGACTGGCTGAAGTTACATTTTAGATGTATATTTAAATCAGTTTGAATTTACATCTTATGAAACTTGCCAGTCATGTCACAGAGATAAGATGACCATAGCTCCGTTTACTGGAAACAGAGAAAGAGTTAGTGAACTCTTGGGATGATACATGTTGATGTATGTAAGGTCCCCTGTCTACACATGCCAAGACCGGTTCCTTGTACTTCATTACATTCTCTGATGATCTTTCGAGATTCAGACCTATGTTCCTGTTGAAACACAAGTCAGAACCTTTTGAGATATTCACAGAATATAAGTTAGAAGTAGAGAACCAATACGGGTATAAGTATTATGTCCTTTGATGAGATCAAGGAGGAGAATACTTGAGCACGAAATTCTTGGACTTTTCTAAAGGAGAATGAGATTCTCTATCAGCATTACTCCTCCGTATACACCATAGCACGATGGTATATCAGGGCGGAGCAATTGCACCCTATTCGATATGGTGCGCTCTATAATGAGTAATACTGAGTTACCTGTTTCCTTTTTAGGTGTTATGCGCTTGAGAAGCTGCAAACCTATTGAATAGGGTTCAAATCAAATCAGTTGCCTACCACTTCATATTTGATATGATAAGGGAAGAGCCCATCTCTTAAGTTAGTTAAGATTTGGGGTTGTCCAGCCTATGTCTGAAAAGCAAAATCCGGACAAGCTCGAGGCAAGGTCTGTAATGTAGAACTGGAAATGTTCCAGCTATACAAACTGCGGCTGATGATTTGATAGAACCAAAGGATTCAATAGTCACCAACGAACCTCAGCCTCTCCGCCGATCTAGTGAGGTTCCTCACCCGCCTGAGAGATACTTCGGTTACTCTATGACAGTGGGAGCGAGGATTGCATCATGAGATGATGACCCAACTAGTTTCGAGCTGGCCATCAGGAGTAAGACTATGTAAGAATGGCTGGATGCTTAGTGATCTGAGATGGAATCCATGTACACCAACAAAGTATGGACTTTGGTTGCTATATCTGAAGGGTTAAATCCCCATCAGGAGCAAGTATATCTTGAGAAGATTACTTGGTGTAGATGAAAAGTTGAGACTTTCAAAGCTAGACTTGTTAAAGCTTTTCGTCATCGACCAGGCGTGGATAATGATGAAACCTTTTCAAGTGGCTATGCTTAAATCCATCCAGATCCTACTTGCCACGGCTACATACCAAGACTACGATATCTGGCGGTTGTGTGCCATGACTGCTTTTCTAAATAATGTTTTAGAAGAGAAAGTCTATAAGTACACAGCCAGAGGGCTTCTTAGACAGTGGGAGCAGCGGAAACGTGTACAAGATGCTTTATAAGATAAAGCAGGTATCGCGGAGTTGAAACATCTGTTTTGATGTGTTGGTCAAAGAGTTTGACATCATCAAAATGGTAAATGAACCTTGTATAAACAAAAAGGTAGTAGGGAGTATTGTGTTGATCCTCGTAGAGTGCGTGGATAACATACTCTTGATAGGGAAGGAGTTTCCTATGCTACGCTCGGTCAATCTCCGCTTATCATAATTATTCTCCATATAGGATCAAAGTGATACCTCCTAAATCCTGGGTTTTGGATCTATGAGATAGATCTAATTGGATGTTAGGATTCTCACTAGTTGTAGTGAGATGGTATCAACCGATCCTGGGGAGAATCACTGGAAGGGTTCCAGGGTGATAAGGACGACTGAAAGTCAGTCACAGGCATTGTCTTTACCCTCAGTGAAGGGACGGTATGTTGGAAGAGTTCCAAGCTAGATACCGGGGCATACTAGACAAAAAAGGCTCGATACATCGCTACTTAAGATGCTACCAAAGAGGTAGTCTGGATGTATATTTGTTCATGAGATGAACTTAGTTCCTCCCATTGTGGGACAATGGAGTTGTGGCTTATGCCAAGGAACGTCCGTCCCATCAGTGATCCAGACATATTCTAAGGCGGTATCACCTGATCATGGAGATGCTTGATCTCCAAGGGATCGAGGTTAGGAGAGTAGACGCAGAGGACAACACAGCGGATCCACTCACAAAGGCCATTTCCCAGAGAGAGACTTTTTATGGGATGGTTGAGTATGAGATACTACAACCACAGCTATCAGATGGCCCTAGTGCAAGTGGGAGATTGTTAGTTATATGTATGCCTAGAGGCCATTACTGTACATAGGATGTATATTGTAGTGGGTGCTTGGACATATATAGGGAGGACTTTCTTGCTCGACATGATAGTATGCTATCTGGTTGATCTTTACCTTAACGTGTACACTGATTGTCTCTCTGATACATGTTGGTAAAGCCCTTAGGATGAGTACTTGACTACCTGGACTATGATGCGGATCATACTAGTGGGGACATGGTAGTCCATAAGTACATCCTTCAAAGTCCCTAGTCGTGGGTATATCGAGACGGGGCATCGATATACCAGAGTAGACTAGCGTATACCTTCTCGACCCATACAGATGGGCGATGGATGATCCCATATCCATTGGTGTTTGACATCAGAGATGATATACGGGTGCTCAGTGGAGACTGGGTACACTGGACGGACTCGCCGAGAACTCCCAGATGGTATTATACCTTACGTCAGATGCAGTTCTCTGGTGACACTGATACAGAGTAGTCTGTTGACCCGAGATCGTCATAGAGACTTGTGTGGTTCCCACTGTGCTTTGATTTCCACCTTACCACGTCCAAGAGGGCGTGCAAAACGGTGGTTTTTGGGTACAGTCCCGAGTCACATGGAGGCAATGAGCGATAGGAGGGGATTCGTCTCTCCCGGTATAAGGGGTTGATGTTGCGCTGTGTTCGATTGGCTATAACCGGAAATCCCTGGCCAGGGTTGCTGAGATTTACTGGTAAGTGTTACCTTTAGTTTCTCGAACTGTTATAGACCTCATATCGACACGACTTATCGAGCTGTTGGGGTCTGACGTTTACCACCCCTAGGCGAGATATGCGACATATCAGACGACGAGACCGGACTGTACGGTAAGTGTTACTGGTTGGATTCACAGGAGTATGAGTGGGATTGCTCGTCGATCTTCTGATCGCTCAATACCCGGGTGGCCGTTACGTTTAGCAGACCGCTTGCGGCTTGTGGGTGTTTGATATGATCATCACCTGCTGCCGGCGTATTGACGAGTCTTTAGAGTCCAACACAGAGGTTTCCTGGCTCAAGTGAAACGAAATAGGAGCGCATATGAGATATGTGCGGGACCGAGAATAATGCGTGTATGTGATACCGTATTCTATTCTCGCGATAAAAGTATCGATTGGTTGTATGCGATATAACCTAGTTATCGAATCGAGGATTGATTCGATAAGCCGATACATAGAATACTTGTCGGTTATATGTGATATGACCGGATCGTTAAATCAAGTGTTGATTTAATGATTTAATGTATAATTATATATTTGATATATTACTTTGCATTAACTAGTATTGGTTCACTTTAAATGGATTTTCTCACTTGATGTGCAAGTTGTATATATGATATGCTTTTGTGCACATGTTTGTATCGTGTTTGATGATACATGCTCATTTGGTTAAGTGTAAAGAATTAAACCATGGTTAAGTTGATGATTAGGGTTTTGCTTATTCATTTATTTATTTGTTTATTCATTTTTGATAGATAAACATAAATAGTGGCTTTGTTTGTTTTTAGTTGAAGATTCATGAAGCTTTGACTTAGTCACCATTCTTGTCTCATGCTTAACCCTAACCATTTGAACTAACCCTAGTTCATTCTCTACACTTAACTATGGTTGAGAATATGATAAGAATGAATTCTTTTTCAATTATTCTTTAATACTTATCATATTATCATCATTTTCTTCTTCTTCTTCTTCTTCAAGAAGAAGCTTGCCTCCATTAATGGCAACTAGTGAAAAAGAGTGAGAAATCCAATTCTAAAGTGAACCCACTTCCTATTTCTTCATCCTCTACCTCTTGCCAAGTAGTATAGGGTGTTTTCTTCACAAGTTTCTTGACTTGGTGAAGTTGGAGCTTGATCTAGTGTTGCCTCGACGTAGATCATCTTCGGCATCGTAGTCGATGACCTAGCCCGCCTATTTCTCCGATGAAGCCGACACTAGAGTCCAAGATCCGATTTGTACAGCGGAGGGACGTCTACACGGAGCTATGGAGGTGGAGGACCGGATCTACAAAGGTTGTATTTCCGTTCTTTTAGTTAAGTTGTTAACTAGTTTCTTTTTTCGCCTAAAATTCTAGTTAACGATCCGTATTAGGGTTTCTCGGCACTTGTAAAATTTGAAATTAGCATGGTTGATGCCTTGTGAGACCTCATTAGCGTGCCTAGGAACCCTACACTAGTGTGGGTGCAAAACATATACAATATCTACCAGTATATATATAGATATATATAACAATCGTCCCAGGCATGATACAAGCAACATCACATAAAAGCGATAAGCATCTCCGAATCACGGATAATCTGGGAGCCCCGAGTTTCCATTGAGCCGCAAGTGAAACCCGACGTTCCCCTGGTCGTGTGGATAGCCTGTGCAATGAAAACCTAGACCCCTACGAGTGCGGCAAGTTATCCGCCAAAACCAGAAGTGAGGCAACCCCAATCCACAAAGTGAATGGGCCACCCAGCACTTCACGGAATCCAGTAACTTGAGCATCCTTCCATGGGTGAACCTATACCCCCTACGAGTGCGGCGAATAGCCCGCCAATTCTAGAGTGAAGCCCCCTCCGTCTCAACTATAGGGTTCCTAGGCACACTAATGAGGTCTCACAAGGCATCAACCATGCCAATTTCAAATTTTACAAGTGCCGAGAAACCCTAATACGGATCATTAACTAGAATTTTAGGCGAAACATGCAACTAGTTAACAACTTAACTAAGTGAACGGAAATACAACCTTTGTAGATCTGGTCCTCCACCACCATAGCTCCATGATGAAGTCTCCTTGCTGTCCAAATCAAATCCCGGGCTCTAGCGTCGGCTTCATCGGAGAAATGGGCGGGCTAGGTCGTTGACTTCAATGCCGAAGATGATCTACGTCGAGGCATCACAAGATCAAGCTCCCACTTCACCAAGTCATGAAACTTGTGAAGATAACACCCTATACTACTTGGCAAGAGGTAGAGGATGAAGAAATAGGAAGTGGGTTCACTTTAGAATTGGATTTCTTACTCTTTTTCTCAAGTTGCCATTGATGGAGGCAAGCTTTCTTCATGTTGAAGAAGGAGAAGAAGAAGAAGATAATATGATAAGTTAATTAAAATAGAAAAGAAAATGAATACTTATCATAATATCAACCATGGTTAGGTGTAGAGAATTGACTAAGGTTAGATGAATGGTTAGGGTTAAGCATGAAGACAAAATGGTCACTTTAGTCAAACCTTCATGAAGCTTCAACAAGCTTCATCTTTGAAAGCAACCATTTTCTCTTTTTGTTTTGTCAAAACAAAATAAATAAATGCATAAATAAATCAAATGAAACCCTAACCATTAACTAACCATGGTTTAATCATACACTTAACCAAGTAAGCATGTATCATCAAACATGATACAAAAGAGTGCACAAAAGTATATCACATATACAACTTGTGAACATCAAGTGAGAAAATCCATTTAAAGTGAACCAATACTAGTTAATGCAAAGTAATATATTAAATATATAATTATGCATTAAATCATTAAATCAACACTTGATTTAACGATCCGGCCATATCGCATGTGACCGACTAATATCCAATGTATCGGCTTATCGAATCAATCCTTGATTCGATAACTAGGTTATATCGCATACAACCATATCGATACATTCATCGCGAGAATAGAATACGGTATCACATACACGCATTATTCTCGGTCCCGCACATATCTCATATGCGCTCCTATTTCGTTTCGCTTGAGCCAGGAAACCTCTGTGTAGGACTCTAAAGACTCGTCAATACGCCGGCAGCAGGTGATGATCATATCAAACACACACAAGCCGCAAGCGGTCTGCTAAACGTAACGGCCACCCGGGTATTGAGCGATCATAAGATCGACGAGCAAGCCCGCTCACACTCCTGTGAATCCAACCAGTAACACTTACCGTACAGTCTGGTCTCGTCGTCTGATATGTCGCATATCTCGCCTAGGGGTGGTAAACGTCAGACCCTAACAGCTCGATAAGCCGTGTCGATATGAGGTCTATAACAGTTCAAGAAACTACAGGTAACACTTACCAGTAAATCTCAGCAACCCTAGCCAGGGATTTCCGGTTATAGCCAATCGAACACAGCGCAACATCAACCCCCTATACCGGGAGAGACGAATCCCCTCCTATCGCTCATTGCCTCCATGTGACTCGGGACTGTACCCAAAAACCACCATTTTGCACGCCCTCTTGGACGTGGTAAGGTGGAAATCAAAGCACAGTGGGAACCACACAAGACTCTATGACGATCTCGGGTCAACAGACTACTCTGTACCAGTGTCACCAGAGAACCGCCATCTGACGTAAGGTATAATACCATCTGGGAGTTCTCGGCGAGTCTGTCCAGTGTACCCAGTCTCCCCTGAGCACCCGTATATCATCTCTGATGTTAAACACCAATGGATATGGGATCATCCATCGCCCATCTGTATGGGTCGAGAAGGTATACGCAAGTCTACTCTGGTATATCGATGCCCCGTCTCGATACACCCACGACTAGGGACCTTGAAGGATATACTTATGGACTACCATGTCCCCACTAGTATGATCCGCATCATAGTCCAGGTAGTCAAGTATACATCCTAAGGGCTTTACCAACATGTAACAGAGAGACAATCAGTGTACACGTTAAGGTAAAGAGCAACCAGATAGCATACTATCGTGTCGAGCAAGAAAGTCCTCCCTATATATGTCCCAGCATCCACTACAATATACATCCTATGTTTAGCAATGGCCTCTAGGGCATACATATAACTAACAATCTCCCACTTGCACTAGGGCCATCTGATAGCAGTGGTTGTAGTATCTCATACTCAACCATCCCATAAAAGTCTCTCTCTGGGAAAATGCCTTTGTGAGTGGATCCGCCGTGCTGTCCTCTGAGTCTACTCTCCTAACCTCGATCACCCTGGAGATCAACTATCTCCATGATCAGGTGATACTGCCTTAGAATATGTCTGAATCACTGATGGGACGGACGTTCCTTGGCATAAGCCACAACTCTATTGTCACACAATGGGAGGAACTAAGTTCATCTCATGAACAAATATACATCCAGACTGCCTCTTTGGTAGCATCTTAAGTAGCGATGTATCGAGCCTTTATCGTCTAGTATGCCACGGTATCTAGCTTGGAACCCTTCTAACATACCGTCCCTTTACTGAGGGTAAAGACAATGCCTGTGACTGACTTTCAGTCGTCCTTATCACCCTGGAACCCTTCCAGTGATTCTCCCCAGGATCGTTTGATACCATCTCACTACAACTAGTGAGAATTCTAACATCCAATTAGATCTATCTCATAGATCCAAAACCCAGGATTTAGGAGGTATCACTTTTGATCCTATATGGAGAATCATTGTGATAAGCGGAGATTGACCGAGCGTAGCATAGGAAACTACTTCCCTATCAAGAGTATGTCATCCACGTACTCTACGAGGATCGCCACCATACTCCCTACTACCTTTTTGTCTATACAAGGTTCATCTACCATTTTGATGATGTCAAACTCTTTGACTAACACATCAAAACAGATGTTCCAACTCCGCGATGCCTGCTTTAACCTATAAAGCATCTTGTGCACGTTTCCGCTGCTCCCACTGTTTACGAAGCCCTCTGACTGTGTACTTATAGACTCTCTCTTCTAAAACATCATTTAGAAAAGCAGTCATGGCACCCAACTGCCAGATATCGTAGTCATGGTATGTAGCCGTGGCAAGTAGGATCTGGATGGATTTAAGCATAGCCACTTGAAAAGGTTTCATCATTATCCACGCCTGGTCGATGACGAAAAGCTTTAACAAGTCTAGCTTTGAAAGTCTCTACTTTTCCATCTACACCAAGTAATCTTCTCAAGATATACTTGCTCCTGATGGGGATTTAACTCTTCAGATATAGCAACCAAAGTCCATACTTTGTTGGTGTACATGGATTCCATCTCAGATCACTAAGCATCCAGCCATTCTTACAGAGTCTTACTCCTGATGGCCAGCTCGAAACTAGTTGGGTCATCATCTCATGATGCAATCCTCGCTCCAACTGTCATAGAGAAACCGAAGTATCTCTCAGGCGGGTGAGGAACCTTACTAGATCGGCGGAGAGGCTGAGGTTCGTTGGTAACTATTGAATCCTTTGGTTTTATCAAATCATCTGCTGTATTTTGTATAGCTGGAACCTTTCCAGTTCTACATTACAGACCTTGCCTCGAGCTTGTCCGGATTTTGCTTTTAGACATAGGCCGGTCAACCCCAAATCTTAACTAACTTAAGATATGGGCTCTTCCCTTTCCATATCACATATGAAGTGGTAGGCAACTGATTTGATTTGAACCCTATTCAATAGGTATGCAGCTTATCAAGTGTATAACTCCCAAAAGGAAACAGGTAACTCAGTAGTACTCATCATAGAGCACACCTTATCACATAGGATGTGATTGCTCCGCCCCGATATACCATCTTGCTATGGTGTATACGGAGGAGTAATGCTGAGAGAGAATCTCATCTCCTTTAGAGTAGTCCAGGAATTCCGTGCTCAAGTATTCTCCTTCTTGATCACATCAAAGGACATAATACTTATACCCGTTTTGGTTCTCTACTTCTAACTTATATTCTGTGAATATCTCAAAAGGTTCGGACTTGTGTTTCAACAAAAACATATGTCTGAATCTAAAGAGATTATCAGAGAATGTAATGAAGTACTAGGAACCGTTCTTGGCATGTGTAGACAGGGGACCTTACATACATCAACATGTATCATCCCAAGAGTTCACTAACTCTTTCTCTGTTTTCAGTAAACGGAGCTATGGTCATCTTATCTCTGTGACATGACTGGCAAGTTTCACAAGATGTCAATTCAAACTGATTTAAATATGCATCTATATGTAACTTAAGCTAGTCGGGTCGTATTGATATGACCTAGTCTACAATACCTCAAGAAGGATTTGTTCATTTCTGAGCTCTTCCTCTTGTGTGTGTTCCATATACTAAGAACTGTAGTTTGATTTAGAACATCAATGCTTTTAGATAACGTGCCTGAACCGATCAACTTTTGATATAGGAAATGTTCAAAACATTATCCAACAATACAAAATTTTATCATTTCTTTACTAATAAAGAGACTGATATGATTTTGTATATCAGGTTCGGTATCTAATAACATTCATTCAGAATCAATGTATTTGGAATACAGGGTGACAGTGACCAACAGACTTGGCTGCAACACTTTCCCCGTTTTCTGTCTCATGAAACTTATCACCCGTTCTCAGTTTTTCTACTTTTTTGCAGCCCTATGTAACAGATTACATATCTGGGATCCTGATCCGGTATCATATACCCAGGATGCGGAGGATACTGAGAAATAGTTCTTTGTAACGAACACACCCGAAGATGATGCATCAGCATGCACTCTCTTCGTTTGGGCGGCACGGGAATTCTGGTAATCCCCAATTTCCTGTTCTGTCTTATAACAATTATAAGTTGGAGCGGGACCAACGTTCCCCAGCTCAGTATAACAAGCGGGTTCGGTCAATATATCCATTTTATTATCTTGATTAAGGCGTGATATGGTCGCTACCTGGAGAGAGGGAGAAGAAAACACTCAGCATGCGCTCTTGCAAGAATAGATTGGTTATAATTTTATCTAATCAGGATAGCTCCCACTGTTTTTTATCAAATCTTCCTTCAAACTCTAAAAGGAAAGACTAGCCGGGATTAATTACACACTACAAGTTCGCCAATCTTTCAGCCAGGACAGTGTCGGTACTTTGAGGGAGGTCCCCCGTGCTTTCGCACGAACCTAATTAATGTAAACCTCGTTTTCCCAGAGGCGTAACCTCGTTAACACCTTTCTAGACACCTACTTGATCGGCTAATTGTAATGTGTAAAACTCTCCCAGGAGTAACTCTTACTCGCAGTGGGTATCGGGATCCAACTATCTCATAGAAGGTATGCAATCTCATTGCAAATTTCAACACTTGAAATTCCCGATAATTTTGCCCCTAACCTCCTATGACCTTGACAAAGGCCAACAAACCATAGGATGCTAGTCAAGTTCAACCCGTCATTTCCTGATTGAATTAAACCCACCCGCACGGCCCTTGACAAAGGCCAACAAGGTCTTACGACTACCCTAATCCAATCTGCATCATATGCATAAGCAGATAAGCACCAGTCAGCTACCGCACACTACGCCTTGACAAAGGCCAACAAACGTAGCACGAATACTAACTACTACTTATCTGAAATGACGAAGGGCTACGACAGGTTTTTCTGAAAACCTATTGCGTAATGAACTTGATATCGTTGTAGGATCGAATGATTTTGAAATGGAGTGTTTTTGAGGCTTTTCTAGTTTTGCTAAAGGGGTCACTCCCGGTGAAGGGATCGTCGGCCCTTTCCTCGTCGAATGAGGTGTGGGATATATCATATATATCACTGTGCAAAGCAGAACTCTTAAAAGCAATCAGAAGACAAACCGAGTGTGTAGCATCTGCCAGTTATTGCTAAAGGAGTCATTCCCGGTAAAGGGATCTCGGTCCTTTCCTCATCGAATAAGGTGCAGGATATATCACATATACCGCTGTGCAAAGCAAGAACTGTAGCTACCTGTTGTATTTTTGAAATTCGATTCTACAACATCTTTAGGTTTCTTTTATTTCATTAATCTCATTAATGAAGTCCCATCATTTAAGTACCTAAACATCACAGATAAATACGACGTACACTTATGCCATCCGCATTCGCCTCGATGTCCCCTCATGCACCGTTAGGTTAGGTAACTAACGGCAGAGCGGGGCAGGGCTAGCGCGGGTGTAAAACATAAGTAACGCCAATATAATATATCATATATACTATATACAGTATCCATCACAGAACATATCACATGATCACATCACAGATATCGCAGCAGAAGAAACATATGAAATATTGGATACACTAGGACGTCCATGTTTTCAATACGAGCCAGTATAAAACACGGATTCTACGGTCGCGATGAATAGCCAAACCCACACCCCTAGACCCCTACGAGAGCGGCAAGCAACCCTACCAATTCTGGAGTTAGGAGACCCGGACTCGACTCCTCGAGTTGGTCTCCCACTGGACTCCAGAACCCGGTTACTTGTGCTCCCCTCCTTGGGTTTATCCTAGTGCGGAAAAGTAAATAATATACAAAGGGTGACATCTTCCGCAACCTGGAAGTGCCCCAATAAAAGAATATTACATACAAGTTTTTACATGAATGAAAATGAAAAACACTCATCTCACATAAAAACCCCCGGCTATTCAAACACGACGATCCAATATAACATATCCAGCAACACATAACATCACATGTCATCAACGTAAGTAAATATGCGCATCCCAATTGTCGTTGACATATAGCAACGAAACCGGCGATATCACATATTACACTTACGGTCACAGAAAAGAAAGTGTAAAACTACAACAGTTGGAATCCGCAATCTCCATAGACATCGCATGCCTAATCAAATGAATACCTTAGACATCACATGCCTAACAATTATAAACCCCGCATTTTAGTCTCAAAATCGAAAACACTTTTCAATATCAAGTCGGGCAATTCAACAGGATTCCCGATATTCTGATCGAATGCTCGTCGCAAACTTTAGTAGGCGGCCGCACCCCCGATACCGTCGACGAAGTGCACCAAGGCGGAACACCGCTGCCGCGAGCACCCGAACGAATGCTTTCGGCGACGGGGTTCTCCTACAGTCACTTGGTCGGGGCTATGGAGTGAGGCTGTTTATTAAGTTTACCCGGCGAGTATCCGCGTACGCTACGTGATTGCGACGGACTTTTGATCACATCAAAATTCCGTGGCAACCGATCAAGTGAGACTAAAGTGCTATGTTTATAACATTCATACAGTTATCTCATAACTTCTTGTGAATTCCAATTGTTGTATCACATTCCGGATAAATAGAAAATGTTAACCTTTCCGATCGAACAAACGAACACCCAAGTTTTCCCGAAACAGCTCAACACATGAAATAAGCTTAAAAACATTCATTTCGTGCCTCAGTAGCAACGGTCCAGCCGTAGAAGGGTCAAGCCAACGCCTCACATGTGGCACGTCGTACTGCCCCAAACCCTAAGGTTCAAAGGGCAGTTCAAGACGGTCACATAATCGAGTTAAGGTTTGTTGTCTTCTAGAGGGTCCATCACGTTACTTGCACTACTTAGAACGTCGTTAAATTACGGAAAAATCCAACACTTGGAAATTTCCCGACAGGGGAAAAAGTGGGTATTTATATCCGGTCGAACTTTTTTAACATATTCAATAATTATCCGGAAAACACATAGACAAGATTAGACAATCCGATCGAATCTACGAACTCCCAATACAACCCAGAAATTTCAACTCTTTAATTAAAATTAAAAATTCCCAGAAAATACAGCACCCAAATATAGGAATTACTGTGCAAAGACCAACTGAAGAAAAGACAAAATGGCCGCGGAACCGCCGCATTAGCCATGCTAATGCCGCGGTTCCGCCGCGCTTTAAGGGAATCATGGGTACAGGCTTCACAGTAATTCTTACAATTCCCTGCTGAATTTTCTGTATATTTTTAATGTGGAAAAATCCCCAAAATTAAAAAATGTACAGAGAGCATTTTTTGGGTTAGGGTTTTGATTCGATCGGACTTCTAACTCCGTCTATACATCGCCTGAGGCTCTAGCTAGGCTCTGATACCACTGTAAGGTTCCTAGGCACACTAATGAGGTCTCACAAGGCATCAACCATGCCAATTTCAAATTTTACAAGTGCCGAGAAACCCTAATACGGATCGTTAACTAGAATTTTAGGCGAAACATGCAACTAGTTAACAACTTAACTAAGTGAACGGAAATACAATCTTTGTAGATCCGGTCCTCCACCTCCATAGCTCCATGATGAAGTCTCCTTGCTGTCCAAATCGAATCCCGGGCTCTAGCGTCGGCTTCATCGGAGAAATGGACGGGCTAGGTCGTCGACTTCAATGCCGAAGATGATCTACGTCGAGGCATCACAAGATCAAGCTCCCACTTCACCAAGTCATGAAACTTGTGAAGATAACACCCTATACTACTTGGCAAGAGGTAGAGGATGAAGAAATAGGAAGTGGGCTCACTTTAGAATTGGATTTCTTACTCTTTTTCTCAAGTTTCCATTGATGGAGGCAAGCTTTCTTCATGTTGAAGAAGGAGAAGAAGAAGAAGATAATATGATAAGTTAATTAAAATAGAAAAGAAAATGAATACTTATCATAATATCAACCATGGTTAGGTGTAGAGAATTGACTAAGGTTAGATGAATGGTTAGGGTTAAGCATGAAGACAAAATGGTCACTTTAGTCAAACCTTCATGAAGCTTCAACAAGATTCATCTTTGAAAGCAACCATTTTCTCTTTTTGTTTTGTCAAAACAAAATAAATAAATGCATAAATAAATCAAATGAAACCCTAACCATTAACTAACCATGGTTTAATCATACACTTAACCAAGTAAGCATGTATCATCAAACATGATACAAAAGAGTGCACAAAAGTATATCACATATACAACTTGTGAACATCAAGTGAGAAAATCCATTTAAAGTGAACCAATACTAGTTAATGCAAAGTAATATATTAAATATATAATTATGCATTAAATCGTTAAATCAACACTTGATTTAACGATCCGGTCATATCGCATGTGACCGACTAATATCCAATGTATCGGCTTATCGAATCAATCCTTGATTCGATAACTAGGTTATATCGTATACAACCATATCGATACATTCATCGCGAGAATAGAATACGGTATCACATACACGCATTATTCTCGGTCCCACACATATCTCATATGCGCACCTATTTCGTTTCGCTTGAGCCGGGAAACCTCTGTGTAGGACTCTAAAGACTCGTCAATACGCCGGCAACAGGTGATGATCATATGAAACACCCACAAGCCGCAAGCGGTCTGCTAAACGTAACGGCCACCCGGGTATTGAGCGATCAGAAGATCGACGAGCAAGCCCGCTCACACTCCTGTGAATCCAACCAGTAACACTTACCGTACAGTCCGGTCTCGTCATCTGATATGTCGCATATCTCGCCTAGGGGTGGTAAACGTCAGACCCCAACAGCTCGATAAGTCGTGTCGATATGAGGTCTATAACAGTTCGAGAAACTACAGGTAACACTTACCAGTAAATCTCAGCAACCCTGGTCAGGGATTTCCGGTTATAGCCAATCGAACACAGCGCAACATCAACCCCCTATACCGGGAGAGACGAATCCCCTCCTATCGCTCATTGCCTCCATGTGACTCGGGACTGTACCCAAAAACCACCGTTTTGCACGCCCTCTTGGACGTGGTAAGGTGGAAATCAAAGCACAGTGGGAACCACACAAGACTCTATGACGATCTCGGGTCAACAGACTACTCTGTACCAGTGTCACCAGAGAACTGCCATCTGACGTAAGGTATAATACCATCTAGGAGTTTTCGGCGAGTCCGTCCAGTGTACCCAGTCTCCACTGAGCACCCGTATATCATCTCTGATGTCAAACACCAATGGATATGGGATCATCCATCGTCCATCTGTATGGGTCGAGAAGGTATACGCAAGTCTACTCTGGTATATCGATGCCCCGTCTCGATACACCCACGACTAGGGACCTTGAAGGATGTACTTATGGACTACCATGTCCCCACTAGTATGATCCGCATCATAGTCCTGGTATTCAAGTACACATCCTAAGGGCTTTACCAATATGTAACAGAGAGACAATCAGTGTACACGTTAAGGTAAAGAGCAACCAGATAGCATACTATCATGTCGAGCAAGAAAGTCCTCCCTATATATGTCCCATCATCCACTACAATATACATCCTATCTATAGCAATGGCCTCTAGGGCATACATATAAGTAACATCAACGCCATGAGATGCGGGCTGGTTGCCCTCTAGAATCCGTCTATTCATGCACTCCACCGCGGGGTAATCCTAGTACAGAAAAGAAAATAATATGTACAAGGGTGACATCGACTTCAACCCGGTCGTACCCCAAACAAATAATATACAAACTTGCAGTGACGGCAGTCTACATGTCGGATGCTTTCCCCACAATATCAAATGTACAAATGAAACTAAACTGTACTACCGTTGCACCCAAGCTATCCACCACGACGATTTTGCCACATCATAGCACAACACAGAACATCAACGTGAATGTCACATTCGCAAACCCGTCTAAAAGACATATAGTAATTAGACGAGTTGTATCGCTTTAATGACATTCACGATCGCAGATAGTAATGTATGTACTGAAATAAACGATGCAAAATTTCAAGTTTTGAAACTTTCCAAGTTCCCCTTAAAGCAAAGACAACACTAAATGAAATCTGGGGAAAACAAACAAGACCAAAAACACCAACTTACAAAACCCTACACACTGGATGAAAATGAGGCCCTGAATGAATAGTAAATAAAGTGAGGTCGGTTTTTTTGAGGATCTCATCGTCCAGGTTTGAATGGAATTGCCTCGTTTTCATTCTGTGTCATTCTCATGTCATAAATAAGACTCTGCAATTGCTTAAAAAAATTTTAGAGATCAAAAAAAATTCCAGAACAGAGAGTGGGTTTTGAAATCGCAGTTTTTCGGTTTTGAAACTAATGCATCGTCTACTACTAGTTTAGGGTTTATAAGTTGGCTCTAATACCATGTTGGGTCACGGAAGCGCCCTGGCCATCACACCATGGCCAAATGCGGAACAAAAATTTTCTAACCCGGCTCTAACGCAACCCTAGTCTACGGATCTACCATTAACCCTATACTAGCAAACTAGAAAGAGTTAGGAATGGTTATACCCAGTTGATCCGTGTCCTTCGGTCTTCAACCACCTTCCCAAGCTCCTAGAGACCTCCATGATCAAGCTTGATCTCCAGTCTCCCACCATCGAAGATGATCCACCCGAGTTTCTCTGAATCGAGTTCCTACCTCAATAGCCGAGGTAACTAGGGTACCTAGATCGCTAAACTAGATAGCCTAGGGGATGTAGAGTATGGTGATGGATTAATTTGTCTCAAGATACCCAAGGTTTCTCAACACATGAGAGGGTTTGGGTGGAGGAAGAAGAAGATGAGGATGAGAGTGTTGTAGGAGAGAAAAAGAATAATGGCTTAGCTTTTCTTTGTTGTGAGATTAGTTAATAAATAATGGAGCCATCCAAATAAATATTCCATGTCTCCAAAATATCTAGAGTCAACCAAAATATCTCAAGTCAACAATAATCTCACAATAAACAAAACCTAAGCATGCTTAGAATAGTAACCATGGGTTACTACTAAGCCGTGCCACAAAATATGCAATGAACACCTCATCCTCTACCTCAATAACCTTTTAATCCAAAAAGATTTAAACCATAATAAGGTGTAATCTTCTAAAAGTAATCTTGTAAGAAATTACAAGAATACCCCTCATCCGTATATACATACCCGCATCCATATTCCGAAGAATACGAATACAAAGAGACGAAAATAATCCAACAATATAATACTAGAATCCGGCTTAAACTAAAGCCACTAGTATTATCCGTCTGAATCCTGATACATGTACAAGTGCACGTAAATGATCGAACCCTGCCGTAAAACTATACGGTCTTTACATTGTTTTGCCCAAAGTAGGGAAACCCTCTGTGTGGAACTCTAAAGACTCGTCAATACGCTGGCAGTGGGTTTAACCACAAGCACATCAGCGGCACTAGCTGTACATAACGGCTACCCAGGTATTGAGCGAAAGGAAGGCCGACGAGCAAACTCATCCTGAAATCCCTACTGAGCCTGACAGTGACAATATCCGTACAGTCCGTTCCGTTTGTCTATGTGTATCGCATATCGAGTCTAGGAGGTGGATAAAGTCAGACCCCTAATAACGCAACATTTAGTGTCGGTATGAAACCCATCACCACCTGAGAAATTACCGATCCTAGATTAATAATTTTCGACTAGCTTGGCCAAGGATTTCTGGTGATGGCCACCCGTGCATAACACGACATCAAGCCCCAATATGGGGATAAACGAATCCCCGACGATCCGCTCACTGCCTCCATGTGGCTCGGGACTTTACCCAACTAAAACATGTTTGCACGACTCTTTTGAGCCGTGGTAGGGTAGTAATCAAAGCATAGTGGGAACTCACATGAGAAAAATGACAATCTCAGGTCGACAGACTAACTGTAGACATGTCATCCAGGAACTGCTATTTGACAATGGGTAAAGTACCAACTAGCAGGTTCCCGGCGAGTTCGTCCGGTATACTCATAACCCAATGAGCACCTGTATACTATCTTAGGTGAATAAACTAACACCAATGGCTAGTGAGACTTGGCTACCGCCCCTCGTCGGGGTCTCGATCAGTATACACTAGTCTACTCTGGAGTATCGATGCCAGTCTCAAAAATCCCACGACTAGGGACATTTAAGGATGTGCTTGTAGACCGCCCAGCTCTCACATATTGATCTACATCATAATGCTGATAGTCAAGCAAGAATCCTATGGGCTCTATTAACATGTAATAGTGATCTGTAATGCCACCTAATGCTGTACATGATGATAAAGACAAACCAGATAGCATACTATCAACTCGAGTAAGATTCTACCGGTATAGGTCCTTCCTCAATCATTGCAATCACGTGTCTGCGATCCAATAATTGACTTGAGGGTACTATAGCCAACAGCTTAGGCAGTTGAGTCAATCATGAGATGTCAAGTACCACACCAGATATTGTTTTTGCACTAACTACAATAAGTTATATATTAATCCAATCCTGGAGAAACGTTCGGAAGAAGTTTATGAACATAAGTGGACGTTCTAGGGATATGGTAACGGCAGCCCCCTTCGGGAGACGGTTATTATTCCAGGCTTCTAAGGTGACCTTGATGACAGAGTGACTGTCAGAGTTATAGTTTTCCCTCTTTCGAGGGGCGGTAATTTGGACAAGTGGTCCAAGAGGATACTGAGGGAGGCATGGCGCAGGATAATGATTAAATTCAATGGACGATACAGTCTAAGAAGTTTTGCTGGATTTGGAGTTCATTTGTGAACTGGGTCCCATCAGATATCCAGACATATTCTAAGACAGGTATTGCTCATTTCGGGAGATGGCATTCTCCGTGAACTTGAGATAAAGAGAGACATAGAAAGAAACATTGGAGCAGATCCACTCACAGAGGCTATTTCTCGAATGCAATAGTTTCATAAAAGAGCTTTGTGAAACTGATTAGTAGAGAAGTTAGGTGTTCGGTATCACACGTGCTGTGAGTATGCGACACCGTAATAATTAGCCTTAAGTGCAAGTGGGAGATTGTTGGCTATAGTGCCCTCAAGTCAATTATTGGATCGCAGGCACGCGATTGCGATGATTGAAGGATGACCTATACGGGTAGAACAGTCTTACTCAAGATGATAGTATGCTATCTGGTTATCTTTATCATCATGTACTTGCTTTAAGTGGCTTTATAGATCACTATTACATGTTGATAGAGCCCATAGGATTCTTGCTTGACTACCAGCAATATGATGGCGATCATATACGTAGGATCTGGTTGGTCTATAAGCACATCCTTAAATGTCCCTAGTTATACGAGTTTCAAGACTGGGCATCGATAATCTAGAGTAGACTAGTGTATACTGATCGAGACCCCGACGAGGGGCGGTGGCCGGTCTCACAAACCATTGGTGTCAGTTTGTTCATCTAAGATGTATACAGGTTCTCATTGGGTTATGAGTACACCGGACGGACTAGCCGGGAACCTGCTAGTTGGTACTATACCTATTGTCATATAGAAGTTCCCAGGTGACATCTGTACAGGTTAGTCTATCGACCTGAGATCGTTATTTGTCTCGTGTGAGTTCCCACTGTGCTTTAATTACTACCCTACCACGGCTCAAAGGAGTCATGCAAACAGATTTTAGTTGGGTACAGTCCCGAGCCACATGGAGACAGTGAGCGGATCGTCAGGGGATTCATCACTCCCAGTATTGGGGGTTGATGTCGCCTTGTGCACAGATGGCCATCACCAGAAATCCTTGGCCAAGATAGTCGAGAATTACTAATCTAGGATCGGTAGTTTCTCAGGCGGTGATGGATTTCATACCGACATGAAATATCAAGTTATTAGGGGTCTGAGTTTATCCATCCCCTAGACTCGATATGCGATACTCATACACGAACGGACCGGACTGTACGGATATTGTCACTGTCAGGCTCAGTAGGGGTTTCAGGATGAGTTTGCTCGTCGGCTTCCCTTTCGCTCAATACCTGGGTAGCCGTTACGTACAGCTAGTGTCGCTGACGTGCTTATGGTTAAACCTACTGCCAGCGTATTGACGAGTCTTTAGAGTCCCACACAGAGGGTTTCTCTGCTTTGGGCGAAACGTTGTAGAGGCCGTATGGTTTTATGGCAGGGTTCGATCATATACGTGCACTTGTTCACGGATCATGATTCAGACGGATAATACTAGTGGGCTTTGGTTTAAGCCGGATCCGTGTATTATATTGTTGGATTATTTTCGTCTCGTTGTATTCGTATTCTTTCGGAATACGGATGCGGGTATGTATAACCGGATAAGGGGTATTCTTGTAATTCTATTACAAGATTACTTTAGAAGTTTCCATTTTCTTTTGTTACAAATCATTTTAGGTTAAATGGTTTGTGAATGGAGATTGTGAGTCATTGCTTTTTCATTAACTCTTGCATGTGCACCTGGTGACTCATAGAGATGGGTCATGTGGTTATTCATGGTGACATGGTAGGGTTTTGGTTTGTAGTGTGAGATATTTGTAGTGAGCGAGTAGATATTTATTCTTTAGTTGCTAGCATGCATATAAGCTTACAACACAATAGCTCACAACACAACATAAAAAAAAGGGGCAGCCAAGATTTTTCTTGAGTTGCAAAATGGTTCACACTCTTCTCTCCATTGGCATCTTCTTCTACCTCCACCCTACATGTCTCATGTGTTGAGAAACCTAGGTTGTATTGAGACGATCTAATTCTACACACTCTCTACTTCATCTCAGGTATCTAGTGTAGCGAACTAGTTACTTGAGTTGCCTCGGATTCGAGGTTGGAGCTCGGACTACATACTCTCAAGGCGGATCGTCTTCGATGGGGGGAGACCGAAGATCAAACTTGATCAAGGAAGCCGCGAGGAGCTTGGGATGAAGGTTGAAGACCGAAGGACATGGATCATGCGGTATAACCTTTCTAAACTCCTTTATAGATAACTAGTTTAGGGTTAATGGTAGATCCAGGGAATCGGGTTCCGTTAACGCCGATTTTTTTAATGTTTTTGTTCCGCATTTGGTCAGGGATTGATGGTCGGGGCGCTGACGTAACCCAACATACGCCTGAACTATAGTCAACAAACGTAGCACGAATACTAGGTACTCTACTTCCTAAAATGACGGAGGGTTACGGATGGTTTTTATGAAGACCTTTAACGTTTTGAACTTGATCTCGTTGTAGAACCAAATAATTTAAAAGGGAGTGGCTTAAGCTCCGCATTTTGAAACTTGTTTTTTCATAAAAAGGCCGAGTGGGTTTCAAATTTGATTCTACAACATCATTAGGCTTCTTTTCTTTACATTAATCTCATTAATGTAGTCCTATCATTTAAGTTCCTAAGCATCATAGAAAGAAACGAAAATAGAACGTACGCTTATGCCATCCACATTCGCCACGGGGTCCCATCATCCACCGTTAGGTTACTTAACTAACGACAGAGTGGGGGCAGGACTAGCGCGGATGCAAAACATAAGCAACGTTTATTATATATCATATATATAATATAAAACATTCGTCTCACGCGGTTATATGATCTCATCATAGAACATTCCAGCAGAAGCAGGTATATGAATGTATAGGATATACTAGGAAGTCCGTATTTTAAATTAAACCAATGATAAAAAAATACGGATTCCACGGTCGTGATGAATAGCCCAGTCCACACCCCTAGACCCTACGAGAGCAGCAAGCAACTCTGCCGATTCTAGAGTTAGGAAACCCGGTCCCGACTACTCGAGATGGTCTCCCACTAGACTCTAGAACCCGATTACTTGTGCTCCCCACCTTGGGTCTATCCTAATGCAGAAAAGTAAATAATATACATCAATGGCGACATCATCCTCAATCCGAAAGTGTCCTAATAAAAGAATATTACATACAATGAATTTACATGAATGAAAAGAAAAACTCTCATCTCACATAAAAAAAACCCGGCTATTCAATCACGACGATCCTATACATCATGTCAATACAGCAACAGAATAATCATCACAGATTATCAACGTAAGTAAATATGCATATTTCCAACGTCGTCGACATATAGCAACGAAATTAGGGATACACATATTACACTTACGGTCGCAGAAAAAAAATGTAAAAGTACAACAGTTGGAATCCGCACAATACTTAGACATCGCAAACCCGGAATATCTCATATTACGGATTTCATGCCTAACCTACTAGATCTTACATTTAAGTCTCAAAATGAAAACACGTTTTCAATAGAAGTCGAGTAATTCAACAAGATTTCCCGATTATTAATGAGACCGAAATGTTAGATTTACTAACAACCAATTAATTTTCTCAAAACTAATTAGTGTAGATTCCAAATATTGTATCACATATAGTAACTGTCTAGACGATATTAAACATTTCAATCGACATTAAAAAATTCTTCAAACCACAGAGATCTCAACACCATAAGCCTCAACAAAAGTATCCAGAAAGTCACAAATGTCAAAATGGAGCAGCACAGGAAAAATGAAACCCTAGCTCACCAAATGCGCGACGGAACCGTGGCTAAACCAAGAGTTATGCGGCGATTTCGCGGGCATTCTGGGAAATTGGGTGTTCGTTTTTCTTAGGGTTCCATAGATTTACCGGCACGATTTTTTGAATATTTTTATTCTGCAAAATACCAACATTTGGAAAAATGTACAGAAACCATGAAAAAATCCGCATTTTGATTTCGATCGAACACTTTTAATGTCGTCTAAACTACCTTAATGCTCTAGCTTGGTTCTGATACGACTGTTAGAGTTTCTTAGCACCCTCATTGGGTTTTAGCAAGTATCAAGTATGCAATTTTAAAAAATCTAGAGTGCTAATGAACTCAAACCTAGAATCGAATTATAGAATTAGAGTTTAACTAAGTTTACAAGCTAAGTATCAAATACGAAACAGTGTCTAACACTAAGAGAAAAGGAACTACAACCTTTGTAGACCACTCCTTCTCTTAGTCCTTGGTCTCCTTGGCTCCACTCGAAACTTGGAACACGTCCGCTTGTAGCCTTCGAAGTCCACGATAATCCACCCGGAGTTTTTCACACTCAAGCTCTAGCTTCACTAAACTAAATAGAAGTGAGGCTAACAACTTATGCAAGTGTGCTAGACTAGTATAGATTGATGAAGTGGGTATTTTTCTCACTAAATATCCTTTTTTTTCCTGTTTTGCTCACTTGAAGAGATAAGGGAGAAGATGGAGGAAATAGCTAAGCTTGAACTAAGATTTTCTCATATGAGAGAGAGAGAGAGAGAGTCACACTCACAAAATATAAATGAGCCATAGAAAAATATCTTAGATATTTTGAGAGAGTGAGTTAGTGGAGGATTAAATAATAAACCATGGTTAAAAAGATATTTTCAAAGAAGAGTGTAGAAGGATGAGGTCAACCATGAGATTATCATTTAATTTCCATTTTCTCAATATCAAATATCTAATATGTATTCCCATGTGAGTCTTGCATAGCCATGTCCAATGTATCATCCACCATGACACATGCACACATGTATATGTGTATATAAATCCATATAAATATACATACATACATGCACACATAAAGAAATGAATTATAATGAGTAATTAGTCATTATATTAAATCAACACTTGATTTAATAATCCGGTCATATCACATATAACCTGACTAATAGAAAATGCCAGATTAAAATACGGTATCATATACACGTATTTAATCAAGCTCCCGTACATATCTCCATATGCGCCCCACTTCGTTTCGCCTGAGCTTGGAAACCCCTTTGTGGGACTCTAAGACTCGTCAATACGCTAGCAGTATGTAGTGATCATATCAGATACCCACAAACCGTCAGCGGTACTAGCTGCACGTAACGGCTCCCAGGTATTGTACGAACAGAAAAACAACAAGCGAACCTGTCAAAACTCCTGTAGAGTCAACTAGCAACACTTACCGTACAGTCCGGTCTCTTTGTTGCATATTGAGTCAAGGGATGGAATTATCGAGCCCTAATAACTCAATAAGTCATGCCGATGTATGGCTTATAACAGGTCGAGAAACTACTGATAACACTTATCAGTAAATCTCATCAGCTCTGGTAAAGGACATTGAGTCATAGCCAATCACGCATAGTACAACATTAACTCCCAATAATGGGAGAGACGAAACCCCTCCTATCGCTCATTGCCTCCATGTGTCTCGGGACTGTACTCAAAAGCCACCTGTTTGCATGACTCAGTAAAGCCGTGGTAGGGTGGAAATCAAAGCACGGTGGGAGAACACACAAGACTCTATGACGATCTCGGATCTACAGACTAACATGTACAAGTGTCACCTTAGAACTACTATCCGACGATAGATATAATACCATATAGGAGTTCTCAGCGAGTCCATTCAGTGTACTCAGACTCCAATGAGCACCCGTATACAATCTTTGATGTCAAACACCAATGGATATGGGATCATCCATCGCCCCCTCAACTGGGTCAAGAAACGTTTACGCTAGTCTACTCTGGAATATCGATGCCCCGTCTCGATACACGCACGACTAAAAACAATTAAGGATACGTTTATAGACTACACATGCCCCACTAGTATGATCTGCATCATAATCATGGTAGTCAAGCTGATATCCTAAGGGCTTTATCAACATGTATCAAATGAACAGTAAACACAATCATGTGAACATGTTAAGATAAAGAGTAACCAGATAGTATACTATCATGTCGAGCAAGAAAGTCCTCTACATATATATATATATATATATATATATATATATATATATGTCCAAGCATCCACTATATAAATAATGGCCTCTAGGGCATACATATATCCAACAACTCTCTCACAGCACAAAGGGCAACGACGCAGTATGGTTGATAGTTGACAGACTCACCAAGTCCATTCATTTCATTCCATTCCGTGCTGGACAGTCGATTGAGATCTTAACAAAGAGATACATAGACGAGATTGTCAGGTTGCATGGAGTACCGGTAAGCATTGTGTTCGACCGAGACACTAGATTCCGGTCTCAGTTCTGGAAAAGTCTACAGGAGATCTTTGGCACTAGTCTAAGCTTTAGCATGGCCTACTACCCTCAGATTGATAGCTAATCCAAGAGAGTCATCTAGATTCTTGAAGATATGATGTGGGATTGTATGTTGGACTTCAAAGGATCTTAGGAAGATCACCTACACTTCGTGAAGTTCTCTTATAACAACAGTTATCATGCTAGCATAGGTATGGCACCGTTCACATCCTTGTATGAGAAGAAGTGCCGAGTTAAGACGATGTCAAAGATCAAGAACTTTGGGGTTAGAGATGATTGTGGAAACTATTTAATTTGTGAGAACCAACAGAGTGCAGCTGCGAGTAACGCAAGATCGGCAGAAAACACTGGGCAGATACAAGGAGAAGGAACCTAGAATTCCAACCAGGTGATCACGTGTTCTTGAAGATTTCCCTGAACCGAGGATTCATACACTTCGGGAAGCGCGGAAAGCTCAGTCCGTGATTTATCGGGCCGTTCAACATCCTAGAACGGGTCGACAAAGTTGCATACCGCTTAGCTTTACCACCATCGTTTGAGGGCGTTCACAATGTCTACCACATCTCGCAGCTACAGAAGTATGTTGGTGACCCTAGTCACATTATGGATTATTTAGAGATCACCGTGGGGGCCGACCTAACCTATAAGCAATAGCCGGTCGAGATTCTAGATCGAAAAGAGAAAACAATGAGGAACAAGATAGTTCATCTCGTCAGGGTGATGTGAAGGAAAGACTTTCCAGACGAGTCCACCAGGGAGAGAGAAGACGAGATGAGAGAGCGATACCCCCATCCTTTTGTAACCCCTCCATTGCAACTTCTTTTCCCTAGTTGTCCCCCGTAATTTCGAGGACGAACTTGATTTAAGGAACGTAGATTGTAACGACTACGTTTTGTTTATATGCTAATAAAATCTTTTTATATTTTTCTTGGTGTCATTAATTATTTTACTATTTCCTTTGATGTAAAATGTTTACAAAAGATGAATTTGGGTTTAAGTGAAATTAATATAATTTTTGGGAGAATGAAAAGAATTTAAAATTAATTTTTAGTATTTTCTAAGTTATATTCTAAAAATGGATTTCATGATAAATGAATTATTTTTGGGATTGAAAACTATGGAAAATGACCAAATAATATTAGGAAATTTCCTAGAATTTATTTAAGTTTTCTCGACGTTTAAAACTATTTTTAAAGCATTATTTATTAAAGAATAAATTTAATATTTACTATGACATACACTATTAATCTTATTTGACGATATTAATTTAATTACTGATTAATTAGCAATAAATAATTTTAAATCTTCTAATTATAGCATATACTAAATGGAGATTTTATGTATTTAAATATGATGTCTTAAATACCTTGCGATTAATTGAGCAATGAGATAAGATATAAATATTGGCATAATCAGCATTAATTACAAACGTTTTTTATTTTGCATATTCTCTCCTATAAATAGCCCTCACTCTTCATCACTTTTCTCACACATCTGGCGCTCAAATAAATCCAGAAAAATTCATGTGCGGTCGTGTTTCGACGCTCTTCGCATAAATGCTGGTAAAGAGTGCTAGAAAAATTCGAGATGGGAGAACGACTTTACTTAAGTCGTTGGTTCAAAATGCAAACTTTCTTCAAGAGGTAGGATCCATCTCCCTCCCTCTCTCTCTCTATCTCAACTTTTCTTCCGCATGTTTTCTCTGTCCTAATGTCTTTTTCCACTTCTAAAACCTGCAACGTTCATATTGTTTAACTTTAGTATAGTTCTTATCGAAAAACACGATAACTACTTATACATCGTCTATTGTTTTAACCTACACATCTAAAGGAACTCTTGCACACATTTTTAGTCACGGGGTAACGACATACCCCCATTTCACCAACTTTTTGTGAATCCCAACCATGCCGTTATGCTGCCTAAATCTGTTTTGAGATAACATCAGTTTGCAGCCGAAGTGCTGTCGAATTTTAGAATGACGATTGCTACTTTTTTATAACAAACTTTTTAACGCTAAAACACCCTAATGAATGTATTTCGTCAACATACCCCCGAGATTGTAACTTCATATTTTACACAAAAATACCCTAGAATGTCTAAAGCTCGTATTTTCAAAAAAATACCTCGACTTTTCTAATAGTCATATTTTCATAAAAATGCCTCGACTTTTTTAAAAGTCATATTTTCAAATAAATGCCTCGACTTTTCGGAAGTCTAATTTCAAATAAATACCCAACTTTTCTAAAACACTAATTTCGAATAAATACCTTAAAACTTTTACAAACCTAAAAATACTTCGATCTATTATAAAATTATTGTTTCACTTAAATACCATAAAATTTCCTTAACTATATCTTTGATAAAAATACCATGAACTTCTATTAAACCCTAATTACCTAAGAAGACCCTATACTTACCTTTCTTTAGCCGGACTTATAAACCTTATACAATTTGAATGCGAATCTTAACCGAATACAAGAAACTCTATATGAAACGCTATCTTGTACGACTAGGGTTAGACGTGTGAACCTAGGCATGGGGTATTTGTGAAGATTCTGATATACATATGAACTATATATATGAAAGTGAAGATTCCGATATACGGATGATCTTGATTACTATTGAATATTCCGATATACGGATGACCATGATTTGGAAAGCGAAGCCCCATGTTCCACGCCTAGTAGAGCCGCTTACTAACGCGTACCTGTACCCATATACAACTAAACAATACACGGGATGGGGTAGTTTTAATCAGGAAGGTTGTATAAAGGGTCTCTGGATTCCTCTACTTTCACTGTAATTCCGGAGGTTAAAAAGAATGCCAGACTATTGGTACCTTTCACCGTAATTCCGGGGATTAAACGGAATGTTATTCAAACTAACTGGTGTTGGGGTAAAAATTTACACCCCGGTTGACCAAGTCAAAATCAAAGTCAACCCCAAGCCAAGTGGGCCCAAGCCCGGATCCAGTGGGCCCATGCCTGGGTCGAACCCGAACATGAAGCGGCCGGCCTCCCCCCATGCCAAGATAAAAATTTTGTAATAAATAATTTTGTTGCATTTCGGTTATTTTATTTATGGATAAATGTAAGAAAAATAGGCATAAAGCCAAATTTTTGTAAAGCCCATGGCTTATGTGTAAAAAGAAATGGCACATGAGCCATGAAATAGGCAAAATGCCATTTTGTGAAGCCTAAGGGGCTATGTGTAAAGTGCATAGCCTATAAAGGCAAAAATAATGAAATATCTCAACAACTTTTCTCTCTCCAAAAAAGTTTCAGATCTGAGATCTTTTCTTCCTCTTCAAGGTTCCAAAACCTTCTTCTTTCTCTTGAATTAAATCAAGAGTTTTACTCTTCTTTTTATAAAACAAATTAGTTTTTCACCACAAAACCCACAAAAGAGAACTTGGATCTATCATTAGATCTCAAAAAGAAGAGATTTTTATATCTCACATCTCTTGAGCCAGCCAACAGAGGAGGAAGAAGAAGAACCCATTTCCTCAACCAAAATATTTTTTTTCTTTTTTTTCAGGAGTTTAACTCCACTAATTTCTCTTTCGAGAGTTTCTGGGGCTAAAAGCCCTCCTTTCCTCGCCGGCGCGCTAGCACTCGAGCGCAAAGCACCTACGTGCCGACACGTGGCGCGTTTGCACTCCAGCGCACTGCGCGGGAGCGCAAAGCGCCCACGTGCAGACACGTGGCGCGCGCGCTTGCGCTCCAGCGCGCAGCGCTCATGCGCAAAGCGCCCACGTGCCGACACGTGGCGCGCTTGCGCCTGAGCGCACAGCACCTAAGCACACAGCGCTCAAGGCACTGGCCCCACGCATCCCTTGGATGCCTTTTCCCCCTCTTTTTGTGTACATACATACATATATACATATGTATACAAATTTATACACACACGTACTCCACGACACTGTCCCTGTTAGAAAAAAAATTTTAACGGGGCGCTGCCCCGCACCCCGCAAGGGGGCTGCTGACCCCCAGCCCTCTATCCGGGTAGCGGGACCCCCGTAAAAACTCTGCGTGGCTCCCGATATATCCAAAACCCCCTTTCAAAACAGAACACACGTACACTGCACATTGAGTTCGCATGACCAGTTTAACCCGTTAATCGGAGGTTCCCTCGCCCCAAAGGCGGGGGGTAATTAACGGCAGCTTAGTCCGCGGCTGCCGGAGATTCGGATCCCCACAATCATTAAACCCCAGCCTACCCTAGGCAGGAGGAATCTGTACTACGCCTGAGACGCGTGCGCGTATTCCCATCTCAATGGGGTGACGAAAAACACCCTACAGATTCTGGCACGCCCGGTGGGACCAATCTCTCCTCCCATATTTCGGGTTAAACGTTCATGCGAACTCAATTAATGTACATATCTATTGTCTATACTGAAATGATATTTCTTTTCTGTGCAGCAATCAACCTTCGACGACAATGTCTCCCCAGACGAATTCAGCTTCCAACGTGACCCCGATTCCGTACGTGGTCAAGATCAACGCTCGTGTGGTTCTCCCTGCAAGCCTCAGTCGACAGTGGGAGGAACCTCCCCGCCAGTTTGGCTCCGTCATCATCTACCCTGCCGGAAGCGCTCATCTGGAGGAAATCCCGGCGGAACAGGTGGCCAAGTCAGTCCCAAGAGGCAAGAGGCCGAATGTTGTGATTGCTAAGGCACCACAACCGAAACTTAAGATGTTGTCTGAACGACTCCCTGGCGTTCTAGCTGGGGGCAAGACTTCCGGTGCGAAGGGCAACATCAAATGTCGCGGACGAGCTCAGGCGATGACTCCAACAAATGCGCAATCGAGCGTATCTCCAAAGCTCTCCATCGCCCAGTCTGCGATGTCTTCCCGAAAATCCGAAGTCTGCCAAGCGCTTAGAACAGAAAAGTTAAGGCAGAAGCGGCTCAGGTATCGAGCCAACAAGAGGGCCAGGGCTTCGGCCAAATGGAATCGTGTGAAGTTCCAAGTGCAGGGTTGCCCTGCGACGACGGCTGAGTCGGACGTAAGAATCAGCAATTCCTTCGAGCCTCTGAAGTGGGTTCAGAAAAATGCCATGACCGCCAGAATCAAGAAGACAGCGGTTCGAACAATGCTACAAGGAGACGTGTCCCGGCCCCAACATAAAAAGTATGACACTGTCTCTTCAAGGGTCTATCAGGCGCTCTGTGCCGCACGAAAGCAGCGGGGCAAATCCATAAAAGAAGCGCCAGCACCATTCAAGAACCTGGTTAGGCCAGCCGTCTTTAATCGATTACCAGCTACCGAAGCAAGGGGGTCAAGACAGCGATCCGTGAAATCAGCTTCAAATGATAGAAAGACGGCCGGATACATCATCCATACGGTCTATATGGCGGGCGGACGCCCCAGCGACAACCTTCGCAGCAAAAGCAAGGATGGGGCTACCACATCCCAAGCCCAATCTAGCCTGAATGTGGTTGCCGCCGCTCAAGAACAGCCGCCCCCGCTGGATGAAGAAAACCCTCTCGATGAGGATGATGTAAGTCCACGGTAGCGCCCCGGCCGTCTACAGACGCCAAATGCGGAACAAAAACTTTTTAACTGGCGCTATCGTATACTTTAACCCGGATCTGCCATTATTGCTAAACTAACAAACTGTAAAGAGTGTAGAAAGGTTATACCGAACGATCCGAGTCCTTCGTTCTTTAACCATCATCCCACGCTCCGTTGCGGCTGCTCCGATCTCGTCGATCTCCGATCTGCTCGTCCAGGTGGCACCACGTCGACAATTCTTTAAACGGGCTCCCGCCTCTGACTCGAGGCAACTCGGTCGTCAAGTTTGCTAAAAGAGACGACCAAGAATGATGTAGAGAATGAGTAGATGACTTTGTCTCGCTTCGTCCAAAATTATGGACGAACGGTTAATGAAGTTGCCGTGGGAATCGGGTGATAGAATGAAATGAGCTGTGAAATTCCATACACCCCAAAATCTATCATATCTTTTGTAACCAAATGAAAAAACATCAAGTGAAGATGAGAGAGAGGAGGGGCCGACCATACATAGGGTGGGGGGTGAGTGTAGGAGAGAAGAGGGTGACCTTAAGAAAGAAATATCATGTGTGAACACAAGAAAAATATCCTTAAGCAAACAAAACCTCATTAATGCAAATGGTGATTCATTAATCTAGTCAACATTGCATTAATGGCTCCATTAAAGCACTAATGACTCACCATGTCAAGTCACCCTTTCTAGAACCTTCTAGAAGCATGACTCACCCTCATCCAAGAAAAGATAAATCCGTCTTTAACCGAATGTTAAAAGACGGCTGATAGAAAACTGGAAACTGGCAACTTCCAAAAGTGATCCTGAAACGACTTTCAGAATAACCCCGTAACTGTATAAATATACCCGCATTTGTATTACGACCGAATACAAATGCAACTGAGACAAAGATATTATATCAACTCAATATAATACTCGGATCCGGCTTAAACCAAAGCCGACCAGTATTATCTGCCCGAAAAATAACACGTGCGTAAACGCACGTGCATTTTCCGAACCCTGCCATAAAACCATACGGCCTCTACAACGTTTCGCCCGAACTTGGGAAACTGTCTGTGGGGGACTCTAATGACTCGTCAGTACCCTGGCAGTGGGTTTAACCACAAACCGTCAGCGGCACTAGCTATGCGTAACGGCTGCCCATGGACTGACCTTAAGGGAGGCTGATGAGCGAACTCATCCAGAAACCCTACTGAGCCTAACAGTGACAATGTATATATACAGTCCGGTCCGTTCGTCTATGAGTATCGCATATTTGCCTAGGGGGCTAGAAACGTCAGACTCCCAATAGCAGTATAAGTCGTGTCGGAGTGTAGCCCAATAACACACTGAGATACTACTGGAATACCTACCAGTAAATCTCCTGCCATGGCCATGGACTTTGTGTAATGGCTCTCCTAGACACAGCACGACCTCACCCCCAATACCGGAAGAGACGAATCCCCTGCCGATCCGCTCACATGCCTCCATATGGCTCGGGACTGTACCCAAAAACTACCTGTTTGCACGACTCCTTTGAGCCGTGGTAGGGTAGAAATCAAAGCACAGTGGGAACTCACACGAGACAAATGACGACCTCAGGTCGATGAACTAACCTGTACACATGTCACCAGGGAACTGCTATCTGACGATAGATATAGTACTAACTAGCAGATTCCCGGCGAGTCCTATCCGGTGTACTCATAACCCAATGAGCACCTGTATAAATCTTAGGTGATCCAACTGACACCAGTGGCTTGTGAGACCGGCCACCGCCCCTCGTCGGGGTCTCGACTGTATACACTAGTCTACTCCGGAGTATCGATGCCCTGTCTCGAAACTCCCACGACTAGGGACCATAATTAAGGATATGCATATAAACTACCCAACTCTCACGTATATGATCGCCATCATACTGTTGGTAGTAAAGCAAGATCCTAAGGGCTCTATCAAAGTGTAACATGTAATCAGTCACCTAATCATGTACACGACTGATAAAGGCAAACCAGATAGCATACTATCATCTCGAGTAAGACTGTCCTACCGGTATAGGTCCTCCGCAATCATTGCAATCACGTACCTGCGATCCAATAATTGACTATAAGGGCACTATCTCCAACAATCTCCCACTTGCACTCAAGGCTAATTATTGCGATGTCGACTACTCACAGCCCGTGTGAAACCGAACATCCAACTCCTCTACTAATCAGTTTCACAAAGCCCGTTTGTAAAACTATTGTGTTCGAGAAATAGCCTCAGTGAGTGGATCCGCCTAGATGTTTCTTTCTATATCTCTCTTAATCTCAAGTTCGCGGAGAAAGCCATCTCCCGAATTGAGTAATACCTGTCCTAGAATATGTCTGGATATCTGATGGGACCTAGTTCATAAATGAACTACAAATCCAAACTTCTTAGACTGTATCGATCACTGAACCTAATCAGTATCCGGCACCATGCCTCCCACAACATCCTCTTGGACCACCTATCCATAATACTGTCCCTCTTCGTCAGAGGGAAAAACTATAACTCTGACAATCACTCTGTCAACCATGTCACCTTTGAAGCTTGGAATGATAACCGTCTCCCGAAGGAGGCTGCCGTCATCTAATCCGTAGAACATGTACTTATGTTCTAAAACTGCTTCCTTATGTTTCTCCAGGATTGGATTAATACAAACTTATTGCATCTAGTGCAAAAAAAACATCTGGTGTGGTACTTGACATCTCATGATTGACTCAGTTGCCTAAGCAAGTGATCTGCCAATCATGCACATCCCTCTCCCCTTTAGTCTATACGACACCTTTAGAGAGGGTGACTCCATCACCTACAGGTACAGCACCATGCTAGGAGTCAACTATTCCAAAAACCATTAGAATATCTGTCAAAGTACCCACATTGGGAAACTACCCAAATCCAGATCTAAAACCATAGATCCAGAAACCAGAATGTCAAATATTATATCCATATCCTGTCTGGAGAAACAACTGTGTGACGACCAAAGTACAACCGATCGCAGTATAGGATTTTTACTTCCTACTCTGTGTATGTCATCCAGATACCATGACATCACACCCTACTACCTCCTTAACAGATCCATCCCCTATTCTGATTGAAGTCAAACCCATGACTATCACATCAAAAATAGATGATCTATCTCCGCTATAACTGCTCTAGTCTATAGACATAAGCTACTTGCCCACTATACTTCCGTTGCTCCCACTGACTACGACAACCCTCCTACCGGGTCTCATAGCCTGGAACAACAGTAGTATCAAGTCTGGGTAGATAAGAACCTCCCTGTCACCGTCCTTGAGGCTATCGAAGTACCTCTCGGGTGTCTGAGGTTACCCACCATATCTGCGGAGTGGCTAATGGAATATCAAACCTGATTGAATATATAGGTCCTATTAAATTTTCCGTAATCGTTCGCGGTTCTGGAATCACTTCCAGTTCTACCATACTCCCACTACTGTTTTCTGAAAAAGATCCATTTTACTAAAACTGTGGCGAGTCAAGAATAATATCACTATTGATCTTCCAAATGGTAGAATATCAACCCTCGTCATAGCCAGGGTCAACCCACAAACAGCCATTACAGAAACGTGCCCTGAGTTATCCAGAGTCTGGTTTTAAGCATAAGCTGGACAACTCCCCGTACCTTAACATCTTTTAAGGTACGATCCATTCTATATCCAATACAGAAACTTTGGCATTTATTTAATTGGAACCAGATTCAAATCATGCAGCTGTCTCCAGTGCATATCAACTTAATGGAAAGAGGCTAATCAGCATTACTCAACTTAGGAATCCATCCAATTATGAGTAACCTGAAAGAGAAACACGTTTCTCAAAACCATCACTATCATCTGAATACCAATCACAAGAATCTACATCTTCGATCTCTTTGAAGAATCCCGATACTTGTGATATCTGGTTCTCTACTTTATTCTTATACCCATAACTTCTCAAAACTTAGACCTTGTATTCCTTCGAAACACTTGTCCAAATACTAGAGAAGTTATAAGTAAATAGAACATAGTACGAGGACCTACCCCTTTGTCCTGATGGACACTGGACAACATACAATACTCTGTATAAGTCCGCTGAGTTAAACAACTCAAAATCTGTGCGTCGTAGGTTGAAAACTGTACCCTGGCGATTTCCTCAAATATCACCAATTACAACGAATTCCGATATAATGAGGATAATCACCTAATTCCCAATAACTTACTCCCACTCATCATCTGTAAAACCATACAGATATAAGAATGAAACCTGGTAAATACATACCCTTGGAGTAAGTATCTAATCGGGAAAGCAGTTTTCTTTTAACAATGCACTGAAACATGAAAATATTTCGTAGGGGTATCCTGGTATTCATAGCAATGCCTCTTCCATAATCCAATTCATGACTTCAACCGTATATTTTATTGCCATCTCTCCAAATCCCTTTATTTGTCTTTAGTCGTTACCTTCTGTACACCATCGTTAAGCTAAATGGTTTTCTTCCTTCCCTACCGTTCGGCACCAGCCTATGGTTTGGAAGAAGACTATCCAGTAAGCATAATAGGTGTACCCTCCTAAACCAAGGAGTACTCATATCTTGAGAGAAGGTGATGATAAAAGTCAACTGAATAATACCTTATTCTTTTAAAGGTGAAATAGGAGTGGCGATGAAGTACGCGGTTTGGTCGTGAATGATAACAGTCGCAATTTACTTTGCCCTCTTTCTAGTCCCTTTATTTTGTCTTTACATATTACCTTCTGCACACCCTACTTAGGCTAATTGGTTTTCTTCATTCCCTACCTTTCGGCACCTGCCTATGGCTTGGAATAAGACTATCCAATAAGCGTAATAGGTGTACTCTCCTAAACCAAGGAGCCCTCGCAACCTGAGAGAAGGTGATAATAAAAGACAACTGAATAAACCAATTCTATTTCTCCTGAACCTTGATCCATCCTCGAAGAAGTCCCTTCGAGTTCGTATATAACCATACGATGGATCTATCCAATGGAAGTGGATGTCCGTAGTAATGTTCTGAGAAATGCAAAGGGTAGAAGAAGGAGTGGCAATGACTTATGCAACATAGACAATCCAAAAGCCAGTATTTTAAGAAGGTTCGGTCAACCTGGTCACTGAGTCATAGTCTAGGGTCGGTCAAAGGTCGCTGCCAAAGAGAGAGAGAAAAGAAACACTCTGCGTGCACTCTAACCTAGATCAGAATGGTTATCACTTTATCTAATCCGGAAACCTCCCACTGTCCTGTCAAATTCTCCTCCAAACCTGAAAGAAGAATCAATCAGGATCACCCGAAGAGTAAACTAACTCATCAGTGGAAATCGGGATCCAACTCTCATCGCATGATAACGTGATGGAATGCATCCACGTTACTCATACTCCAGAAGGTATGCGCATGCTTGGCAAGTTTCAGTTTCTTTAGAAACTCCCGATATGATTTTTGCCCCATGCTCTTATAACCTTGGCTTTGGTCAAAATGTCATAAGTCACATGCCAAGTTCTACCCGTCACTATCTTGTCAATTTGAACCCATCCGCACATGCCCCTGACTTTGGCCAATCGGCAGAACGACTGTCCCAAACTAACTCATCTATCTATGCAACAATTGAATACCCAGCAGCTACCAAACACTATGCCTTAACTTTGGCTAAAATACATAGCTTGAATACTACTGAATACTCAAAAGAAGTGACGGAGGGCTACGGGTGGTTTTTGGCGAAAAACCTTTAACGTAGTGAACTTGATATCGCTGAAGGAACCTGATAGCTTTTTAAAATATAGTGGCGAAAACCTTTTGCTAAAGAGGTCACTCCCGGTAAAGGGATCTCGGCTCTTTCCTCGTGGAATGAGGTGCAGGATATTCCACTGAATACCGCGATGCAAAGCAACTTATAATCGACTATAGTGAAGTTATTACCCTGACGCAAACTTCTGCCCAAGGGGTCAGTCCCGGTGAAGGGATATCGACCCTTGCCCCGTCGAATGAGGTGCGGGATATTCCACTGAATACCGCTATGCAAAACAAAAGGAAACGTCTTTGCAATAACACTTTTAAATTTGTTCCAACAACTGCAAACAGGTTTGTTTTACTTTGCATTGATCAGAATCAACGCAGTCCCATCAATAATCACACCAGAAAAGAACGAAAAATAAAATGTACGTATATGCCATCCGCATTCGTCACTGGGTCCCGTCATCACCGTTAGGTTACTTAACTAACGACAGAGCGGGGACTGGACTAGCGCGGGTGTAAAACATATATAACATCTAATAGTATATAAACCAATATACATAATCGCTCCAGGCGTGATAATATGCAACATTACAGAAAAGTAATAAGCATCACAGAACAATACAGATAATCTGGGATCCCCGGGTTTCACAGAGCCGCTGCTGAAACCCGACATTCCCCTGTCGTGTGGATAGCCTGTGCAATGAAACCTAGACCCGTACGGGTGCGGCAAGTTACCTGCCAAAACCTGAAGCGAGGCAGCCCCCTACAGCAAAGTGAATGGACCACCCAGCACTTCACGGAATCCGGTAATCTTGAGCACCCCTCCATGGGTCAACCTATACCCCCTACGAGTGCGGCGAGTAGTCTGCCAATTTTAGAGTGGGGCCCCTCTGCCTCTCAAAGCCATGAGATGCGGACCCGTTTCCCTCCAGAACCCGGCTATCCGTGCACTCCGTCTCGGGGCAAAACCTAGTATAGTAATGAAAAATAGTACAGCAGGTACATCGACCGCAACCAGGTCATGCCCCAAAAGAATATTATACAACAGGCAGTGACGGCAATCCACAAGTTGGACGCTCGCCCCGCAATATCAAATGTACAAATAAACTCAAACAGCACTATCATTGCACACTGCTATCCACCACGACAAATCCGCAACATCACAGCACAACACAGAACATCAACGCGAATGTCACGTTCGCAAACCCGTCTAAAAGAACTATAGCAATCAGACGCGGTTTACCGATCAAATGACATTCCCGGTCGGAGATATAATGTAAGCACTGTAAACTAACATGTTTAAATTTCGATCGACAAAATATCACAAAGTGGGCCCCACGAACAACTGGTGAACAGTAACAAAATCTGGGCCCAAAAGATATATATCAAAAATCCCAAATTCCAACAGAGAAGACACAGACAAAATTTGGTGCACTGATCCCATAGAATGGCCGCGGATGCGCGGCCAAACCATGGGTTTGGCCGCGAATCCGCGGCGCTTTGGTGGGATCACGTGCTCAAATTTTGTCGGTGTACTTCTGAAACCCTGCACAACTTTCTGTGATATGTGGAATATTTTTAGGACACCATTTAAAATCGACAGAAACTGTGAAAATTGGATTTTGCAGTTTTTGATTTCCGGTTCGATCGATGTTTTAAACGCGTTAGCACAAGTTAGTATAGCAAAATGGTTAGGCTCTGATACCACTGTAATTCCACGGTAGCGTCCCGGCCGTCTACAGACGCCAAATGCGGAACAAAAACTTTTTAACTGGCGGTATCGTATACTTTAACCCGGATCTGCCATTATTGCTAAACTAACAAACTGTAAAGAGTATAGAAAGGTTATACCGAACGATCCGAGTCCTTCGTTCTTTAACCATCATCCCACGCTCCGTTGCGGCTGCTCCGATCTCGTCGATCTCCGATCTGCTCGTCCAGGTGGCACCACGTCGACGATTCTTTAAACGGGCTCCCGCCTCTGACTCGAGGCAACTCGGTCGTCAAGTTTGCTAAAAGAGACGACCAAGAATGATGTAGAGAATGAGTAGATGACTTTGTCTCGCTTCGTCCAAAATCATGGACGAACGGTTAATGAAGTTGCCGTGGGAATCGGGTGATGGAATGAAATGAGCTGTGAAATTCCATACACCCCAAAATCTATCATATCTTTTGTAACCAAATGAAAAAACATCAAGTGAAGATGAGAGAGAGGAGAGGCCGGCCATATATAGGGAGGGGGGTGAGTGTAGGAGAGAAGAGGGTGACCTTAAGAAAGAAATATCATGTGTGAACACAAGAAAAATATCCTTAAGCAAACAAAACCTCATTAATGCAAATGGTGATTCATTAATCTAGTCACCATTGCATTAATGGCTCCATTAAAGCACTAATGACTCACCATGTCAAGTCACCCTTTCTAGAACCTTCTAGAAGCATGACTCACCCTCATCCAAGAAAAGATAAATCCGTTTTTAACCGAATGTTAAAAGACGGCTGATAGAAAACTGGAAACTGGCAACTTCCAAAAGTGATCCTGAAACGACTTTCAGAATAACCCCGTAACTGTATAAATATACCCGCATTTGTATTACGACCGAATACAAATGCAACTGAGACAAAGATATTATATCTACTCAATATAATACTCGGATCCGGCTTAAACCAAAGCCGACCAGTATTATCTGCCCGAAAAATAACACGTGCGTAAACGCACGTGCATTTTCCGAACCCTGCCATAAAACCATACGGCCTCTACAACGTTTCGCCCGAACTTGGGAAACTGTCTGTGGGGGACTCTAATGACTCGTCAGTACCCTGGCAGTGGGTTTAACCACAAACCGTCAGCGGCACTAGCTATGCGTAACGGCTGCCCATGGACTGACCTCAAGGGAGGCTGATGAGCGAACTCATCCAGAAACCCTACTGAGCCTAACAGTGACAATGTATATATACAGTCCGGTCCGTTCGTCTATGAGTATCGCATATCTGCCTAGGGGGCTAGAAACGTCAGACCCCCAATAGCAGTATAAGTCGTGTCGGAGTGTAGCCCAATAACACACTGAGATACTACTGGAATACCTACCAGTAAATCTCCTGCCATGGCCATGGACTTTGTGTAATGGCTCTCCTAGACACAGCACGACCTCACCCCCAATACCGGGAGAGACGAATCCCCTGCCGATCCGCTCACGTGCCTCCATATGGTTCGGGACTGTACCCAAAAACTACCTGTTTGCATGACTCCTTTGAGCCGTGGTAGGGTAGAAATCAAAGCACAGTGGGAACTCACACGAGACAAATGACGACCTCAGGTTGATGAACTAACCTGTACACATGTCACCAGGGAACTGCTATCTGACGATAGATATAGTACTAACTAGCAGATTCCCGGCGAGTCCTGTCCGGTGTACTCATAACCCATTGAGCACCTGTATACATCTTAGGTGATCCAACTAACACTAGTGGCTTGTGAGACCGGCCACCGCCCCTCGTCGGGGTCTCGACTGTATACACTAGTCTACTCCGGAGTATCGATGCCCTGTCTCGAAACTCCCACGACTAGGGACCACAATTAAGGATATGCATATAAACTACCCAACTCTCACGTATATGATCGCCATCATACTGTTGGTAGTAAAGCAAGATCCTAAGGGCTCTATCAAAGTGTAACATGTAATCAGTCACCTGATCATGTACACGACTGATAAAGGCAAACCAGATAGCATACTATCATCTCGAGTAAGACTGTCCTACCGGTATAGGTCCTCCGCAATCATTGCAATCACGTACCTGCGATCCAATAATTGACTATGAGGGCACTATCTCCAACAGATGATAGGCAGAAAGACCCCTCGGTCCATGCAGAGTCAAGCTCGGACAGCGAGGAGGAGCCGACTTTCCGCCCTAGGACTGCGGAACAAGAGCTGCTTCAAGAGCTTCGAAAATAGCTCAGGAGCAAAGATAAAGAGATGGCCAAGCTCTACTCGAAGATTGACGACTTAACGAACGTGGTGATGCAGCTTACGGCTCAAATTGCTCGAGCGCCTCCCAATCAAGCACAAGCCGCTACTAATCAGCCGGATGATGACAATCCGAGGCAGCCAATGCCTGTTCCTTCGGGTCCAAGACTGGTCGAGCCACATGAGAGCCGTCCACACTCCGCTTCTGGGGACGCCTTGGCCCCAGATAGCACTATCCCGTTAACACAGGATCGGATAATGGATTTGGTCACCAGCAAGGTTAAAATATTGGTGGCCGAAGCCGAAGCTCAAAAAGAAATCGGCAGTAGTGGGCGGCCATATCCCGCGCAGTACGATCTGATTGAGTTCCCAAGCGGCTACGTCATTCCTAAGTTCGGAAGATTTGATGGAACGGGGAATGCAAATCAGCACGTCGCCCACTTCAAAGCATCGTGCGGGAATACAGGGGGCAATGACGCGCTCCTTCTTCGTCAGTTTGTCAACAGCCTGACCGGTGTTGCTTTCGACTGGTACGCGAGCATACCAGATGGGTCCGTCATTACCTTTGCCCAAATGGAGTCTCTGTTCCGGCAAAGGTTCATGAGCGTCGGTGATAAAATCTCCATAGCCGACCTTGTGAGGACTAAGCCGGGGAAGAATGAAAGCAACACTGACTTTATCGCCCGATGGCGTAATCTCACGGTCAAGTGCGAACCGCCGCTGGAGCAGGACCAGTCCGTCAGCCTTCTCATTGGGAACCTCAGCAATTGGATGGTCCCATTCTTGTGTACAGCAAGCCTCAAGACATTTCAGGAGCTAACCAAGAAAGTCCAAATGCTGGAACGCTCGAAGCAAGAGTCCCCGCCGGATGCTCAGAGAGAGAAAACTTAGAAAAGCAAGCGGGACGACAACCGTAGAAGCGGGAGTTCCAGCAGTACGAATGTCTTCAATGCGTCCGACAATGAAGAAAAGCGAAGGGCGGCCGAATCCAAAACTAACCGGTCTCGAAAGCCATTGCTAGGAGGAGATGGGCCTTTCCTAGAGGAGAAAAAGAACAAGGTTTACTCTTTCAGAAGGGACAAGGTCCGCAAGATATTTAAAGATGCCTTGAACAACGGCCTACAATTGCCGGAGTCGAAAAGACCCCAAGAAGCAAAAATGACCGACAATCCTTTGTATTGCCCGTACCACCGAGTAGTGAGCCATGCGATCGAGGATTGCTATATCTTCAAAGACTGGGTCGAGAAGCAGTACAAGGCTGGAGAGATAGAGCTGTCCAAAAGTGTGTTGGTGAACAATCAAGTTGCAACCACCAACTTTATACAGACAGAAGCTAAAGCCTTCTGGGAGCAAACAGCCGAGCACGCTGCCCTGACAAACGAAACTGACTCATCGCGGCCTCCGTGGAGTACGCACATATCTAATAAGACGAAGAAGATGATAAAGCTACTTCGAAAAGAACCCAGGACGGAATTGGAAGGGCAGGATAAGCCTACCAGTCCAGCTGCCAATGCGGCTCCATCAGGCTCAAAATCCAAGAAGCTCAAGAAGAAGAAAAGTGCAGCTCGGCGCGAAAAAGAATCTGCAGGGAGATCGACCATTCAAAAATATATCGATTCCCTCGAAGAATATGAACAAAAGGAAAGAACATTGATTCAATTGAAGGAGTTCTTCCCTGCACAAGTGGCTGAAATTCTGGAGGAGTTAGAAGATGACTCCAATGAAGAGATCCCGGTAGTGACCTGCTACACCATCCATCTTGGTAGCGACTCCGAGGATGAGCTCTGTTTTCCCGAAGAGGACGAGGAGCTCACCACAAAGGCCAATCAAATCCAGCTCAGAAGCGGCAGGGCTCTACCGCAAAATCAGGGCAACGCCCCAAAAGGGAAGGAAAAACAAGTCGCTAATGAAGAAGATGGCAGAGAACCGGCTGATGAAAACATAAGTCCTTCCTCGGTGGACTATAATGTCTTGGCACATCTCCGGAAGCTTCCGTCTCTCCTGAGCATCTACGACGCCTTGGTCCTATCTAAGGAGCTTAGAGATGTTCTCATTCATGCTCTACAAAACCCCGAGTGGTATGAGGCTCACTTTGCGGAAATTAATATGAAAGAATCCCAGCACGCTTTGAATGCCGCCGCAGTCACATTTAAGGATGAAGACTTGCTACTGGGAACGGCTGAGCATAACCGGCCGCTTTACGTGACCGGGTACAGCGACGGAGATCGAATTAATCGCATATTGATTGATCCGGGGTCCTCAGTGAATATCATGAACTTGCGAACTCTGAAGAGTTTGTCAATGGACGTCCGACACCTGTCAAGGGAAAGGATTGTCATTCAAGGCTTCAACCAAAATTGCCAGCAAGTTCTGGGGTCTATAGCTTTGCCAATCAAATTCGGGGATCTGCAAACTGAAGCTAAGATATACGTGATCGACGCCGACACGTCTTATAAGATTCTCTTGGGGCAGCCCTGGCTCCATGATTACGGCATCATTCCGTCAACTCTCCATCAATGCATGAAGTATACTAAAAATGGCGAAGAAAGACGCATTGACGGAGACATCCAGCCGTTCGGTGTGCATGAAGTCCGATATGAAGATTCTCGGTACTTTATGAACCACCAAAATGCTAAGCTACAACTGACCGAGGATAGACCGGCCCCAAGACTCAAAAGCAAATCTGTGCCGGCTGTCACTTTCAAAAGCAAAAATACTCAAGTGCGCCCGCATTTCGGCAGCGACGCTGATGAGTCCGACGATGGAAGCCCATCCTTCCGTAAAACTCGCCCTCATTTTGGCAGCGATACGGACGAATCTGTTAATGAAGGCCCATCTAGCAGCAAAGTCCTCCCTCATCTTGGCAGTGTTACTGAAGAGTTAGAAGAAGAGGACCTGCCGTGCAACAGCTCTGCAGATTGGCCCCCCATGCAGCAAGCGAAACTACGAGAGACCTTCAAAGTCGCAGAAGGGTCCCTGGCCATCACAAGGGTGCCGGAACGGATGCGCAAAGAGCTCGACGCATTGTCAGTCTCTACCGTGGACCAGCTGAAAACTTTCTACGTGCCCGGGAGGAAAAATGGACAGAAGGGCATCCTATTTTACAGGTCAAACCCCGTTGTGCACCCGGACGATCTTTCTGTCGCGTGCCTTCCCTATGAGAGAGGCATAAGAGCCGTCCTCAACCCCAGATACTATGCACCCGAGATGCGGGAATACTTTAAGAAGTGCGGATGCCGGTTATATCAAACGGAGTCCGAAGCAAAGTTTTACGAAGGGCTATGGTATCCGCCCCAGGTCCGAGCACTCATCGATGGACGAATTCCAGATAGACGGGGCATAGGCTACATTCAACCTAATTCCAAAGCGTGTTACATGATCCATGTTGGTGAGGCCAGCGAAAGATCAAATGATGATGACGAGATAGCCGAGCCAAAAGAAGCTCCTCAAGAGCTCGAAGATGGCGGACAAGCAACCTTTGACGAGCTAACCGAGATTGACTTAGGAACGCCCGATGATCCAAGGTCGACCTACATCTGCTCGCTCTTGTCAGAGGAAATGAAAGCGCAGATAATTGCCCTATTGCATGAGTTCATCGACTGCTTCGCGTGGACGTACAAAGAAATGCCTGGCCTTTCCCCTGAAGTGGCCGTACATAAGTTGGCTATATCTCCTGATGCTAAGCCAGTCAAACAAGCTCCTCGAAGAATGAGAAGGGAACTACAAGAAAAGGTTATCGAGGAAACTAAGAAGCTCATCGATGCCGGCTTCATCAGGGAAGAGAAATACGCGGACTGGATCGCATGCATAGTCCCAGTGAAGAAGAAAAATGGGCAGATCCGAGTTTGTGTCGATTTCAGAGACCTCAACAAGGCATGTCCTAAAGATGACTTCCCGCTACCGGTCATGGAAATGATGGTCGATGACACCTCAAATTACGAGCTGTTCACCTTTATGGATGGCTCGTCTGGATATAATCAGATCAAGATGTCGCCTGAGGATGAGAAACACACAGCATTTCGAACCCCGATCGGAATATATTGCTACAAGGTAATGCCGTTCGGACTGAAGAATGCAGGTGCTACATATCAAAGGGCAATGACCAATATCTTTGATGACCTGATCCATAAAGTCGTCGAATGTTATGTCGATGATCTGGTCGTCAAGACTAAAACCAGGGCCGATCATAGCCAAGATCTTAGGACCGTTCTCACCAGACTGAGGGAATACGATCTGAAGATGAATCCTCTGAAATGCGCTTTTGGCGTGTCATCGGGAAAATTCCTGGGCTTCATAGTCCGACATCGAGGGATCGAAGTTGACCCGTCGAAGATAAAGGCCATCATGGAGATGCCCCTTCCGAAGTGTCTGACGCAGCTAAGATCATTTCAAGGCAAGCTTGCTTATATACGGAGGTTTATCTCAAATTTATCGGGGAGATGTAGGCCTTTCTCAAAGCTCATGAAGAAAGGAGCTCCTTTTATCTGGGATGCCGAGTGTCAAGCAGCGTTCGAAAGCATCAAACAATACTTGTTGCACCCTCCAGTGCTGGCCACTCCCATTCCAAATAAACCACTGATTCTCTACACTGCCGCGCTAGATGAGTCACTCGGTGCGATCCTTGCCCAGAATAACGAGGAGGGAAAGGAAAATGTCCTCTACTACCTCAGTCGAACTCTAGTCGGGGCGGAACACAACTATTCCCCAATCGAAAAGCAATGCCTGGCTCTGATATTTGCTGTGAAGAAGCTGAGGCACTATCTGCTGGCTCATCGGGTTATGCTGATCTCCAAGGTCGACCCGCTCAAACACTTAATGACCAAAGCAAGCCTAGCCGGCAGAATGGCAAGATGGGTTGTCATGCTACTTGAGTTTGACATAGTTTATACTCCTCAGAAAGCAGTAAAAGGGCAAGCTCTTGCAGACTTTCTCGCTGCTCATCCCATACCAGAAGGGTCGCCGCTAAATTGTGAGGTACCCGATGAACAAGTGCTGCACCTCGAGGAAGAGGGGCCATGTTGGGAGCTCTACTTCGATGGAGCCTCATCAATAAAGACCTCCAGTAAATCAAGCGTCCCGGAGATAAAGGCAGGGATAGGATTGGTGTTCATCATGCCATCAATGGGAACCCTACGGCGCTCTTTTGCTCTCACCGAGCCTCGCACAAACAATGAGGCCGAGTATGAAGCTCTGATAGCTGGTTTGGAGCTCGCCATAGAAATGGAAATCCTTCGGCTACGGGTTTATGGTGACTCCCAGCTTGTCGTCAACCAAGTAAGCGGCAACTATAAGATATATATACCCGAGTTAGCTCGGTACAGAAGCCGAGTGGTGGAACTCATGAAACGATTCACTCACATTGAACTGACAAGAGTCCCTAGAGCATTGAACGGAAAAGCCGACGTACTCGCTCGCCTAGCCAAGGAGCTGGCTGATCCTGACATGGACGAAATTCTGATCACAGTCAGGAGCCGACAAATTATACCCCCAGTCTCTCAACGAGAAGAGAAAAGCGCGGAACAGGAGAGCAGTCCCGCCGAAGAAGCTTCGATCATCCAAGACGAGCCCGACTGGAGAGAACCCTTCATAGAGTACCTCCGATACGACAAGCTGCCCAAAGAAAAATCTGCGAGGATTCAGCTGAAGAAAAGAGCTCTCCGATACATATTTGTAAATGACACGTTATACCGCAGGTCATATGACCAACTCTGGCTCAGGTGTCTGTCACTGGCCGAAGCCCAAAAAGTCATGAAAGATGTTCACTCGGGCATTTGCGGTGCTCACCAATCTGGCCCCAAGATGCGACTTCAAATTAAACGGCTTGGGTATTATTGGCCCACCATGATACGGGATTGCGGAGAGCATGCAAAGAAGTGTCAGATCTGCCAAATTCATGGTGATTTCATTCACAAGCATCCCAATCCGTTGCATCCTACGGTGGCGTCGTGGCCCTTCGAAGTCTGGGGCACCGACATTGTTGGCCCAATCGATCCTCTATCATCCAAAGGCCACCGGTTCATACTGGCCGCGACAGACTACTTCTCCAGATGGGCTGAAGCTGTCCCGTTGAAAGAAGTCAAGACAAAAGATATTCTAACATTCTTCCAGCATAATATTCTATACCGCTTCGGTACACCAAGAAGAATCATTTCTGACAACGGGCCTTCTTTCAAGAGCTTCGATGTCTCAAGGTTCGCTACTCAGCACAAGATAGACTGGAGATATTCCTCCATCTATAATCCAAGAGCCAACGGGCTAGCCGAAGCCTTCAATAAGACTTTATGCAAGCTCCTGAGGAAAAATGCTTCAGCCAACAAGAGAGACTGGAATCTCAAACTTCACGAGGCGTTGTGGGCATATCGTACCACGCACCGTACTCCAACACAGTCCACTCCATACTCTTTGCTCTTCGGAGTGGAGGCGGTCCTCCCCCTCGAAGTAGAACTTCCAAGCTTAAGAATGGCCGTTCAGCACGAGTTGACAGAGGAGGAAAATGCGTTCCTTCGACTTGAAGAGCTCGATGCCCTCGAAGAAAAGAGGCTCGCGGTGCAGCAAAATCTGGAGCTATACCGAGCCCAAATGTCACGGGCCTATGACAAGGTAACCCGTCTCCGCGCTTTCAAGAAAGGTGAATTGGTGTTGGTCCTCAAAAGACCGATCATCCCCAATCGACACGCCAAGGGAAAATTCGAGCCAAACTGGGAAGGACCATACGTCATCGAGAAAGTATTCGACGGAGGGTCCTACCAACTAATAAGTGCCGAGGGAGAAAGGCCCATGCCACCCATCAATGGCCGATATCTCAAGAAATACTACACGTGAATGCTCTAAGTCGCAGACGAATTGAGCACATCAGCCCTACGGTCTGGATCATACATCCTGCAAAACCGTATACAATCCACGGGCGTAAATGACCCCTATCTCTCCCAAATTCTGCTGGTGAGACTACTTTTAAAGTCCCACCAGCGGCAAAAAAAAAAACAAAAAAAAAACAAAAAAAAGAAAAGAAAAGAAAAGGAAAAAGGAAAAATAAAAAGGTATGTCCACAAGCAAAACGGGCACGGATGAAAACCTGAAAGGGCTCCGTGAGTAAAAACAGCAGGACTACCGGCGAGTTTGTGAAAACCCGAAAGGGCACAAACTCGTGAAAAAGAGATGAATACACTCGCAAAGTCCTTTCGACCTTGTGAGGAGAAAACCCCTGCGTGAGATCCTTACGACTCACAAAGGAGCAATACACTTAGGAATCCTCACGATTCCTAAGGAGAAAATACACCTGCGAGATCCTCTCGACTCGTAGGGAGAAAATGCTTTTATGAGACCCTCACGGCTCATAAAATTGTAAAGTCTTAGGCGATAGGGACCCAAACCTGTCTCCTAAGCCATCCTTCCCCAACGGGCAACGGCAAATGATGAGTCGCTCCTGGCATTTCGCTTCAGTGTTAGCGGTGCTGATGCCGACCAAAAACCCAAATCCCAAGTCCTCCCAAAGCATATGATGAGTTGCTCCTGGCATTATTCCAGTGTAGCAATGCTGATGCCAAACAAAATCCAAATTCCAAGTCCCCAAACGGCGAATGATGAGTCGCTCCCGGTACCATATTCCAGTGTAGCGATGCAGACGCCAACCAAAATCCAATTTCTCAAAATTCTCTAGCCCTACGGCCAGTCCCCAAGTTGACTGCCGTATACAATCCACGGGCTCAAATAATTCTCGTCATACCCATGCCCCACCACAATCACCAGTTACGCGGCTGGTCTCCGCCTTTGGAATGATGCCCCATTGAGAAGACCCACTCATGTATCCTCACGATACATGAGGGGAACAAACCTTTATGGGATCCTTACGACTCATAAAGGGAAAACACACTTAGGAGTCCTCACGACTCCTAAGAAGAAAATACACCTGCGAGATCCTTATGACTCGTAGGGAGAAAATGCTTTTATGGGACCCTCACGGCCCATAAAATTGAAAAGCCTTGGGCGATAGGGACCTAAACCTGTCTCCTAAGCCATCGCTCCCCTAACAGGAATAGGCAAATGATGAATTGTTCCTGGCACGTATGCTTCAGTGTTAGCAACGCTGATGCCTGTCCTAACCCCAAAATCCCAAACTCCAATCCAATAGACCCCTAAGTCTTTAAACTAGGAACAGATGACCCCTAAGTCGTTAAACTGGGAACAGATGACCCCTAAGTCGTTAAACTGGGAACGAGGGAAATCTCCTCATGGCAGATGATGATTCACTCCTGGTACCATATTCCAGTGCAGCGATGCTGATGCCAAACCAAAACCAATCCCCAAATCCTCTCATGACAAATGATAATTCGCTCCTGGTACCATATTCCAGTATGACAATGCTGATGTCAATCCAAATCACAATCAACAAGTCAACTTCAACTTCGACACCGCAGAAAGCGGAACGAGTCAGACTCCAATCTCGACACCGCAAGAAGCGGAGCAAGTCAAGTTCACCCCCGACACTGCAAGAAGCAGAGAAAGTCAAATCAAGCACCGACCGTCCAAGTCGCAAAAAGGGCAGCATCGACCGTCCAAGTCGCAAAAAGGGCAGAACCGAACGTCCACGTCGCTAAAATGGCAGAACCGACCGTCCACGTCGCTAAAATGGCAGCATCGACCGTCCAAGTCGCAAAAAGGGCAGCACCGACCGTCCACGTCGCAAAAAGGGCAGAACCGACCGTCCAAGTCGCTAAAATGGCAGCATCGACCGTCCATGTCGCTAAAATGGCAGCACCGACCGTCCAAGTCGCAAAAAGGGCAGCATCGACCGTCCACGTCGCTAAAAGGGCAGCATCGACCGTCAACGTCGCTAAAAGGGCAGCACCGACCGTCCATGTCGCAAAAAGGGCAGAACCGACCGTCCAAGTCGCTAAAATGGCAGCATCGACCGTCCATGTCGCTAAAATGGCAGCATCGACCGTCCAAGTCGCAAAAATGGCAGTATCGACCGTCCAAGTCGCTAAAATGGCAGCATCGACCGTCCAAGTCGCAAAAAGGGCAGCGCAGGATTCCTACAAAGCGGGAACCAGATCACTCCGGGCCAGGGAAAACGTCTATCACGGACACTCCGTCTCGGAGACATGTCAAGCAACGACCGTCCATGTCGTAAAAAGGGCAGTGCCAGCTTCCCAAAAAGCGGGAACCAAATCAAGTCACCTCCACGTGAAAGAAGATCCATCAATTTCATGCACACGACCCACATATGTGGTGTGCATTTATTGATGAGGGGCAATTTGTTGGGGTAAAAATTTACACCCCGGTTGACCAAGTCAAAATCAAAGTCAACCCCAAGCCAAGTGGGCCCAAGCCCGGATCCAGTGGGCCCATGCCTGGGTCGAACCCGAACATGAAGCGGCCGGCCTCCCCCCATGCCAAGATAAAAATTTTGTAATAAATAATTTTGTTGCATTTTGGTTATTTTATTTATGGATAAATGTAAGAAAAATAGGCATAAAGCCAAATTTTGGTAAAGCCCATGGCTTATGTGCAAAAAGAAATGGCACATGAGCCATGAAATAGGCAAAATGCCATTTTGTGAAGCCCAAGGGGCTATGCGTAAAGTGTATAGCCTATAAAGGCAAAGATAATGAAATATCTCAACAACTCTTCTCTCTCCAAAAAAGTTTCAGATCTGAGATCTTTTCTTCCTCTTCAAGGTTCCAAAACCTTCTTCTTTCTCTTGAATTAAATCAAGAGTTTTACTCTTCTTTTTATAAAACAAATTAGTTTTTCACCACAAAACCCACAAAGGGGAACTTGGATCTATCATTAGATCTCAAAAAGAAGAGATTTTTAGATCTCACATCTCTTGAGCCAGCCAACAGAGGAGGAAGAAGAACCCATTTCCCCAACCAAAACATTTTTTTTCTTTTTTTTCAGGAGTTTAACTCCACTAATTTCTTTTTCGAGAGTTTCTGGGGCTAAAATCCCTCCTTTCCTCGCCGGCGCGCTAGCGCTCGAGCGCAAAGCACCTACGTGCCGACACGTGGTGCGTTTGCGCTCCAGCGCACTGCGCAGGAGCGCAAAGCGCCCACGTGCCGACACGTGGCGCGCGCGCTTGCGCTCCAGCGCGCAGCGCTCATGCGCAAAGCGCCCACGTGCCGACACGTGGCGCGCGCGCGCTTGCGCTCCAGCGCAAAGCGCTCATGCGCAAAGCGCCCACGTGCCGACACGTGGCGCGCGCGCTTGCGCTCCTGCGCGCAGCGCTCATGCGCAAAGCGCCCACGTGCCGACACGTGGTGCGCTTGCGCTTGAGCGCACAGCACCTAAGCGCATAGCGCTCAAGGCGCTGGCCCTACGCATCCCTTGGATGCCTTTTCCCCCTCTTTTTGTGTACATACATACATATATACATATGTATACAAATTTATACACACACGTACTCCACGACACTGTCCCTGTTAGAAAACAATTTCTAACGGGGCGCTGCCCCGCACCCCGCAAGGGGGCTGCTAGCCCCCTTGACCCCCAGCCCGCTATCCGGGTAGCGAGACCCCCGTAAAAACTCTGCGTGGCTCCCGATATATCCAAAAAACCCCTTTCAAAACAGAACACACGTACACTGCACATTGAGTTCGCATGACCAGTTTAACCCGTTAATCGGAGGTTCCCTCGCCCCTAAGGCGGGGGGTAATTAACGGCAGCTTAGTCCGCGGCTGCCAGAGATTCGGATCCCCACAATCATTAAACCGCAGCCTATCCTAGGCAGGGGGAATCTGTACTACGCCTGAGACGCGTGCGCGTATTCCCATCTCAATGGGGTGACGAAAAACACCCTACAACTGGTGCTGTTGTTCCGTAAGTGCAAATGGAATAATCCCGAGAACTCGGTACCCTTATCTAACTAAACTAAAACGATTAAGACACGGACATAAGTCTTAACCGATACTTGACACTCACTTACACTTCCCATATATGACATCATACATACTGCACACTTTAGTTACCTTCCTTTTACTTAATCTTTGCGGAACCAAACTAAAACATACACAACACTTAGTCGATACATGACATACTTTACACCACACACATATGACACCATGCATCACACACACATGTTTACCTTTCTCTTACTCAACCTCCATGAGACATCCTACTTGAGTATAACTCGCTGACGGACATTTTATTTCCTTCTGTCTTCTCCTGGATGTATGTTAGATGTGGATAAGGCACAAGATGGAGACAAGGATGTGGAAGCCACGGCAGAAGATTACGCAGAGCTTTTCCCTTCCTATTAGGACTACTTTCCCTTTTTGCTTTCTTTGTTGCCCACCTATTTAAGGCCTGCTTTCTTTGGATTTATATAATAAACTCTTTGTATCTCGTGCCCAGTGATGTAATAAATTTTATGTTAATGAAATAAATGCCTTTGACTTTATTTTTTATTTTGGTACATTACCTGCATATTTATTTTACGTTTAACGTAAGTATATCGAACTCAGTCCGCCCTCAGTATAGTTAGGTTGCGAACTGATCCACGTCACCGCTTCAGTACTTTGAGAAGTGGGGCATGACACTCAGCTTGTGTCTTTTTATTTAGTGGCGTATTTCGGATTGGTGTCATCATCAGGGATAGTCAGCGATGGAGACAGATGAAGGTCGAGGAAGGATTACAGGAGCGTGGATGTAGTGTCAATTAGATCAACGCTTCAGATTGTTATCACGGAATCAACGGTGGAGATAAAGCTGCCAACTGTCTTAGAGACAGTTAGAGAGACCATGTACTTGCGGAGATTGTTGGTTTTGGGAATTCCACAGGAGGTCAGAGTGTTTTTCTTGGAGTATGGCAATATGGTTGTGGCTCCTATACAGTTGCATTTACGGTGATGATTCTGGATATCGAGTTCAAGTAGTGCTTGTACTTGATCTGCCTAGTTGATTGATGAAGGTACGACGACGACGACGAGAATAGGTGTTCTAAGGTTTTTCGAGAAAGTGTCGAGATTGTAGCGAACTTTGTATCAAGATGGAGATTGTTGAATATTGATTGCAAAATTCGGGCCTAAGTGATTAGCCCATAAAATGCCCAAGAAGTCAAGGACGAAAGATGAACCTAAAAAGTGAGCATGTGCAGCACACATGAGGAACAAGCTCCTGATTAAGGCAGCAGGATTTGATGTGTTCTCGGATTTGTTAAAGATTTGAATTAATCAAATCTTTAAATCTTATGTTTATCTCTAATTGCTCTAATTGAAGACACACGACTCTATATAGATTAATTAATAGCTATAGGTTTCTAGGAATTAATCCACATAGCCTTTTGTTCAAGTCTACGGCCAAAAATAAAGAGGGGGAGAGAGTGGTTTGAGAGAGAGAGATTTAATTGTATATGAGCGGTGATCGGAAACGGAGTCTCGTGTAATACTTTCTTAATAGTAGAAATTCTCATCATTGGATTGCAAGATTAGGTGCAGTTGCGTCGAACCTGGGTAAAATCTTGTGTTCGTATTTTTTGGTGTGTGCTTCTAATAATTTGCATTATTTTGCAAGATTGTACGAGTAGTCTTTTTCAAGAAGTTTGTTTGCACGCGTTCCTAATATATTTTCAGCTGCAACTCTTGGTATGGTTTATGATTTTTTTCGAGGTTCACGGGTACATAAATTACAACACAATACACCTATTCATCTATGCGTCGCTCACAAACATCGTACGACGGATGTGCTATGGTACATCTTCTCTCTCACGAGTGCATACGTCAGCATACACTATACAGATCCAAGCTCCATTCCTCCGGAGATGGACTTGTTGGCCATATCCTCATATGCGTGGATTTTATCAACAAACTCAGAGTCCTGTCTCAGCTTTTGAGATCCATCATCTAGCACTAAAATAGATATTCATAGTGGAATTAGGCACTGATGGAGGCGTGGATCTCCTTCAGATGTTGTCTTCCGTTGATCTGCTGATGGCTGCGATGGGTGGCTAAGATTGGATCTTAGAGGCTGTCGCTCCTGAAGCGTGTGTATCTCAATGGGTTTGAGGTCATGGTTGCCGAGTTACCTGCAAGGAAGTCCCGGGGTGGTTGTACCACCGAGGACCCTCCGACGATCAAGTTAGTCTAGAGATCCGAGCAGAGTAACGGCTTAGTGGAGTAAAAATGGCTTATCTCAATCGTCTGAGAGAGGGGTTTATATAGCGGTGGCAGCAGGTGGGGCAGGCATGAGAATCACGCCGGCCGTAACGCTCCCGACGTCACGCCCGCGTGATGAGCGGGACCTCCCATTAATGGAGAGACAGGCTCGTTAATGGGGGATCGTGGTGGGGTGGAACATGGGATATGGCCGGCGGAGATCTCGAGCATGGCGAGATTCGCGGGATGGCAGTTATGCCTGCAGGCACTATTGGTCGGTCGATGAGACCAAGGAAGATGACCTCGGCGGCAGAGCTCGCAGACGAGCGGGAGAGCCGAGGTATCTTGGTTCTGCGGTAGCTCGGGGACGAGTTGTGGGGCCGAGGAGGCCAGTTGTGCAGGGGGCTCGGAGGCGAGCCAGCGTTCGCTCGGTAGGACGAGCGTAGGCGTGGTCTGGTCGGCCACTGTAAGTCCTTTCTTGCATGATCTGGGACACGTCATCTGCCACGTGCCCTGATATAGGAGATCACCGATATCGAGCCTCATCATTAGCCCCCCACTCTCGTCACGACCAGCTGACGGGTCGGGTCGAAAGTGGTTTTCCGAATCACCCGAGGTGAGCTCATTTCCAAAGATATCGTTAGGCGTGTCTCTGGGCAATTGGTTGTTTTTTCTGGACGAGGCCAGCGAATCAGGGCGAGATCCCTTGCATTAAAGAGGGTGCACCGGATCATGTGCACTTTGGTGAAGCGACAAGCCACGTGTCGGGTGCCGGTTGGCTGATGTGACGTGCTGCAGGCTTCTGGTGTCCGATGGGATGCTGCCAATCCGCTTGCAACAAGTGGAGCGATCGTGGCCATCAAACGTACTGAACCGTTTTGGCAGGAGTCGACCATCGCCGTTGGATGGGGACGCCGGCTGTATAAATCGAGGGGAGGCCTAATTCAGGATCCCTCTCTCTCTCTTCACATTTTTCTCCACTTGTCACTTATTTGCTCGGCGCACTCCCTTTATGTCGGATCTTGCGTTTTCTCTTCTTGTGGATTTCCTCCCATCAGGTTAGATGTCTTATTTTGAGGAGTTTGTAGATGTCATAGGGGTAGATCCTAGGGATTCTTCCCCTGGGTTAGAGCCCCTTCGGGAAGTTGGGGTCAGATCCTCTTCCCGGGGTTGCATGTCTGGGGCGGTTCCTGGAACGGTGGCGGCGGACGCCCCCGGCGCGTCGTCCTCAGTAAGATGTGAGGACGAGCTGGCCACCGCTCAGGATCGTTTCCATATTCCCTCTGGCTACACGTTACGATTGGCTGAGGAAGGAGAGAGGGAAGATCAGGTGAGAGGTAGAGAGATCTCCTTATACCTGGAAGCCCTTTGGGCCGGAATGCGCCTGCCTTTCTCTCCCGAGGTTGTAGCTGCGTTAAATTACTTTGGGTTAGCCCCGGGCCAGCTAGTGCTGAACTCCAAGAGGATTCTCCTTGGGTTCCTGGTCCGGTTGAAGTTGCAAGTGATCCCCTTTAGTCTGTCCATCCTTACCTCCTCCCTTATTTATAAAAGTCACCCCGGAATTCGCGGGGGCGACCCGAGGTAGGTTTACCTCTCCTTTAGGAAGCAGCGGGGGAGCATAGCAGGGTCAGGAGTTGTTGTTCTGCCTTCTTCCATCCATGATTAGAAGAAGAAGTTTTTCTTCATCGGGCCGCCAGAGGGTGAGGACTGGCCCGTACCCGTCCAGTGGTCTAGGGATAGGTGCTGGCAGGGAAATCCGTCCAATGACCCCGACGCGGCGAGAGTGGCGGCGTGGGAGCCTATTCCTCGGGCTAATGTGCTGCTTTCTGAGCGGGCCATCAGTTGGGCCGGGATCATCCCCGCCCAGTTCATTGGTAAGTTAGGAGCTTGTATTTGTTTTGACTCTGTTTGTGTCGCTGATTCCACTATATCTTGTCTTGTGCAGAAACCATGGACGCGGACCTCCTCCGAGCAATTATGCGCAAGCCGAAGAAGGGGTCGGAGGCTGGAGGGGCCAGCTCCTCCCATCAGACGCCGGTCTCGGCTTCCACAGCAGCCGTCCTGCCCCAGCACTCGAGTGTGGATCACACCCCGGGGCCCAGCCAGGTGCCAAGCATAAAAAAGGCTCCGGGAGAGGACACCCGAGCTTCGGAGGTGGAGACAAGCTCTCCGCCGTCGTCTCTCAAGAGGTTCTCCCGAACCATTCCACGGACCCCGGCCTCTCCGATCTTGGTGGACGAGGGGGAGCTCCACTTTGAGGTGCCCTCTGGACTTTCCGTTGCTGACAGCTTGCTGCACGACATGGAGAGGTCGGCCGGGGGCCGGGTCGCTGGGGAGACGCTGAAGGCACAAATAGCGTCCATCGCCCAAGAGGCCCTACAGGTTAGCGCTCGTATATCGTCTCATTGTTTGCGAGATTTGTTGCCCATTTTTCTTTCTGACTCCCCTCCAATTTCTTCAGGTCCTCCAGCACGTCGCCATCGTCGCCCGGATGGAGGAGGAGATAGCCCCAGCGATGTGAGCCGTGGGCGAGTTCTCCTCGCTGGGGGAGAGCTCGAAGCGGGAGCTGGAGGCGGCGATGGCGAGGGTCGCTGCCCTTGAGGGCGAGGCCCGGATGGAGGAGGTGGAGATAGCCCCGATGATGCGAGCCGCGGGCGAGTTCTCCTCGCTGGGGGAAAGCTCGAAGCGGGAGCTAGAGGCGGCGATGGCGAGGGTTGCTGCCCTTGAGGGCAAAGCGGTGGCCGCGAAGCAGGAGGTGGCGGCTATGAAGCAGGAGGGGGAAGCCTCGAAGCAAGAGGTGGCCAGGCTCCGCAAGGCCACCCAGGCCGCCATGGCCAAGCTTCAGGGCTCCGAGGTGCTCGTCGGCACCATGAAGAAGTCAGTGAGCACCCTCCGAAAGGAGTTGGGGGCTGCGGTAGAGGCGACGAAGAGAGCCGACCTCAGGGCGACGCAAGCGGTTGAGAACTTCAAGAAGTCAGAGTAGTTCTACACCGTCCTAGCCTCGACCACCACCCTCATCTAGCATGAGGCTCTCGACGCTATCAAGGCCCGGGTGCCGGAGTTTGCTGATGAAGAGCTCCACGCAGAATATCCCCGCGAGGATGACGAGCAGGGGGATGCCCCCGGGGGCACTACCGGGGAAGGGACTCTCAGCGAGGGCGACACCGAGGCTCCTACGACGGATGCATCCCAAGTCATAGTGGACGTCAAGCTCGTCGACATCGTGCCCGACTCTGGGGCCTGAAGCCCCTCGTCTTCTCTTTGTCTTTTCTTTTGTCGCGTTGGGTATTTTATAGGCCTTCGGGCATTTTTGTAAGGCTGGGGAGCCTACTGTACCCTTGTAAAAGCTTTGACATTTTGAATAAAGATTTTTTTTTTGCAATAGTGTTTGTACTTATACTTCCTTTTGTTGGTAGACACTTGTATCTGCACAGTGCTGCTTTTATGGTCGGTATGCTCCTCGTCTAGCGATTACTCGTCGACTTGACTCCGATCATTTGCCGAGTGTGTGAGGACCGGCAGGAAGACGGTATCTCCATGGCCCTGAAGTCGAAGTAGAGATCGCTAAGACGTTGATGGACCAGATGCCTCTTGTTGGGGCTTCAATAGCGATGGCCGAGCAGGGTAGCTGCTAGGTGCCTCTTGGCGAGGGCTTTGATCCTTAGCGCGAGAGGGGCCGTAGGAGGCCTGCTAAGGATGGCCGAGCAGGGTAGCTGCTCGGTGCCTCTTGGCGAGGGCTTTGATCCTTAAGGACTGGCCTAGCAGGGTTACTGCCCGGTGCCTCTTGGCGAGGGCTTTGATCCCTGGTTTGGTAGGGAGGTACCAGCCAGGCGTAACCGAGCAAGGGCGGGCCCGGTTGCCTTTGTGAGGACTTTGATCCCTGGTTTGTTTGAGTAGGGAGCTACCAGCCAGGGATAACCGAGCAAGGGCGGGCCCGGTTGCCTCTTGCGAGGGCTTTTCATCCTTAGCGCGGGAGGGGCCATAAGTGGCCTACTCAGGATGGGCGAGCAGGGTTACTTCCCGGTGCCTCTTGGCGAGGGCTTTTTGTCCTTAAGGATGGCCGAGCAGGGTAGCTGCTCGGTGCCTCTTGGCGAGGGCTTTGATCCCTGGCGTTGTGAGGTAGGGATGCTACCAGCCTGGGATAACCGAGCAGGGTAGCTGCTGGGCTGCCTCTTCGTGAGGGCTTAGATCCCTAGCGTTGTGGGTAGGGAACTACCGGCTAGGAATAGCCGAGCAGGGTAGCTGCAGGGCTGCCTCTTGGCGAGGGCTTCGATCCTTGGCGCTGAAGGGGCTGTAGGAAGCCTGCCAAGGGTGAACCGACCAGGGTAGCTGCTGGGATGCCTCTTCGTGAGGGCTTAGATCCCTGGCGTTGTGGGTAGAGAGCTACCAGCCAAAGATAGCCGAGCAGAGTAGCTGTTGGGCTGCCTCTTCGTCATGGATTTGTAAGGCTGAGGAGCCCAGAGTGCCTTTTTGAATTAATAAGATTCCTCTTTTTGAAATGCTCTAGCGTTCCCCTCTTATTATTTAAGCAGAAAGAACTTTTTAGAAAAATTTACATTGCCTTTGAGAAAGGAGAGGTACACACTCGTGGGTATCCATTTCATTGGTACAGCTTAAGCTTCTCAGCGTTGTAAGGCCGTGGAAACTTGCGGCCGTCCGCGTCCTGTAAGCGGTAAGCTCCGCCAGGAAGTACTTCAGAGACGAGGAATGGACCATCCCATTTCGGGGAGAACTTAAGCATCCTTCTTTGATCGACAAACTCGTTTCGCCGTAGGACCAGGTCTCCAGTCTTGAATGAACGACGCTTGACCCGTGCGTTGTAGTATCGGGCAGTTTGCTGCTGATAGGCGGCAGCCCTGATTTGAGCCCGGTCTCGTTTCTCCAGCAAGATGTCCAGGTTGGACCGCAGAGCCGCGGTGTTTGCTTCGTCGTTGAAGTGTTCGACCTGGTGACTGGGTAGCCTGATCTCCGTCGGGACCATCACCTCGGTCCCGCAGCAGAGGCTGAAAGGGGTTTCCCCGGTGGGGGTCTTCTTTGACGTGCGCAGGGGCCATAAGACCCAGAGCAATTCCTCGACCTAACTGCCTTGGCGCCCCCCAAGCGGGTCTGGAAACCCCGGAGGACATCCTGGTTTGTGACTTCGACCTGCCCGTTGCATTGGGGGTGTGCGACCGCGGCGAATTTCATAAGGATATGATATTCGTTGCAGAAATCTTTCACCTTCTCGTTCTCGAAGTTCTTCCCGTGGTCGGTGATGATACACCTTGGGATGCCAAACCGGAGTATCAGGTTCTTCTGCATGAACTTCATGGTCGTGGCAGCGTCCGGTTTTCTGATGGGGACGGTTTCGATCCACTTTGTGAAGTAATCCACCGCAACGAGAACATATTTGTGCCCGCCCGTGCCGGTAGGGAACTGGCCTATCATGTCCAATCCCTACTGGGCGAACGGCCATGGGAAGGTCAGCGCGGTCAGCTCGGTGGCCGGGAGGCGAGGTATGCTTCCGTGGAGTTGGCAGCTTTTGCATCTCCGGATGAGCTTCTGGGCGTCCTCATGAATAGTTGGACAGTAGTACCCCTGGAGCAATGCCTTCTGGATTAAGGTTTGGGCCCCTTAGTATGCGCCGCCGACCCTTTCATGGATTTTACGGAGGACGTAGTCAGCTTCGTAGGGGTCGACACACCGGAGCAGGGGCTGAGTGAAGGATTTCTTATAAAGGTTCCCATTGCTCCAGACAAAGTGATGGGTTTTGGCCAGGAGGCGGCGGGCGGCTCCCCGATCTTCTGGGAGCACTCCATCCCTTAGGAATTCCACGAGGGGCTTCCTCCAGTCTTTGTCGTCTTCCTGCGCTGTGTACACATGGAGTACTGTCGCTCCGTCTTCCACACTGGGTCGTGGCAAGGTTTCGAAGAGGATAGACCGCTTGTTGTTGGCCGAGTAGGATGAGGCCAGCTTGCTCAGGGCGTCGGCTTGGGTATTGAGCTACCTGGGTATTTGTACTATCTGGACTTCGTCGATATTCTTCCGAAGTTTTCTTACCTCGGCCAGATATTTCACCATTAGGAGTTCCCGAGCCTCGAAGTGGCCGGTCACTTGGCTAACGACCAGGGCTGAGTCACTGCGGATTCGAATTGTCCTCGCCCCAGCCCGGATGCTATGCGAAGTCCAGCCAGCAGGGCCTCGTACTCTGCCGCGTTGTTTGAAGTCTTGAATCCGAGATTTAGGGAATATTCCATTTCTGCTTCGTTCGGGCCCCGAATGATAAGGCCGGTGCCACAGCCTTCCTCGGTTGAGGACCCGTTGACGTAGATGACCCACTCATGGACCGAGTCAGGTCTCCCCACAATCGGGTTTTGATCCGTGAGGGTCGGCACAGGCTCCGGTTCCTTGTTGGGGATGGTGCACTCGATAATAAAGTCGACCAGGGCTCGTGCTTTGATGGCCTGACTTGGGTGGTATTTTATGTCAAACTGGGACAGCTCCCACCTCCACTTCTCTAAGCGGCCCGAGGATTCAGGTGAGGCGAGGATAGCCCCCAGCGGACGCTCGGTAAGGACGAGGATAGTATGCGCTTGGAAGTAGTGTCGTAGCTTCCTTGAGGCCACAACAAGGGCCAGGACGATCTTTTTTATGGCCGGATACCTCGTCTCTGCATCTTTGAAGACGTGGCTCACGTAGTATACCGGCCTCTACACTCCGTCGACCCCCCAGACGAGCACTGAGCCTGCCGCTTGGTCGGACACCGCCAAATACAGCGATAGATCGTCCCCTTCGATCAGTCGAGTGAGTAGCGGCGGCGTCTCCAGGTGCCTCTTTAACTGGTCGAAGGCGGTCTGGCACTCTTCTGACCACTCGAACCTCGGAATTTTCCCTAAAGCCTTGAAGAACGGGAGGCACTTTTCCCCAAACCTCGACAAGAAGAGGCTCAGAGCGGACACCCTCCCAGTTAGTCGCATGATCTCGACGTTGGTCTTGGGCGCGGTCATGTTGAGGATGGCGTCGATTTTTTCCGGGTTGGCCTCAATCCCACGGTCGGTGACCATGAAATCGAGGAACTTTCCCTCGGTAACCCCGAATGCGCACTTGGCGGGGTTCAGCTTAATCTTGAACTTGCGAAGTACCTCGAAGGCCTTGCCCAGGTCCTTGGCATGGTCGGTCGATGAGACTGATTTGACGAGCATGTCGTCGACGTAAACTTCAATGTTCCTGCTGATCTGTGGTTTGAACATGCGGTTGACTAACCGTTGGTATGTAGCCCCGGCGTTCTTGAGGCCGAAGGCATCACCTTGTAGCAGTATACCCCCCGGTCTGTTGTGAATGCGGTAAGATCTTCGTCGGCCGGATTCATACGGATCTGATTGTAGCCGGAGAAGGCATCTATGAAGCTCAATAGCTCGTAGCCTGCCGAGCTGTCGACGAGTTGATCTATCCGAGGTAAGGGATAATTGTCTTTTGGACAGGCCTTGTTGAGGTCAGTGAAGTCGACACACATGCGCCACTTCCCACTTGATTTCTTGACCAGGTTTACGTTTGCTAGCCACTCCGAATAGGGCACATTCCGAATGAAGTTGGCGGCGAGGAGCCGATCTACCTCGTCCTCGATAGCCTTCTGTTTGACCGGGGCAAAGCTTCGCTTTTTCCCACAGACGGCGCCAGCTTATGGAGGCGTGGATCTCCTTCAGATGTTTCCTTCCATTGATCTGCTGATGGCTGCGATGGGTGTCTAATATTGGATCTTGGAGGCTGTCGCTCCTGAAGCGTGTGGATCTCAATGGGTTTGAGGTTGTAGTTGCCGAGTTACCTGCAAGGAAGTCCTGGGGTGGTTGTACCACCGAGGACCTTCCGACGATCAAGTTATTCTAGAGATCCGAGCATAGTAACGGCTTAGTGGAGTAAAAATGGCTTACCTCAATCGTCTGAGAGATGGGTTTATATAGTGGTAGCAACAGGTGGGGCAGGCGCGAGAATCACGCCGGCCGTTATGCTCCCGACGTCACGCCCGCGTGATGAGCGGGACCTCCTATTAATGGCAAGACAGGCTCGTTAATGGGGGATCATGGTGACGTGGAACGTGGGATGTGGCCGGCGGAGATCTCGCACATAGCGAGATTCGCGAGATGGCGGTTATGCCTGCATTGTTAGTAATATGTATGCCCTAGAGGCCATTACTGTGCATGCGATGTATATTGTAGTGGATGCTTGGACATATATAGGGAGGACTTTCTTGATCGACATGATAGTATTCTATCTGGTTGCACTTTATCTTAACATGTACACTTATTGCCTCTCTATTACATGTTGATAAAGCCCTTAGGATGAGTACTTGACTATCAGGATTATGATGCAGATCATACTAGTGGGGACAGGGTAATCGATAAGTACATCCTTCAAATGTTCCTAGTCGTGGGAGTATCGAGACAGGGCATCGATACTCCAGATTAGACTAGCGTATGTGCTTCTTGACCCATATGATGGGCGATGGATGATCACATATCCATTGGTGTTTGACATCAGAGAAGGTATGCGGGTGCTCAGTGGAGACTGGGTACACTGGACGGACTCGCTGAGAACTCCTAGATGGTATTATACCTATCGTCGGATAGCAGTTCTCTGGTGACACTGGTACAGGTTATAGTCTGCAGACCCGAAATCGTCATAGAGTCTTGTGTGATTCCCACTGTGCTTTGATTTCCACCATACCATGGCCAAGAGATCGTGCAAAATGGTGGCTTTTGGGTACAGTCCCGAGTCACTTGGAGGCAATGAGCGATAGGAGGGGTTTTGTCTCTCCCGGTATTGGGAGTTGATGTTGCGCTATGCTCGATTGGCCATAACAGGAAATCCCTGGCCAGGGTTGCTGAGATTTACTGGTAAGTGTTATCAGTAGTTTCTCAAACCGTTATGGACCTTGCATCGGCATGACTTATCAGGCTATTGGGGTATGACGTTATACCACCCTCAGGCTGTGATATGCAATATATCAGACGAAGAGACCGGACTGTACGGTAGTGTTACTGATTGGATTCGCAGGAGTTATAGCAGGCTTGCTTGTTGATCTTCTGATCGCTCAATACCCGGGTGGCCGTTATATTTAGCAGACCGCTTGCGGCTTGTGGGTGTTTGATATGATCATCACCTACTGCTAGCGTATTGACGAGTCTTTAGAGTCCTACATAGAGGTTTCCTGGTTCATGCGAAACGGAGTAGAAGCACATATGTGATATGTGCAGGACCGAGATTAATATGAGTATGTGATACCGTATTCTATTCTCGCGATATGTGATATCGGTCGGGTATATTTGATATAGCCGGGTTATCGGATCAAGTGTTGATTCGATAAGTTGATTCATTTGATATTAGTCGGTTATATGTACTATAGCTGGATTATTGAATCAAGAGTTGACTTAATAGTTTAATGTACAATTATATATTTGATATATTAAATTAAATTAACTAATATTAGCTCACTTAAGATTTCTTTTCTCACTTTTTGATACATTGATATATATGTGATATATATTAATTGTATTCTTTTTGCACAAAATATATATGTGATATATAGTGTTGTGTCATGCTAGGTTATACATGCAACATATATGTAAAGAGACTCATACCATGCTAGGGTTTATGTTAGGGTTTCATTTATCATTAAGTAATTACAAATTAGTGGATTAAATCATTGCTAGAACCTTGTAGAAGCTTGTGGATGAGCATTGACTAAGTCCACTCCTTTGTTTTTCTTAAGATATTTTATGACGTAACCATTAACCCCTTACCATGGTTAACTCCCTACATGAGTTAGTATATGGTTGATATACTCACCCATGGTTGCATTTTAGCCTTAATGATTCATTCATTCATCACTTGAGCTTCATCTTCTTCTTCCTCATTCAAGCTTTCTAGCTTTTATAAAAGTGATGATAACTTGTGAGAAAAATATATCTAAAGTGAGCTAACTTCCTACTTCATCATCCTCTACTACTTGCCATTTAGTTTAGGGTGTTTGCTTCACTAATCTACACAATTAGTGAAGAGATAGCATGAGCTAGTGTCTCCTCGACGTAGATTATGTTCGGCCTCGAAGACTTCGAAGCAAGCTTGTTCCGTACATCTTGTGGAGCCTCTCTAGAGTCCGAGAGTTCGTGATCGCAGTAAAGGGACTACTACACAGAGCTATTGAAGAGAAGGACCGGTCTACAAAGGTTGTATTTCTTATTCACTTAGATGTAAAGAGTTTACATATCATGTTTAACCCTAAGTCTCTAGGTAAGATCTTGGTTAGGATTTGTTTAGCATCCCAAAAATTTTAAAGTAGCATGATTGATACTTGCCAAAACCTTCACAAGGTGCTAAGCCAACCCTACAGTGGTATCAGAGCCAAGCTAAAGCATTAGGCATTGTCTAGACGAAGTTTGAAGTCCGATCGAACTCTGAAACCCCGATAAATCCCACTTTCTGGAAATTTTTTCAAAAGTTGAAATTTTTCATATTAAAAATACTCGGAAAATCATGCAGGGAATTCTATGGACCCACCTGAAGAACGAGTCCCTAACTCGCTACAGTGACCGTGTAACCGCGGCCAAAACTCGGTTTTGGCTGCGGTTCCGCGACGCCACTGTGGAGGCTTGGGACGGGCCCTTTAGTGACGGTCTGTAAGTGTTGGGACATGCTTCTGGGAACTTTTAATTCTGCTCAAGTGTTGAGCTCTCTGGGAATTTTTGGGAATTCGTTGCATCGATCGAATTATCTAACTTCGCCTAGCTATCTGTGATTGTGATACAATATTTGGAATCCACAAGAATTAGTTATGAGATAACTAGTTTGAATTTTATAAATCTAGCCGTTTAGTCTCATTTGATCGGTAGCCACGGGATTTTGATGTTGATCAAAAGTCCGTCGCAATCACGTAGCATACGCGGATACTCGCCGGGTAAACTTCATAGATAGCCACGCCCCATAACCCCGACCAAGTGACTGTAGAAGAACCCCGTCGCCAAAAGCATCCGTTTGGCAGCGGTGTTCCGCCTTAGTGCACTTCGTCGACGGCATCGGGGGGTACGGCCGTCTAATAAAGTTTCCTACGAGCATTCGATCAGGTTATCGGGAATCTTATTGAATTGCCCGACAGGTTATTGGAAAGTGTTTTCAATATTGAGACTAAAATGCGGGGTTTATAATTGTTAGGCATGCAATGTCTAAGGAATTCATTCGGCTGGGCATGAAATCCAAAGTATGTGATATGTTGGGTTTATGATGTCTAAGGTGGTTGCGGATTCCAACTGTTGTAGTTTTTCACTTTCTTTTCTGTGACCGTAAGTGTAATATGTGGTGTATCGCCGGTTTCGGTGCTCTATGTCAACGACAATCGGGATACGCATATTTACTTACGTTAATGACATGTGATGTTATGTGTTGCTGTTGTTAGTGTATATGCCCTAGAGGCCATTACTGTATCATACTGGTTTGTATATTACTTAATGGATGCTTGGGATATTCACCTTGTATATACAATCTTGCTCAAAATAGTAGTATGCTACTTGGTTTGTTTCTACTTCAATGTGTACATGTGTTTATTTTTGTATATCGCCTATACACATTAGTAGAGCCCTTAGGATCTTTGCTTGATTACCAGCGATGTGATGGCCGTCACACTAGTGGGGCTGGGTAATCTATAAGCACATCCTTATGCAGGTCCCTGGTCGCAGGACTATCGAGACAGGGCATCGATACTCCGGAGTAGACCAGCGCATGCGCTTCTCATCCCAGTGTGGGAGACGGTCTGTCCCACAGCCGTCAGTACGTCGTACTTGAGATAGTATGCGGGTGCTCGTTAGGTTACGGGTACACTGGACAGGACTCGTCGGGAACTGACTAGTTGGTATTATACCTATCGTCAGTTATCAGTTCCCAGGTGACATGAGTACAGCTTAGTCCGCTGACTTGACACTGTCACTTCGCCTCGGGTGTGTTCCCACTGTACTTTGATCACTACCCTACCACGGCTCAAAGGAGTCGTGCAAACAGGTGGTGGTTGGGTGCAGTCCCGAAGCACTTGGAGGCAGTGACGGTTAGACAGGATTCGTCTCTCCCGGTATTGGGGGTTGACATCGCGCTGTGTCTAGGAGAGCCATTACACGAGTAGTCCCTGGCCAGGGCAAACGAGATATACTGGTAGGTTTCCAGTGTTATCTCAGGGTGTATTGGGCTTCACTCCGGCACGACTTGTACCTCTATTGGGGGACTGACGTTTACCGCCCCCTAGGCCCGCCATGCGATGTATCAGACGAACAGACCGGACTGTACGGAGAATGTCACACTCAGGCTCAGTAGGAGTTCAGATGGGTTTCGCCTCGTCGGTCTTCTTGTCGGCATTACCTGGGGACCGTTACGCACAGCTAGTGCCGCTTGCGGTCTGTGGTTAAACCCACTGCCAGCGTAGTGTCGAGTCTTTAGAGTCCCACACAGAAAGCTTTTCGCCTTTAGGCAAAAGAGTAGAGGTCGCATGGTATTGCGACAGGTCGCATGGTTTTGCGACAGGGTTCGGTCACGTCCGTGCACTTGTGCACGTACAGTGTCCGGACAGTTTACACTAGCGGGCTTTGGTTTAAGCCAGATCCTAGTGTACCTTATGGGATTGGATTTATCCAGTTTGCATTCGTGTTCCTCGGAACGCGGATGCGGGTGTGTATGCACAGTTGACAGGGAGGCAGAGGCAGCGGATTCTCATTAGGGTTGTTGACAGTTGACCGTTGACTTTTTGACTTTATGCTCAACCCTAATGAGAATATGATATGTGATTAACTATTATATTAATTAAGTATTATGGTGATATGGTTGTTGACTTGTTGACTTTTGTTGACTTGTTGACTTTGTTGACTTGTTGACTTTTGTTGACTTGTTGACCGGTTGACTAGGCTTGACTAGTTGACCATCATGATAACCATGGTTATCATTTCATGCCAAAGACTTTTTCTTGCTTGCTCATTTGAGTAAAATGAGTGCATGACATGATAAGGTTATGGTTGCTTCTAACCATCACATAAGACTTTTTTGATATGATGAGTTATGATCACTTTGGATTATGAGAGGGTGAGAGAGAAAAGAGAGCCTCATTCTTTCTTGCTCATTCTCTCTCTTGTTCTTGAGCTCTCCTCTTGCTCTCACCCTCAACCTCTTGCTCCCTCACTTGATCTATGGTTCTCTTGTCTCATGAGTTGAGAATCAAGAACCATAGATAAAATCCCATTCTATTTCCTCTCTACTCATTCTAGTTCACTAGGTTTGGCAAACCAAGTGAACTAGTTTCTTCAAAGAACGAAGAAGGAGCTAAAGGTTGGAGCTTTCAAGTGGATCTATCTTCGGCGTACGGAGACAACGAGAAGGAGCCATCGAACCACCATCGGAGCTTGAAGAGAAGGAGTTCAAGTTTAGGTATAACCATCTTCATCCGAGTAGCTAAATATCTTTAGCTTAGTTTGCTAGTTTTAGTTTAGGTAAAGATCCCGACCTAGCTTAGTCCATGTTGCCTCTTGCGTTAAAATTTTGATTTTATACCGTTTCCGCCTCCCCGTAAGAACCGGGGGTCGCAACGTGGACTTACAGTGGTATCAGAGACTGACTAAACTTAAACTAGCTTGGTAGTGAAGTGTAACGAAGTTCGGAACCGGAAAAATCCAAAAACCAAACTTTTACCAAAACTGAGTTTCTGTTGAAATTTTTTTGGCTCAAAATGAAAAACTTTACACTTGTAAATTCGGCTCAGGGTTTTGTGTGAACACCCAAGAAAAACGATACAGTAATTCGTCGAAACCGCCGCCCTTCCGCCGCGCGAGCTAGGTATCCGCCGCGGAACCGCCGCTCTTTGTCGTCTTCTGTGCATCGTTTTTCGTGCAGTGTGTGTCTGTGTTGGTTTTGGGATTTTTTGAATATATTATATGTGCCCAGATTTTCCAGAAAAGAAATTTCCTTTTGGGGTCCTATAATTCCGTATTTTTTCCGAACTTCACTGCACTTTGACTATGATGGTTATATCTGTGATGTTTGCATGTATTGAACGTCGGCTAATCGCTATAAGTCGATTGGTCGGGGTTATACATGATCTGTAATGTGCTGGAATGTGTATATAAATATGTTGGATTGTCGCGGGTGAATAGCCGGGGGGTTGTGAGACGAGAGTTTTCTTTTCTTGCAATTCATGTAAATTTGTAAATTGATGTAATAATTATTTGTATGGCCGCACAACCGGGAAGGGGTTGTAGCTGTCATTGTATAATTTCTTTTTACTGTTTTTGCTCCTAGGATAGACCCATGGAGGGGTGCACAAACTACCGGGTATGCCGAAGTGTCGAGTGGCCTACTCATGGAGATGAGGGAGGTTGCTACGCTTCGGGTACTTGGCGGGTAGTTTGCCGCACCCGTAGGGGTCTTGGGTAGGGTTTTGGCTATTCACCGCGACCGTGTAATCTGTTTTTGTTACAGGCTCGTACAAATTACAGATTCCTAGTATATCCAATGTATTTATCTGTGATCTGAAATGTTTATCATTGCAGTATATCTATATATGATATTATTTAGGCGTTGCTTATGTTTTACAGACGCGCTAGCCCAGCCCCCGCTCTGTCGTTAGTTAAGTAACCTAACGGGTAATGACGGGGCCCCGTGGCGAATGCGAATGGCATAAGCGTACGTCATATTTTGGTTGTTTTCTGCAATGGTAGGATTAAATGATGGGACGCATTAAAAGAACTAATGCAAGAATATCACGCATTAAAAGAACTAATGCAAGATAATAAACCAAGTTAAAGTCGTTGGAACACTTTCGAAAAACCACTCGGTTCTTTTCAAAACAACTTTTAAATACGGAGCTTGAGCCACTCCTTTTAAAAGCTATCTCGTTCCATCGACCAAATCAAGTTCACTACGTTCACGGTTTTGCCAAAACCATCCGTAGCCCTCCGTCGTTTCACATGAATAGTCAATAGTATTCAAGCTGTGTTTGTTGGCCAAAGTCAAGACACAGTGATTGGTAGCTATTGGGTATTCATGTGCAGCATAGATAGATGCGTTGGTTTGGAACAGTCGTACTGCCTTGTTGGCCAAAGTCAAGGGTAGGTGCGGGTGGATTCAAATTAACCTGGAGAACGACGGGCAGAACTTGACATGTGACTTATGATTTGTTGGCCAAAGTCAAGGTCATAAGAGCATGGGGCAAAAATCCACATCGGGAGTTTCATAAGTACTGATACTTGCTAGATTTGCATACCATTTGGAGTATGATGATTCTGGTAGGATTCCTTCGGTTTTGTCACGCGATGATATTTGGATCCCGATCCTACTGTGAGTATATGCTACTCCTCGGGAAATTTCTCACTTAACAATCAATGCTATAAACCTAGTAGGTGCCTAGAAAGGTGTTAGCGGGGCTACGCCCCCAGGGAAAAGAGGTTCTCTAATTAAGGAACTTCGCGAAAGCGTTGGAAAACCTCCCTCGAAGTACCGACACCGGCCTGGCTGAACGGTTAAGCAAGTATTGTACGGTGGGATTGATCCTGACTAATTCTTCCTTTATGGTTTGAGGAGGGATTCGAGAAACAGTGGGAGCCATCCTGTTTAGATAAACTAAAAATCACTCTAAACTTGTAAGAGCATCATGCTGAGTGTTTCTTCTTCTCTCTCTTAATTGCAGCGACCAACCAACATGACTGGACTTAAGTTACTCCTAGATAAAAACAAACTGACAGGGCCAAACTACAAAGATTGGCTCAGGAATGTCAAGATAGCAATCACTTATGACAAGCTGGGGTATCTTCTTACCACCAAAGCTCCCCCTGTCCCTGGTCCAACTTCCAGTGTCGCGGATAAGGAAATCCGCAAGACTTGGGAGATTGATAGCGCGAAGGCCAAGTGCCTCCTGCTTGCCTCGATGGACAACGAACATCAGAGGAGGCATGAGAATATAGACATGGAGTCCATATTGCTCCATACAAAAGAACTGTATGGAGAGCAATCACGTATCGCAAGATACGAAGCGTCGAAAAAGTTATTTTCGACAAGAATGGCCGTCGGATCATCAGTAGCCGAGCACGTGCTAAAGATGATCGGCTTCATTGAGGAGCTCGCTGACCTAGGGATCACATTGGAGAGTGAGCTATATACGGATATAGTTCTCCAGTCCCTTCCTTCCACTTACGCCCAGTTTATACTGAACTTCAACTTACAAGAAAAAGAGGTTGAACTTTCAGAGCTCCTCAACATGCTGAGGAGCGCAGAGGGCACCCTACAGAAAGGTAGGGATACATCCACTTTGTTTGTAGGAGGATCATCTTCTTCTAGGTCCAAGGCGAAAGCCAAGGGAAAGAAGAAGAAGGCCCCCGCCAAACCAAGGGGCGGTGTTAGTAAAGTGGATACGAAGGGAAAAGGAAAAGCAACAAAGATAGCGGGGAAGCTTGTGGATAAGGAAGAATGCTTCTATTGTCATAAGAAAGGACACTGGAAGAATGATTGCAGGGCCTGGAAGGCCAGAACACAGGAATTGAAGCAGGTTGCAGCTTCAGCTTCAGGTGTGTATGTTATTGAAAACTGTCTTTCAATAAACTCTACTTCCTGGGTATTGGATACCGGATCAGGATCTCATATCTGTAATTCTTTGCAGGCGTTGAGAAACCGTAGTGTCTTGAAAGCAGGTGACATGACCCTCAGAGTTGCAAACGGAGCTAGCATGGATGCTAAAGCCGTGGGGGACTATCACCTGGGAATGTCAGATGGACATGTTTTGGTTTTGCGTAATTGCTTTTTTGTACCCAACGCAACTTGTAATATCATTTCTGTATCTTTAGTTTCTAAAGAAGGTTATGAATTTGCGTTTGTAAGTAATGTTGTAAACATTCACCTTAATCAAGTATTGATTGGGTCAGGTACTCTGAGTAATGGTATATACGTGTTAAACCAACCATAGATTTTTAATGTCCAGAATACACACAAAAGAAAGTCTCCAGAAATAAATCAGACTTTCTTATGGCATTGTAGATTGGGTCACATCAATGAGAGAAGGTTGACGAAGTTACATACAGAAGGGTATTTGAATGCGTTCGAATATCAGTCGTATGCCACTTGTCAATCCTGTCTCAAGGGAAAGATGACAAAGACTCCGTTTACTGGACATGGAGTAAGAGCGAGCGAGCTCTTGGGACTCGTACACAGTGACGTGTGCGGTCCAATGTCTACACATGCCCGAAGCGGACATTCTTACTTCATTACTTTTACGGATGACTTCTCAAGGTACGGTTATGTCTTCTTAATGAAACATAAGTCCGAGGCCTTTGGAAAATTCCAGGAGTATAAGAATGAAGTAGAGAAACAGACCAGCAAAAGTATTAAGATTCTAAGATCGGATCGAGGTGGAGAATACTTAAGTGCCGAGTTCCTGGACTATTTAAAAGAGAACGGAATTCTCTCTCAGCTTACTCCTCCATACACCCCGCAACATAATGGTGTATCGGAGAGACGGAACCGCACCCTATTGGATATGGTGCGGTCCATGATGAGTAACGCTGAGTTACCGCGATCATTCTGGAGGTATGCGCTAGAATCAGCAGCGTACCTTTTGAACCGAGTTCCGACTAAGACTGTGCCTTCCACACCATATGAAATGTGGTGTGGGAAGAGACCCTATCTTAAGCACATTAAGACATAGGGATGTCCGGCTTTTGTCAAAAAGCAGCATGCGGACAAGCTCGAGGCACGCTCAGTACAGTGCAAGTTTGTGGGGTATCCAAAGAACTCAAAAGGATATTTCTTCTACTGTGAAGAGGAACAAAAAGTTCTTGTTTCTCGTCATGCCTACTTCTTGGAAACTGAGTTTTTGGAAAACCAGATAAGTGGGAGCACAGTAGAACTGGAAGAAATTCCAGAACCACGGACTGTTACTGAAAGTTTAGTGGAACCAGAAGGTTCGGAAGAACAGGACATTCCTACGCCGCTCCGCAGGAGTAGTAGGCAGTCTCATCCGCCCGAGAGATACTGCGGTTTTCTCATAGACGGGGATAGAGAGGATTGCATCATAGATTATGATGAGCCTACTAGCTTCCAGCAGGCCGTTCAGAGCGTTGACTCAGTGAAATGGCTGGATGCAATGCGGACCGAAATGGAGTCCATGTACACCAACAAGGTATGGACGTTGGACATTGCTCCAGACGGGGTAAAACCCGTAGGATGCAAGTGGATCTTCAAAAGGAAGATTGGTGTAGATGGACAGGTTGAGACCTATAAAGCTAGGCTGGTAGCAAAGGGTTTTCGTCAAAGACCTGGCTTGGACTACGACGAAACCTTTTCTCCAGTAGCCATGCTGAAATCCATTCGGATCCTTCTTGCCATTGCTGCCTTCCACGATTATGAGATCTGGCAAATGGACGTAAAGACAGCTTTTCTAAATGGAAATTTAGAGGAGTGTGTCTATATGGACCAGCCGGAGGGTTTCATTCAGAGTGGGAGCAGCGGAAAGGTGTGCAAGTTGCTTAAGTCCATCTATGGACTAAAGCAGGCGTCGCGGAGTTGGAACATCTGCTTTGATGAGACGGTCAAGGAATTTGGCTTTATCAAAAATCCAGATGAACCATGTATCTATAGTAGATTTGTAGCGAGAACTGTAGTATTCCTCATTTTATACGTGGATGACATTCTCTTAATAGGAAATGACATTCCTATGCTACAATCTGTCAAGGGGTTCTTGTCACACAGGTTCTCCATGAAAGACCTGGGTGATGCCTCATACATTCTGGGTATCCGGATCTACCGTGACAGATCCAAGAGGATATTAGGACTTTCTCAGTCCAGGTACATCGACACCATACTGAAGAGATTCAGTATGGAAGATTCCAAGCGCGGTAACCTACCGGCTTGTCACGGGATCACCCTCTAAAGAGATGTCTCCCAAGACTGATTTGGAGAGGGATCGCATGTCTATTATACCCTACGCTTCTGCGGTAGGCTCTATAATGTATGCGATGTTGTGTACCAGACCGGATGTAGCTTATGCACTGAGTGTGGTAAGCCGGTATCAGTCAAACCCTGAGGAGAAACACTGGATAGCGGTAAAGAACATTCTCAAGTACCTGAGAAGGACTAAGGAGATGTTCTTGGTGTATGGCGGAAAAGACCTCCAGATTGAGGCCTTTGCTGACTCCAGCTTCCAGAGTGACAAGGATGATTCCAAGTCCATGTCGGGTTTTGTCTTTACCCTCAATGGAGGGGCGGTGTGTTGGAAGAGTTCCAAACAGGAAACCGTTGCAGACTCGACGATGGAAGCGGAATACCTCGCTGCATCTGATGCCGCAAAAGAAGCTGTCTGGATGAGGAAGTTCTTGAAAGAACTTCAGGTGGTTCCGTCCATTGTTGATCCAATACCTCTGTATTGCGACAACAACGGGGCTATAGCTTTAGCGAAGGAACCCAGGTCCCATCAAAGATCCAGGCACATCTTAAGGCGGTATCACCTGATCAGGGAGATCGTGGATCGCCAGGAGATCGAGGTTCGGAGAGTCGCTTCAGAAGACAACACTGCAGATCCATTCACCAAGGCCTTGCCCCAGACTCAGTTCGAGCGGCTGATCGAGATGATAGGTCTTCGATACGCCAGTACATGGCCTTAGTGCAAGTGGGAGATTGTTAGTGTATATGCCCTAGAGGCCATTACTGTATCATACTGGTTTGTATATTACTTAATGGATGCTTGGGATATTCACCTTGTATATACAATCTTGCTCAAAATAGTAGTATGCTACTTGGTTTGTTTCTACTTCAATGTGTACATGTGTTTATTTTTGTATATCGCCTATACACATTAGTAGAGCCCTTAGGATCTTTGCTTGATTACCAGCGATGTGATGGCCGTCACACTAGTGGGGCTGGGTAATCTATAAGCACATCCTTATGCAGGTCCCTGGTCGCAGGACTATCGAGACAGGGCATCGATACTCCGGAGTAGACCAGCGCATGCGCTTCTCATCCCAGTGTGGAAGACGGTCTGTCCCACAGCCGTCAGTACGTCGTACTTGAGATAGTATGCGGGTGCTCGTTAGGTTACGGGTACACTGGACAGAACTCGTCGGGAACTGACTAGTTGGTATTATACCTATCGTCAGTTATCAGTTCCCAGGTGACATGAGTACAGCTTAGTCCGCTGACTTGACACTGTCACTTCGCCTCGGGTGTGTTCCCACTGTACTTTGATCACTACCCTACCACGGCTCAAAGGAGTCGTGCAAACAGGTGGTGGTTGGGTGCAGTCCCGAAGCACTTGGAGGCAGTGACGGTTAGACAGGATTCATCTCTCCCGGTATTGGGGGTTGACATCGCGCTGTGTCTAGGAGAGCCATTACACGAGTAGTCCCTGGCCAGGGCAAACGAGATATACTGGTAGGTTTCCAGTGTTATCTCAGGGTGTATTGGGCTTCACTCCGGCACGACTTGTACCGCTATTGGGGGACTGACGTTTACCGCCCCCTAGGCCCGCCATGCGATGTATCAGACGAACAGACCGGACTGTACGGAGAATGTCACACTCAGGCTCAGTAGGAGTTCAGATGGGTTTCGCCTCGTCGGTCTTCTTGTCGGCATTACCTGGGGACCGTTACGCACAGCTAGTGCCGCTTGCGGTCTGTGGTTAAACCCACTGCCAGCGTAGTGTCGAGTCTTTAGAGTCCCACACAGAAAGCTTTTCGCCTTTAGGCAAAAGAGTAGAGGTCGCATGGTATTGCGACAGGTCGCATGGTTTTGCGACAGGGTTCGGTCACGTCCGTGCACTTGTGCACGTACAGTGTCCGGACAGTTTACACTAGCGGGCTTTGGTTTAAGCCAGATCCTAGTGTACCTTATGGGATTGGATTTATCCAGTTTGCATTCGTGTTCCTCGGAACGCGGATGCGGGTGTGTATGCACAGTTGACAGGGAGGCAGAGGCAGCGGATTCTCATTAGGGTTGTTGACAGTTGACCGTTGACTTTTTGACTTTATGCTCAACCCTAATGAGAATATGATATGTGATTAACTATTATATTAATTAAGTATTATGGTGATATGGTTGTTGACTTGTTGACTTTTGTTGACTTGTTGACTTTGTTGACTTGTTGACTTTTGTTGACTTGTTGACCGGTTGACTAGGCTTGACTAGTTGACCATCATGATAACCATGGTTATCATTTCATGCCAAAGACTTTTTCTTGCTTGCTCATTTGAGTAAAATGAGTGCATGACATGATAAGGTTATGGTTGCTTCTAACCATCACATAAGACTTTTTTGATATGATGAGTTATGATCACTTTGGATTATGAGAGGGTGAGAGAGAAAAGAGAGCCTCATTCTTTCTTGCTCATTCTCTCTCTTGTTCTTGAGCTCTCCTCTTGCTCTCACCCTCAACCTCTTGCTCCCTCACTTGATCTATGGTTCTCTTGTCTCATGAGTTGAGAATCAAGAACCATAGATAAAATCCCATTCTATTTCCTCTCTACTCATTCTAGTTCACTAGGTTTGGCAAACCAAGTGAACTAGTTTCTTCAAAGAACGAAGAAGGAGCTAAAGGTTGGAGCTTTCAAGTGGATCTATCTTCGGCGTACGGAGACAACGAGAAGGAGCCATCGAACCACCATCGGAGCTTGAAGAGAAGGAGTTCAAGTTTAGGTATAACCATCTTCATCCGAGTAGCTAAATATCTTTAGCTTAGTTTGCTAGTTTTAGTTTAGGTAAAGATCCCGACCTAGCTTAGTCCATGTTGCCTCTTGCGTTAAAATTTTGATTTTATACCGTTTCCGCCTCCCCGTAAGAACCGGGGGTCGCAACGTGGACTTACAGCTGTGATATGTTATATTGGATCGTCGTGTTTTGAATAGCCGGGGGTTTTATGTGAGATTAGAGTTTTTCATTTTCATTCATGTAAAAGCTTGTATGTAATATTCTTTTATTGGGGCACTTCCGGGTTGAGGATGATATCACCATTGTATATTATTTACTTTTCCGTATTAGGATAGACCCAAGGCGGGGAGCACAAGTAACCGGGTTCTAGGGTACAGTGGGAGACCATCTCGAGGAGTCGAGACCGGGTCTTCTAACTCTAGAATTGGTAGGGTTGTTTGCCGCTCTCGTAGGGGTCTTGGGATGTGGGTTTGGCTATTCATCATGACCGTGGAATCCGTGTTTTATATTGGCTTGAATTAAAACACGGAATTCCAGTATATCCAACATTTCATATATGATTCTTCTACTGCTGATATTCTGTGATGTGATCATTTTATATGCTTGAGATGAATGCTTATATTATATATATGAGATATAATAAATATTGCTGCTTTCGTTTCTTATGTGATGCTTAGGAAGCATAAACAATGGGACATCATTAATGAGATTAATGAAATAAAAGGAAACCTAAAGATGTTGTAGAAACTTATTTAAAAACTGGTAGCTTTAGTTCTTGCTTGGCATAGCGGTATTCCTTGTAGAATATCCAGCACCTTATTCGATAAGGAAAGAGCCGAGATCCCTTCACCGGGAGTGACCACTTTAGCGAAACTAGCAGATGCTACAAACACGGTTTGTCTTTTGATTGCTTCTATAGTTTTTGCTCTGCATAGCGGTATTCCTTGTAGAATATCCAGCACCTTATTCGATAAGGAAAGAGCCGAGATCCCTTCACCGGGAGTGACCTCTTTAGCGAAACTAGTAAAAGCCTCAAAAAACACTCCCTTTCAAAATCACTCGATTCTACAACGATATCAAGTTCATTACGCAAAGGGTTTTCTTAAAAACCTGTCATACCCTCCGTCATTTCAGATAAGTAATATTTAGTATTCGTGCTGCGTTTGTTGGCTTTCGTCAAGGCGTGGTGTGCGGTAGCTGATTAGTGCTTATCTGCTTAAGCATATGATGTGATTGGATTAGGGTAGTCGTACGGCTTTGTTAGCTTTCGTCAAGGGTCATGCGGGTAGGTTAATTCAATCAGGAAATGACGGGTTGAACTTGACTAGCGCACTATGGTTTGTTGGCTTTCGTCAAGGTCATAGGACGCTAGGGGTAAAACATTATGAGGAATTTCAAGTGTTGAAATTTGCAATGAGATTGCATACCTTCTATGAGATAGTTGGATCTCGATACCCACTGCGAGTAAGAGTTACTCCTGAGAGAGTTTTACACATTACAATTAGCCGATCAAGTAGGTGTCTAGAAAGGTTTTAATGGGGTTACGCCCAGGAAAAACGAGGTTTATTTTAATTAGGTCCGTGTGAAAGCACGGGGAACCTCCCTCAAAGTATCGACACTAGCCCTGCCGAAAGATTAGCGAACTTGTAGGGTGTAATTAATCCCGGCTAGTCTTACCTTTTAGGGTTTGAAGGTAGATTTGACTAAAACAGTGGGAGCTATCCTGATTAGATAAAATAATAACCAATCTAATCTTGTAAGAGCGAACGCAGAGTGTTTCCTTCTCTCTCTCTTCTGGTAGCGACCATATCATGCCTTAATCAAGATAATAATATGGATGCATTGACCGAACCTCCTTATTATACTGAGCTAAGGAACGTTGGTTCTGCTCTATCTTATAACTGTTATAAGTCGGAGCAGGAAATAGGGGAATATCCGAATTCCCATACCACCCAATCGAAGAAAGTGCATGATGATGCATATTCTTTGGGTGACCTTATTACCGAGAACTGTTTCTCAATATCCTCTACGTTCTGGGTATGTGATACCGGATCAGGATCCCGCATATGTAATATGTTACATGGGCTACAGAAAGGTAGAGAACTGAGAATATGTGATATGTCTCTAAGTGTTAGAGAATGGTGCAATTGTTGCAGCCAAATCAGTTAGCAGATATCACCTTGTATTAATACATTTATTCTGAACGAATGTTATTACATAGCGAACCTGATATACATCATTACATCAGATTCTTTATTAAGTTAAAGAAGGATATAATTCTGTATTGGAGGATAATGTTGTGAACATTTTCCTGAATCAAGAGTTGATTCGATCAGGCACGTTATATAATAGCATATACGTTCTAAATCAAACCACAGTTCAAAGTATATAGACACACTCAATAGGAATAGTTCAGAAATGAACGAATTCTTCTTGAGGTATTGTAGACTAGGTCATATCAATGCGACATGACCAGCTAAGTTACATAAGGATGAATATGAGAATCTGTTCGAATTTTCATCTTATGATATTTGCCAGTCTTGTCTCAAAGAGCACATGACCAATTCTCCGTTTACTGGAAACAGAGAAAGAGTTACTGAACTCTTGGGACAGATACATGATGATGTATATGGTCCCATGTCTACAGATGCCAAGATTGGTTCTTTTGAGAACCAAACGGGTAGAAGTATTAAAGTCCTACGATGTGATCGAGGAGGCGAATACTTGCGTATGGAGTTCCTGGAGTTTCTAAAAGGAGAATGTGTTTCTCTCTCAGCTTACTCCTTCGTATACACCACAGCCCAACGGTGTATCGGGGTGGAGGTATCGCACCCTATGACATATGGCGCGCTCTATGATGAGTACTGCTGAGTTACCTGTTTTCTTTTTGGTGTTATGCACTTGAGAAGCTGCATACCTATTTAATGGGGTTCCATCCAAATCAGGGCCTACCACTACATATGAGATATGGTATGGGAAGAGACCATGTCTTAAACGAATTAAGATATGGGATTGTCCGGCCTATGTTGAAAAACAAAATCCGGACAAGCTCAAGGCAAGGTCGGTTGTGTAACTTTGTCGGGATATCCCAAACATTAGTAAGGGAATATCTTCTACCTAACTGAGGAGAAAAAGGTGTTTTTTTCTCAGCATGCCACCTTTTTTAGAAAAGGAATTTTTTGTGAAGAAATTAAGTGGTCATGAGGTAGAACTGGAAGGAGTTCCAGCTAGACAAACTAACAGCTAATGATTTGGTGAAACCAAAGGATTCAATAGTCTCCAACGAACCTCAGTGTCATGACCCGAAATTGGCACGTGACGGCCCTGATACTACACAACGCCTACAGACGTAACGCAGTAAAAGAAAGCCAAAACCCAGAAATCTAAACCATTAAAAAGACAAGAAAAGATAATAGAAGTTTTTAAAACATTTGAAATCATAACCCAAATTCTTTAAAAATCCAACTTTTCTTTCTTTAAAATTTTGGCAGCACCTCCTTTGTAAAAACTAGCCCCAAAAATGGGTACAACATAAATATAAATGAAGCATCCCCAAACAGGAGCAAATACACGCCCAAAGGCGGAAAAAAACCACCACAACAAATATACGACGCCGTAGCGAAGAAATAAAAGACGATAAAAAGAAAGCTGTATAAAAGACAAACAAGTCACAAATATTATACAATATCGTCCTCACCAAGTCTCTAAGTCAAACAAAATAATAGTAGATGGAGAGTACAAGGATACAACGTATATACAATACAACAATACGGATAACCGCAAAAACCCACCTAAGCAAAACTGCACAATATGAGCTGAAGCGGTATCCGTAGCAAAAGATGATCAGATAGATGAATAGCCAGCCTCGACTACTCTGGGGAACACCCTGCAAAACAACTGTGGCACAACGGGGGTGACTTGCCAACTCGTGAATAGTAAATAACATATGCAGGTAATCGTAAGTATGCACGTACAGCGTGAATCTAACATATGCAATTAATAGCAATAACAGGTCATATGAATGCAATAATCATGAAAAGTACACTAGCAGGTACAATGAATACATGAAGCAATAATAGGACATTCAATATGCAATAATCATGCAATAATGATATGAAAATGTGTATATGCAACAATCATGGAAGGTACACTATCAGGTACTACTAATACATGAAATAGTGCATATAAATAAAGGTGGAGTATGGAATGAAATATGTCATTTCCACGGAATCCTCACATCGTGGTAGGATCATAATCCATCAAGACAATCCAAATCTCAATTCCTCAAACCAACCCCCAAATTGGCTCTCATGTCATATAAGTTTCACAAATCCTGAATGTACACTTTCGAATAAATCTCCTACATCCTGAATGTACAAATCAGTAATCTCATATATATCCTGTATCAAATCTCAAATAAATCACCTATATCCCAAATCTAATCTCAAGTAAAAGTCTAACACCCTAAATATATTTGCATGAATTAATATGATGATGTATATAAATTAATGTCAATACACATATATTAGCGTCCCATTCTACTAATATTGGTGTAAGGGCATATATAACAGCGGCCTAATCCCCTGTTATATATACAAAGGAGTAAAAAGAAATATCATGAAACCAATGTGTCAAGCATCGACATAGAAATGCTAATCTATCAGGTGTTGTCACCAAGACTGGCACCCTGATCGGTATGTATCATACGTTATACCGAAAGCACGAGTGCCTGGCTCTGACCCTCGCCTTTCGACGTATCTATACGTACATGACTCCCGTCAGTATCCCCATGATAACCGCTGAGTCATTGGTAATGTCACAGGATGGTATGGTTGTTAGTGTATATGCCCTAGAGGCCATTACTGTATCATACTAGTTTGTATATTACTTAATGGAAGCTTGGGATATTCACCTTGTATATACAATCTTGCTCAAAATAGTAGTATGCTACTTGGTTTGTTTCTACTTCAATGTGTACATGTGTTTATTTTAGTATATCACCTATACACATTAGTGGAGCCCTAAATATCTTTTCTTGATTACCAGCGTTGTGATGGCAGTCACACTAGTGGGGGATGGGTAATCTATAAGCACATCCTTATGCAGGTCCCTAGTCGCAGGACTATCGAGACAGGGCATCGATACTCCGGAGTAGACTGGCGCATGCGCTTCTCATCCCAGTGTGGGAGACGGTCTGTCCCACAGCCGTCAGTACGTCGTACTTGAGATAGTATGCGGGTGCTCGTTAGGTTACGAGTACACTGGACAGGACTCGTCGGGAACTGACTAGTTGGTTTTATACCTATCGTCAGTTATCAGTTCCCAGGTGACATGAGTACAGCTTAGTCCGCTGACTTGACACTGGCACTTCGCCTCGAGTGTGTTCCCACTGTACTTTGATTACTACCCTACCACGGCTCAAAGGAGTCGTGCAAACAGGTAGTAGTTGGGTGCAGTCCCGAAGCACTTGGAGGCAGTGACGGTTAGACAGGATTCATCTCTCCCGGTATTGGGGGTTGACATCGCGCTGTGTCCAGGAGAGCCATTACACGAGTAGTCCCTGGCCAGGGCAAACGAGATATACTGGTAGGCTTCCAGTGTTATCTCAGGGTGTTTTGGGCTTCACTCCGAAACGACTTGTACCACTATTAGGGGACTGACGCTTACCGCCCCCTAGGCCCGCCATGCGATGTATCAGACGAACAGACCGGACTGTACGGAGACTGTCACATTCAGACTCAGTAGGAGTTCAGATGGGGTTCACCTCGTCGGTCTTCTTATCGGCATCTACCTGGGGACCGTTACGCACAGCTAGTGCCGCTTGCAGTCTGTGGTTAAACCCACTGCCAGCGTAGTGTCGAGTCTTTAGAGTCCCACATAGAGGGCTATTCGCCTCTGGGCAAAACGGGGTAGAGGTCGCATGGTTTTGCGACAGGGTTCGTTCTCATCCGCGCACTTGTGCACGTTTGGAGTCCGGACGGATATTACTAGCGGGCTCTGGTTTGAGCCAGATACTGGTATATTTTTTGGGGTTGATTTTATCTCATAGTATTCATGTTCCTCGGAACAAGAATGCGGGTGTGTATGCACAGTTGATTGAGGCGGAGGAAGAGGATTTTCATTAGGGTTTCGGAACGGGTGCGCATGCACAGTTGACAGTCGTCTTTTGCCAAACCCTAATGAATTTATGATATATCAATTAATAATATTAATTAAATGAAATTGTGTCATGGTTGGGTTTGTTGACTTGTTGACCAAGGTTGACTAGTTGACCATGGTTGAAACTTTGACAATCATCATTACATATCAAAGATGCTCTTTGATTCTAGCAAAACCATTTAATGTGTGTAATGATAATTGTCATTTCAAACCATCCATCAACTATTTCATTTTGATTATTATTATTATTTTGATAATTCATTTGATATTATGTTATGGTTGTAAAAAAGCTTTTCATTCTATCATAACACTTCTCTCTCCTCTCTTCTTCTTCCTCCTCCTCTAGTTCAAGGAGACTCACTCTCATGTGTTGAGAAACCCCCTCCTTGAGATAAAAACACCCCAAAACCACTCTCTACTCTCTGTAGGGTTAGAGGTCTAGCAAGCCAAAAACCTTAGTTCACTCAAAGTTCGAGAAAGGAGCCCGAAGGTTGAACCCTCAGGTGGATCCATCTTTGACGGAAGAAGGCGACGAGGAAAGCACCATCCAAGCTCTACAAAGGTTTCAAGAAGAAGGAGTTCAAGTTAGGTATAACCTCTTTTCTGAGTAGCTAACTCTCTTTAGCTTAGTAGCTAGTTTAGTTTAGAAAATATCCGACTTCTGTTAGTCCATGTTGCCTAATGCGCTAAAAATTTGTTTTTATACCGTTTCCGTCTCCCCGAAAGAACCGGGTTGGCAACGTGGACTTCCAGTGGTATCAGAGCCTAACTAAACTTAAACTAGCTTAGTAGTAAAGTGTATGGAAGTTCGATCGGAAAAATCGCAAAAACCTAAACATCAAAACCCTAACTTTCTGTTGAAATTTTTTGTGCTCTAAAAATAAAAAGTTTTACTCCAAAAATCGGCTCAGGGTTTTGTGAAGACACCCACCAAAAACGGTCGCCTGAATCCTTCAAACCGCCGTGGTTCCGCGGCAATGGGTATACATTTGCCGCGGAACCGCCGCCGTTTAAGCTCTTCTCGTGACCGGGTTTGGTGCAGTGTTCATCTGGTAGGGTTTTGGGATTTTTAAGATGGTTTGTTTGTGCCCAGGTTTTCCAGAAAAGAAATTTGGTTTTGGGGGCCTATAAATCCGTATTTTTGATCGAACTTCTCTATACTTTGACTGATCGGTTATATCTGTGATGTTTATATGTATTGAACGTCGGCTAATCGCTATATGTCGATTAGTCGGGGTTATACATATCTGTGATCTGTGTTTGATGATGGTTTGTGTATATGAATGCGTTGGACTGTCGCGGGTGAATAGCCGGGGTGGATGTGAGATGAGTGTTTCTTTTTCTTTCATTCATTGTAAAATGTAAATTGATGTAATATTATTATTTGTATGGCCGCACAACCGGGTCGGGGTTGTAGCCGTCATTGTATAATTCTTTTTACTGTTTTTGCTCCTAGGATAGACCCATGGAGGGGGTGCACAAACTACCGGGTATCTCGAAGTGCCGAGTGGCCTACTCACGGCGTTGAGGGAGGTTGCTCCACTTCGGGTACTTGACGGGTAGTTTGCCGCACCCGTAGGGGTCTTGGGTGGGGTATTGGCTATTCACCGCGACCGTGTAATCCGCTTTTCGTTGCAGGCTCGAACGGATTGCGGATTCCTAGTATATCCAATGTATTCATCTGTGATCTGTAATGTCTATCATTGCTATATATTTATAACTATTTAGGCGTTGCTTATGTTTTACAGCCGTGCTAGCCCAGCCCCCGCTCTGTCGTTAGTTAAGTAACCTAACGGGTGATGACGGGGCCCCGTGGCGAATGTGAATGGCATAAGCGTACGTCATATTTTGGTTGTTTTCTGCAATGGTAGGATTAAATGATGGGACGCATTAAAAGAACTAATGCAAGTATATCACGCATTAAAAGAACTAATGCAAGATAATAAACCAAGCAAAAGTCGTTGGAACACTTTCGAAAAACAACTCGGTTCTTTTCAAAACCAACTTTTAAATGAGGAGCTTGAGCCACTCCTTTTAAAAGCTATCTCATTCCATCGATCATATCAAGTTCACTACGTTCACGGTTTAGGCAAAACCATTCGTAGCCCTCCGTCGTTTCACATGAATAGTCAATAGTATTCAAGCTGTGTTTGTTGGCCAAAGTCAAGGCATAGTGATTGGTAGCTATTGGGTATTCATGTGCAGCATAGATAGATGCGTTGATTTGGAACAGTCGTACTGCCTTGTTGGCCAAAGTCAAGGGTAAGTACGGGTGGATTCAAATTAACCTGGAGAACGACGGGTGGAACTTGACATGTGACTTATGATTTGTTGGCCAAAGTCAAGGTCATAAGAGCATGGGGCAAAAATCTACATCGGGAGTTTCATAAGTACTGAAACTTGCTAGAGTTGCATACCATTTGGAGTGTGATGATTCTGGTAGGATTCCTTCAGTTTCTTCACGCAATGATATTTGGATCCCGATCCTACTGTGAGTATATGCTACTCCTCGGGAAATTTTTCACTAAACGATCAATGCTATAAACCTAGTAGGTGTCTAGAAAGGTGTTAGCGGGGCTACGACCCAGGGAAAAGAGGTTCTTAAATTAAGGAACTTCGCGAAAGCGTTGGAAAACCTCCCTCGAAGTACCGACACTGGCCTGGCTGAACGGTTAAGCAAGTATTGTGCGGTGGGATTGATCCCGACTAATTCTTCCTTTATGGTTTGAGGAGGGATTCGAGAGACAGTGGGAGCCATCCTGTTTAGACAAACTAAAAACCATTCTAAACTTGCAAGAGCATCGTGCTGAGTGTTTCTTCTCTCTCTCCTAATTGCAGCGACCAATCGACATGACTGGACTTAAGTTACTTCTAGATAAAAACATACTGACAGGGCCAAACTACAAAGATTGGCTCAGGAATGTCAAAATGGCAATCACTTACGACAAGCTGGGGTATCTTCTTACCACCAAAGCTCCCTCCGTCCCAGGTCCCACCTCCAGCGTCGCGGATAAGGAAATCCGTAAGACTTGGGAGATTGATTGCGCGAAGGCCAAGTCCCTCGTGCTTGCCTCTATGGACAACGAACATCAGAGGAGGCACGAGAATATGGACCTGGAATCCATATTTCTCCATACAAAAGAACTGTATGGAGAGCAGTCTCGTATCGCAAGATACGAAGTGTCGAAGAAGTTATTTTCGGCAAGATTGGCCGTCGGATCATCGGTAGCGGAACACGTGCTTAAGATGATTGGCTACATTGAGGAGATCGCAGAACTTGGGACCACGTTGGAGAGTGAGCTCTATACGGACTTGATTCTCCAGTCCCTTCCTTCCACTTACGCCCAGTTTATACTGAACTTCAACTTACAAAAAAAAGAAGTTGAACTTTCAGAACTCCTCAACATGCTGAGGAGCGCAGAGGGCACCCTACAGAAAGGTAGGGAAACACCCACTTTGTTTGTAGGAGGATCTTCTTCTTCTAGGTCCAAGGCGAAAGCCAAGGGAAAGAAGAAGAAAGCCCCCGCCAAACCAAGGGGCGGTGTTAGTAAAGTGGATACGAAGGGAAAGGCAAAAGCAACAAAGATAGCGGGGAAGCTTGTGGGTAAAGAAGAATGCTTCTATTGTCATAAGAGTGGACACTGGAAGAAAGATTGCAGGGCTTGGAAGGCCAGGACACAGGAACTGAAGCAGGTTGCGGCTTCAGCTTCAGGTGTGTATGTTATTGAAAACTGTCTTTCGATAAACTCTACTTCCTGGGTATTGGATACCGGATCAGGATCTCATATCTGTAATTCTTTGCAGGCGTTGAGAAACCGTAGGGTTTTGAAGGCAGGTGACATGACCCTCAGAGTTGCGAACGGAGCTAGCATAGATGCTAAATCCGTGGGGGACTATCACCTGGGAATGTCAGATGGACTTGTTTTGGTTTTGCGTAATTGCTTTTTTGTACCCAACGCAACTTGTAATATCATTTATGTATCTTTGGTTTCAAAAGAAGGTTATGAATTTGCGTTTGTAAGTAATGTTGTAAACATTCACCTTAATCAAGTTCTGATTGGGTCAGGTACACTGAGCAATGGTATATACGTATTAAACCAACCACAGATTTTCAATGTCCAGAATACACACAAAAGAAAGTCTCCAGATATCAATCAGACTTTCTTATGGCATTGTAGACTGGGTCACATCAATGAGAGAAGGTTGACTAAGTTACATACAGAAGGATATTTCGATCCGTTCGAATATCAATCGTATGCCACTTGTCAATCCTGTCTCAAAGGAAAGATGACAAAGACTCCGTTCACTGGACACGGAGTAAGAGCGAGCGAGCTCTTGGGACTCATACACAGCGACGTGTGCGGTCCAATGTCTACACATGCGCGAAGCGGTTATTCTTACTTCATTACTTTTACGGATGACTTTTCAAGGTACGGTTATGTCTTCTTAATGAAGCATAAGTCCGAAGCCTTTGAAAAGTTCCAGGAATATAAGAATGAAGTAGAAAAACAAACCGGCAAAAGTATCAAGATTCTAAGATCGGATCGAGGTGGAGAATACTTAAGTGCCGAGTTCCTGAATTACGTAAAAGAGAATGGAATTCTCTCTCAGCTTACTCCTCCGTACACTCCGCAACATAACGGTGTATCGGAGAGACGGAACCGGACCCTATTGGATATAGTACGGTCCATGATGAGTAACGCTGAGTTACCGCGATCATTCTGGGGGTATGCGCTAGAATCAGCTGCATACCTTTTGAACCAAGTTCCCACTAAGACTGTGCCTACCACACCATTTGAGATGTGGTATGGAAAGAGGCCCCATCTTAATCACATTAAGAAATGGGGATGTCCAGCTTTTGTCAAAAAGCAGCATGCGGACAAACTCGAGGCACGCTCAGTACAGTGCAAGTTCGTGGGATATCCAAAGAACTCCAAGGGATATTTCTTCTACTGCGAAGAGGAACAAAAGGTTTTTGTTTCTCGTCATGCCTACTTCTTGGAAACTGAGTTTTTGGAAAACCAGATAAGTGGGAGCACAGTAGAACTGGAAGAAATTCCAGAACCACGAGCTATTACTGAAAGCTTAGAGGAACCAGAGGGTTCAAAAGAACAGGACATTCCTACGCCGATCCGCAGGAGTAGTAGGCAGTCTCATCCGCCCGAGAGATACTACGGTTTTCTCATAGACGGGGATAGAGAGGATTGCATCATAGATTATGATGAACCTACTAGCTTCCAGCAGGCCGTTCAGAGCGTTGACTCGGTAAAATGGCTGGATGCAATGCGGACCGAAATGGAGTCCATGTACACCAACAAAGTATGGACGTTGGACATTGCTCCAGACGGGGTAAAACCCGTAGGATGCAAGTGGATCTTCAAAAGGAAGATTGGTGTAGATGGACAGGTTGAGACCTATAAAGCTAGACTGGTTGCAAAGGGTTTTCGTCAAAGACCTGGTTTGAACTATGACGAGACCTTTTCTCCAGTGGCTATGCTGAAATCCATTCGGATCCTTCTTACCATTGCTGCCTTCCACGATTATGAGATTTGGCAGATGGACGTAAAGACCGCTTTTCTAAATGGAAATTTAGAGGAGTGTGTCTATATAGACCAGCCAGAGGGTTTCATTCAGAGTGGGAGCAGCGGAAAGGTGTGCAAGTTGCTTAAGTCCATCTATGGACTAAAGCAGGCATCGCGGAGTTGGAACATCTGTTTTGATGAGACGGTCAAGGAATTTGGCTTTATCAAAAATCCAGATAAACCATGCATCTATAGTAGATTTGTAGCGAGAACTGTAGTATTCCTCGTTTTATACGTGGATGACATTCTCTTAATAGGAAATGACATTCCTATGCTACAATCTGTCAAGGGGTTCCTGTCGCACAAGTTCTCCATGAAAGACCTGGGTGATGCCTCATACATCCTGGGGATCCGGATCCATCGTGATAGATCCAAGAGGATATTAGGACTTTCACAGTCCAGGTACATCGACACCATACTGAAAAGATTCAGTATGGAAGATTCCAAGCGCGGTAACCTACCGGCTTGTCACGGGATCACCCTCTCTAAAGAGATGTCTCCCAAGACTGATTTAGAGAGGGATCGCATGTCTATTATACCCTACGCTTCTGCGGTAGGCTCTATAATGTATGCGATGTTGTGTACCAGACCGGATGTAGCTTATGCACTGAGTGTGGTAAGCCGGTATCAGTCAAACCCTGGAGAGAAACACTGGATAGCGGTAAAGAACATTCTCAAGTACTTGAGAAGGACTAAGGAGATGTTCTTGGTGTATGGTGGAAAAGACCTCCAGATCGAGGCCTTTGCTGACTCCAGCTTCCAGAGTGACAAGGATGATTCCAAGTCCATGTCGGGTTTTGTCTTTACCCTCAATGGAGGGGCGGTGTGTTGGAAGAGATCCAAACAGGAAACCATTGCAGACTCGACTATGGAAGCGGAATACATCGCTGCATCTGATGCCGCAAAAGAAGCTGTCTTGATGAGGAAGTTCTTGAAAGAACTTCAGGTGGTTCCGTCCATTGTTGATCCAATACCTCTGTATTGCGACAACAACGGGGCTATAGCTTTAGCGAAGGAACCCAGGTCCCATCAGAGATCCAGACACATCTTGAGGCGGTATCACCTGATCAGGGAGATCGTGGATCGCCAGGAGATCGAGGTTCGGAGGGTTGCGTCAAAAGAAAACACTGCAGATCCATTCACCAAGGCCTTGCCCCAGACTCAGTTCGAGCGGCTGATCGAGATGATAGGTCTTCGATACACCAGTACATGGCCTTAGTGCATGTGGGAGATTGTTAGTGTATATGCCCTAGAGGCCATTACTGTATCATACTAGTTTGTATATTACTTAATGGAAGCTTGGGATATTCACCTTGTATATACAATCTTGCTCAAAATAGTAGTATGCTACTTGGTTTGTTTCTACTTCAATGTGTACATGTGTTTATTTTAGTATATCACCTATACACATTAGTGGAGCCCTTAGGATCTTTGCTTGATTACCAGCGTTGTGATGGCAGTCACACTAGTGGGGGCTGGGTAATCTATAAGCACATCCTTATGCAGGTCCCTAGTCGCAGGACTATCGAGACAAGGCATCGATACTCCGGAGTAGACTAGCGCATGCGCTTCTCATCCCAGTGTGGGAGACGGTCTGTCCCACAGTCGTCAGTACGTCGTACTTGAGATAGTATGCGGGTGCTCGTTAGGTTACGAGTACACTGGACAGGACTCGTCGGGAACTGACTAGTTGGTTTTATACCTATCGTCAGTTATCAGTTCCCAGGTGACATGAGTACAGCTTAGTCCGCTGACTTGACACTGGCACTTCGCCTCGAGTGTGTTCCCACTGTACTTTGATTACTACCCTACCACGGCTCAAAGGAGTCGTGCAAACAGGTAGTAGTTGGGTGCAGTCCCGAAGCACTTGGAGGCAGTGACGGTTAGACAGGATTCGTCTCTCCCGGTATTGGGGGTTGACATCGCGCTGTGTCCAGGAGAGCCATTACACGAGTAGTCCCTGGCCAGGGCAAACGAGATATACTGGTAGGCTTCCAGTGTTATCTCAGGGTGTTTTGGGCTTCACTCCGACACGACTTGTACCGCTATTAGGGGACTGACGTTTACCGCCCCCTAGGCCCGCCATGCGATGTATCAGACGAACAGACCGGACTGTACGGAGACTGTCACATTCAGACTCAGTAGGAGTTCAGATGGGGTTCACCTCGTCAGTCTTCTTATCGGCATCTACCTGGGGACCGTTACGCACAGCTAGTGCCGCTTGCGGTCTGTGGTTAAACCCACTGCCAGCGTAGTGTCGAGTCTTTAGAGTCCCACATAGAGGGTTATTCGCCTCTGGGCAAAACAGGGTAGAGGTCGCATGGTTTTGCGACAGGGTTCGTTCTCATCCGCGCACTTGTGCACGTTTGGAGTCCGGACGGATATAACTAGCGGGCTCTGGTTTGAGCCAGATACTGGTATATGTTTTGGGGTTGATTTTATCTCATAGTATTCATGTTCCTCGGAACAAGAATGCGGGTGTGTATGCACAGTTGATTGAGGCGGAGGAAGAGGATTTTCATTAGGGTTTCGGAACGGGTGCGCATGCACAGTTGACAGTCGTCTTTTTCCAAACCCTAATGAATTTATGATATATCAATTAATAATATTAATTAAATGAAATTGTGTCATGGTTGGGTTTGTTGACTTGTTGACCAAGGTTGACTAGTTGACCATGGTTGAAACTTTGATTATCATCATTACATATCAAAGATGCTCTTTGATTCTAGCAAAACCATTTAATGTGTGTAATGATAATTGTCATTTCAAACCATCCATCAACTATTTCATTTTGATTATTATTATTATTTTGATAATTCATTTGATATTATGTTATGGTTGTAAAAAAGCTTTTCATTCTATCATAACACTTCTCTCTCATCTCTTCTTCTTCCTCCTCCTCTAGTTCAAGGAGACTCACTCTCATGTGTTGAGAAACCCCCTCCTTGAGATAAAAACACCCCAAAACCATTCTCTACTCTCTCTAGGGTTAGAGGTCTAGCAAGCCAAAAACCTTAGTTCTCTCAAAGTTCGAGAAAGGAGCCCGAAGGTTGAACCCTCAGGTGGATCCATCTTTTGACGGAAGAAGGCGACGAGGAAAGCACCATCCAAGCTCTACAAAGGTTTCAAGAAGAAGGAGTTCAAGTTAGGTATAACCTCTTTTCCGAGTAGCTAACTCTCTTTAGCTTAGTAGCTAGTTTAGTTTAGAAAAGATCCGACTTTTGTTAGTCCATGTTTCCTAATGCGCTAAAAATTTGTTTTTATACCGTTTCCGCCTCCCCGAAAGAACCGAGGTTGGCAACGTGGACTTCCAATGGTTCCCCTGCCAGGCTCATCGGCGTGGTACATCGACATCCGTTTCTTGCCCCGGGGTACCTCCGGGCCCCACCATGTACCCTCATATGGCCTCGACTCCTCCTCGTAGGGGTATATATATATATATCATAACCGATAAAACTCATGGTGGATGCTGAAATATCATATCAAGGGAAACCAGGTTTTTCAAATAATTCATAATTTCATGAACTCTCACGGTCCCCAAATCCAGAAAACATCATGAAAAATCCATATAACACTGCGAAAATCCATGAATATGATATATGCAACATAAACTGAAATGTAAGCATATAAAGGAAAAGCCGCTAATTAACTGCAACAAGTTAATGTAAAATATCATGCGGTTCCTATTTTATCCAATTCTAAATAATATCAAGTAAAGGTAAATATGTAGCTATAACTGATATATGTGTAAACACAAAGGTATAGCATGGTATATGTATCTACCTATAAGTAAATGATGTAATATACCCCAGGGTATAAGAGCAGTATATGCAAGGTATACCTGTAGCTATGTTATGAAGTGTGTATGTACCTGTCACTAATGGTACAATACTCTATAGGTATACAGGTATCTAGCATATAAGTATGTGAAGGCATATGTGCAAGCATGTGGTATACAAGTATGCTAAAAGTCATATGCGATAAGAAATATGAATCAATGTCACAATGTCCCTAACCAAGCAATATCATATCTATAAGTGGTTTGTGTGTGACATGGAAATTATTAACGGTGTGTGTAGCATACAATCAGTGCTCGTGCATCATGAATCGTCAATAATATGTGCCGTGTCCTAAGGCTACTAGTCCAAACACAACAACATCTAAGTAATAGGGTAAATGCGCAATTCTAAATATGACATAGAATATGCGACAAGTTAAGCCATTTCTAGCCCAGATGCATAGCGCCATGCGGGCGATTCCCCTGTAGATGCTAAATCTACTCATCAACGCTCCAAGCTAGGTGAATCCTACCACCTGTTTTCCCTTTGTAGCAGTGTCCGTAGTCCCCGCCTGCGAACCTGCAATATTAAAACAACAAAACAAATATATAATAATAATAGACCTAAAATACTTACAATCTACACGGACCAACACGACACACCTACGTACTCTAAAGGGTTCGTTTTGTAGCTAACGCGTATAGCCACACTACGAAACCAACTCAGCGCAACAGCAACACGTAACACCCATCGTATCGGATAACGTATCGCGCGAAATGAAACACTAGAAATATGCAAAGTGATCCCAGATTTTTCTGTGCTAACAATTTGTAAAAATTGCAAGTACCATAAGACTGCAATTAACCCCAGAGTCCCCTACACAAAAAACACAAACCCTAACTCCCTACTCTAGCCGCAAATTGCGGCCAGAACCAATAAATCTGCGGCCTGAACAAGGACGAACTGGCTCGTATTTTGAGGGTAGGTTCTAGGTCTCTATACTAGGTTACTGTCAAGTCAATTTTTGCAACAAATACCTGGTTTAACAGCAGATCATCCGAGACCCCAAATCGACACTAAAAATACGATATTTATCCGAAACGATACGATACGCGATAAAAACTGAAATTAATTAGCTAAGCTACACAAAACTAACTTAAAGAACAAAAAAGAAACATTACCTAATCAAAAGAACACAAAGATCCAAGCTTTGTATGATCCATGGCATCCAAGAGGAAAAATGAGAACAAAGATGTGATTTTTGTGAAGAATTTTGGGATTTGTGATGGATTTTGTGAAGAAAAGCTCAAGTGTTCAGTTTAGAAAGAGAATGAGATGAAGAAATGAGAAAGAGATAGAGAAAAAGAGAGGGGGTGTGAGGAAATGAGAGAGGGAGGTGAGTGTAGGGTGAGGTGAGAGCTGAGTGTAACATTAGCAATTAATGCTAACCATGCCTCACAATTAATGCTCCACACCTCATCTTGCCACCACAAATATCTCTCTCTCTCTCACACAAAAGATTAATGGTTAATTCAAGGAAAAGGATTAAAGCAAAGGGATAATATTAAGGTTAAGTGTCATGGTTGCTAAAACTAGATTAGCACAAACAAAACTCACATTTACGTGCACACGTGCGTGCATGCTTATAACAAATAATAATAAATTATTAATTAAATGTTATAAAATGTGAGAAACCCGAATTGGTAAACTTTTTTACAGTAAACCCACATTAACGTCTAAATGAACACTAATCGAAATCTAAGGCGTTATATTTAGCCTCTCCGCGAATCTGGGGGGGTTCCTCATCCACTTAAGAGATACTACGATCTTCTCCGTGATAGTTGGAGCGAGGATTGCGCCATGAGATGATGGCCAACCGGGTTCAGGCAGATGGAACGTCTGTTTTGATGTGATAATCAAAGAGTTTGACTTCATCAAAATGGTATATGTACCTTGTATAGACAAAAAGGTTGTAGAGAGTAAGGTTGTCTTCCACGTATTGTACGTAGATGACATACTCTTGATAGGAAATGGTTTCCTATGCTACACTCGATCAAAGCTCCTCTTATCACGGGGATTCTCAATAGAAGATCTGGATGATATCTACTGCATCTTATTGATTATGATCTATGGTGATAGATCTAAGTGGATGTTGTGAGTGTCCCAAAATCCAGGTACATAAACACCATATTAAAAGGGTTTAGTATGGAAGATTCTAAGCGTGGTGGTTCGCCCACTTACTCATGGATCACTCTCTCCAATACTGATTTAGAGAAAGCTCGCGTGCAAGTGATATCCTATGCTTCGGCAGTAGACTCTATCAGAGTGTGCGATGTTATGTACCAGACTAGATGTACATGACTCACTAGGTGTAGTGATCAGGAATCAATCGGATCTTGGGAGAATCACTGGACAGCTGTAGAGGACATTCTTAAGTACTTGAAAAGCACTAAAAGAAAGTTCTTGGTTCCAGCTTCCAGAGTGATAAGTTCGACTGAGAGTCAGTCACAGGCATTGTCTTTACCCTCAGTGGAGGGACGGCATGTTGGAAGAGTTCCAAGCTAGATACCGTGACATACTAGACGATAAAGGCTGAATAAATTACTACCAACGATACTACTAAAGTGACTGTCTGGTCATTTCTTGTTCATGAGATGAACAAGGTTCCTACCATTGAGCGTCCAATAAGTATTATTGTGCCAACAATGGAGTTGTGGCTTAGGCCTAGGAACGCAGGTCCCATCAGCGTTCCAGACATATTCTAAGGCAAGTATCACCTGATCACGGAGATGGATGATTTCCTAGGGATCGAGGTAAGGAGAGTAGACACGAAGGATAACACAGCGGATCCACTCACAAAAGCCTTACCCTTAGAGATACTACTATGGGATGGTTGAGTATGTGATACTTCAACCACTGCTAGATTGTTTGGTATTGGATACTACAACAGATGGCCCTTGTGCAAGTGGCAGATTGTTAGTAATATGTATGCCCTAGAGGTCATTATTATGCATGCGATATATATTATAGTGGATGCTTGGACATATATAAGGAGGACTTTCTTGCTCGACATGATAGTATGCTATCTGGTTGCACATTATCTTAACATGTACACTTATTGTCTCTCTATTACATGTTGATAAAGTCCTTAGTGTAAGGATAGCTTAGTACCTTAGCAAGATTTTCGCAAGTATCAAACATGCTATATTAATATTTTTGGGGTGCTAAACAAACCAACCAAGTAATCGAACTAGAGAATTAAGGTTAACTTTGCATGTAAACAACTTTACATCTAAGAGAGAGAGATTAGAACCTTTGTAGTCCATTCCTTCTCTTCATAAGCTCCGAGTAGTAGTCCCTTCGTCACGATCCATGAACTCCCGGACTCTAGAGAGGCTCCACAAGTCGAATGATCAATGCTTGCTTGAAGACTTCAAAATCCAAGATGATCGACTTCGAGGAAACACGAACTCAAGCTATGACTTCACTAATTATGAATTAGTGAAGCTAACACACTAATCTATATGACTTGTATAGAAGAGGATGATGAAGTAGGAATTTTGCTCACTTTATTATTTAATTTCTCACTATTTTCTTCTTGATCTCAAAATCTAGAAAGCAAAATGAGAATGAGGAAGAAGAAGAAGAATGAATGAGAGTGAGGTTATAAATGCAACCATGGGTCAAGTATATCATCCTTAACCATTGTAGAGAGTTAACCATGGCTATGTGTCATGGTTGGGTTAGAAATATTTAAGGCAAAACAAAAAGGGTGGACTTGGTCAATGGTAACCTACAAGCTTCATGAAGCTTCATCCATGACCCATTTCCACAATTTGAATTACTTCGATATTTAAATCCAAACATTACATGTAGCATGGTATAATTCTCATACATACATGTTGCATGTATAACCTAGCATGCTATAATATTATATATCACATATATAATATTTATGTAATAAAAGAAAACAATACAATAAACATATATCACATATATGTTAAATGTATCATAAGTGAGAATAATAAATATATAAGTCAGCACATAATATATATATATATATATTTAATCGAATCAACACTTGATCCGATAACCCGGCTATATCATATATAACCGGCCGATATCACATATCGCGAGAATCGAGTATGGTATCATATACACGTATCAATCTCGATCCCGCACATATCACATACGTGCTCCTACTCCGTTTCACCTGAGCCAGAAAACCTCTATGTAGGACTCTAAATACTCGCCAATACGCCGGCAGTAAGTGATGATCATATCAAACACCCACAAGCTGCAAGCGGTCAGCTAAATGTAACAGCCGCCCGGGTATTGAGCAACTAGAAGATCAACAAGCAAGTCTATACATACTCCTACGAATCCAATCAGTAACACTACCATACAGTCCGGTCTCTTCGTTTGATATATCACATATACAGTCTAGGGGTGGTAAAACATCAGACCCTAATAACCGATAAGTAGTGTCGATATGAGGCTCATAACGGGTCGAGAAACTACTGATAACTCTTACCAGTAAATATCCATATCAGCCCTCACCAGGGACTTCCAGTTATAGCCAATCGAACACAGCGCAACATCAACCCCAAATACCTGGAGAGATGAAACCCCTCCTATCGCTCATTGCCTCCATGTGATTCGGGACTGTACCCAAAAGCCACCGTTTTGCATGTTCTCTTGAACGTGGTAAGATGGAAATCAAAGCACAGTGGGAATCACACAAGACTCTATGACGATCTCGGGTCTACAGACTAACCTGTACCAGTGTCACCGGAGAACTGCTATCTGACGATAGGTATAATACCATCTAGGAGTTCTCCGCGAGTCCGTTCAGTGTACTCAGTCTCCACTGAGCACCCGTACACCATCTTTGATGTCCAACACCAATGGATATGGGATCATCCATCGCCCATCATATGGGTCAAGATGCATGTACGCTAGTCTACTCTGGAGTATCGATGCCCTATCTCGATACACCCTCAACTAGGAACAGTTATAGGATGTACTCGTGGACTACCATGGCCCCACTAGTATGATCTCATCATAGTCCTAGTAGTCGAGTACAGATCCTAAGGGCTTTATCAACATGTGAGAGCAAGATAGTAAACTAATAGAAGTCAACATGTCTAGACAAAGTGAAACCAGACAGCATACTATCATGTCGAGCAAGAAAGTCCTCTCTATATATATCCAAGCATCCATTATAATATACATCATATGTACAACAATGGCCTCTAGGGCATATACATAACTAACAATCTCCCACTTGTACTAAGGCCAACTGTTGTAGTATCTCATACCCAACAACCCGAAGAGTCTCTCAAAATGTTTCTAGGGTATGGCCTTCATGAGTGGATCCGCGGTGTTGTCCTTCGTATCAACTCTCCTGACCTCGATCTCCCGGTGATCAACTATCTCCCGGATTAGGTGATACCGCCTCAGAATATGCCTAGATCTCTGATAGGACCTGGGTTCCTTGGCCAAAGCCACAGCTCCATTGTTATCACAATACAGAGGTATTGGATACTCAATGGACGGAACCACACCAAGTTCTGTGATGAACTTCTTTATCCAGACAGCCTCTTTGGCAGCATCATTGGCGGCGATGTATTCGGCCTCCATCGTCAAGTCTGCCACGATTTCCTGTTTGGAACTCTTCTAACAAACTGCCCTTCCATTTAGGGTAAAGACAAATCCCGAGTACGACTTAGAGTCGTCCTTATCACTTTGGAAGCTCGAATCGGTAAAGGACTCCACCTAGAGTTCTCCGTTACCATACACCAAGAACATCTCTTTAGTCCTTCTCAAGTACTTGAGAATGTTCTTTACAGCAGTCCAGTGATTCTCTCCAGGATCTACTTGATACCAACTCACTACACTTAGTAAGTATGCTACATCGGGTCTGGTACATAGCATCGCGTATATGATAGAGCCTACTGCCGAAGCATAGGGTATCCCTTGCATGCGAGCTCTCTCCAAATCAGTCTTAGGAGACATCTCTTTGGATAGAGTGAGTCCAGAGATCGTGGGTAAATTCCCACGCTTGGATTCTTCCATACTAAACCTCTTTAGTATGGTGTCAATGTACCTGGATTGGGACAATCCCAGTATCCGTCTAGATCTATCTTTATAGATCTTAATTCCCAAAATGCAGGAGGCATCACCTAGATCTTTCATTGAGAATCTTTGAGATAAGAAGAGCTTAACCGAGTGCAGCATAGGAACATCATTTCCTATCAAGAGTGTGTCATCCACGTACAATACGATGAAGACAACCTTACTCTCTGCCACCTTCTTGTATATACAAGGTTCATCTATGTTTTTGATGAAGTTAAACTTTTTGACTACCACATCAAAACAGATGTTCCAACTCCGCGATGCCTGCTTCAATCCGTAGATAGATTTAAGTAACTTGCACACCTTTCCGCTGCTCCCACTGTCTACAAAGCCTTCTGGCTGAGTCATATACACGCACTCTTCTAAATCATCATTTAGAAAGGCGGTCTTAACATCCATTTGCCAGATTTCGTAGTCATGGTCTGCAGCAATGGCAAGTAGGATCCGGATGGACTTAAGCATAGCCACTGGAGAAAAGATTTCGTCATAATCCACACCTGGTCGTTGACGAAAACCCTTTACAACAAGTCTAGCTTTGAAAGTCTCAACTTTTCCATCTACACCAAGTTTCTTCTTAAAGATCCATTTGCTCCCAATGGGTTTTACCCCTTCAGGAGCAACTTCCAAAGTCCATACTTTGTTGGTGTACATGGATTCCATCTCAGATCGCATTGCATCCAGCCATTTCACAGAGTCCCCACTCATGATGGCCTGCTCGAAACTAGTCGGGTCATCATCTTCCATGATACAATCCTCGCTCCCACCATCAATGAGAAAACCGTAGTATCTCTCAGGTGGATGAGGAACCCTACTAGATCGGCGGAGAGGCTGGGGTTCGTTGGGAACTACTGAATTCTCTGGTTCCATCAAATCCTCTGTTGCAGTTTGTGTAGCTGGAACTTTTTCCAGTTCTACCTCATTGCCACTAATTTCTTTAACAAGAAATTCCTTTTCTAAAAAGGTGGCATGCTGAGCAACAAACACTTTTTGCTCCTCACTGTGGTAGAAAAAATATCCATATGAATTCTTTGGATATCCCACAAACTTGCAGAGAACTGAACGTGTCTCGAGTTTGTCCGGATTTTGTCTTTTGACATAGGCCGGACAACCCCATATATTAACTCGTTTAAGATATGGTCTCTTCCCACTCCATATCTCATTTGGTGTGGTAGGTACAGATTTAGATGGAACTTGATTTAATAAGTATGCTGCTGTCTTAAGCGCATAACCCCAAAAGGAAATAGGCAACTCAGCGGAGCTCATCATAGAACGCACCATATCTAATAGGGTGTGATTCCTCTATTCGGATACACCGTTGTGCTGTGGTGTATATGGTGGAGTAAGCGGAGAGAGAATCCCATTCTCTTTTAAATAGTCCAGGAACTCATTGCCCAAGTATTCTCCTCTTCGATCAGATCGAAGGATTTTAATACTTTTACCCGTTTGGTTCTCTACTTCGTGTTTATATTCTTTGAATTTCTCAAAAGCTTCAGACATGTGTTTCAGCAGGAACACATGTCTGTATCTTGAGAGATCGTCAGTGGATGTAATGAAGTACGAAGAACCATTCCTGACATGTGTAGACATAGGACCGCATACATCACTATATATCAGTCCCAAGAAAACTGTAACTCTTTCTTCGTGTTGTAAGTCTACGGTAGAGCCCCGGCCAATAATCTGAGGCCAAATGCGGAACAAAAACTTTTACAATTGGCGCTATCGCATACTATAACCCGGATCTAGCCATTAACGCTAAACTAACAAACTGTAAAGAGGTAGAAAGGCTATACCGATCGATCTGTGTCCTTCGGTCTTTAGCCATCATTCCACGCTCCTCGCTGCAACTCCGATCTTCTCTATGAGGTGGCACCACGTCATCGAATCTTTATACAGGCTCCCGCCTCTATACCGAGGCAACTCGGATATCAAGTCTGCTAGAAGAGATGACCAAGATAAAGTAGAGAATGAGTGGAATACTTTTTCTCAATACACTCTTTGGTTCTCATCACATGAGAGGGTAAGAGTGGAGGTTGAAGAAGATGCTAAGGTTTGGAGAGTGTGAGCTCAAGAAATGAATCAAGTGAGAAAAAGAACCAAGCATAAAACTTGTGATCATTTTTCTTTTGTGAGTAGATATATATAAGGTTGTGTGTTGAAAAACAAAGAAAATATCTCATAAAAATATCTCCCAAAAACATCTCCACAAATCCTAAAATATCTACACCCAAAACAAAATATCATTAGTTCTATCATGACTCACTTAGTGACTTATTAGCATGAGTCACTAATGAACATGCTAGAAGAAATGTGTCACCATGAATGAGTCACACTTTCCAAATCCTATAATCATTTAAACCAAAATGATTAATCCAAAAAGAAATGCATCTTCTAAAGTATTCTCATAACGGATTACGAGAATACCCCTCACCTGTAAATACATACCTGTATCCGTATTCCGACCGAATACGAATACGATGAGACTAAAATATTCCGACTCAATATAATACTTGGATCCGGCTTAAACCAAAGCCCACCAGTATTATCTGTCCGAAATATGACACGTGCAAAAATGCACGTGCATGTTCAAACCCTGCCATAAAACCATACGGCCTCTACAACGTTTCGCCCGAACTTAGGAAACTATCTGTGGGGGACTCTAAAGACTCATCAATACCCTGGCAGTGGGTTTAACCACAAACATGTCAGCGGCACTAGCTGTGCGTAACGGCTGCCCATGTACTAACCGAAAGGGAAGCCGATGAGCGAACTCATCCTGGAACCCTACTGAGCCTATCAGTGACAATATCCGTACATTCCGGTCCGTTCGTCTATGAGCATCGCATATCTGGCCTAGGGGGCTGGTAACGTCAAACCCCCAATAGCTGTATAAGTCGTGTCGGAGGGTAGCCCTGAACACCCTGAGAAACTACTGGAATACCTACCAGTAATTCTCACCTGCCTTAGCCAAGGACTTGGTGTAATGGCTCTCCTAGACACAGCGCGATCTCACCCCCAAAACCGGGAGAGACGAATCCCCTGCCAATCCGCTCACTGCCTCTATGTGGCTCGGGACTGTACACAACTAAAACCTGTTTGCACGACTCCTTTGAGCCGTGGTAGGGTAGTAATCTAAGCACAGTGAAAACTCACACGAGACAAATGACGACCTCAGGTCGATGAACTAACCTGTACACATGTCACCAGGGAACTGCTATCTGACGCTAGGTATAATACCAACTAGCATGTTCCCGGCGAGTCCTGTCCAGTGCACTCATAACCCAATAAGCACCTGTATACATCTTAGGTGATCCAACTGACACCAATGGCTTGTGAGACTGGCCACCGCCCCTCGTCGGGGTCTCGACTGTATACACTAGTCTACTCTGGAGTATCGATGCCCTGTCTCAAAACTCCTACGACTAGGGACCACTTTTAAGGATGTGCTTATGGACTACCCAACTCTCACGTATATGATCGCCATCATACTGCTGGTAGTCAAGCAAGAATCCTAAGGGCTCTATCAATGTGTAATAGTGATCATGTCACCTAAAGCTGTACACGATGATAAAGGCGAACCAGATAGCATACTATCATCTCGAGTAAGACTGTCCTACCGGTATAGGTCCTCCTCAATCATTGCAATCACGTGCCTGCGATCCAATAATTGACTTTGAAGGCACTACGACCAACAATCTCCCACTTGCACTTAAGGCGAATTATTGCGATGTCGCATACTCACATCCCATGTGATACCGAACATCCAACTCCTCTACTAATCAGTTTCACAAAGCTCATTTGTAAAACTCTTATGTTCGTGAAATAGCCTCAATGAGTGGATCCGCCCTGATGTTTCTTTCTATGTTTCTCTTAATCTCAAGTTCGCGGAGAAAGCCATCTCCCGAATTGAGTAATACCTGTCTTAGAATATGTCTGGATATCTGATGGGACCTAGTTCATAAATGAACTCCAAATCCAAACTTCTTAGACTGTATCGTCAACTGAACCTAATCAGTATCCTGCACCATACCTCCCACAGTATCCTCTTGGACCACCTGTCCATAATACTGCCCCCTTCTTCAGAGGGAAAACTATAACTCTGACAATCACTCTGTCATCCAAGTCACCTTGGAAGCCTGGAATGATAACCGTCCCCCGAAGGAGGCTGCCGTCATCAAATCCGTAGAACATCCACTTATGTTCTAAAACTGCTTCCGTATGTTTCTCCAGGATTGGATTAATATAAACTTATTGCATCCAGTGCAAAAACAACATCTGGTATGGTACTTGATATCTCATGATCGACTCAATTGCCTAAACAAGTGATATGCCAATCATGCACGTCCCTCTCCCCTTTATTCTTTAAGACACCTTTGGAGAGGGAGACTCCATCACCTGCAGGTACACCACCATGCCGGAGTCGTCTATTCCAAATAATTTTAGAATACTGTCTAAGTACCCAGATTGGGAAACTACCCAAATCTAGATCTAAAACCATAGATCTAGTAACCAGAATGTCAGGTATTATATCCATATCCTTTGTGGAGAAACAACTGTGTGACAACCACAATATAACCGATCGTAGTATAGGAATTTTACTTCTTACTCTGTGTATTTCATCCAAATACCAGGACATTACACCCTACTACCTTCTTAACAGATCCATCCCCTATTCTGATGAAGTTAAACCCATGACTGTCACATCAAAAATAGATGATCTATCTCCGCTATATCTGCTCAAGTCTATAAATAGACATAAGCTACTTGCCCGCTATGCTTCCACTGCTCCCACTGACCACAACAACCCTCTGGCAGAATAATATATACGTGCACTTCTAAAACTAGTTTAGAACGACGCTATACTCATCCTCCTGCCGGGTCTCATAGTCTGGAACAACAGTAGTGTCAAGTCTGGGTAAACAAGAACCTCCCTGTCACCGTCCTTGAGCTTACCAAAGTACCTCTCGGGTGCCTGAGGTTACCCATCATATCTGCGGAGTGGCTAATGGAATGTCAAACCTGATTGGATCTTTAGGTCCTATTAAATTTTCCGTAATCGTTTGCAGTTCTGGAATCTCATCCAGTTCTACCATACTCCCACTACTGTTTTCTGAAAAAATCCATTTTACTAAAACTGTGGCGAGTCAAGAACAATATCACTATTGATCTTCCAGATGGTAGAATGTCAACCCTCGACATAGCCCGGGTCAACCCACAAACTTCCATTACAGAAACGTGCCTTGAGTTATCCAGAGTCTGGTTTTAAGTATAAGCCGGACAACTCCCCGTACCTTAACATCGTTAAGATATGAACCATTCTATATCCAATATAGAAACTTTGGCACTTATTTAATTGGAACGAGATTCAAATTATGCAGCTGTCTCCAGTGTATGTCAACTTAATGGAAAGAAGCTAATCAGCATTACTCAACTTAGGAGTCCATCCAATTATGAGTAACCTGAAAGAGAAACAAGTTTCTCAAAACCATTACTATCAACTGAATACCAATCACAAGTATATAAATCTTCGATCACCTTGAAGAATCCCGATACTTGCGACACCTGGTTCTCTACTTTATTCTTGTACCTATAACTTCTCAAAACTTAGACATTGTATTTCAACGAATCACTTGTCTAAAAACTAGAGAAGTCACGAGTAAACAGAACATAGTACGAGGACCAACCCCTTTGTCCTGATGGACACTGGACAACATACAATACTCTGTATAAGTCCGCTGAGTTGAATAACTCAAAACCTGTGCATCGTAGGTTGAAAACTGTACTTATGGTTAAGAACTACTCCGCTGTTCAATGCTCCTTACCCAATCGTTAACTGATATAGGTAAATGTCATGGACATAATTTCAAAAGTTATATCTCACTTTATAAAAATAAACGTACAGATATATCAGTTTTAAATTGGTGCACAACAACGGATACTCAAAACCAAATACTTGCCGTCCGGCAAAAACCCCGTCGATTTCCTCAAATATCACCAATTACAACGAATTCCGATATAATAAGGATGATCACCTAATTCCCAATAACTTGCTCACACTCATCATCTGTAAAACCATACAGATGTGAGAATCATAACCGGTAAATACATACCCTGGAGTAAGTATCTAACAGTTTTCCTTTAACAATGCATAGTGAAACTGAAACATGAAAATGTTTCGAAGGGGTATCCTGATATTCATAGTAATGCCTCTTCCATTATCCAATTCATGACTATAACCGTATATTTCTTTGCCATCTCTCCAAATCCCTTTATTTGTCTTTAGTCATTACCTTCTGTACACCATCGTTAGGCTAAATGGTTTTCTTCCTTCCCTACCATTCAGCACCAGCCTATGGTTTGGAAGAAGACTATCCAATAAGCGTAATAGGTGTATACCCCTAAACCAAGGAGTACTCGCAACCTGAGAGAAGGTGATGATAAAAGACAACTGAATAAAACCTTATTCTATTTCTCCTGAACCTGAATCCATCCTCGAATCTGGAACAACTTCCTTTGAGTTCGTATATAACCATACGATGGATTTATCCAATAGAAGTGGATGTCCGTAATAATATGGGGTGTTCTGGAGAAATGCAAAGGTGAAGTAGGAGTGGCGATGAACTACACGGTTTGGTCGTGAATGTTAGCAGTCGCAATTTACTTTGCCCTTTTCTAATCCCTTTATTTTGTCTTTACTTATTACCTTCTATACACCCTACTTAGGCTAGTTGGTTTTCTTCACTCCCTACCTTTCGGCACCTGCATATGGTTTGGAAGAAGACTATCCAATAAGCGTAATAGGTGTACTCTCCTTAACCAAGGAGCCCTCGCAACCTGAGAGAAGGTGATAATAAAAGACAACTGAATAAACCAATTCAATTTCTTCTGAACCTGGATCCATCCTCGAAGAAGTCCTTTCGAGTTCGTATATAACCATACGATGGATTTATCCAATGGAAGTGGATGTTCGTACTGATACGAGATGTTCTGGAGAAATTCAAAGGGTAAAAGAAGGAGCGGCAATGATATATGCAACACAGATAATCCAAAAGCCAGTGTTTTAAGAAAGTTCGGTGAACTTGGTCACTGAGTCATAGTCTAGGGTCGGTCAATGGTCGCCGCCAAAGAGAGAGAGAAAAGAAACACTCTGTGTGCACTCTAACCTAGATCAGAATAGTTATCACTTTATCTAATCATGAAACCTCCCACTGTACCGTCAAATTCTCCTCCAAACCTGAAAGAAGAATTAGTCGGGATCACCCGAAAAGTAAACCAACTCATCAGTGGGAATCGGGATCCAACTCTCATCGCATGATAACGTGAAGGAATCCACTCACGTTATCACACTCCAGAAGGTATGCACATGCCTGGCAAGTTTCAGTTTCTTTAGAAATTCCCGATATGGATTTATGCCCATGCTCTTATGACCCTGACGTTGGCCAAATGCCATAAGTCACATGTCAAGTTCTACCCATCATTATCTTGTTAATTTGAACCCACCCGTACATACCCCTGATGTTGGCCAAATGGTAAAACGACTGTCCCAAACCAACTCATCTATCTATGCAACAGATGAATACCCAGCAGCTACCAAACACTATGCCTTGGCGTTGGTCAAAATACATAGCTTGAATACTACTGAATACCCAACTGAAATGACGGAGGGCTACGGCTGCTTTTTGGCGAAAACCCTTTAACATAACGAACTTGATATCGCTGAAGGAACCTGATAGCTTTTTATAAAAAAATATAGTGGCGAAAACCTTTGCTAAAAAGGTCACTCCCGGTGAAGGGATCTCGGCTCTTTCCTCGTGGAATGAGGTGCAGGATATTCCAACTGAATACCGCGAAGCAAAGCAACAAGTAATCGACTATAGTGAATTTATTACCCTGACGCAAACTTCTGCCCAAGGGGTCACTCCCGGTGAAGGGATCTCGGCCCTTGCCTCGTTGAATAAGGTGCAGGATATTCCAACTGAATACCGCTGTGCAAAACAAAAGAAAACATCTTTGTAATAACACCTTTTGAAAACTGTTCCAACAACATCAAACAGGTTTGTTTTCCTTGCATTGATCAAAATCAACGCAGTCCCATCAATTAATCACACCAGAAAAGAACGAAAATAAAATGTACGTATATGCCATCCGCATTCGTCACTAGGTCACGTCATCACCCGTTAGGTTACTTAACAAACGACAGAGCGGGGACTGGACAAGCGCGGGTGCAAAACATATACAACATCTACTAGTATATATACCAATATACAATAATCGCTCCAGGCATGATAAATGCAACATTACAAAAAAGTAATAAGCATCACAGAACAATACAGATAATCTGGGATCCCCGGGTTTCACAGAGCCGCAACTGAAACCCGACGTTCCCCTGGTCATGTGGATAGCCTGTGCAATGAAACCTAGACCCTTATGAGTGCGGCAAGTTACCCGCCAAAACCTGAAGCGAGGCAGCCCCCTACAGCAAAGTGAATGGACCACCCAGCACTTCACGGAATCCGGTAACTTGGGCACTCCATCTTGGGTCAACCTGTACCCCCTACGAGTGCGGCAAATAGTCTGCCAATTCTAGAGTGAGGCCCCCTTCCTCTCAAAGCCATGAGATGCGGACCCGTTGCCCTCTAGAACCCGGCTATCCGTGCACTCCGTTGCGGGGTAAACCTAGTACAGAAATGAAAATATATACAACGGGTATATCGACCTCAACCCGGTCGTGCCCCAAAAGAATAATATACAAACAGGCAGTGACGGCAGTCCACATGTTGGACGCTTGCCCCGCAATATCAAATGTACAAATAAATCCAAACTGCACTACCATTGCACACAGCTATCCACCACGACAAACCCCCAACATCACAGCACAACACAGAACATCAACGAGAATGTCACGGTCGCAAACCCGTCTAAAAGGACTATAGCAATTAGACACGATTTACCGCTCGAATGACATTCACGGTCGGAGATATAAGGTAAGTACTGTAAACTAATACATTTAAAATTTCGATTGACAAAACTTCCCGAAGTGGGCCCCAAGTACATCTCCAGTACTCAAACAAAATCTGGGCCCAAACAAAATATTCCAGAAACCACAATTCCACATGAAAGACACCCAGAAGAAAAATGGTGCACTGAAGCCTCAAAACGGCGGCGAAACCGCGACCAATACAAGGCTTGTGCGGCGGTTCCACGGCGGTCTTGAAGGTTCAGTCGACCAAATTTCTTCCAGAGTCTTAAAAAAGCCTGCACGATTTTCTGAGATGCTCAAAATAATTTTTAAACGACAAAACAAATTCGACAGAAACTTTAATTTTGGAATCGCGGTTTTGGAAATTTCGTTCGATCGATATTTTAAACACGTTAGAACAAGCTAGTAAAGGTTAATGACGTGGCTCTGATACCATGTAAGTCTACGGTAGCGCCCCGGCCAATAATCTGAGGTCAAACGCGGAACAAAAACTTTTACAATTGGCGCTATCGCATACTATAACCCAGATCTTGCTATTAATGCTAAACTAACAAACTGTAAAGAGGTAGAAAGGCTATACCGATCGATCCGTGTCCTTCGGTCTTTAGCCATCATCCCACGCTCCTCGCTGCGACTCCGATCTTCTATACGAGGTGGCACCACGTCATCGATTCTTTATACGGGCTCCCGCCTCTATACCGAGGCAACTCGGACATCAAGTCTGCTAAAAGAGATGACCAAGATGAAGTAGAGAATGAGTGGAATACTTTGTCTCAATACACTCTTTGGTTCTCATCACATGAGAGGGTAAGAGTGGAGGTTGAAGAAGATGCTAAGGTTTGGAGAGTGTGAGCTCAAGAAATGAATCAAGTGAGCAAAAGAACCAAGCATAAAACTTGTGATCATTTTTCTTTTGTGAGTAGATATATATAAGGTTGTGTGTTGAAAAACAAAGAAAATATTTCATTAAAATCTCCCAAAAATATCTCCACAAACCCTAAAATATCTACACCCAAAACAAAACATCATTAATTCTATCATGACTCACTTAGTGACTCATTAGTATGAGTCACTAATGAACATGCTAGAAGAAATGTGTCACCATGAATGAGTCACACTTTCCAAATCCTATAATCATTTAAACCAAAATGATTAACCCAAAAAGAAATGTATCTTCTAAAGTATTCTCGTAACGGATTACGAGAATACCCCTCACCTGTAAATACATACCTGTATCCGTATTCCGACCGAATACGAATACGATAAGACTAAAATATTCTGACTCAATATAATACTTAGATCCGGCTTAAACCAAAGACCACCAGTATTATCTGTCAAAAATATGACACGTGCAAAAATGCATGTGCATGTTCAAACCCTGCCATAAAACCATACGGCCTCTACAACGTTTCGCCCGAACTTGGGAAACTATCTGTGGGGGACTCTAAAGACTCGTCAATACCCTGGCAGTGGATTTAACCACAAGCACGTCAGCGGCACTAGCTGTGCGTAACGGCTGCCCATGTACTGACCGAAAGGGAAGCCGATGAGCGAACTCATCCTGGAACCCTACTGAGCCTATCAGTAACAATATCCGTACAGTCCGGTCCGTTCGTCTATGAGCATCGCATATCTGGCCTAGGGGGCTGGTAACGTCAGACCCCCAATAGCTGTACAAGTCGTGTCGGAGGGTAGCCCTGAACACCCTGAGAAACTACTGGAATACCTACTAGTAATTCTCACCTGCCTTGGCCAAGGACTTGGTGTAATGTCTCTCCTGGACACAGCGCGATCTTACCCCCAATACCGGAAGAGACGAATCCCCTGCCGATCTGCTCACTGCCTCTATGTGGCTCGGGATTGTACCCAACTAAAACCTGTTTGTACGACTCCTTTGAGCCATGGTAGGGTAGTAATCTAAGCACAGTGGGAACTCACACGAGATAAATGACGACCTCAGGTCGATGAACTAACCTGTACACATGTCACCAGGGAACTGCTATCTGACGCTAGGTATAATACCAACTAGCATATTCCCGGCGAGTTCTGTCCGGTGCACTCATAACCCAATGAGCACCTGTATACATCTTAAGTGATCCAACTGACACCAATGGCTTATGAGACCGGCCACCGCCCCTCGTCGGGGTCTCGACTGTATACACTAGTCTACTCTGGAGTATCGATGCCCTGTCTCGAAATTCCTACGACTAAGGACCACTTTTAAGGATGTGCTTATAGACTACCCAACTCTCACGTATATGATCGCCATCATACTGCTGGTAGTCAAGCAAGAATCTTAAAGGCTCTATCAATGTGTAATAGTGATCATGTCACCTAAATCTGTACACGATGATAAAGACAACCAGATAGCATACTATCATCTCGAGTAAGACTGTCCTACCGGTATAGGTCCTCCTCAATTATTGCAATCACGTGCCTGCGATCCAATAATTGACTTTGAGGGCACTACGACCAACACGTGTCCACTAAACGGAGTTTTGGTCATTTTGCCTTTGAGACATGAATGGGAAGTTTCATAAGATTATAATTCGAACACATTTAAATAACCATCTTTATGTAACTTAGCAAGTCGCGTCGCATTGATATGAACAAATCTACAATGCCACAAGAAGGATTCGTTCATTTCTGAACTTTTCCTCTTATGTGCGTTCTGTATATTAAGAACTGTGTTTTGATTTAGAACGTATATGCCATTATGTAACGAGCCCGATCCAATCAACTTTTGATTCAGGAAGATATTCATAACATTTTACTGAACTACAAAATTATATCCTTCTTTGCTTAATAAAGAAACTGATATAACATTGCATATCAGGGTCGGTATGTAATAGCATTCGTTCAGAATCAATGTATTGCCATTTGGTAATACAAGGTGATATTCGCCAACTGCTTTGGCTGCAACATCTACACCATTCCCTACTCTTACGGAATGATCACCCATTCCCAGTTCCATACCTTTCCATAGCCTATATAACATATTACATATGTGGAATCCTGATCCGGTATCTAATACCCAAGACGTAGAGTGAACTGAGAAACAGTTCTCGATAACTAACACACCCGAAGAAGATGCATCAGCATGCTTATTCTTCGTTTGGGCGGCGTGAGTATCCGGATATGTCTCTATTCCCTGCTCAGTCTTATTACATTTATAAGAAAAAACGGGACCAACGTTCCCCTGCTCAGTATAATAAGCGGGTTCGGTCAATACATCCATATTAATATCTTGATTAAGGCCTGACATGGTCGCTACCTGGAGAGAGAGAGAAGAAAAACACTTTAGCGTTATTATCTTTTCTAATCAGGATGGCTCCCACTGTTTTAATCAAATCTTCCTTCAAATCCTAAATGGTAAGATTAACCGGAATTAATTACACCTTACAAGTTCATCAATCTTTCAGCCAGATCAGTGTTGGTACTTTGAGGGAGGTTCCCCGTGCTTTCGCACGGACCTAATTAGAATAAACCTCGTTTTCCCAGAGGCATAACCCCGTTAACACCTTTCTAGACACCTACTTGATCGGCTAATTATCATGTGTAAAACACTCCCAGGAGTAACTCTTACTCGCAGTGGGTATCGGGATCCATCTATCTCATAAAAGGTATGCAATCTCATTGCAAATTTCAACACTTGAAATTCCCGATAATTATTCTTGCCCCTAGCGATCTATGACCTTGAAAAGGTCAACAAACCATAAATCGCAAGTCAAGTTCAACCCGTCATTTCCCGATTGAATTAAACCCATCCGTACGACCCTTGACAAGGTCAACAAGGCCGTACGACTACCCTAATCCAATCGCATCTCATGCTTTAGCAGATAAATACTAATTAGCTACCGTACACTACGCCTTGACAAGGTCAACAAACGCAGCACAAATACCAAGTAAGACTTATCTGAAATGATGGAGGGCTTGTTCACACCATAATATTGCATTATTATATTCCCCATTCTTATTCTTTTTATAAATAAATAGGTGCTTTTGACGCATGTCTGCTACATATTACAAGTTACAGGTTCTTGGACAGAAAACAGTGAAAATGATGAAAAGACGATGCAAAAGTGGACTTTGACCAACAAACAGAAGACTCTTGATCAAGCCTACATCGAAGGACAGTTCACAATTAACAAGGCAACGCAAGGTCCAAAATTACAAAGCGAACGGTTAAAAACCCACTGCAAATTGTTCACTGGAGATCTGGAACCAATGTAGAAGCCCAATTGATAAAAGAACCACAGAATATTAAAGCCCAGAAAGCCCAAAACAATACCTGAAATTTTCAGCGCTCAAGACGACCAAAGGGCCGCGGAACCGCGGCCCAAGCCCACCAATGCCACGGTTCCGCGGCCATCATGTGCCCGGGCTTCGCGAATTTTTTACAGAAACTTGAGACGGCGCTGAATAGTTGACTAGGTCTTTTCTTAGGGGTATTTTCGTAAATGCAGATATGCGAATCAAATATAACCTAGGGTTTCCTATTCTCTATAAATAGGAACTCTAAATTATTGTAAACCTTATGCCTCCTTTTAATAATAAATTCCAGAATTCTTTTGGAGAGCATCGGTGCCTCTTTTCAATTCATAAATTCAGATCTGACAACCTGCGTTGATGTTTGGAGAGAGCCATCTGTAAGTACTTTTATTTAATTGCTCTAGTTTAGATTTTAATTCTTTGCCCTAGGTAGATTTAATTCCTTGCTGTAGATAATTGTTTAGAGTTAGCTTTGGGGAAGGCTTTTGAAAGATGAGATCTCTCATCCCTTTCTTACCCATCATATATTTTCAATAGGACTCCATGCATACATACGCGCACACCGCGCCCTACGGCATCCTACCCCTCGAGGTAACGGTGACACCGTACTATAAAGGCCCGGTTGCACGCGTTTTCCATGGAGGTTAGGGTAAGGATCTCTAAAGGAAGGACAAGAACCTAGAGGAAGGAACACCTTCCCGAATGGATCTAATCCCCTTTATTGATAATTACCATAACTCTTCATAGATCTTCATTCGGGTATAGAAAGCGTTGAGATTTACTTGCATTTCCAAACCATCCCTAAACCTAACCCTAACAAGATTAGATCTAGATAATCATAGATAGATAGATTTAGATTTTAGATTTAATAATCAATCCGAACACCCTTCGGAATTAGGTCGGTAGCGCGATTAGGAGATTCACAACATTCCTGTGGACCGACCCGTACTCACCGGCTAGCTGCAAAGCGACGCCGTTCTTGATTGCGGTAATAGATAGTTTTTGAGATCAAATCAAATGGCGCCGTTGCCGGGGATGGCGTGTCATTTCCTTTTTGCAATTTTGGGTTAATCTTAAATTAAAAAAAAATCATAAAAATCTAAAAAATCCAAAAATTATAAAAATATATCAATTGTTATTTTTTGGAAAGGGTACTTTGTTGTGTGAATCTTGCAGGAACAAACTTGGATCTGGAAATTTACAGAAAGACAAACAGAAAACAAAATATCAAAACAGAAGGGGACTACGAAATCAGAGCAGCAGAATATTTTCAGAAACACGACTCCTCTAACTTGCCGCGCTTCCACGGTCGAAACCAGACTTAGACCGCGGAAACGCGGCCATCTTGCTGACTCAGAGCCGCACAAAAATTTTGGGGACTCGTGCTAACCATCCCGCGACGAAAACGCGGCAGGAACGCATTTATACCGCGGAAAGGCGGCTCTATGGTGGCATCATCTCGTGGAATTTCCTCTGTAAGACCCTCTGTTCTTTTTCTGAAAATCTTGATATATCTTTTCTGTGAATTGCCTGCAGAATTTCTTGCGCTTTAAAAATATATTCCCTTCCAAATAACGATCTTGTGCAGGATTTTTGCGCCGCGCTTAAAATATAAATTGATTGCAAGTAATATTTTTCTGTTGCATATCTTTTATCAACAATCTTTTTGCAACAATTTCCAATTAAAGAGAAAATGAATTTAAAAAAAAGGAAAATTTTTATTAGAAAACTTGCAAACTTTTGTCGCAAATAAATCCTTGCACCACCACCACCCAACTTTCTTTCTCTCACCCTTTCTTCTTACAACATGGGTACCCCACATAATAAATCACTATCTGAACTTTGGTATCCCGAACCTAATTTTGCGTCATACGTCAATTTATTCGGTCAATTTAAAGACGATCCTTCCTTGCCTAAAAAATATTTGAAAGATCAAATAGAGGCATCTAGGAGAAACAGTTTGACTTTTCAACCCACTTTGTGTCAACCAAGTCAACCTTTACCACCTCCATATGTTGATACCACTTTTTCAAGTCCTTCTGTCACTCCTAAGCCAATGTCCATTGCTGAGCATATTGCTCAATCTCGCAGCCGATCTTTCACCCCTCTCCACTCATCTAGTTCTAAGGATCAACAAGTCCATTCACCTTTTTATCCACATGTTGACCCTACCCCTGTCCAACAACCCACTTCCTACCAGTCCTACCCGACTTTCCCACCGTCACTAGACACTGCTTCTACACAGCCTGTTGGGAGTTTTGCATATCCACACGATCTCGAACCTTTTACCGAAACCCCCTTACCAACCAAGTCTAGTTTGGAAGAGTCGTTGGAGGCGTACATTGCAGCAACAAACAAAATGGTTAGGAATGTGGAAGCGTCCATGGCCGCCCTTATGCAACCTAGTGAACCGGTAGCTAGTTTCCCGCTAGCTCTAAATTTTTCAATGTATAAAGAGGTAGTTGGACAGAGTGAGAATGTGAGAGGATTTCCAAATCAAACCTACCCATACCCAACTGAATCCAACAACTCCAATTTTCAAACATGTGTCCAAAATGATGAGTTGTGTGACTTTGTAGTGTTTGATTTACCAAATTGTGAAGAACCCCTTTCGAGTGAAACCACACCTAATCCGTTTGACCTTTACACCTCCACTCTAGAACCTAAATCGATAAATATCCATGTTTTTGATGAGGTGTCAGAAAATATTGATTTTCACTTGATTGAGGATATAGACGCCGGGAATATTTCGGATGATGAATCTGTAGATTTGATTGAAATTTTATGTTCAACTCATCATCCCGAGTCATTAAATGTTTCTCCCGAATCTCATATCCGTCTTGATTTTGATGATAATGGCATGGATGAGTTAAATATGGAGGAGAATTATAAGGATAGTATTGAGGAGAGTTTTGAGGATCATATTGAGGTTGAACCATTTTTGTTTGATGTGTCTGATTTTCCAATTCATCCTCCTGAACCTTTGACTGTTATATCACCCTCCCTCCTTTACATCGTTCCGACCACGCTTGACGACTGTGAGCTTGAAAACTTTTCCTTTGAATCTGACACAGTTCTCACAGACGAGTGTTTCACTTTTTCGGACGATGTTGATGTCTCCCCGCCCGAGTTTGAGTCCTTTACATTTTCAATTGAGTTAGTTGAACCATCAGACTCGGTTGCTTACAGTAGTTTCGAACCATTGATGGAATCTTTTAAGTTCGAGACAATTTACTACGGTGAGAATGAGACTATCCCTAATCCACTCCATTTCGTCCTTCCTATCGTTCCGACCGTACAAGAGACCGTTACGCTTATATCTCTAATACCAAGTTCAGTGTACCCATGTTTTCTTACGAATCTTGAGGGATTTGATCCCATTTCTCAACGGGTTGATAGGTTAGCGCAATCGCTTTTAACACATCGGTCATCACATATTGCGCTAATTTATTCACTCGAGTTACACCCTCAAGATCGCGTGACCCTTCTTTCTCCTTTCCGCCATTCTTCTCCTCCACCGAGACCGTATTCTACCTTTCTTCCCACACGGTCTCGTGTGTTTCTCATTTCTTTCATCTACACCCCATTATTTCACCAACTCGACCATTACCACGATAAGATTTTTGAATGGTTGGTGCTAACATTTGGCTTGTATAAGGCCAAGCTTAAGTTTGGGGGGAACCTTGTTGTATATATGTATATATATTTTTGTTTTCTTTTTCTATAAAAAATAAAAACATAAAAAAAAATTCAAAACATTAAAAAATATAAAAAAATTTAAATAAACAGGGGAGTGCCGGCATTTTGACCCTCTTGGTATAGCATGACAGTGAGGACACTGTCAAGTTTAAGTTTGGGGGTATGCTCGGTAAGTCTTCTTCCTTCGCATTTATTTGTACATATTTTTGCATTTGCATACTTATTTGAAAACCCATAAAAATTGAAAATTTAAAAAAAAAATATAAAAATTAATGTATTCAATTTTGGCCTTATTTGACTTAAGTTTGACAAATAGGTTAACTGGTTAGGAACAACTAGATCTTAGACTTAGTAAATTAAAAACCCTAAAAATAAACTTTCTTAAAGTTTAATGGTAGAAACTATATACCTTTGTAGTTTATTTAGAAATAGGCAAATTTTGGGTTCACTTTTTGGGCTAAGTCGAAATAAAGGAAGAGTATTAAAGTATAAGTTTGAAAAATAATTCCCAGCTTAAGTCTGAATTCTGAAAATGTATACCCTACAAATTGCACAATCACGCACCTTGAAACTTGGAATAGTAGAGGAGACCTTGAAATGCTCTTGTCTAAAGTCCTTAGTACAATGAAAATAAAATGAAAAAAAATATAAAAGTGTGAATAAAGAAAAAAAATGAACACTGGATTTTGTGATTACTTAAGGCTGCAAAAATAGAAAAATATTTAGCGAGGGTGCTTCATCACCTAGTGACTTAGACCAACTGGTTTGGGAGTCACAGTTAAAGCCTTGGGTGTTACAAAACTAGGAATTACGCTTTAATGTGCAAACGCATTTTGTAATCGGTCGTTGGTACCTCAAGAAGTATTAACGGTCGCATGAAGAATGTGTAAGCAAAATTCATTTAAAAATTCACCAATTAATAAGTACTTTGGACAACGGACAAGGGTATGATTGCTTGATTTGAATTTCCAAGTGTAGGGGTGATTTATACACACACGTGGGGATATGTGATTAGATTTAGATAAGAGAGAGGAATGAAGAATAGAACTTGTATCTTTAATAGAGTTGATAAAAATTCCTAAGTGGAGATGGAACCTTAAAAGGAAAACTTAAGAAATGCCGAAAGCTAAGTAAGTCTATAGAACATATATAATCTTAAGTTAGATGATGAGGAAGTGTGAAGAATATGGGTGGATAATTTACGAGTCAACGATAATAGAATTCCTTGTTAGAAAACCTAGGTGGAGAATTAAAGTCGAGAAGCCGAATTGATAGGATTTTGTGGGTAGTATCCGCTGAAAACCCTCAGGAGACAACACTCCTCCTACTAGGGACACCTAGAGGTTTAACGGCTTGTTGCACGAGCTCAGCGCAATCGCGACTCCCTGCGAAAGTGTGGTTAGCTTTTTTATAGAGAATAAAAAATAAGTTTGCTTGAGGACGAGCAAAAGATAAGTTTGGGGGTATTTGTTCACACCATAATATTGCATTATTATATTCCCCATTCTTATTCTTTTTATAAATAAACAGGTGCTTTTGACGCATGTCTGCTACATGTTACGGGTTACAGGTTCTTGGACAGAAAACAGTGAAAATGATGAAAAGACGATGCAAAAGTGGACTTTGACCAACAAACAGAAGACTCTTGATCAAGCCTACATCGAAGGACAGTTCACAATTAACAAGGCAACGCAAGGTCCAAAATTACAAAGCGAACGGTTAAAAACCCACTGCAAATTGTTCACTGGAGATCTGGAACCAATGTAGAAGCCCAATTGATAAAAGAACCACAGAATATTAAAGCCCAGAAAGCCCAAAACAATACCTGAAATTTTCAGCGCTCAAGACGACCAAAGGGCCGCGGAACCGCGGCCCAAGCCCACCAATGCCGCGGTTCCGCGGCCATCATGTACACGGGCTTCACGAATTTTTTACAGAAACTTGAGACGGCGCTGAATAGTTGACTAGGTCTTTTCTTAGGGGTATTTTCGTAAATGCAGATATGCGAATCAAATATAACCTAGGGTTTCCTATTCTCTATAAATAGGAACTCTAAATTATTGTAGACCTTATGCCTCCTTTTAATAATAAATTCCAGAATTCTTTTGGAGAGCATCGGTGCCTCTTTTCAATTCATAAATTCAGATCTGACAACCTGCGTTGATGTTTGGAGAGAGCCATCTGTAAGTCCTTTTATTTAATTGCTCTAGTTTAGATTTTAATTCGTTGCCCTAGGTAGATTTAATTCCTTGCCGTAGATAATTATTTAGAGTTAGCTTTGGGGAAGGCTTTTGAGAGATGAGATCTCTCATCCCTTTCTTACCCATCATATATTTTCAATAGGACTCCATGCATACATACGCGCACACCGCGCCCTACGGCATCCTACCCCTCGAGGTAACGGTGACACCGTAGTATAAAGGCCCGGTTGCGCGCGTTTTCCATGGAGGTTAGGGTAAGGATCTCGAAAGGAAGGACAAGAACCTAGAGGAAGGAACACCTTCCCGAATGGATCTAATCCCCTTTATTGATAATTACCATAACTCCTCATAGATCTTCATTCGGGTATAGAAAGCGTTGAGATTTACTTGTATTTCCAAACCATCCCTAAACCTAACCCTAACATGACTAGATCTAGATAATCTTAGATAGATAGATTTAGATTTTAGATTTAATAATCAATCCGAACACCCTTCGGAATTAGCTCGTTAGCGCGATTAGGAGATTCACAACATCCTTGTGGACCGACCCGTACTCACCGGCTAGCTGCAAAGCGACGCCGTTCTTGATTGCGGTAATAGATAGTTTTTTAGATCAAATCAGGGCTACGACAGGTTTTTATGAAAAAGCTTTTGCGTAATGAACTCGATATCGTTGTAGAAACAAGTGATTTTGAAAAGGAGTGTTTTTTAGGCTTTTACTAGCTCCGCTAAAGAGGTCATTTCCAGTGAAGGGATCTCAGCTCTTTCCTTATCGAATAAGGTGCTGGATATTCTACAAGGAATACCGCTATGCAAAGCAAGAACTGTAGAAGCAATCAAAAACTAAACCGTGAGTTTGTAGTATCTGCCAGTTTTGCTAAAGAGGTCACTCCCGGTGAAGGGATCTCGACTCTTTTCTTATCGAATAAGGTGCTGAATATTCTACAAGGAATACCGCTATGCGAAGTAAAAACTAGAGCTACCCTTTTTGAAAATTTGATTCTACAACATATTTTAGGTTTCTTTTCTTTTCATTAATCACATTAATGAATCCCATCATTTATGCTTCTTAAGCATCACAGAAGAAACGAAAGCAGTAATATTTATATATCAACACACATATATATAGTATAAGCAATCGTCTCAGGCAGTAATATGATCTCATCACAGAACATTGTAGCAGAAGTCAACATATGAAATATTGGATATACTAGGACGTCCGTGTTTTATTTTGAGCCAGTAAAAACGCGGATTCCATGGTCGTAATGAATAGCCAAACCCACATCCCTAAACCCCTACGGGAGCGGCAAGCAACCCTACCAATTCTAGAGTTAGGAGACCCGACTCGACTCCTCGAGTTGGTCTCCCACTGGACACTAGAACCCGGTTACTTATGCTCCTCACCTTGGGTCTATCCTAATGCGGAAAAGTAAATAATATACAACAATGGTGACATCATCCTCAACCCGGAAGTGCCCCAATAAAAGAATATTACATACAATGAATTTACATGAATGAAAATAAAAACGCTCATCTCACATAAAACCCCCGGCTATTCAATACACGACGATCCAATATAACATATCACAGCAACATATAATTATCACAGATAACTAGGCGAAGTTAGATAATTCGACAGATTGAACGAATTCCCAAAAAATTCCCAGAGAGCTCAACACTTAAGCACAGTTAAAATTAACCAGAGACATACCACAGTACCTATGGACCAACAGCTGAAGAGCCGATCCAAGCTTCTCAAGTGGCGCCGCGGATTCGCCGCCAAAAACAGGTTTTGGCCACGGATCCGCGGTCACTTAAACGAGTTAGGGTTTCGTTCTTCAGGTGTGTCCATAGAATTCACTGCATGATTTTCTGAGTATTTTTAACATGAAAAATTTCAGCTTTTTGAAAAATTTCCAGAAAGTGAGAAATTTAGGGTTTTCGGAGTTCGATAGGACTTCTAATTTCATCTAGAAAACGCTTAATACTCTAGCTTGGCTCTGATACCACTGTACTGATAGCTTAGCACCTTAGTAAGGTTTTGGCAAGCATCAAACATGCTATATTAATATTTTTGGGGTGCTAAACAAACCAACCAAGTAATCGAACTAGAGAATTAGGATTAACTTTGCATGTAAACAACTTTACATCTAAGAGAGAGGGATTAAAACCTTTGTAGTCCGTTGCTTCGCTTCATAAGCTCCGAGTAGTAGTCCCTTCGCCACGATCCATGAACTCCCGGACTCTAGAGAGGCTCCACAAGTTGAATGATCCATGCTTTCTTGAAGACTTCGAAATCCAAGATGATCTATTTCGAGGAAACACGAACTCAAGGTATGACTTCACTAATTATGAATTAATGAAGCTAACACACTAATCTATATGGCTAGTATAGAAAAGGATGATGAAGTAGGAATTTTTCTCACTTTATTATTTAATTTCTCACTATTTTCTTCTTGATCTCAAAAACTAGAAAGCAAAATGAGAATGAGGAAGAAGAAGAAGAATGAATGAGAGTGAGGTTAGAAATGCAACCATGGGTCAAGTATATCATCCTTAACCATTGTAAAGAGTCAACCATGACTATGTGTCATGGTTGGGTTAGAAATATCTAGGGCAAAACAAAAAGGGTGGACTTGGTCAATGGTAATCTACAAGCTTCATGAAGCTTCATCCATGACTCATTTCCACAATTTGAATTACTTAGATATTTAAACCCAAACATTACATATAACATGGTATAATTCTCATACATACATGTTGCATGTATAAGCTAGCATGCTACAATATTATATATTACATATATAATATTTATGTAACAAAAGAAAACAATACAATAAACATATATCACATAAATGTTAAATGTATCATAAGTGAGAATAATAAATATATAAGCGAGCACATAATATACATACATACATACATACATACATACATATATATATACATACATATATATATATATATATATATTATATTTAATCGAATCAACACTTGATTCGATAACCCGGCTATATCATATATAACCGGCCGATATCACATATCACGAGAATCGAGTACGGTATCAAATACACGTATCAATCTCGATCCCGCACATATCACATACGTGCTCCTACTCCGTTTCGCCTAAGCCAGAAAACCTCTATGTAGGACTCTAAAGACTCGTCAATACACTGGCAGTAAGTGATGATCATATCAAACACCCACAAACTGCAAGCGGTCAGCTAAACATAACAGCCACCCGGGTATTGAGCGACCAGAAGATCAACAAGCAAGCCTGTATATACTCCTGCGAATCCAATCAGTAACACTACCATACAGTCCGGTCTCTTCGTCTAATATGTCGCATATTCAGTCTAGGGGTGGTAAAACGTCAGACCCCAATAACCAATAAGTCGTGTCGATATGAGGCTCATAACGGGTCGAGAAACTACTGATAACTCTTACCAGTAAATCTCCATATCAGCACTGGCCAGGGACTTCCAGTTATAGCCAATCGAACACAGCGCAACATCAACCCCAAATACCTGGAGAGACGAAACCCCTCCTATCGCTCATTGCCTCCATGTGATTCGGGACTGTACCCAAAAACCACCGTTTTGCACGTTCTCTTGAACGTGGTAAGGTGGAAATCAAAGCACAGTGGGAATCACACAAGACTCTATGACGATCTCAGGTCTACAGACTAACCTGTACCAGTGTCACCGGAGAACTGCTATCTGACGATAGATATAATACCATCTAGGAGTTCTCAGCGAGTCCGTTCAGTGTACCCAGTCTTCACTGAGCACCCGTACACCATCTTTGATGTCCAACACCAATGGATATGGGATCATCCATCACCCATCATATGGGTCAAGATGAGTGTACGCTAGTCTACTCTGGAGTATCGATGCCCTATCTCGATACACCCTCAATTAGGAACAATTATAGGATGTACTCGTGGACTACTATGACCCCACTAGTATGATCTCATCATAGTCCTAGTAGTCGAGTATAGATCCTAAGGGCTTTATCAACATGTGAGAGCAAGACAGTAAAATAATACAAGTCAACATGTTTAGACAAAGTGAAACCAGATAGCATACTATCATGTCGAGCAAGAAAGTCCTCTCTATATATATCCAAGCATCCATTATAATATACATCATATGTACAACAATGGCCTCTAAGGCATATACATGACTAACACTTAGGATGAGTACTTGACTACTAGGATTATAACGCAGATCATACTAGTAGGGACAGGGTAGTCGATAAGTACATCCTTCAAATGTTCCTAGTCTTGGGAGTATCGAGACAGGGTATCGATACTCCAGATTAGACTAGCGTATGCGCTTCTTGACCCATATGATGGGCGATAGATGATCCCATATCCATTGGTATTTGACATCAGAGAAGGTATGCGGGTGCTCAGTAGAGACTGGATACACTGGACGGACTCGCCGAGAACTCCTAGATGGTATTATACCTATTGTCGGATAGCGGTTCTCTGGTGACACTGGTACAGGTTAGTCTGTAGACCCGAGATCGTCATAGAGACTTGTATGATTCACACTGTGTTTTGATTTCCACCATACCACGGTCAAGAGATCGTGCAAAACGGTGGCTTTTGGGTACAGTCCCGAGTCATATGGAGGCAATGAGCGATAGGAGGGGTTTCGTCTCTCCTGGTATTGGGAGTTGATGTTGCGCTATGCTCGATTGGCCATAACAGGAAATCCCTGGTCAGGGTTGCTGAGATTTACTGGTAAGTGTTATCAGTAGTTTCTTGAACCGTTATGGACCTTGCATCGACATGACTTATCAGGCTATTGGGGTCTGACGTTATACCACCCCCAGGCTGTGATATGCAACATATCAGACGAAGAGACCGGACTGTACGGTAGTGTTACTGATTGGATTCGCAGGAGTTATAGCAGGCTTGCTTATTGATCTTCTGATCGCTCAATACCCGGGTGGCCGTTACGTTTAGCAGACCGCTTGCGGCTTGTGGGTGTTTGATATGATCATCACCTACTGCCGGCGTATTGACGAGTCTTTAGAGTCCTACATAGAGCTTTCCTACTTCATGCGAAACGGAGTAGGAGCACATATGTGATATGTGCGGGACCGAGATTAATACGGGTATGTGATACCGTATTCTATTCTCGCGATATGTGATATCGGTCGGGTATATGTGATATAGCCGGGTTATCGGATCATGTGTTGATTTGATAAATTGATTCATTTGATATTAATCAGTTATATGTACTATAGCCAGATTATTGAATCAAGAGTTGATTTAATAGTTTAATGTATAATTATATATTTGATATATTAAATTGCATTAACTAATATTAGCTCACTTAAGATTTCTTTTCTCACTTTTTGATACATTGATATATATGTGATATATATTAATTGTATTCTTTTTGCACAAAATATATATGTGATATATATTGTTGTGTCATGCTAGGTTATACATGCAACATATATGTAAAGAGACTCATGCCATGCTAGGGTTTACGTTAGGGTTTCATTTATCATTAAGTAATTATAAATTAGTGGATTAAATCATTGCTAGAAGCTTGTAGAAACTTGTGGATGAGCATTGACTAAGTCCACTCCTTTGTTTTTCTTAAGATATTTTGTGACCTAACTATTAACCCCTTACCATGGTTAAATCTCTACATGAGTTAGTATATGGTTGATATACTCACCCATGGTTGCATTTTAACCTTAATGATTCATTCATTCATCACTTGAGCTTCATCTTCTTCTTCCTCATTCAAGCTTTCTAGCTTTTATAAAAGTGATGATAACTTGTGAGAAAAATATATCTAAAGTGAGCCCACTTCCTACTTCATCATTCTCTACTACTTGCCATTTAGTTTAGGGTGTTTGCTTCACTAATCTACACAATTAGTGAAGAGATGGCATGAACTAGTGTCTCCTTGACGTGGATCATTTTCGGCCTCGAAGACTTCGAAGCAAGCTTGTTCCGTACATCTTGTGGAGCCTCTCTAGAGTACTCTGGGAGTTCGTGATCGCAGTGAAGGGACTACTATACGGAGCTATTGAAGTGAAGGATCGGTCTACAAAAGTTGTATTCCTTATTCACTTAGATGTAAAGAGTTTGCATAACATGTTTAACCCTAAGTCTCTAATTAAGATCTTGGTTAGGGTTTGTTTAGCACCCCAAAAATTTTAAAGTAGCATGATTGATGCCTGCCAAGACATTCATAAGGTGCTAAGCCAACCCTACATGCAGGCGGTACTGTTGGTCGGTCGATGAGACCGAGGAAGATGACCTCGGCAGGAGAGCTCACGGATGAGCGGGAGAGCCGAGATATCTCGGTTCTGCGGTAGCTCGGGGACGAGTTGTGAGGACGAGGAGGCCAGTTGTGCAGGGGGCTCGGAGGCGAGCCAGCGTTCGCTCGGTAGGACGAGCATAGGTATGGTCTGGTCGGCCACTGTAAGTCGTTTCTTGCATGCTCTGGGACACGTCATCTGCCATGTGCCCTGATCTGGAAGATCACCGATATCGAGCCTCATCAGGCACTACTCCACTGTAATGACCATAACTTTGTAAATAAAAGCCTATTTTAGTTTTGGAGATAAATATTTTTTCATTGTATTTTAATGTTAATAGTTTCCATTAAAAGAAATTTTAAATTTATATGGAAAGAAATGATTAGTTAAAGATTTATTTATTTTTATAAAATATTTAATATAAATTTTATTGAAGAGAATTTTATTTTAAAAGATAAAGAGAAGAACTAGAATTGTGGATATCTTTAGGATCTTGTTAGATTTTTTAAAGAGAATGTGTAAAAAGAAATTGTTTCATTTTTGGTATTTTAAAAAGTATAAATGTTTTAGGAATATATATCCTTATTATTTTGTATTATGAAAGAAATCTCAATTTTAAGGTGAAGTATTTATTAAAAGATTTTGTTGGAGAAAAAATTATTTTGAAAAGAATCATGATTTTAAATTTCATTAGATTTCGATGAATGGGATTTTTGAAAAGAGATATATTTTGAAAAGGATTGTCAATATAAATTTGATTATTAATATTTTGATGGGATTTTTTTTATTTGGAATTGAACCTTTATTTTGAAATATTATGTTAGAGAAAATAATTTATAAAATCATTTTTGGTATTTCTAAAAAAAAGAATTAATTAAGAGAATTTATTAAAAAGTTTTTTAAAAGATAAGATTATTCATTGTTTAAATAGATTTTATTTTAATCAAAACTAATATTAAAAACCTTTTTTTATGAAACTCCTCTCTAAACCATTTGATCTAATCTTATTTAATCATATACCTTGATCTCTAGAAACTTTAATCTATACTCCAACAAATAAACCCTAGCCTTTCTCTCTCCCTTTCATGACTTTCATGAAAAAATAATAATAAAGGAAAAAAAGAAAAGAAGAAGGAAGTTGATGTTAGATATGTATACCTTAGAGGCAATTATTGTAGTTGTACTTGGACATATATATATATAGGACAGTCTTGCTTGGTATGATAATATGCTATCTAGTTTTCCTTCATCTTTCATATGTATATATTTTATTTATTATTATGTATCGTTAATATATGTTGATAAAGCCCATAAGATCTTTACTTGACTACCAGGATGATAACGTGATCGTCCTAGTAGGGCCTAGGTAGTCCATAAGCACATCCTTAATGTTCCTAGTCGTGAAAATATCGAGACTGGGTATCGATATTCCAGAGTAGACTAATGTATACGTTTCTTGACCATAACTGGGGCGATGGTTGATTCCACTGCCATTGGTGTTTGACACCAAAGATTGTATACATGTGCTCATTGGAGAATGAGTATACCGAACGGACTCACCGAGAACTCCTAATTAGTATTATACCTATTGTCAGATAGCAGTTTTATGATAACATGAGTACAGGATAGTCTGTATACATGAGATCGTCGTGATGTCTTGTGTGTGTGTTCCCATTGTATTTTGATTACTACCCAACCACGACTTTAAAAAGTCGTGCATACAGGTTTTAGTTGGATAGAGTCCCGAAGCACATGGAGACAGTAAGCGACCGAGGGCATTCGTCTCTCTCGGTATAAGGAGTTGATACCGCGTTGTGCTTGATTGACTATAACCATAAGTCCATGTCCATGGCGGTTAAGATAAACTGATAAGTGTTATCAGTTATATCTCTGATGGTTATCAGTTTGATAACAGCACGACTAATCAGGTTATTGGGAGTTTGACGGTTTCCACCTCCTAGACCCGTTATGCGACACTCTTAGACGAATAGACCGGACTGTTCGGTGACTGTCACTGATAGGTTTTGCAGGGTACGGACGAGCTTGCTTGTCGACTAGCCTTTCGTTCAATACCTGGATAGCCGTTATGTGCAGCTAGCACCGCTGATATGCTTATGAGCTAACCTGTAAGGGGATTGATCTGAAAATGTTTCGGTTCAATCGGATATGATTCTAACCTACTGCCAGCGTATTGTCGAGTCTTTAAAGTCCCAAACAGAGGGTTTTCCCGCTCAGAAAAAACGATGTAGTGTGCGTATGATGATACGTGCGGGGGTTTGATTAAACATAAGTATATGATACATATGCATTAATCGGACGTTTGTTAATACTAGCCGGTTTGTTAAAAAGCTGGATTATTAAATCAAGTGTTGATTTTATATATATATATATATATATATATATATATATATATAAGTGGTGATGTATATGTATTTATACATATATCCCTTTTTCTTTTTCCATTTCTTTTTTGGAGCCATGGTTGTGCCATTTGATGGAACATGGAGAACATGGGGAGAAGGGGCATACCCATCCCAATATTGTTGACATGTGGAGGAGAGAGGGAAAAGAGGCATAAGAGTGTATGATTTCCTTTCATTTGGAGAATGCTAGCTCATTTGCTCTTTCTTCTTCTCTCTCCACTATTTTTCTCCAAAGCTCCTCAAAAGGAAAATAAAAGAGAAAGGAAGAGAGAATTTTAGAGAGTGTGTAATCTACATCTCTTGTTCTAAATTCACAGCATGAGTGGAAGACAAGTTGCTTTACAAAGATCATCTCAAAGTGAAGCTAAAACTTGAGCTGGTGTCTTCTTCGCGTGGATCATCTTTGGCAAGGTAGATCGACGATCAAGCTTGTGCTTATGATTATGGATCCTAGCAAGGGTCTTTCGCAACTGGACGGACACGCTACAAATGTTTTAGCATCTTGAAAACCCTCTCTTTGTTTGTTTTGCTATCTAGTTGTTAGCAGATTTTAGTCTTTGGATGAATTTTAGAGTCATGGATGTTTGTGCTTGCATAAATTTTTTGTTTTGTATTCAGTCTTGGCCGCAAGCGTTGTGGCGCGAGCACAAGGATCGAGCACAAGGATCCATCAGTTGATACATTCGGAGATCGTTTTTAAGATAAGTCGCCTCGTTTTTCTTTGGCTCTTTCGCCTCATTCTCTTAGATCCTATTCTAGATGTGTAAGTCTCTCTTCTCTCCCTCTTGAATCTCCTCTCTTCACACTTTCCATGATCACCATATATACTATTACACATGCATGGCTTGTTTTAATCTATAAAGGAAAAAGAAAAATGACTGATCAATATTTACACTAGTAAAATAGGGGTTGCCCCTACGGATATTGGAATCCGTAGGGGCAGATTTAACTTGGCCCTATGGACAACCCCCTACGGATATTGGAATCCGTAGGGGCAGATTTAACTTGGCCCTACGGATTAATCCGTAGGGCTAAAAGGTTGCCCCTACGGGCACAGATGTCCAAGAATAAAAATATTAATTCTTAATTTGGTGTTTGCCCCTACGGAGCCGCAAACAAAGGACCTACGGGTATATCCGTAGGGGCAACTAAATATCGATTTAACAAAAGCACAGATCGATCGCCTACGCTCACTTTCTCTCTCTCTTTCGATCGCGCGCGAAAAAAATCCCCAAATCGCCACGCCGTCGTCGCCACCGTCGTTCTCCTCGTCGCCACCGCCGTTCTCGTCGCCACCGCCATTCTCGTCGCCACCGCCATTCAGGTCGTCGCCCCAGCCCCAGCAGCAGCCGTTCAGGTGAGTAAATCTTGAGGTAAATTAAAGAATTTTTTGATTATTTTGGGCTTAGGGTTCATGGCTGGGTCTGGGGTTGCGCGCGCGAGTTGGGGTTCGGCAGGGGTCGCGGTCGCAGTCGGGGTCGGGGTCGGGGTCGGGGTTAGGGTTGGGGTTCGGCTGCTGCTGGGGTGGGGCTGGGGTTAGGGTTTGCCTTAGGGTTGGTGTTGGGATTTAGCTGGCCGCGCTGGGGTTAGGGTTAGGTTGGGGCTGGGCTAGGCTGGGGCTGGGGGCTGGGGCTGGGGCGGGGTTGGGGTTAAGTGGTGGGGAGTTGGAAAAAAACAAGAAAATGAAAGAGTAATGAATGTGAGAAATTAAGAATGAGAATAATTGCACAACAAATTTGTTGACAAGAAAATGAGAGAGTAATGAATGTGAGAAATTAAGAATGAGAACAATTGCACAGAAAAAGCTATGCTTGACTAGGGGGGATGGTTCTATGTGCTTTCAGAGAGCAACTTGGGGTTAGGGTTAGGTGGATTGATGACAACAAAATACCATAATTTATAACTATATTACTCATCTAATGTGTATGGCATGTGAAAGCTGGATGAAGGTCGAGGCAAGCACAACAAATTTGTTGGATGTGACAATGTCAATAGGAGCTCAATGCTATTTGGAAAAATAATAATTCAAAGACATAGTGGAGTTTCCGATTGGTGGCATGGACTAGTTTGATGTATGTAGTTGGTTTGATTTATGAAAAAATGGGGAGACAACATGCATGCATGCATATAGGTAACATCTGCCAATATGCCATATCCAGACCGCAATCTATTTTTGCCTATTGGCTAATATGAAAATATCGGCCCGCGTATATGATGTTAGTGTATATGCCCTAGAGGCCATTACTGTATCATACTAGTATGTATATTACTTGATGGAAGCTTGGGATATTCACAGTTGTACAGACAATCTTGCTCAATATAGTAGTATGCTACTTGGTTTGTCTCTGCTTTAATGTGTACATGTGTGTTTATTTATTATATCACCTATACGCATTAGTAGAGCCCTTAGGATCTTTGCTTGATTACCGGCGTTGTGATGGCGATCACACTCGTGGGGGCTGGGTAATCTACAAGCACATCCTTATACACGTCCCTAGTCGTGGGAGTATCGAGATAGGGCATCGATACTCCGGAGTAGACTAGCGTATGCGCTTCTCATCCCAGCAAGGGAGACGGTCTGTCCCACAGCCGTCGGTACGTCGTACTTGAGATAGTATGCGGGTGCTCGTTGGGTTACGAGTACACTGGACAGGACTCGTCGGGAACTGATGGTTGGTATTATACCTATCGTCAGTTATCAGTTCCCAGGTGACATGAGTATAGCTTAGTCCGCTGACTTGACACTGTCACTTCGCCTCGAGTGTGTTCCCACTATTCTTTGATTGCTACCCTACCACGACTCTACTGAGTCGTGCAAACAGGTAGTAGTTGGGAGCAGTCTCGAAGCACTTGGAGGCAGTGACGGTTAGACAGGATTCGTCTCTCCCGGTATTGGGGGTTGACATCGCGCAGTGTCTAGGAGAGCCATTACACGATTAGTCCCTGGCCAGGGCAAGCGAGATATACTGGTAGGTTCCAGTGTTATCTCAGGGTGTTCTGGGCTTCACTCCGACACAACTTGTACCGCTATTAGGGGTCTGACGCTTGCCGCCCCCCTAGGCCCGACATGCGATGTATCAGACGAACAGACCGGACTGTACGGAAATTGTCACATACAGACTCAGTGGGAGTTCGGATGGGTTTACCTCATCGGCCTTCTTATCGACATCTACCTGGGGACCGTTACGTACAGCTAGTGCCGCTTGCGGTCTGTGGTTAAACCCACTGCCAGCGTAGTGTCGAGTCTTTAGAGTCCCACACAGAGAGTTTCCCTGCACTGAGCGAAACGTGTAGAGGCCGTATGGTTTTACGGCAGGGCTGCGATCACTTACGTACACTTGTGTGCGTATGATGTTCGGGCAGGCAGTACTGGTGGGCTTTGGTTTAAGCCAGATCCTAGTATTGCACGGATGGATTTGTTTTGTCTTCTGCGCATCCGCATTCTACGGAATACGGATGCAGGTGTGTATGCACAGTTTTCTGGAGCGATGAAGGAGGAGGTGCCTCATTAGGGTTTTGGCAGTTGGTTCGGCCAAAACCACTATGTGGCAGGCTCATTAGGGTTTTGACAGTTGATTCGGTCAAAACCATTTTGAGGCGGACTCATTAGGTTTTCGACAGTTCGTTTGGTCAAAACCATAATGAGCCGGGGACATTATTTACTAATCCTTTCATTGATAATTTTGTTATGGCTAATTACATTGACCATTTGACCATCTTGACTTTGTTGACCATTTGACCAAAGTTGACTTGGATCTTCTTAGAAGATCTAAAGTATTCTTTGGTTTTCTTTTTATTTAGTTATGATAATGGTCATGTCATTTGTAGCCATCACCTTTATCTTGATTGGATTTGTAATGATAATGTTTGTGCATTATTGCATCCATGGTTAGCTTTTCTCTTGGTTAAGCTTTTCATTTGCTTATTCTCATTCTCTCTCTTGAAATGAGAAGCTCCATGGTTGATAGAAAACCTCCTTCTTCTTCCTCCTCTTGATTTCTCCTTTGATCTCATGTGTTGAGAGAAAAAGGATTCTACTTGACAAACACATCCATACATCCTCTCTACACAACCTAGGGCTTCTAGATTAGCAATCTCCTTGCCCTAGTTACCTCGGCTTGAGGTGGAGCTCGGTGTACATCTCTCGGGTGGATCGTCTTCGACTCAAGAAGGCCGCGGAGGTGACCGAAGTCCGGATCAACCATTGAGCAAGCGATGAGAAGAAGAACAAGAAGAGAAGAACATCAAAGAAGAACAACAACAAGAAGTGAAGGAGTTCAAGTTGAGGTATAACCACTTTGCCGAGTAGTTAATTCTTCTTTGCAAGTATGCTAGTTTAGTTTAGCAAAGATCCGGCTTTTACGATCCATGTTACAAAGTTTAGAAAAATCTTGATTTACCGTTTCCGCAACCCCGAAAGTACCGGGAGAGGTAACTTGGATCTAACAGTGGTATCAGAGCCTAACTAAACATAAACTAGCTTGGTAGTAGAGTGTATCGAAGTTTGAAACGGAAAAATCGAAAAAAACCAAGTTGTAAAAATCTGAGTTTCTGTTAAAACTTTTTCTGGTCAAAACAAACTTTGTTATAGCCCAAAAATCATCTCAGGGTTTTTAGAAGAAAACCACCAAAAACGATGCAGCGACTCAACAAAAGCGCCGCGCTTCCGCGGCAAGAGCAAGCTCTTGCCGCGGAACCGCGGCCAAGTTGGTGAGTTACTGCATCGATTTTGGTGCAGTGTGTTTCTGACATGGTTTTAGGATTTTTCAGATATATTATTTGTGCCCAGATTTTCCAGAATAGAAATTTGTTTTTGGGGGCCTATAATTCCGTATTTTTCCGAACTTCAATATACTTTGACTATAAAGGTTATATCTGTGATGTTCTTATGTATTGAACGTCGGCTAATCGCTATATGTCGATTAGTCGGGGTTATACATATCTGTGATCTGTGATTGTTCTTGATGGTTTGTGGATATGAACTCGTTGGATTGTCGCGGATGAATAGCCGGGGTGGATGTGAGATGAGAGTTTCTTTTTCTTTCATTCATGTAACATAATTGTAAATTGATGTAATATTATTTGTTTGGCCGCACAACCGGGTCGGGGTTGTAGCCGTCATTGTATAATTCTTTTTACTGTTTTTGCTCCTAGGATAGACCCATGGAGGGGGTGCACAAACTACCGGGTAGCTCGAAGTGCCGAGTGGCCTACTCATGGCATTGAGGGAGGTTGCTTCGCTTCGGGTACTTGGCGGGTAGTTTGCCGCACCCGTAGGGGTCTTGGATGGGGTTTTGGCTATTCATCGCGACCGTGTAATCCGTTTTTCGTTGCAGGCTCGAACGAATCGCGGGTTCCTAGTATATCCAAAGTGTTCATCTGTGATCTGTAATGTCTATCATTGCTTTCTATTTAGGCGTTGCTTATGTTTTACAGCCGCGCTAGCCCAGCCCCCGCTCTGTCGTTAGTTAAGTAACCTAACGAGTGATGACGGGACCCCGTGGCGAATGCGAATGGCATAAGCGTACGTCATATTTTGGTTGTTTTCTGCAATGGTAGGATTAAATGATGGGACGCATTAAAAGAACTAATGCAAGAATATCACGCATTAAAAGAACTAATGCAAGAAAATAAACCTAAAAGACGTTGTTGGAACAAGTTTTTCAAAAAGCTGTTATTACAAGGACGTTCATCTTTTTGTTTTGCATCGAGGTATTCATCTTATGAATACCCAGCACCTCACTCGACGAGGAAAGAGCCGAGATCCCTTCGCAGGGAGTGACCTCTTTAGCAAAAGTTTTCGCCACTATGATTTTCAAAAGGGTGCAATCAGGTTCCTTCAACGATATCAAGTTCATTACGTTAACGGGTTTTTCGCCAAAAACCCAGCCGTAGCCCTCCGTCGTTTCGGACTAATATTATTCAGTATTCGTGCTGCGTTTGTTGACCTAGTCAAGGCGTAGTGAACGGTAGCTAAATAATATTTTTCTGTGGATTGCAAATGTGATTGGTTAGGACAGTCGTGCGGCCTTGTTGACCTAGTCAAGGGCACGTACAGGTGGGTCTAATGCAATCAGGATTATGACGGGTAGAACTTGTCTAACAGTTTGTGGCTTGTTGACCTAGTCAAGGTCATGAACAGTTAGGGGCAAAAACCACATCGGGAGTTTCAAAAGAACTGAAACTTGCAGATTTGGCATACCTTCTGGAGTATGGTGACTAGAGTGGATTCCATCTAGGTTATCACACAATGACAGTTGGATCCCGATCCCACTGATGAGTTGGTTTACTCTCGGGAGATTATTTCACTTAACGATCAATGCTATAAACCTAGTAGGTGTCTAAAAAGGTGTTAGCGGGGTTACGTCCCCAGGGAAAAGAGGTTCTTTAATTAAGGAACTTCGCGAAAGCGTTGGAAAACCTCCCTCGAAGTACCGACACTAGCCTGGCTGAAAGGTTAAGCAAGTATTGTGACGTGAATTAAAAACCCGGCTAGTTCTTCTTTTAAAAAGGTTTTAAGAAGAATTTGAGTAAACAGTGGGAGACATCCTGGTTAGATAAATTAATAAACCAATCTAATCTTGCAAGAGCATACGCTGAGTGTTTCTTTTCTCTCTCCAGGCAGCAACCTTTTCACGCCCTAATCAAGATAATAAAATGTATCGCTTGACCGATCCGAATTCTTATTCGGGACTGGGGAAAGATGGTTCAGCTCTAACTTGTGACAACAGTCATGAGTATGAGAATGGGAAAGGGGATTGTATGGATTTCCAGGATACCCAGTCGAAGAAGAAGCATGGTTTTGCATCTACTTCAGGTGTTCTTGTAATTGAGAACTGTTTTACGGTCAGCCCTACCTCCTGGGTACTTGATACCGGATCAGGATCTCATATCTGTAATTTATTGCAGGGACTGAGAAAAAGTAGGAAAGTTGCACCGGGTGATATGTCGCTCAGAGTAGCGATCGGAGCACAAGTTAATGCGGCAGCCGTCGGTGAATATCACCTAGTATTGCCAAATGGCAAGACTATGATTTTGAACGATTGCTACTATGTACCCTCCATGGTTTGCAACATCATATCAGTTTCTTTACTCGATAAAGATGGATATAACTTTGTTCTTGAAAAGAATATCATGAACATTTACCTTGATAAGGTACTGGTTGCAGAGGGTACACTGTTTAATGGTATCTACGTTCTAAATCAGAATACAATTCTCAACATACAAAACACACGCAAGAGGAAGAATTCAGATACGAATGAATCCTACTTGTGGCATTGTAGACTTGGTCATATCGGAGAGAAAAGACTGAGTAAGTTGCATAAAGATGGACTCTTGAATGCGTTCGAGTTTTCATCTTATGGAACTTGTCAGTCTTGTCTCAAAGGAAAGATGACCAAATCTCCGTTCACCGGACATGGAGAAAGAGCAGCAGAGCTCTTGGGACTCGTACATAGTGATGTATGTGGTCCGATGTCTATACATGCAAGGGGTGGGTTCTCGTACTTCATCACATTCACTGACGATCTCTCTAGGTTCGGATATGTGTATCTGATGAAACACAAATCTGAAGCTTTTGAGAAATTCAAGGAATTCAGAAACGAAGTAGAGAACCAGACAGGCAAAAGTATCAAGATCCTCCGGTCTGACAAGGGAGGGGAGTACTTAAGCACGGAATTCCTAGATTACTTAAAAGAGAATGGTATTCTCTCTCAGCTTACTCCTCCTTATACACCACAGCACAACGGTGTTTCGGAGCGGAGGAATCGTACCCTACTGGATATGGTTCGCTCCATGATGAGTAATGCCGAGTTGCCTCTTTCATTCTGGGGACATGCGCTATTGACAGCCGCATACCTATTGAATGATGTTCCGTCTAAATCTGTGCCTAAGACTCCGTTCGAGATATGGAATGGAAAGAGGCCATATCTTAAAAGATCTAAGATATGGGGTTGTCCGGCTTATGTTAAAAAGCATAAACCGGATAAACTAGAGGCACGGTCAGTTTTATGTAAGTTTGTGGGATATCCAAAGAATGGTTATGGATATCTATTCTACCACACCGAGGAACAGAAGGTGTTTGTTGCTCAGCATGCCGTTTTCTTGGAAACGGAGTTTCTTGCAAAAGAAATTAGTGGGAGCACGGTAGAATTGGAAGAAATTCAGCGACCACAAACTGAAACTGAAAGTTTGACAGAACCTCAGGATTCAATAACCCCAGACGAACCTCAGCCACTCCGCAGATCTGGTAGGATTTCTCATCCGCCCGAGAGATACTACGGTTTTCTCATTGACGGGGATCGAGAGGATTGCATCTTAGAAGAAGATGACCCTACCAGTTTCAGGCAGGCCATTATCAGTAGGGACTCTGATAAGTGGCAGGAAGCAATGCAATCTGAAATGGAGTCCATGTACGCCAATAAAGTGTGGACCATGGATATTGCTCCACCTGGGGTAAAACCCGTTGGATGCAAATGGATCTACAAAAGGAAACTTGGTGTAGATGGGCAGGTGGAAACCTATAAAGCTAGACTCGTTGCAAAAGGTTTTCGTCAAAGACCTGGTTTGGACTATGATGAAACTTTTTCTCCGGTGGCTATGCTCAAATCCATTCGGATCCTACTTGCCATTGCTGCCTTCCATGACTATGAAATCTGGCAGATGGATGTTAAAACGGCTTTCCTAAACGGTTGTTTGGAAGAGTGCGTTTACATGGATCAACCAGAAGGTTTCGTAGACAGTGGGAGCAGCGGAAAGGTGTGCAAGTTGCTTAAATCCATTTATGGATTAAAGCAGGCATCGCGGAGCTGGAACATCTGTTTTGATGAGGCAATCAAGGAATTTGATTTCATCAAGAACGAAGATGAACCCTGTGTATATAAGAAGATTGTAGGACGAACTGTCGTATTCCTAGTCTTGTACGTGGACGACATTCTTTTGATAGGAAATGATATTCCTATGCTACAATCGGTCAAGCTATTTTTGTCACAAAGGTTCTCCATGAAGGACCTGGGTGATGCCTCGTACATTCTGGGGATCAAGATCTATAGAGATAGATCCAAGAAACTATTGGGACTTTCGCAGTCCAGGTACATAGAGACCGTACTAAAGAGATTTAGTATGGAGGGTTCCAAGCGCGGTAACATACCCGCATTGCACGGAATTACCCTCTCCAAGAAGATGTCTCCTAAGACTGACGAGGAGAGGGTTCGCATGAGCACTATACCCTACACTTCGGCGGTAGGATCTATAATGTATGCGATGCTATGTACAAGACCAGATGTAGCTTACGCGTTGAGCACGGTAAGCCGGTATCAGTCAGACCCAGGGGAGGACCACTGGACAGCAGTGAAGAACATTCTCAAGTACCTGAGAAGGACTAAGGAGATGTTCCTGGTTTACGGTAATGGAGACCTCAGGGTCGAGTCCTTTACCGATTCAAGCTTCCAGAGTGACAAAGATGACAGCAAGTCTGTCTCGGGTTTTGTGTTTACCCTCAACGGAGGGGCGGTATGTTGGAGGAGTTCCAAGCAGGATACCGTCGCAGACTCGACGATGGAGGCTGAATACATTGCTGCAAGCGATGCCGCAAAAGAGGCGGTCTGGATGAAGAAGTTCATTAGTGAACTTCAGGTGGTTCCGTCCATTGTTGACCCAATACCTTTGTATTGCGATAACAATGGGGCTATAGCTTTAGCGAAGGAACCAAGGTCCCATCAGAAATCCAGGCACATCTTAAGGCGGTATCACCTGATCAGGGAGATCATTGATCGACAGGAGATCGAGGTGCGGAGAGTGGACACAAAGGACAACACTGCGGACCCATTCACAAAGGCCTTACCCCAGACTCAGTTCGAGCGGCTGATCGAGATGATAGGTCTTCGATAAGCCAGTACATGGCCTTAGTGTAAGTGGGAGATTGTTAGTGTATATGCCCTAGAGGCCATTACTGTATCATACTAGTATGTATATTACTTGATGGAAGCTTGGGATATTCACAGTTGTACAGACAATCTTGCTCAATATAGTAGTATGCTACTTGGTTTGTCTCTGCTTTAATGTGTACATGTGTGTTTATTTATTATATCACCTATACGCATTAGTAGAGCCCTTAGGATCTTTGCTTGATTACCGGCGTTGTGATGGCGATCACACTCGTGGGGGCTGGGTAATCTACAAGCACATCCTTATACACATCCCTAGTCGTGGAAGTATCGAGATAGGGCATCGATACTCCGGAGTAGACTAGCGTATGCGCTTCTCATCCCAGCAAGGGAGACGGTCTGTCCCACAACCGTCGGTACGTTGTACTTGAAATAGTATGCGGGTGCTCGTTGGGTTACGAGTACACTGGACAGGACTCGTCGGGAACTGATAGTTGGTATTATACCTATCGTCAGTTATCAGTTCCCAGGTGACATGAGTACAGCTTAGTCCGCTGACTTGACACTGTCACTTCGCCTCGAGTGTGTTCCCACTGTTCTTTGATTGCTACCCTACCACGACTCTACTGAGTCGTGCAAACAGGTAGTAGTTGGGAGCAGTCTCGAAGCACTTGGAGGCAGTGACGGTTAGACAGGATTCGTCTCTCCCGGTATTGGGGGTTGACATCGCGCAGTGTCTAGGAGAGCCATTACACGAGTAGTCCCTGGCCAGGGCAAGCGAGATATACTGGTAGGTTCCAGTGTTATCTCAGGGTGTTCTGGGCTTCACTCCGACACGACTTGTACCGCTATTAGGGGTCTGACGCTTGCCGCCCCCCTAGGCCCGACATGCGATGTATCAAACGAACAGACCGGACTGTACGGAGATTGTCACATACAGACTCAGTGGGAGTTCGGATGGGTTTACCTCATCGGCCTTCTTATCGACATCTACCTGGGGACCGTTACGTACAGCTAGTGCCGCTTGCGGTCTGTGGTTAAACCCACTGCCAGCGTAGTGTCGAGTCTTTAGAGTCCCACACAGAGAGTTTCCCTGCACTGAGCGAAACGTGTAGAGGCCGTATGGTTTTACGGCAGGGCTGCGATCACTTACGTACACTTGTGTGCGTATGATGTTCGGGCAGGCAGTACTGGTGGGCTTTGGTTTAAGCCAGATCCTAGTATTGCACGGATGGATTTGTTTTGTCTTCTGCGCATCCGCATTCTACGGAATACGGATGCAGGTGTGTATGCACAGTTTTCTGGAGCGATGAAGGAGGAGGTGCCTCATTAGGGTTTTGGCAGTTGGTTCGGCCAAAACCACTATGTGGCAGGCTCATTAGGGTTTTGACAGTTGATTCGGTCAAAACCATTTTGAGGCGGACTCATTAGGGTTTCGACAGTTCGTTTGGTCAAAACCATAATAAGCCGGGGACATTATTTACTAATCCTTTCATTGATAATTTTGTTATGGCTAATTACATTGACCATTTGACCATCTTGACTTTGTTGACCATTTGACCAAAGTTGACTTGGATCTTCTTAGAAGATCTAAAGTATTCTTTGGTTTTCTTTTTATTTAGTTATGATAATGGTCATGTCATTTGTAGCCATCACCTTTATCTTGATTGGATTTGTAATGATAATGTTTGTGCATTATTGCAACCATGGTTAGCTTTTCTCTTGGTTAAGCTTTTCATTTGCTTATTCTCATTCTCTCTCTTGAAATGAGAAGCTCCATGGTTGATAGAAAACCTCCTTCTTCTTCCTCCTCTTGATTTCTCCTTTGATCTCATGTGTTGAGAGAAAAAGGATTCTACTTGACAAACACATCCATACATCCTCTCTACACAACCTAGGGCTTCTAGATTAGCAATCTCCTTGCCCTAGTTACCTCGGCTTGAGGTGGAGCTCGGTGTACATCTCTCGGGTGGATCGTCTTCGACTCAAGAAGGCCGCGGAGGTGACCGAAGTCCGGATCAACCATTGAGCAAGCGATGAGAAGAAGAACAAGAAGAGAAGAACATCAAAGAAGAACAACAACAAGAAGTGAAGGAGTTCAAGTTGAGGTATAACCACTTTGCCGAGTAGTTAATTCTTCTTTGCAAGTATGCTAGTTTAGTTTAGCAAAGATCCGGCTTTTACGGTCCATGTTACAAAGTTTAGAAAAATCTTGATTTACCGTTTCCGCAACCCCGAAAGTACCGGGAGAGGTAACTTGGATCTAACATATGACATAATCAAAGTTGTTAAATCTTGATACGGTTTGTGTTTCGTTTTTTTATTTATCAGTTCTATCAATGTTGCGTATAACGCTTTATGATATCAGTATCCTACATTTGTAGTTTTAATTGTTGATTGTTATAGATGAATACCATTGCAATAATAGTTTTTGGTTGATGAATGCTATTGCAATGTAGGATGATCAGTTCTATCAATCTTGATCTCAATGGTTTAAAATCATGTTACACATACAACACGAATGCACAACAAACGCATAATTAGAGAGCGACTCGAGATATTCAGGTTAAAACCAATATATGATACTCGATGATAATATGAAACCTTCATATTCCCATCGATACTCATATATGAAACTAAAAGTGCCACTTAGTTCCCGTCTATCTGTTAACATACGTGCGATGCTCGTCGTGACCTAGAACTATACGAAGGTTGATAAATATCGGACAGTATAGCTCGATACTAACAACCGTCGTATAGTCTATGCGACGAGAAAATTCAATCGTATGGTAACCCATAGATTTGTCCCGTGTGGACAAGTTAAGAATGTATAAAGCAAACGCCTTCATTCACTTGTGTTTTCATCCGTTTCAAGATATTTCGTCGGTACATTTCCGCTGGTTCTCCGTGTACAAAGATAGATTAGATGTTCATTTCAACGTTGTTTCACAGCTTTGAAATGATTATCTATTCTATTACAGTATACTCGGAGAACAGCGGGGAGGTGCTGCCGAAATTTACTCGAAACGGTTGAAAGCACAAGTGATGGGCGTTCGCTCTATACATTCTTAATGGGATAGAAGCCTACCCCCGACAGCCGGAACACACACATACAATAAGAATACACAACAAACGCATATTTAGAGAGCGATTCGAGACGTTCGGGTTAAAACCAATATATGATACTCGATGATAATATGAAACCTTCATATTCCCATCGATACTCATATATGAAACTAAAAGCGCCACTTAGTCCCCGTCTATCGGTTAACATACGTGCGATGCTCGTCGTGACCTAGAACTATACGAAGGTTGTTAAATATCGGACAATATAGCTCGATACTAACAACCGTCGTATAGTCTACGCGACGAGAAAATTCAATTGTATGGTAACCCATAGATTTGTCCCGTGTGGACAAGTTAAGAATGTATAAAGCAAACGCCTTCATTCACTTGTGTTTTCATCCGTTTCGAGATATTTCGTCGGCACCTTTCCGCTGGTTCTCTGTGTACAAAGATAGATTAGATGTTCATTTCAACGTTGTTTCATAGCTTTGAAATGATTATCCATTCTTTTACAGTGTACTCGGAGAACAGCGGGGAGGTGCTGCCGAAATTTACTCGAAACGGTTGAAAGCACAAGTGATGGGCGTTCGCTCTATACATTCTTAATGGGATAGAAGCCTACCCCCGACAGCCGGAACACACACATACAACAAGAATACACAACAAACGCATAATTAGAGAGCGATTCGAGATGTTCGGGTTAAAACCAATATATGATACTTGATGATAATATGAAACCTTCATATTCCCATCGATACTCATATATGAAACTAAAAGCGCCACTTAGTCCCCGTCTATCGGTTAACATACGTGCGATGCTCGTCGTGATCTAGAACTATACAAAGGTTGCTAAATATCGGACAGTATAGCTCGATACTAACAACCGTCGTATAGTCTACACGACGAGAAAATTCAATCGTATGGTAACCCATAGATTTGTCCCGTGTGGACAAGTTAAGAATGTATAAAGCAAACGCCTTCATTCACTTGTGTTTTCATCCGTTTCGAGATATTTCGTCGGTACCTTTCCGCTGGTTCTCCGTGTACAAAGATAGATTAGATGTTCATTTCAACGTTGTTTCACAGCTTTGAAATGATTATCTATTCTATTACAGTGTACTCGGAGAATAATGGGGAGGTGCTGCCGAAATTTACTCGAAACGGTTGAAAGCACAAGTGATGGGCGTTCGCTCTATACATTCTTAATGGGATAGAAGCCTACCCCGACAGCCGGAACACATACATACAAACGCATAATTAGAGAGCGATTCGAGATGTTCGGGTTAAAACCAATATATGATAATATGAAACCTTCATATTCCCATCGATACTCATATATGAAACTAAAAGCGTCACTTAGTCCCCGTCTATCGGTTAACATAACGTGCGATAATTTATTCTTTTCAACGACAAACGCACACACAAAGCATATACACGGATTTTCTCCTTTGTCAGTAACTATCCCGTTCTTATATTTCTCAATATAGTCAGCATAACCTACAATTTATATGTTATTCAGTCTAACATGGCCCATGAGTACGTCAGAGTTAAGGACTGGATGTATGTGGATTGGAAACAACGTATGCAACCTAAGTTTGTCGCAGGAGTTGCTGCTTTCCTTGAATTTGCACGCGCACATAATAAAATCATAATAGAGAAGATTCTCTGTCCGTGCGATAGATGTGGCAATAAGTACTGGCAGAAGGTAGAATTAGCAGAGCTTCATATTGTAAAACATGGGTTTACTAGACTTTATGTAAGTCCACGTTGCGACCCCCGGTTCTTACGGGGAGGCGGAAACGGTATAAAAATCAAATTTTTAGCGCAAGGGGCAACATGGACTAAACAAAGTCGGGATCTTTTCCTAAACTAAAACTAGCAAACTTGTTAAAGAGAGTTAGCTACTCGGATGAAGATGGTTATACCTAAACTTGAACTCCTTCTTCTTCAAACTTTTGTAGAGGTTGATGGTTCTCTTCTTGTCGCCTTCTTCCGTCGAAGATGGATCCACCTCGAGGGTTCAACCTTTGGGCTCTTTCTCGAACTTGGAGTGAACTAGAATCTCCGGCTTGCTAAACCCTTGATCCTAGAGTGAGTAGAGAGTGTCTAAGGGGTGCTTTTCTTTTTAAAGAGAGGGATTCTCAACACATGAGAAGGGTTCTCTTTTGCTAGAGGAAGAAGAAGATGAAGTGAGGAGAGAGAAGCTAAATGAGATAATGAGCTCTCTTTTTCTTTCTTGCAACCATAATGCCAAAAGAAAAAGAATTATCTAAATTAATAATAATAATAATGAAAATGAAAAGGTTGATGGAAAGTTTAGGAATGACCATTATCATTTCAAACATTAAATGAATTTGCTAGAATCAAAGAGCATCTTTCCTTTGTAATGATGATGGTCAAAACTTCAACCATGGTCAACAAGTCAACCATGGTCAACAAGTCAACATAAAAACCAACCATGACACAATTTCATTTTATTATATATTATTAATTGATAAAACAAAAATCCATTAGGGTTTGGAAAAAGACGACTGTCAACTGTGCATACGCACCCGTTCCGAAACCCTAATGAAAGTCCTCTTCCTCTTCCTCAAATAACTGTGCATACACACCTGCATCCTTGTTCCGAGGAACATGAATACTGAGAGATAAAAGCAACCCCAAAACATATACCAGCATCTGACTCAAACCAGAGCCAGCCAGTAATATCCGTCCGGACTCCAAATGTGCACAAGTGCGCGGATGAGAACGAACCCTGTCGCAAAACCATGCGACCTCTAATCTGTTTTGCCCAGAGGCGAATACCCTCTGTGTGGGACTCTAAAGACTCGACACTACGCTGGCAGTGGGTTTAACCACAGACCGCAAGCGGCACTAGCTGTGCGTAACGGTCCCCATGTAGATGTCGACAAGAAGGCTGACGAGGTGAAACCCCATCTGTACTCCTACTGAGTCTGAATGTGACAGTCTCCGTACAGTCCGGTCTGTTCGTCTGATACATCGCATGTCGGGCCTAGGGGGCGGTAAAACGTCAGTCCCCCAATAGCGGTACAAGTCGTGTCGGAGTGAAGCCCAAAACACCCTGAGATAACACTGGAACCTACCAGTATATCTCGCTTGCCCTGGCCAGGGACTACTCGTGTAATGGCTCTCCTAGACACAGCGCGATGTCAACCCCCAATACCGGGAGAGACGAATCCTGTCTAATCGTCACTGCCTCCAAGTGCTTCGGGACTGCACCCAACCACCACCTGTTTGCACGACTCCTTTGAGCCGTGGTAGGGTAGTGATCAAAGTGCAGTGGGAACACACTCGAGGCGAAGTGCCAGTGTCAAGTCAGCGGACTAAGCTGTACTCATGTCACCTGGGAACTGATAACTGACGATAGGTATAATACCAACCTGTCAGTTCCCGACGAGTCCTGTCCAGTGTACTCGTAACCTAACGAGCACCCGTATACTATCTCCAGTACGACGTACTGATGGCTGTGGGACAGACCATCTCCCACACTGGGATGAGAAGCGCATACGCTAGTCTACTCCGGAGTATCGATGCCCTGTCTCGATAGTCCTGCGACTATGGACCTGTATAAGGATGTGCTTATAGATTACCCAGCCCCCACTAGTGTGACTGCTATCACAACGCTGGTAATCAAGCAAAGATCCTAAGGGCTCCACTAATGCGTATAAGTGATATACTGAAATAAACACAAGTACACATTGAAGTAGAAACAAACCAAGTAGCATACTACTATATTTAGCAAGATTGTTTATACAAGGTGAATATCCCAACCTTCCATCAAGTAATATACAAACTAGTATGATACAGTAATGGCCTCTAGGGCGTATACACTAACAATCTCCCACTTGCACTAAGGCCATGTACTGGCGTATCGAAGACCTATCATCTCGATCAGCCGCTCGAACTGAGTCTGGGGTAGGGCCTTGGTGAATGGATCTGCAGTGTTTTCTTCTGAAGCAACCCTCCGAACCTCGATCTCCTTGCGATCCACGATCTCCCTGATCAGGTGATACCGCCTCAAGATGTGCCTGGATCTCTGATGGGACCTGGGTTCCTTCGCTAAAGCTATAGCCCCGTTGTTGTCGCAATACAGAGGTATTGGGTCAATAATGGACGGAACCACCTGAAGTTCTTTCAAGAACTTCCTCATCCAGACAGCTTCTTTTGCGGCATCAGATGCAGCGATGTATTCCACTTCCATCGTCGAGTCTGCAACGGTTTCCTGTTTGGAACTCTTCCAACACACCGCCCCTCCATTGAGGGTAAAGACAAAACCCGACATGGACTTGGAATCATCCTTGTCACTCTGGAAGCTGGAGTCAGCAAAGGCCTCGATCTGGAGGTCTTTTCCGCCATACACCAAGAACATCTCCTTAGTCCTTCTTAGGTATTTGAGAATGTTCTTTACTGCTATCCAGTGTTTCTCCCCAGGGTTTGACTGATACCGGCTTACTACACTCAGTGCATAAGCTACATCCGGTCTGGTACACAACATCGCATACATTATAGAGCCTACCGCAGAAGCGTGGGGTATAATAGACATGCGATCCCTCTCCAAATCAGTCTTGGGAGACATCTCTTTAGAGAGGGTGATTCCGTGACAAGCCGGTAGGTTACCGCGCTTGGAATCTTCCATACTGAATCTTTTCAGTACGGTGTCGATGTACCTGGACTGTGAAAGTCCTAATATCCTCTTGGATCTATCACGATGGATCCGGATCCCCAGGATGTATGAGGCATCACCCAGGTCTTTCATGGAGAAGCTTTGTGACAAGAAACCCTTGACAGATTGTAGCATAGGAATGTCATTTCCTATTAAGAGAATGTCATCCACGTATAAAACGAGGAATACTACAGTTCTCGCTACAAATCTACTATAGATGCATGGTTCATCTGGATTTTTGATAAAGCCAAATTCCTTGACCGTTTCATCAAAACAGATGTTCCAACTCCGCGATGCCTGCTTTAGTCCATAGATGGACTTAAGCAACTTGCACACCTTTCCGCTGCTCCCACTCTGAATGAAACCCTCTGGCTGATCCATATAGACACACTCCTCTAAATTTCCATTTAGAAAAGCGGTTTTTACGTCCATTTGCCAAATCTCATAATCGTGGAAGGCAGCAATGGCAAGAAGGATCCGAATGGATTTCAGCATAGCCACTGGAGAAAAGGTTTCGTCATAGTCCAAGCCAGGTCTTTGACGGAAACCCTTTGCTACAAGTCTAGCTTTATAGGTCTCAACCTGTCCATCTACACCAATCTTCCTTTTGAAGATCCACTTGCATCCTACGGGTTTTACCCCGTCTGGAGCAATGTCCAACGTCCATACTTTGTTGGTGTACATGGACTCCATTTCGGTCCGCATTGCATCCAGCCATTTTACCGAGTCAACGCTCTGAACGGCCTGCTGGAAGCTAGTAGGATCATCATAGTCTATGATGCAATCCTCTCTATCCCCGTCTATGAGAAAACCGCAGTATCTCTCGGGCGGATGAGACTGCCTACTACTCCTGCGGAGCGGCATAGGAATGTCCTGTTCTTTTGAACTTACTGGCTCTTCCAAGTCTTCAGTAATAGCTTGTGGTTCTGGAATCTCTTCCAGTTCTATTGCGTTCCCACTTATCTGGGTTTCCAAAAACTCAGTTTCCAAGAAGCGGGCATGTTGAGAAACAAAAACTTTTTGTTCCTCAGCGGAATAGAACAGATACCCCCTGGAGTTCTTTGGGTATCCCACAACCTTACATTGTACTGAACGTGCCTCGAGCTTGTCCGCATGCTGCTTTTTTACAAAAGCTGGACATCCCCATATCTTAAGGTACTTAAGACAGGGTTTCTTCCCACTCCACATCTGATATGGAGTGGTAGGCACAGTCTTGGTAGGAGCCTTGTTCAAGAGATATGCAGCTGCTTCTAGTGCATAGCCCCAGAAAGATCGCGGTAACTCAGCCTAACTCATCATGGAACGAACCATATTCAATAGGGTTCGATTCCTCCTTTCCGATACACCGTTATATTGCGGAGTGTATGGAGGAGTACGCTGAGAGAGAATTCCATTCTCTTTTAAATAATCCAGGAACTCGGCACTTAAGTATTCACCACCTCGATCCGATCTTAGAATCTTAATACTTTTGCCTGTTTGTTTTTCAACTTCATTCTTGTAATCCCGAAATTTCTCAAAGGCCTCGGATTTGTGCTTCATTAAGAAGACATGTCCATACCTAGAGAAATCGTCTGTGAAAGTAATGAAGTATGAATAACCGCTTCGCGCATGTGTAGACATTGGACCACACACGTCACTGTGTATGAGTCCCAAGAGCTCGCTCGCTCTTTCTCCGTGTCCAGTGAACGGAGTCTTTGTCATCTTTCCCATGAGACAAGATTCACAAGTGGCATAAGATTGATACTCGAACGGATCCAAGTATCCTTCTTTATGTAACTTAGCCAACCGTGTCTCATTGATGTGACCCAGTCTACAATGCCATAAGAAAGCCTGATTGATATCTGGAGACTTTCTTTTGTGTGTATTCTGGACATTGAAAATCTGTGGTTGGTTTAATACGTATATACCATTGCTCAATGTACCTGACCCAGTCAGAACTTGATTAAGGTGAATGTTTACAACATTACTTACAAACGCAAATTCATAACCTTCTTTAGAAACCAAAGATACAGAAATGATATTACAAGTTGCGTTGGGTACAAAAAAGCAATTACGCAAAACCAAAACATGCCCATCTGACATTCCCAGGTGATAGTCCCCCACGGCTTTAGCATCCATGCTAGCTCCGTTCGCAACTCTGAGGGTCATGTCACCTTCCTTCAAAAACCTACGGTTTCTCAACGCCTGCAAAGAATTACAGATATGAGATCCTGATCCGGTATCCAATACCCAGGAAGTAGAGTTTATAGAAAGACAGTTTTCAATAACATACACACCTGAAGCTGAAGCCGCAACCTGCTTCAGTTCCTGTGTCCTGGCCTTCCAAGCCCTGCAATCTTTCTTCCAGTGTCCACTCTTATGACAATAGAAGCATTCTTCCTTTCCAACAAGCTTCCCCGCAATCTTTGTTGCCTTTTCCTTTCCCTTCGTACCCACTTTACTAACACCGCCTCTTGGTTTGGCGGGGGCTTTCTTCCTCTTTCCCTTGGCTTTTGCCTTGGACCTAGAGGAAGAAGATCCTCCTACAAACAAAGCGGGTGTTTCCCTACCCTTCTGTAGGGTGCCCTCTGCGCTCCTCAGCAGGTTGAGGAGTTCTGAAAGTTCAACTTCCTTTTCTTGTAAGTTGAAGTTCAGTATAAACTGGGCGTAAGTGGATGGAAGGGACTGGAGAATTAAATCCGTATAGAGTTCACTGTCCAACGTGGTCCCAAGTTCTGCGAGCTCCTCAGTGTAGCCAATCATCTTAAGCACGTGGTCTGCTACCGATGATCCGACGGCCAACTTAGTCGAAAATAACTTCTTCGACACTTCGTATCTTGCGATACGAGACTGCTCTCCATACAGTTCTTTTGTATGGAGAAATATGGACTCGAGGTCCATATTCTCATGCCTCCTCTGATGTTCGTTGTCCATAGAGGCAAGCACGAGGCACCTGGCCTTCGCGCAATCAATCTCCCAAGTCTTACGGATTTCCTTATCCGCGACGCTGGAGGTGGGACCTGGGATGGGGGGAGCTTTGGTGGTAAGAAGATACCCCAGCTTGTCGTAAACGATTGCCAATTTGACATTCCTGAGCCAATCTTTGTAGTTTGGCCCTGTCAGTATGTTTTTATCTAGAAGTAACTTAAGTCCAGTCATTTCGAATTTGGTCGCTGCAGGGGGGAGAGAAGAAACACTTTAGCACGATGCTCTTGCAAGTTTAGAATGGTTTTTAATTTATCTAAACAGGATGGCTCCCACTGTCTCTCGAATACCTCCTCAAACCACAAAGGAAGAATTAGCCGGGATCAATCCCACCGCACAATACTTGCTTAACCGTTCAGCCAGGCCAGTGTCGGTACTTCGAGGGAGGTTTTCCAACGCTTTCGCGAAGTTCCTTAATTTAAGAACCTCTTTTCCCTGGGGGCGTAGCCCCGCTAACACCTTTCTAGGCACCTACTAGGTTTATAGCATTGATCGTTTAGTGAGAAATTTCCCGAGGAGTAGCATATACTCACAGTAGGATCGGGATCCAAATATCATTGCGTGACGAAAATGAAGGAATCCTACCATAATCATCACACTCCAAATGGTATGCAAATCTAGCAAGTTTCAGTACTTATGAAACTCCCGATGTGGATTTTTGCCCCATGCTCTTATGACCTTGACGAAGGTCAATAAATCATAAGTCACATGTCAAGTTCTGCCCGTCATTATCCAGGTTAATTTGAACCCACCCGTATATACCCTTGACGAAGGTCAACAAGGCAATACGACTGTCCCAAACCAACGCATCTATCTATGCTACATATGAACACCCAACAGCTACCAATCTCTATGTCTTGACGAAGGTCAACAAACATAGCTTGAATACTATTGAATATTCATACGAAACGACGGAGGGCTACGAATGGTTTTAGCGAAACCGTGAACGTAGTGAACTTGATATAATCGATGGAACGAGATAGCTTTTAGAAGGAGTGGCTCAAGCTCCGCATTTAAAAGTTAGTTTTGAAAAGAACCGAGTGGTTTTTCGAAAGTGTTCCAACGACTTTAGTTTGGTTTATTATCTTGCATTAGTTCTTTTAATACGTGATATTCTTGCATTAGTTCTTTTAATGCATCCCATCATTTAATCCTACCATTGCAGAAAACAACCAAAATATGACGTACGCTTATGCCATTCGCATTCGCCACGGGGTCCCGTCATCACTCGTTAGGTTACTTAACTAACGACAGAGCGGGGGCTGGGCTAGCGCGGCTGTAAAACATAAGCAACGCCTAAATATAAAGCAATGATAGACATTACAGATCACAGATGAATACATTGGATATACTAGCAATCCGCAATCCGTTCGAGCCTGCAACAAAAAGCGGATTACACGGTCGCGGTGAATAGCAAATACGCCACCCAAGACCCCTACGGGTGCGGCAAACTACCCGCCAAGAACCCGGTAGTTTGTGCACCCCTCCATGGGTCTATCCTAGGAGCAGAAACAGTAAAAAGAATTATACAATGACGGCTACAACCCCGACCCGGTTGTGCGGCCAAACAAATAATATTATTACATCAATTTACATTTACAATGAATGAAAGAAAAACAAAAGCTCATCTCACATCCACCCCGGCTATTCACCCGCGACAGTCCAACACATTCATATACACATTCCAATATCAAACACAGATCATGTATAACCCCGACCAATCGGCTTATAGTGATTAGCTGACGTTCAATACATGCAAATATCACAGATATAACCAACATAGCCAAAGTGTAGCGAAGTTCGAAAAAAAATACGGAATTATAGGACCCCAAAAGTAAATTTCTGTTCTGGAAAATCTGGGCACATATAATATATCTTAAAAATCCCAAAACCAACACAGAGACACACTGCACGAAAAACGATGCAGAGAGGACAACAAACGGCGGCGGTTCCGCGGCAAATGCCTACCTCATGCCGCGGAACCGCGGCGGTTTAGATGAATCAATGGATCGTTTTTCATGGGTGTTCACACAAAACCCTGAGCCGAATTTAGAAGTATAAAGTTTTTCATTTAGAGCAGAAAAAATTTCAACAGAAACTTAGGGTTTTAGTTTTCCCGGTTTTGCGATTTTTCGGTTTCGAACTTCCATACACTTTGCTACCAAGCTAGTTTAAGTTTAGTTAGGCTCTGATACCACTGTAAGTCCACGTTGCGACCCCCGGTTCTTACGGGGAGGCGGAAACGGTATAAAAATCAAATTTTTAGCGCAAGGGGCAACATGGACTAAACAAAGTCGGGATCTTTTCCTAAACTAAAACTAGCAAACTTGTTAAAGAGAGTTAGCTACTCGGATGAAGATGGTTATACCTAAACTTGAACTCCTTCTTCTTCAAACTTTGTAGAGGTTGATGGTTCTCTTCTTGTCGCCTTCTTCCGTCGAAGATGGATCCACCTCGAGGGTTCAACCTTTGGGCTCTTTCTCGAACTTGGAGTGAACTAGAATCTCCGGCTTGCTAAACCCTTGATCCTAGAGTGAGTAGAGAGTGTCTAAGGGGTGCTTTTCTTTTTAAAGAGAGGGATTCTCAACACATGAGAAGGGTTCTCTTTTGCTAGAGGAAGAAGAAGATGAGGTGAGGAGAGAGAAGCTAAATGAGATAATGAGCTCTCTTTTTCTTTCTTGCAACCATAATGCCAAAAGAAAAAGAATTATCTAAATTAATAATAATAATAATGAAAATGAAAAAGTTGATGGAAAGTTTAGGAATGACCATTATCATTTCAAACATTAAATGAATTTGCTAGAATCAAAGAGCATCTTTCTTTTGTAATGATGATGGTCAAAACTTCAACCATGGTCAACAAGTCAACCATGGTCAACAAGTCAACATAAAAACCAACCATGACACAATTTCATTTTATTATATATTATTAATTGATAAAACAAAAATCCATTAGGGTTTGGAAAAAGACGACTGTCAACTGTGCATACGCACCCGTTCCGAAACCCTAATGAAAGTCCTCTTCCTCTTCCTCAAATAACTGTGCATACACACCTGCATCCTTGTTCCGAGGAACATGAATACTGAGAGATAAAAGCAACCCCAAAACATATACCAGCATCTGACTCAAACCAGAGCCAGCCAGTAATATCCGTCCGGACTCCAAATGTGCACAAGTGCGCGGATGAGAACGAACCCTGTCGCAAAACCATGCGACCTCTACTCTATTTTTCCCAGAGGCGAATACCCTCTGTGTGGGACTCTAAAGACTCGACACTACGCTGGCAGTGGGTTTAACCACAGACCGCAAGCGGCACTAGCTGTGCGTAACGGTCCCCAGGTAGATGTCGACAAGAAGGCTGACGAGGTGAAACCCCATCTGTACTCCTACTGAGTCTGAATGTGACAGTCTCCGTACAGTCCGGTCTGTTCGTCTGATACATCGCATGTCGGGCCTAGGGGGCGGTAAAACGTCAGTCCCCCAATAGCGGTACAAGTCGTGTCGGAGTGAAGCCCAAAACACCCTGAGATAACACTGGAACCTACCAGTATATCTCGCTTGCCCTGGCCAGGGACTACTCGTGTAATGGCTCTCCTAGACACAGCGCGATGTCAACCCCCAATACCGGGAGAGACGAATCCTGTCTAACCGTCACTGCCTCCAAGTGCTTCGGGACTGCACCCAACCACCACCTGTTTGTACGACTCCTTTGAGCCGTGGTAGGGTAGTGATCAAAGTGCAGTGGGAACACACTCGAGGCGAAGTGCCAGTGTCAAGTCAGCGGACTAAGCTGTACTTATGTCACCTGGGAACTGATAACTGACGATAGGTATAATACCAACCTGTCAGTTCCCGACGAGTCCTGTCCAGTGTACTCGTAACCTAACGAGCACCCGTATACTATCTCCAGTACGACGTACTGATGGCTGTGGGACAGACCATCTCCCACACTGGGATGAGAAGCGCATACGCTAGTCTACTCCGGAGTATCGATAGTCCTGCGACTAGGGACCTATATAAGGATGTGCTTATAGATTACCCAGCCCCCACTAGTGTGACTGCCATCACAACGCTGGTAATCAAGCAAAGATCCTAAGGGCTCCACTAATGCGTATAAGTGATATACTGAAATAAACACAAGTACACATTGAAGTAGAAACAAACCAAGTAGCATACTACTATATTTAGCAAGATTGTTTATACAAGGTGAATATCCCAAGCTTCCATCAAGTAATATACAAACTAGTATGATACAGTAATGGCCTCTAGGGCATATACACTAACACTTTATTCAACTTGGAAATATCACGGGGAAGGAGAAGAATGCAGTACTGCGGTAGAAGAAGAAGGAGAACACGATAATGCGGCAGGAGAAGAAGAAGAATTCGGAAATACGGCAGGAGACGGAAATTTATTTCCATCAAAAGAAATGGAGGATATGGTAGAGGCTGCCCTAGGTGAATCTATTCGTACCGAAGATGACATTCCTTCCGGTCAAGGACCGCGTGCGGATAAATATGAAAATTTCATGAATGATGCTAGGAAACCAATTTATGAGAATGCGAAGTATTCCACCCTCTCATGGTTCGTCCAACTTTTCCAGATTAAGTGCCTAAATGGATGGAGCAACAAGTCATTCACAATGCTTCTTTCATTCTTGAAAGATTCTATGCCTCCGGAAAATAATGTGCCCGAAAGCTGGTACGAAGCCCAGAAAATAATGTCTGATTTAGGTCTAAAGTGCGAGAAGATTCAAGCATGTCCTAAAAATTGCGTGTTGTACCGGAAAGAGAATTCAGATTTGAAAGAGTGTCCAACATGCGGAGAGGCCAGGTATAAGCCGAAAGATTCTGATAAGAAGCCTGATATACCTATGAAGATAGCACGATATTTTCCCATAACACAGAGGCTACAGAGGCTATTCAGGTGCAAGAAAACAGCCGAGGCAATGATTTGGCATTACCGTGCTCCTCCAAGCGAAAATGGAAAAATGAGCCATCCAAGAGATTCACCGGCATGGAAGGATTTCGATAGGAGGCACGCAATATTCAGTAGCGATCCTCGCAATGTCCGGCTCGGACTGGCTACCGATGGCTTCTGCCCATTCAACTATATGGCTGGAAGTCACAGTACATGGCCCGTTGTAATGATAATTTATAATCTGTCGCCTTGGTTGGCTATGGACCAATCATACTTTATGATGCCTCTTCTTATCGATGGACCAAACTCACCGGGGAACAATATCGACGTCTATCTCCGACCTCTGATCGAGGAGCTGAAAACTTTGTTCATTGATGGTGTAGAGACATATGATTCAAACACAAATACAACCTTCATACTGCGTGCGGCTTTAATGTGGACAATTAATGACTTTCCTGCGTATGGAATGCTATCAGGTTGGTCCGTACATGGTCACAAAGCATGTCCTCATTGCCATGAACACACAACATCAAAATTTTTGAATTTTAGCAGGAAGGTTTGTTATTGCGGCCATCGACGTTTTCTGCCTCCAGACCACCCTATAGGTTAGACACGGTTCACTTTAATGGTCATCAGGAGATTCTTGGACCTCCATCCCCATTATCCGGAGAGAAAGTGACTGCTAAATGGAATGGTTACAATAACGTGACCTTCGGGATGGATCCGACGAAACAGGTCAAACCACAATATTGGAACAAGTTAAGCATTTTCTTCGAGCTTCCGTACTGGTCTACAAATTCAGTGCGTCATTGTCTGGACGTCATGCATATAGAGAAGGGAGTATCAGAGCACATACTTAACTTGCTTCTGTGTAAAGACGGGAAATCGAAAGACAACATGAATGCTCGGATGGATCTACAAGAGTGGGGAATAAGAAGTGAATTGCACCCTAGACCGGTAGCGGGTAAACCGGGCAAGTTTGTACTTCCCAATGCCGCTTATCATATGTCACAACCGGAGAAGAAAAGATTCATGCAGGTGTTGCATGATTTGAAAGTCCCCACAGGTTTCTCAGGATCATTCAGCAAGAAAATAAAAATTGTGAAGAGCAAGATCGATGGGCTGAAAAGTCATGATCACCATGTTATCGTGGAGCACCTTCTTCCATTAGCCCTCAGGACTTCTCTCCCCGACACCGTTTGGTCTAGTAATCAACGACCTATGTTGTTTTTTTAGGGAGTTGTGTGCTAAAACAGTGGAGGTTGCGACGCTGGATAAACTAGAAAATTCTATTGCGTTGATACTTTGCAAGTTTGAACGTATTTTCCCACCGTCATTTTTCGATATCATAATACACTTGACGGTTCATCTTGCAACTGAGGCGAAGTTAGCGGGACCAGTACAATATCGATGGATGTATCCCGTCGAGAGGTACGTGTAGTTTTTCGTTTCGCGCAATTTATAAATTTATTGTTGTCATGTATGCCCGTATTTATTTATTCAACATATTCTCATTAGGTACCTCTACACTCTTAAGAAGTATATACGCAATAAAAATCGACCAGAGGGTTCTATCATGCAAGGTTATCTTCTTGATGAAGCAACCACATTTTGTTCCCGCTATCTGGACGAGAACATTGAGACAAGGCTTAACCGACCACGAAGAATTCAAGACGGGCCATATGGTAAAACCGAGTATAAGAGGGTAGACACTATGTTTATCAACAAGATATACCGGTTTATCTTGCTTAATTGCACATATCTTGAACAAATTAGAGAGTAAGTTCTTTTGGATTAATTGTTATATCTGTGTTTGTGTGTGTATGAAATGACATAATATTAATGTCACAATTATTTGTCGAAAACAGAACTCATTTTAACGAGGTACGTGAGGGGCATCCTGATTGGAACGAAGAACGTTTGGAAAAATACCATCAGGATAATTTTTGTGATTGGGTCACAGATCATGTAAGTTATTCGAATAACATTTTATTGCTATCAGTTTTAATCTAAACTTGTATCGTTATGTATTTTGTCGTAAAATTTGTTTTGTTAGATCCACGATCCGAACTTGTCTGCATCATTTAAGAGTGATTCAAGATGTTTAGCTCAATTTCCTAGTATGGAGGTTGCATATTACAAAGGATTTGGTGTCCTTGGATACAAATTCGAAGTTAAGGACATAGAAACATCTAGAACCACTCAGAATAGTGGGATTGCGACGGTAGGATCGGACGGTGTGATTTACTATGGGTACTTAAATTGTATAATCGGCATCCACTATCCCGGACGATCAGAACCCTTTTATATATTCCAGTGTACTTGGTACGATCCGCGAACTGATACGGACAGGTAGAGAAGCAGTCTTGGGACTTGGAAAGATGAATATGGATTGACCAGTGTGAACACACTTCGATTTTACGGTCAGGACGATCCGTTTATCTTTCCGAACCAAGCGTTCCAAGTATACTAGTCACAGTGTTTGAAGCATCCGGGGTGGAGTGTTGTATGCCGATGGAAACCCAGAGATGTCTACGATGTCCCAGAATACGAGGACAGCGATGAGGACGAAGAAGAGAGAAGGCTTAAAGTGCTCCGACCGTCTGTTTCGAAGGACGGGTTGTCTTCGACCGATCATGAAGTTACGTGGGTTAGAAATGACATCGACGATGAAATCCAAGTAGATATGTATGATGCGCCCATGAAACGAAAAAGGTTATCAGTAATGTTATATTATTACTTCACATTTTACGCTCTAGATCATATATAGTCAATACTTTTAATGATTGTCTAATGCGTCCATGAACCGTTTATCTAGATTTGATGACGATGTCGGGAGCAGCGAGGGGCGGCAGGAGCTCCAGCCGCGGCAGAGGCAGAGCGGTTCTGCCGCCCGGAGAGCTCCGTAGGGAGCTTCAGAGGGCCGGTCTTGCACCCAGATCGGAGACCCCTTCGGATGCCTCCTTCCGTGTGGATTTTGCCACACCTCCAGATATACTGCACGCATATCCATTTTGAATGTAATATTACAGATATTCATGCATGTTTATGTCAAAATTACTTATACTGTCCATGTTTGATTGTCTAGTTGTTGGTGATGCGTCCACATCTGGGACAGAGGCCACCCCCGCTCCTCCAGGTATGTTTATATATCATATAGTGTATGTATATTGATTTAGAATACTATATCATAAATACACACATTCCTTTTGCTCTTACTTAGCAATTTTTATTATTGTCTAGCTGTAGGTGGTGACACCACCGCACCTGCGGGTATGTTTATATATCCTATAGTGCATGCATATTGATTTAGAACGTTATATTATTGATCTACACATTCTTTTTGCAATTACTTATATAATATATTTTTAATTGTCTAATTATAGGTGGTGCGTCCACACCTTCCACAGGGGCCACTCCTGCCGCTTCCATACCCTCCGCATCGTCTGCAGGTTAGTATGAATAAATTTAAAATATTTATTCATTTTACATATTCTCTATAGAATAAATATGAACTTCATGGAAATTTAGCGTCGATGTTTATTTTATAGTTGGAGGGGATGCGTCCGGGTCCGGGACCCCGGTTGTTCCTCACCGGAGGAACTATCGTCCCGCTCGTGCTGCTGCCCGGGCCCAGGCTCGTGCGCTAGTCACCGGAGGTATATATCACACTTGAATTTTTGTTTAACCTTGATTTCTTAATACAACTTTGTCTTATTATTGATTGTCTTGATATTTCGTGCAGACGCAGGGCCTCCCCATCCCCAGAGGGGGACTCGAGGCCCGAATCAATCCCATAGGCTGAGGCCTGATAGAGGTAGGGGGGAGGCAGCATTCCCCCTTTTTTTTACCCTTGACTATCTCTATACCGGTCCTCATGCCGAGAGGTTCGGCCGGTATTTGGGGGACGAGAGCCGGATCGTGAAAAACTATCCACTTCACGTTGAGTGGGGCGAGCAGCACCAGCGCTCATTCGCCCTCTTCTTTGATCAAGCTCGGGTATGTATTAATATATATTTTCATTTGATCTATCCAATATATTTATTATTAACACTTGCAATCTAATAACAATGTTTTTTTTTGTATTTTCAGTTGGATTACGATTTTCAGCCTGTAGCCGACCCTGATCACCCGGGGAGGGTGCTCGACCTTCATGCTCTGTACAATGGCCTGATGAAGAACATGCAGGCCAAGGTCCGATACAACAGGAATGAGCTGAAGGCCGACTGCTACTCCCTGTGGATGGCGACCCCCGAGGCAGAGAGAGCGGCCCTCCTATCTACTCCAGCATTTGCGAGAGTCGACGTAGAGACATGGCCTCTATTGTGCGCTTATTTCGACTCCTAAGGCAAACAGGTATGTATTTTAAATTTAATTCATTATTTATGATATAATTTATTTCTTTGTGTTTCTTAATTAGAAAACTAAATGTTAATGCGTTGTGCAGAAACAGGCCGCTCAGAATATGGAGAACAGGAAGTCGGCGAAGAGGGGTCGCCCCACTTACACAGGTGGCTCGAGGAACATTACTCGAGCCATGGAGTTATCGGTAAATTAAGAGTTATTCTCTAATATTCTGCAATATTAAGAGTTATTCTCTAATATTTCTAATATTAAGAGTTACTTTCTAATATTGCAGACATCTCGGACCGTGGCGTCAGGTGGTACACCGAGCGTGCTGTCCGCATATCTTGCCGTCCACGGCACCTCGACAGATCCCGCCACGGGCGAGCTTCGATATCCCGACGTCGCTACCCAGGAGTACTGCGTAAGTGTTAATATTTTTTCTACCCAAATTTGAAATTTTAGTTTTGGAAGGTTCAAGTTTAAATTTTATACTTATACTTTACTGCTTAATGTGGGTGTAGGAGCGGGTGGTTGAGCAGGCCCAGACCTCGGGGATCGATTTTACCGGACAGAACGATCCGAGACTGCTGACCCCAGTTCTGGACGCCGCACACGGAGGGCACCACGGAGGTTGGGAGAGAGGCCGGGGATTGGGCCCTAGCAGGGCCCATATGAGGTTGGACTCCATCCCGGCGGTTACTTCCTCCGTCTCCAGTGACCGACATGTCCATCAGGAACTGGATAGCTTGAGAGCCACCGTTCAGGAGTTGAAGGAGATGCTGGTATGTATACTACTTTATAGTAAAATATCATTTCATATTATATACATATCAACATATCCATAATTAGTACGTAGCTTGAGCTTATTTGGTTTTAGACTTAAGTTTGATTAATCATACATACATATGTAATTAAAATAAACAACGCTTTTCCAAACTAGATATCCAAACAGGGTTTCGAAATAACTTAATAATGATACGAATTCGAATAATACACAGTTCTTACACGCTTCTTACACACGTTATGTCCAGACGCGACAGGGTAGATCGGCCGAGCCTCCACATGCATCTCTTTCGGCTGCGGCTCCACAAGCCACTACATCAGCTGCGGTTCCGCAGACAGCTCTTGTAGCTCCACCGCCCACTCAGACTCCCGCAGCCGTGGCTCCGCAAGCGACTACCTCGACGGCGGCTGCGCAGACCACATCGTCAGCTCCACATGCCGCTCAGACTCCCGCTCGCGACGAATTGCAGAGTTTATTGACCGAGGAGCAGGCGCGCGTTATTCTATCGTTATTCAGAGGTGGAGCTGGACCGAGCTAGGGTAGATTTTTGGTTCTTATTTTTTGAAACATGTATTTATTTATATCATACACATTGTACTACATTTTGAAACGATATTGATATTGGTTTGTATTTATATCATATTCAGTTTTGGGTTTCTTTTGTATATTATATATATGCGTGAGATGTGATTATGAATACTGCAATATATGATTTGATTGATGTATATATTATTGTGCACAGGGCGGGAAAAAATCAAGCAGCCCATTTTTAAAAAAAAAAATAAAGACAATATGTACCTACGGATTAATCCGTAGGTATATATGTTGCCCCTACGGATATATCCGTAGGGGCAAAATATCAGCAGTAACTGATATTTCCCCCCTGATCTCAGTGCCAGGGGGTTGGGAATGCCCCTACGGACATATCCGTAAGGGCCACTGCTCTTCCCTACGGCGTTATCCGTAAGGGCCAAATATCAGGAATCCTGATATTTTGCCCCTACGGAAAGGTACCTACGCATATATCCGTAGGGGTAGTATATGGACCTACGGATATATCCGTAGGTACAAGTAATATAAAAAAAACCCGTAAATAATATAAAATCTTATACCCTACGGCTTAATCCGTAGGGGCAACAGGACCTACACATAAATCCGTAGGGGCAACAGGACCTACACATAAATCCGTAGGGGCAAGAATTTGCCCGTAGGGGCAAGTTCAGGGCCTCAACTTGCACCTGCGGCCTTTGTATCTACGGGGTATTTTTTCGCCCCTACGCATATATCCGTAGGGGCAGTGGGTTGCCCCTACGGATAAATCCGTAGAGGCAACCCTTATTTGTAGTAGTGTTATGCTTAAGATCTTATATGACTGTTTTACGATACTATCTCTTCAAACTAGATAGAACTTGATCCTTGTTAATTTTTCGCTACTTGAGATTGTCGCCATGCTTAAGTTATATGTTGGACTTCCGCTGCGAGATAGATTCATTGTATTTTAATCCGAGGACCAAACTAATGACCATAGCAAAATCGCTAATTAAAACGTAGGTATAGTTGCTGACCAGCAGACATAGAATTAGTCATAGCTATTACTGTGTTTATCGAATGACAAAACCTTTAAAACAACAATCATCCGCAACGAAAAGTTCTACAACTTCTGTGTTGGCACTTCTCGCTGATTTTACCTGTAAAATCCTTGAATTGATGAAATGGTTCACTGTATGCAGCACACACCTATGCTGAAAATTACCGGCTGAACCGGTGTTCTATTTTTCATATTTTACTGCAACATACTTTACGCAAACCGTTTTCTGAAATAGTACGATTACTGTGTTGGGAGGTCTCTGTAATTTTCACATGGAAAAATACCATCATGTGGGTCACACATAGTGACCGGAATGGGAAGTGGTCAGTTCTAGAAATCAGTAGTCACCGCAGTAATTATCTGTTTACTTCCATATATGTTACTTGAATGACACCAAATTTGATTGTAACTGTAGCTACAGAGAAAGAGCCATCTTTTCTCTAAAGACACCCCGACACTTGAATCCAACAATAAATCAACCTTCCAGTAGCTTGAAAATGGACCTTGCTTCGATGGAAATACAGCGCTGCGGCATGAGAAAATACGTAACTCTCATCTCTGAAACCTAAACCAAGCAAACTAGGGTTGCATGCTTATCTAAACAGCGAGACCTTCGACTTTTATTTAGACATCCATACCAAAAAATCGATGAAAACTAAGTTTATAAGTAAAATAAGATGATTCATCGAATAGGGTAGAAATTTCTGTGCAGCTGTCATAAAACACCCATAAGATTCTCCTTAAGATTCTCCTTGCATGCTGGAATGCCTTAATTTTTTTTTTTTGTACATTATTCTAATATGATAGAAGAACATTTCATATTTTAAAGGCATTTTCATAAAACAGGCAGAACCTGTTCAAAATTGCTCCACAACCTTCAGAAACTGTTTTAGGCTGAACCGTACACTAAAATTTGTATCGACCTAAGCTCTAATCTGCATTGTACATCATCCATTACTCACACACACAGTTGCTACAATGTTTCTATTCTCAAAAACATGATTTACATGTATATATGAATTGCCATGCTCTCACATGCTAATGTTATGGTCATGTATAAATTTTTCCTTGCATGGTTATATAAGATAGTTTATATAATGGTTATTCATGGCAAAAAATGGAATGGTATATGTTATGAATTTGCGATCATGTTAAGAAATATCACGGTGCATAGTCAAGTCATGTATTATGTAATTGCTTACCATAGACTATGACCGTTGTATACACGTATAGTAAAACTTGGGATTGGGATAGTCTAATGAAGATAGTGAGTCAGATTTCGGGAGTCATCTATCACAGTTGCCGGTCTCATGGGCGCACGAGATGTTAATAATCACTGATGAACAGTTGTCAGTCCCGGACATGTGGGATGCTAACAATCACAGACATAGTAGTCCCTCGAATCGACATGCATTACCATCGTTAGGCATACATTAAATCTGACCTCCGGATTTTGTTAGGGCACTCCCATTATTTTCGTACCCATGTATGCAATTATGTAAATTATGCAGTCACTTATCCTAGCAAAGTGACACAAAGTATTCGGTCTCATCCTCCAATGCTCCCTAGCATCAAAAGTGGTTTCTCGTGTATGGAAGACAACCCAACCTTCTAACATATCTTTCCATAAGTGTCGCAAATAACACAAATTTGCAAGCTCACATATGAATACTTCATGCCAAAAGCAAACATCAACATCACATAAACGGTCCATACTACATGATGAATATTTGGTTATTTCCAATCAAAGGGTGGATGGCGTTGCAATTGTGCATCCCGAACCATTTTACAATTTTTCTTATATAAGTCTCATGAGACAAACTAAAGATCTCTTTGAATGATTTCAGTGGATTTGAATCCGAACCCAAATCTCTCATCACCGATGTCCTTCATCTTGAGTTCAAGAACAGCCAACCACTGATTGCTTTGATGGTTTCTATATTGTTTCCAGCAAGTACTACGTTCATTGACAGAGAACTATTAGATCTCAAAAGATGTTCCATATGAACACGGTTGTCCTGATCGATCATCAGAAAACCATAACAAAATATAGTCCGTTGAAATCGAAAGTTCCAAGTGCCTAGATGACTTTCAAGTTAATTGTGGACTTCTTCATGCCCCAAATAACTATCTCTCTCTCTCTCTCTCTCGTCTAAATTTGGTACTTCCTAATTATTCTAATTATTCTTCATGCACAACTCTCAATATATTTATCCCTGCAATGTATGTGCAAGAAGCTTGTTTAACCAAGATAGTCTTGAAAAATGTTAGTATAGACAATATTATTTGAGTACGACTATTCTACTTTTAAGAGCAGAGGAAGTCTTCTCCGGTCATGATTTACACGGTTGGATTTGTGATTCAACGGTTGGATGTATATAGGTAGTTAGTGATGACATCCCATAAAGAAAGAGGATGACATCATCTAATATTTTCCAGGTTCAGATCAGACTATCCCTATGTAAAACATGGGGTGTAAAACATGGGGGATGAGATTCTCTTTCCTTCTAGAAGTAGAATAGTCGGACTCATATTATTTTATTTACAATCTAATTAATTTAAAATTCTATTATACATTTCTTAGTCAAAATTATTTTATATATTATGCAGTTGAACTTTTCAATAAAATCTTGTCATATGCTATCTGCCCTCCCTTGCCAAATCTCTTGGACCTGACTCTCAAATTTGTCTACAAAAGCAACCTCAAGCTTCGGCCTATTTGGTAGATCCATATAAAAAGCCCATTAAAATCAACTGAATAGGAAGATTGAATATAACTGGTAGTAGAAAAATTGCAATAGCTGGGAAACATTTACCAGTGACAAATTTCCATCAGTGAATTTTCCCTATTGCTAATATTATCTCGGCAATTATCTATTTCTACATAGGGAAAATACATTATCGAGCGAAAGTATAAAAGTATAAAAGGCGTAAATTTAATTGAACCAAAAACATAGCGAGTGAAACATAACCGATGGATACATCACTTGACAGTTGTCGCACTAACGACTAAAGAAATGCCAAGGCAACATTGCTAAGGGATATATCCCTCTTGCTAATGTTTCCTTGGCATTTCTTTAGTCGCTAATGCGACTATTGCCAATGGATTTATCTCTCGGCAATGTTTCCATGGAAATATTTTGACCGAATTAAATTTATGCTTTTTATACTTTCCTTCGTAATGTAGTCTTTACATTTTAAAAATAGGTAATTGTCGAGAGAATATTAACAAGAGGGAAAATTTGCTCTGTGGTGTACACATTACGAGTAAAATTTGTTTCTCCTAAATGTTTTCCTCCCTACTGTAGTTTTTTTCTTTTAGTATGTGGAAAGTAAATATTTTTCCGTTGGTAAAATAGAAGTATGCTAACAATATAGCCCTTTTCAAAAGCACAGTATAAGAAATTATTCATTGTATATATATTGGATAGTATACATTTAAGGCCTAGTTTGTCAACTAGTACATTTTCCAAAACCGTTTCAGGGTAGACTACAAAATTTGTAGCCGCGGCCCGTTTGGCAACCAAAATAGCGTCTCCCAAATTGCAATTTCTAAAAGTTTCAATGGTTTGAAACCTCATCTATCTAAACTCCAAAAATAGTGGAGTTTCGGAAAGTTTCATGCCATCGATCTCTCATTTATTCTCTCCCTTGCCCCTAAAAAAATAGGCTAAATTAAAAGAAACCTTGGCTTCATAAACTATGTTCCCATAAATGATGCTAAACTTTGTAAATCTCTATATTATGAAACCATGGTTTGCATACAAGCAAACTGCGGTTTCGTTTTAGCTTAATCGAAACCAATGGTTTCAGAAACCTTGTGATGATGCTCGATATCGGCAATCTCCCAGATCATGACACGTGGCAGATGACGTATCCCAGAGCACGCAAGAAAGGACCTACAGGGGCTGACCAGACCGCTCCTATGCCCGTCCTACCGACGAGGCTGGCTTGCCTCCGAGCCCCAGCACAATTGGCATCCTCGGCCTCACAGCTCGTTCCCGAGTTACCGCAGAAACAAGATGCCTCGGCTCTCCCGCTCGTCCGCGAGCTCTTTGGCCGAGGTCATCTTCCCCGGTCCATCGACCGACCAACAGCACCGCTTGCAAGCGTAACCACCATCCCGTGAATCTCTCCATGCGTGAGATCTCCGCTGGCCACATCCCACGTTCCACGCCACCACGATCCCCCGTTAACGAGCCTGTCTCGCCATTAATGGGAGGTCTCGCTCATTACGCGGCATGACGTCGGGAGCGTAACAGCCGGCGTGATTCTCGCGCCTGCTGCACCTGCTGCCACCACTATTTAAACCCCTCTTTCAGACGGCCAAGGTAATCCAATTCTACTCCACTAAGCCGTTACTCTGCTCGGATCTCTAGACTAACTTGATCGTCGGAGGGTCCTCGGTGGTACAACCACCCCGGGACTTCCTTGCAGGTAGCTCGGCTCAACAACTTCAAACCCAATGAGATCCACAGGCTTCAGGAGCGACAGCCTCCAGATCAAATCTCAGCCATCCATCGTCGCCATCAGCAGATCAACGGGAAGCAACATCTGAAGGAGATTCCACCCTCCATCAGCTGGCGCCGTCTGTGCGAACGTAGACTCTACAAAAACAAAAGTTCGCCTCCCGATCTCACTCCAATGGAGAGCGATCATCAAGACGATCCAAGCGCCAACCACTGCCCCTCTCTCAACGGAGGCACAGACGAGCCTCCTCCGCCGAGTGCCATCAACTCCCTCACCGGCCGGACAGGCTGACTCGCATCCTTCGTGGAGGCGCTCGTCCGCGTCTGGCCGGTAGCTTCCCTACCCACGACGCCATGGATCTAAGCCCTCACCTAGAGGCAGCCGAACGGCTACCCTGCTCGGCTATCCCTGGCAGGTAGCTTCCCTGCTCACGACGCCAGGGATCTAAGCCCTCACCTAGAGGCAGCCAAGTGGCTCCCCTGCTCGGCTATCCCTGGCCGGTAGCTTCCCTACCCACGACGCCAAGGACCTAATCCCTCACCCAGAGGCAGCCGAGCAGCTATCCTGCTCGGCTATCCCTGGCCGGTAGCTTCCCTACCCACAACACCAGGGATCAAAACCCTCGAAAAGAAGCGGTCGGGCAGCAACCCTGCTCGGCCATCCTTAAGGACCTAAAAGCCCTCGAAATAGGCAACCGCTTAGCACAACTATGCTCGGTTATCCCTGGCACACCACCGGGGATCAAAGCCCTCGCCATGAGGCACCGGACGGCAACCCCGCTCGGACATCCTTAGTAGGCCTCTTATGCCCCTCCCGCGCTAAGGATGAAAAGCTCTCGAAAGAGGCAACCGCTTGGCACGTCACGTGCTCGGTTATCCCTGGCAGAACGCCAGGGATCAAAGCTCTCACCAAGAGGCATCGGGCGGCAACCCCGCTTGGACATCCTTAGACTATGACCGTTGCTTAGTCAAGTCATGTATTATGTAATTGCTTACCGTAGACTATGACCGTTGTATACACGTATAGTAAAACTTGGGATTGGGATAGTCTAATGAAGATAGTGAGTCAGATTTCGGGAGTCATCTATCACAGTTGCCGGTCTCATGGGCGCACGAGATGTTAATAATCACTGATGAACAGTTGTCGGTCCCGGACGTGTGGGATGCTAACAATCACAGACATAGTAGTCCCTCGAATCGACATGCATTACCATCGTTAGGCATACATTAAATCTGACCTCCGGATTTTGTTAGGGCACTCCCATTATTTTCGTACCCATGTATGCAATTATGTAAATTATGCAGTCACTTATCCTAGCAAAGTGACACAAAGTATTCGGTCTCATCCTCCAATGCTCCCTAGCATCAAAAGTGGTTTCTCGTGTATGGAAGACAACCCAACCTTCTAACATATCTTTCCATAAGTGTCGCAAATAACACATATTTGCAAGCTCACATATGAATACTTCATGCCAAAAGCAAACATCAACATCACATAAACGGTCCATAATACATGATGAATATTTGGTTATTTCCAATCAAAGGGTGGATGGCGTTGCAATTGTGCATCCCGAACCATTTTACAAATTTTCTTATATAAGTCTCATGAGACAAACTAAAGATCCTCTTTGAATGATTTCAGTGGATTTGTATCCGAACCCAAATCTCTCATCACCGATGTCCTTCATCTTGAGTTCAAGAACAGCCAACCACTGATTGCTTTGATGGTTTCTATATTGTTTCCAGCAAATACTACGTTCATTGACAGAGAACTATTAGATCTCAAAAGATGTTCCATTTGAACACGATTGTCCTGATCGATCATCAGAAATCCATAACAAAATATAGTCCAATGAAATCGAAAGTTCCAAGTGCCTAGATGACTTTCAAGTTAATCGTGGACTTCTTCATGCCCCACATAACTCTCTCTCTCCTCTCTCTCTCTCTCTCTCATCAAAATTTGGTACTTCCTAATTATTCTAATTATTCTTCATGCACAACTCTCAATATATTTATCCCTGCAATGTATGTGCAAGAAGCTTGTTTAACCAAGATAGTCTTGAAAAATGTTAGTATAGACAATATTATTTGAGTACGACTATTCTACTTTTAAGAGCAGAGGAAATCTTCTCCGGTCATGATTTACACGGTTGGATTTGTGATTCAACGGTTGGATATATATAGGTAGTTAGTGATGACATCCCACAAAGAAAGAGGATGACATCATCTAATATTTTCCACGATCAGATCGGACCATCCCCATGTAAAACATGGGGTATAAAACATGGGGGATGAGATTCTCTTTCCTTCTAGAAGTAGAATAGTCCGACTCATATTATTTTATTTACAATCTAATTAATTTAAAATTCTATTATACATTTCTTAGTCAAAATTATTTTATATATTATGCAGTTGAACTTTTCAATAAAATCTTGTCATATGCTATGTGCCCTCCCTTGCCAAATCTCTTGGGCCTGACTCTCAAATTTGTCTACAAAAGCAACCTCAAGCTTAGGCCTATTTGGTAGAGCCATATAAAAAGCCCATTAAAATCTGAATAGGAAGATTGAATATAACTGGTAGTAGAAAAATTGCAATTGCTGGGAAACATTTACGAGTGATAAATTTCCCTCAGTGAATTTTCCCTATTGCTAATATTTTCTCGGCAATTATCTATTTCTACATAGGGAAAGTACATTATCGAGCGAAAGTATAAAAGACGTAAATTTAATTGGGCCAAAACATAGCGAGGGAAACATAACCGATGGATATATCCCTTGACAGTTGTCGCACTAACGACTAAAGAAATGCCAAGGCAACATTGCCATGGGATATATCCCTCTTGCTAATGTTTTCTTGGCATTTCTTTAGTCGCTAATGCGACTATTGCCAATGGATTTTTCTCTCGGCAATGTTTCCATGGAAATATTTTGACCCAATTAAATTTATGTTTTTTATACTTTCCTTCGTAATGTAGTCTATACATTTTAGAAATAGATAATTGTTGAGAGAATATTAGCAAGAGAGAAAATTCGCTCAGTGGTGTACACATTACGAGTACAATTTGTTTCTCCTAAATGTTTTCCTCCCTACTGTAGTTTTTTTCTTTTAGTATGTGGAAAGTAAATATTTTTCGGTTGGTAAAATAGAAGTATGCTAACAATATAGCCCTTTTGAAAAGCACAGCATAAGAAATTATTCATTGTATATATATTGGATAGTATACATTTAAGGCCTAGTTTGTCAACCAGTACGGTTTCCAAAACCATGGTTTCATTAGATTTCGAGGCTAGACTTCAAAATTTATAGCCGCAGCCCGTTTGGCAACAAAAATAGCGTCTCCCAAATTGCAATTTCTAAATGTTTCAATGGTTTGAAACCTCATCTATCTAAACTCCAAAATTAGTGGAGTTTCGGAAAGTTTCATGCCATCGATCTCTCTTTTATTCTCTCTCTTGCCTCTCAAAAAATAGGCTAAATTAAACGAAACCCCGGCTTCATAAACTATGTTCCCATAATGATGCTAGACTTTGTGAAACCCCTATATTATGAAACCATGGTTTGCATACAAGCAAACTGCGGTTTCGTTTTATCTTAATCGAAACCAATGGTTTCAGAAACCTTGTGATGATGCTCGATATCGGCGATCTCCCAGATCATGACACATGGCAGATGACGTGTCCCAGAGCATGCAAGAAAGGACCTACAGGGACCGACCAGACCGCTCCTATGCCCGTCTACCGACGAGGTTGGCTCGCCTCCGAGCCCCAGCATAATTGGCCTCCTCGGCCTCACAGCTCGTTCCCGAGCTACCACAGAAACAAGATGCCTCAGCTCTCCCGCTTGTTCGCGAGCTCTCCGGCCGAGGTCATCTTCCCCGGTCCATCGATCGACCAACAGCACCGCTTGCAGGCATAACCGCCATCTCGCGAATCTCGCCATGCACGAGATCTCCACCGGCCACATCCCACGTTCCACGCCACCACGATCCCCAATTAACTCGCCATTAATGGGAGGTCCCGCTCATTACACGGGCATGACGTCGGGAGCATAACGGCCGGCAAGATTCTCGCGCCTGCTGCACCGCTGCCACCACTATTTAAACCCCTCTTTCAGACGGTCAAGGTAAGCCAATTCTATTACACTAAGCCGTTACTCTGCTCGGATCTCTAGACTAACTTGATCGTTAGAGGGTCCTCGGTGGTACAACCATCCCGGGACTTCCTTGCAGGTAGCTCGGCTCAACAACTTCAAACCCATTGAGATCTACACGCTTCAGGAGCGACAGCCTCCAGATCAAATCTCAGCCATCCATCGCCGCTATCAGCAGATCAACGGAAAGCAACATCTGAAGGAGATTCTACCCTCCATCAGCTGGAGCCGTCTGTGGGAACGTAGACTCCACAAAAACAAAAATTCGCCTCCCGATCTCACTCCAATGGCGAGCGATCATCAAGATGATCCAAGCGCCAACCACCGCCTCCTTCTCAACGGAAGCACAGACGAGCCTCCTCCGCCGAATTCCATCAACGCCCTCGCCGGACAGATAGACCGACTCGCATCCTTTATAGAGGCGCATGTCCGCGTCTGGCCGGTAGCTTCCCTACCCATGACGCCAGGGATCTAAGCCCTCACCTAGAGGTAGCCGAGCGGCTACCCTGCTCGGCTATCCCTGGCCGGTAGCTTCCCTACCCACGACGCCAGGGACCTAATCACCTAAGGGCAGCCGAGCGGCTACCCTGCTTGGCTATCCCTGGCCGGTAGCTTTCCTACCCACAACGCCAGGGATCAAAGCTCTTGACAAGAGGCGGTCGGGCAGCAACCCTGCTCGGCCATCCTTAAGGACCCAAAAGCCCTCGAAAGAGGCAACCGCTTAGCACAACCATGCTCGGTTATCCCTGGCACACCACCAGGGATCAAAGCCCTCGCCATGAGGCACCGGGCGGCAACCCCGCTCGGACATCCTTAGTAGGCCTCCTATGCCCCTCCCGCGCTAAGGATGAAAAGCCCTCGAAAGAGGCAACCGCTTGGCACGTCACGTGCTCGGTTATCCCTGGCAGAATGCGAGGGATCAAAGCCTTCGCTAAGAGGCACCACGCGGCAACCCCGTTCGGGCATCCTTAAGGATCAAAGCCCTCACCAAGAGGCACCGAGCAGCTACCCTGCTCGGCCATCCTTAGCAGGCCTGTCACGGCCCCTCCCGCACTAAGGATCAAAGCTCTCGCCAAGAGGCACCGAGCAGCCACCCTGCTCGGCCATCCTTAGCAGGCCTCTTACGGCCCCTCCAACAGCTAAAGATCAAAGCCATTGCCAAGAGGCACCGAGCAGCTACCCTGCTCGGCCATCCTCAGCAGGCTTCTCATGGCCCCTCCCACGCTGAGGATCAAAGCCCTCGCCAAGAGGCACCGAGCAGCTACCCTGCTCGGCCATCCTCAGCAGGCCTCTTACGGCCCCTCCAGCGCTAAGGATCAAAGCCCTCGCTAAGAGGCACCTAGCAGCTACCCTGCTCGGTACACTCCTCAGTTGGCCAATTACGGCCCCCCCAACAACTAAGGAATGTGAACTCAACAAGAGGAATCCAGTTTATCAACATCTTAGCGATTTACACTTCGACTTCGGGCTATGGAGATACCGTCTTACCGCCTACCTTGGAACACTTGGCAAGAGAGCAGACTCAAGTCGACGCGTAATCGCCAGACAAAGAAACGACACAACAGAAAGGCAGTCCTATGCAGATACAAGTGTTCACACAACAAGAAGGAAAATACGCGTGCAAACAAGACTACAAGAAAAATACCTTTATTCGCAAAAGCTAAAGCTTTTACAAGGTATTGTGGGCTCCCCAGCCTTACAAAAGCCCGGAGGCCTACCAAACTCCCAAGGAAATAGATAAAAAGAAAAAAGAAAAGCAAAAAGACGACGGGTCTCAGGCCTCAAGGCCGGGCACATCCCCGGGAAGCTCAGCGACCGCGGCAGGGGCCTCGGCATTGCCCTCGCTGAGTATCTCCACCTCGGCCTCGGCTGTTGGTGTATATGCCCTAGGGACCATTATTGTATCATACTAGATTGTATATTACTGAATGGAAGCTTGGGATATTCACAGTTATATATACAGTCTTGCTAAAAATGGTAGTATGCTACTTGGTTTGTGTCTACTTTAATATGTGCATATGTTTCTTGTTACGTATCACTTATACATATTAGTAGAGCCCATAGGTTCTTTGCTTGATTACCAACGTTGTGATGGCAGTCGCACTAGTGGGGGCTGGGTAGTCTATAAGCAACATCCTATACAGGTCCCTAGTCGTAGGATTATCGAGACAGGGCATCGATACTCCAGAGTAGACTAGTGTGTACACTTCTCATCCCAGTTAGGGAGATGGTCTGTCCCATAGCCATCAGTACGTCGTACTGGAGATAGTATACAGGTGCTCGTTAGGTTACGGGTATACCGAACAGGACTCGCAGGGGAACTGATTGGATAGTATTATACCCATCGTCAGTTAACAGTTCCCAAGTGACATGAGTACAGCATAATCCGCAGACTTGACACTGCTACTTCGCCTCGAGTGTGTCCCACTGTTCTTTGATTGCTACCCTACCACGGCTCAAAGGAGTCGTGCAAACAGGTAGCAGTTGGGTGCAGTCCCGAGCACTTGGAGGCAGTGGCGGTTAGATAGGATTCGTCTCTCCCGGTATTGGGAGTTGATATTGCGCTGTGTCAGAGAGCCATTACGCAAAGTCCCTGGCCAGGGCAAACGAGATATACTGGTAGGTTCCAGTAGCTTCTCAGGGTGTAATGGGTTACGCTCCGACACGACTTATATAGCTATTAGGGGACTGACGCTTGCCGCCCCCTAGGCTCGATATACGATAGTCTTAGACGAACAGACCGGACTGTACGGAGATTGTCACATCAGGCTCAGTGGGAGTTCGGATGATTTTCCTCATCGGATTTCTTATCGACATCTACCTGGGGACCGTTACGTACAGCTAGTGCCGCTTGCGGTCTGTGGTTAAACCCACTGCCAGCGTAATGTCGAGTCTTTAGAGTCCCACACAGAGAGTTTTCCTGCTCCAGGCGAAACGATATAGAGGTCATATGGTTTTACGACAAGGGTTCGGACGCATACGTGTGTTTACGCACGTACGACTTTTTCGGACAGTTTTTACTAGTCGGCTTTGGTTTAAGCCAGATTCTAGTATCGGGTTACTGGATTTATACAGTCTAAAGTTTTTCCGTGTTTTCATGGATTGGAGGGGTGTTCTCGTAATTTGTCGGGAAGCTTCTAGAAGAGTGGTGACTAAGGGGTTAAGGTGGCATTGCATTAAATGAGATTAGTGACTCATTTGTGTGATTCATCCAAGTCATTAATGCATCATAAATGCTTAATGACTCATGGAGATGAATCACTCATAGATATTTATGAAGCATGGTTGTTAATTCTATTATTTCATTTTTGGATAAATAATAATGCTTCATATATATTATGATAAGATCATTATCTCATTTCATTCTCATCTTCACCTTCTCTCTCCTCAAGCTCACTCTCTTCAAACCCTAACCCTAACCTCTCATGTGTTGAGATCAAGGGTTAGCTAGATTAATACATCCATAACCTCACTCTATATCCCTTAGGTAGCTTAGATTAGCACTTTAAGCAACCTAGTTATCTCAAGTTTGAGATCTAGCTAGGCGTAGAAGCTTTCGGGTGGATCGTCTTTGATTCGAGGAGGTCGTTGAGGTGCCGATGTTCCAAGAAGCCTACGAGGTGTGGAAGACCGCGATGAAGACCCGAAGGACAAGTAACGTGAGATATAACTTCGTATCCGAGTAGTTAAACCTCTAGTAGATAGTTAGCAATGGTTTAGATAACGATTCATGCGCTCAAGTCCGTGTTACGAAGCTTTGATAATCGTTTTTCATATATTCCGCCTCCCCGCAAGTTCGTGGGGTGCGTGACATGGACTTACATCAGCCCCGAGGTCCTCCCCCTGCCCCTCATCCCTGGAGATCCTGGTCGGCGAACTCCGGCATCCGAGCCTTGACGGCATTGAGGGCCTCATGCCAGATGGCGGTAGTGGCCGAAGCTAGGACGGTGTAAAATTCTTCCGATTTCTGGAAGTTCTCCACCGCCATCGCCGTCAAGAGGTCAGCCCGTTTCGCCGCCTCTACCGCCGCTCCCAGCTCCTTCCGGAGGGTGCTCATCGACTTCTTCATGGTGCCGACGAGCGCCGCGGAGTCTTGAAGCTTGGCATGGGCAGCTTCGCAGAGCCTGGCAACCTCCTGCTTCGCCGTCGCAACTTCCTGCTTCCCGGTCGCCGCCTCCTGCTTCGCGGCCGCTAGCTCCTGCTTCCCGGCCACCACCTCAGCCTCGAGAGCGGCGACCCTCGCCTTCGCCGCTTCCAGCGCCCGCCTCGAGCTCTCCCTCAGCGAGGAGGACTCGCCCGAGGCTCGGACCGCCGGGCCTATCTCCTTTTCCTCCATCCGGATAGCAAGAGCGACGTGGTGGAGGACCTGAGGAAACAAGAAATGGGTCAGAAAGAATAAGGATCACCAAGTCTCACGAAAGATGAAACGAGCAAAGTATGAGCACTAACCTACACGGCCTCTTGAGCGATGGACGCCAGTTGCCCCTTCAGACTTCCCCCGGGGACCCTACCCCCGGCTGACCTCTTCATGTCGTGCACGAAGCTGTAGGCGACGGAGAGTCCCGAGGGCACCTCAAAGTGGAGCTCTCCATCGTCCACTAAGATCGGGGAGGCCGGGTCCTGCGGGGCCGCACGGGGGAACCTCTTGAGAGCCGGCGGCGGCGGACTGGTTTCCGCATCCGAGGCTGGGGCTTCCTGCACCCGAGCCCTCTTTCGGGTCGGCTTCCTGCTGTACTCCGGGGCCCGATCCACGCTCGAGCGCTGGTGCTGGACGGCTACCGGAGGAGCCGGGGTCGGCGCCTGACGGGAAGAGCTGGCCCCTCCAGCCCTCGACCCTTTCTTCGGCTTGCGCATGACCGCTCGAAGGTGGCTCAAATCCATGGGTTCTGCACAAGACGACATAAAACGGGGTCAGCGACACGAGAAAAAATCAAAATAAATACAAGCCTAACTTACCGACGAACTGGGTAGGGCTGAGCCCCGCCCAACTAAGGGCCCGCTCAGAAAGCAACACATCGGCCCGAGGAATGGGCTCCCACGCCACCACTCTCACCGCGTCGGGGTCGTTGGACGGTTTTCCCTGCCAGCACTTATCCCTAGACCACTAGACGGGTACGGGCCAGTCCTCACCTTCTGGCGGCCCGATGAAGAAAAACTTCTTCTTCCAGTCGTGGATGGAAGAAAGCAGGACGACAGCTCCCGACCCGGACGCACTCCCTCGATGTTTCCTGAAGGAGAGATAGACCCACCTCGGATCTCCAGCGTAGGAGCCGGGGTGACTTTTGTAGATGAGAGAGGAGGCAAGGATGGACAGACCGAAAGGGACCATCTACAATTTCAAGCGAACCAGAAACCCAAGGAGAATCCTCCAGGAGTTCGGCACTAACTAGCCCGGAGCTAACCCGAAGTAAGATAGCGCTGCAGCGACCTCGGGAGAGAAGGGCAAGCGCATTCCGGCCCAAAAGGATTCCAGGTACAGGGCAATCTCTCTACCCCGCATCTGATCCACCCTCTCTCCTTCCTCGGCCAAACGCAGAGTATAACCAGAAGGGATATGGAAGCGGGCCCGAGCGATGGCAAGATCTCCCTCGTACCTCACCAAGGAAGGCACACCGGGGGCTTCCTCCACCTCCACTTGGGGATCCGCCCCTGACACACAACCACGGGGAGAGGATCTAACCCCCGCTCCCCGGGAAGACTCCGACTCGGCGAGAGAATCCCTAGAATCTACCCCTACAACATCCACAGACTCTCCAGAAGAAGACATCTAACCTAATTGAGAAGTCCTCGGGAAAGCAGAAGATCCGATCTAAGATGAGAGCGCCGAGCTTATAAGATCAGGGACGAGGAAAATATGAGGAGAGATGGGCCCTGAAGAGGGCCCTATCTCTATCTATAGCCTCCGGCGCTCTCATCCAACGGCGACCATCAGCTCCCGCCAAAAACAACCCTTCACATTCGACAACCCAGATCGCTCCACCTGGCGCGTGCGCATTGGACAGCATCCCATCAGACGCTAGAGGCCTGTGGCCCGTCGCTTCCGCCAACCAACGCTCGACATGTGGGCCGCCGTTTTGTCAAAAGTGCGCACGATCCGGTGCCCCTCTTTAATGCAGAAGATCTCGCCCTGATTCGCTTGCGTCATCCAGAAAAAGACAACGGACTGCCCGGGAACACGCCCGACGATATTTCGGAAGAGAGCTCACCTCGGATGACCCGGCAGACCACTATCGACCCGACCCATTAGCTAGTCGGGACGAGAGCGGGGGCTAATGATGATGCTCGATATCGACGATCTCCCAGATCATGACACGTGGCAGATGACGTGTCCCAGAGCATGCAAGTAAGGACCTACAAGGGCCGACCAGACCGCTCCTATGCCCGTCCTACCGACGAGGCTGGCTCTCCTCCGAGCCCCAGCACAATTGGCATCCTCGGCCTCACAGCTCGTTCCCGAGCTACCGCAGAAACAAGATGCCTCGGCTCTCCTACTCGTCCGCGAGCTCTCCGGCCGAGGTCATCTTCCCTGGTCCATCGACCGACCAACAGCACCGCTTGCAGGCGTAACCGCCATCCCGCGAATCTCGCCATGCGCGAGATCTCCGCCGGCTACATCCCACGTTCCACGCCACCACGATCCCCCATTAACGAGCCTGTCTCACCATTAATGGGAGGTCCCGCTCATTACGCGGGCGTGACGTCGGGAGCGTAACGACCGGCGTGATTCTCGCGCCTGCTGCACCTGCTGCCACCACTATTTAAACCCCTCTTACAGACGGTCAAGGTAATCCAATTCTACTCCACTAAGCAGTTACTCTGCTCGGATCTCTAGACTAACTTGATCGTCGGAGGGTCCTCGGTGGTACAACCACCCCGGGACTCTCTTGCAGGTAGCTCGGCTCAACAACTTCAAATCCATTGAGATCCACACGATTCAGGAGCGATAGCCTCCAGATCAAATCTCAGCCATCCATCGCCGCCATCAGCAAATCAACGGGAAGCAACATCTGAAGGAGATTCCACCCTCCATCACCTTGTTATGGCTAAACAAGAAAGAGAAAAAGACGACGCTAGTTGAACACCATTCAAATAATGGTTTTTTTAATCGATGTTTCAGAAGATTTTTAAATTAATTATTCATTGATTAATTTTCAAGCTTTTGGCTCGAGAAATCAAAAGGCAAGGACCTAGCTGAATGAAAAATAAAGTCCAGAGACTGCATAGGTACTGGCAAATGTTGGCATAGAGATTCAGTGCCGGAAGATGCGAGTACAGGCAGTCCATTTACCAAGAGACCTGAAATGAATTGAGAGAGAGAGAGAGAGAGAGAGAGAGAGAGAGAGGATTTTTAGGGTTGAAGTCCCGACCAAAAGAACAGGGAATTTTGTTCTTTTTTAACAGTCCCCTGCTACCATTTCTTAATTGCCATTTATTGCACTCCCTGAACCCTTAGCAACATCTATTTGGCATCATTTCACTTGGATTGATTTGGAGCCATTAGATAATTATACTTTGTAATTGAAGATTAATTAGAAAGTATTAAAATTAATGGAAATGATCTATACGGATCATTAGTGGCATATATTATAGAAGAATCCATTTTGCTTTTATCTTTAAACATATGTAATTGCCGCATATTCAAGAAAGCCATTTTCTTTGATTACGGCTTCGAACTTTAAGTCAGTCGTAGTCTCGTGGAAGTTGGTTCCTAAGAACAATCCTTTTTCAGATCCTGTTGATATCTTGAATTTGATAGTAACTTATAGTTGGAAAATATATATAGTTTTAGCAAATCTGTTCAATGTGCTCAAGTAAAGAAAAATCCAAAAGCGACAAGAAGGAATTTAAATTCAGCACATGTTGTGAAGCATATGAATTTAACGACGTTTGGATAGGCATTCCTTGAACATCCATCAATCTGGGAAGACTTTAGAAATTTGATCGAGGATCTCAGGTTAAATATCCTGAGGTCTTTTAGTTTGTAAGCCATCAAGCTAGATCGACGTCGTGTATTTCCATGTAGCTTGCCATGTTTACTTCCCTAACTATGGAAGATAGACTAATAATTAAATCTTATTATTATCCACGTATAAGCATGAATCCTGATAGATGAAAGGTCGTCATCGATAATCATCTTGTATGACTGCCAGCCTATCGCGCTAGCTTTGCCACGTGGCATGTTTCATTGGAAGTTGATCTCGATCTTTATTTATTTATATTTCTTCTGTTAAAAAAAAAACCTTAGCTAGGCGACCTCTTTTATAAAATTTGATTTCACATTAAATTTTTTCTTTAAATGTAGAGATTCCTATAGTCTTGCATCTCCATTTGTTTGGGTGACAATCATATCACATGTGTGAGCACATTAGACTCCAAATCAATGTCAGATACAATTAATCACATCGATACGACATCGAGCTAAAGGTTTGAGCTCATAAAGTTAATGGAAATCTCTAGCTATGAGCCAGCTACTCTTTCATTTGAGTCCACCATGCATCTTTTTCTGAATTGTACAGCCTGAGCCTATAATCTTAAACGGAGGGGAACAATATCCAACCTTCGATAAAATAGACCTATCCAACAAATCTGATCCGTTAATGCGAGCCGCTACTTTAACTAGCGGTTAAAATCGAACGGCTCAGATTACACTGTTACTTTAACTGGTGGTTAGCTTTAAATAAAGAGTCACCGCTCGAATAGCTTTAACATTGTTTCAGCGGTTAAATGGTTAGGTTAGGGATCCAAATCAAATGCGATTTTTGCTATGATCTCAACTGCAATCTTGCTGGAATTCTCTTCATTAGTGTATCGATCTCAACAGGTAATTAATTTACTTTAATTAGTATAAGATTTGTTAATATTTATGTGATATTTGTTAGGGTTCTCAAATATAATTTGGCTTTATTCTGTGAAGGAAATCATGTTTAGTAGATCAATTTTGGAACCCTAACTTTTCATGTATTATCCTATGTTTATTATTGATTATGCAAATGGATATTAAGTGCTTCTCTATTGTTTTAATTATGATAGGGTTTTTTGTTAATAAATTTAGGATTTTTTAGCTATTATGTAGTTATAATGGTCGCTAAACGCAAACATACACCCTAAGAAGCCTATATCGAAGAAACCTACAAAAAAGAGGGATAAACCGACTTTTCCTCCTCTCCTCCACCAAAAAATATTCGTAAAGAACTTTTCGAAAAACGTAGTAAAACAAGGAAAATCCAGTCAAACGAGAATGTACTCAATTCTACACAGCCATCAATATCCCAAGCATCCCAGACATCATCAATTCAATACAACCATGGCCCCATGAATAATGTTGTCCTGTATAATCAAGAAAATCATATCTCCAAAGTTATTTGGAGCGGTAAAGATAGGTGACCTCTTATTGTGCTCAAATCGACGAGCATATCTGCGCAATGGCCTATGACTAAGCAGCATATCGAAATATTAGACAATTGGGGTTTTAGTGTGTATCGTAAAGTTGGCCACCAATAACATGAGCTACAGTTAATATCTGTATTAGTTGAGAGATGGCGTCCCGAGACGAACTGTTTTTATTTACCTATTGGAGAGGCGTCAATCACTCTTGAAGATGTTTCTTGGATTCTCGGTTTTCCGGTCATAGGTTCTCTGATTGTTTATGAAGTATTCATGAATTCCTTCTTATATCTTGGCGTCGTATTAGGAGTTGAACCCCTGAAGGAGAAGAGGAAAGATGGCACCGTACTTACGACGTGGGTGTATGAGACCTTTAGTACTCTCGGGACTGATGCTGCATACGAGGAAATTGTTCGATGTACAAAAGCTTATGTTTTGTACAACATTTGCATGGTATTATTCCTTACACGCTCCAAGAACCTAGTTCATTCTAAATGGATTGGATTTTTGACGGATGGGGAATGCATCTTTGGCTATGCTTGGGGGTGCGGGTTTTGGCGTATTTGATAAACGGGTTGAACGAAGCGACCCTGTCAAATAAGATAGCTATAAAGGATCGTCTTACCATTTTACTGGTATCATATTAGTTTTTTAATCATTTTCCTTTATTGTAAAGATAATTGTAGCGAATCTGACAATTAATTTTTATTTAGTGCTGGGTATATACTAGGATCTCGGTCATTCGACTGATACCTGATACTAACATCAAGGAGATTATACCCCTTACTAGGCAATGGGGTTTACACATAAATCGAGCTTCCCATCGTCATAAAACTTTCTACCGGGGAAGGCTTGATAATTTGAAGGAGCTACAGGTAATTACTATTTCATTATCTAAATTAATGACATTTGTTTAATTCTTTATGAATAATGTTAAATATTTTCAACCATCTGTTTAATGACAGTTCACATGGGATCGGTACACTGAGTATGGTGATGTTGTTGCGCCACGGCAGCGCCCCGGCCTCGTACTCGAGGCCAAAATGCGGAATCAAAAATTTTCCTTACTCGGAAACCGGCGCTACCGCGGACAAAGAAAACCCGGATCGTTTACCATTAACCTAATGCTAGCAATCAAGAGATAGGGTGAGAAGTATACCGAGTGATCCGAGTCCTCCGGTCTTCTCTTCATCGTCCCGATCTCCCGCGGAAAGTCTTGTCTCCATATCGTCGCCTCCTCGCCGGAAAGGGCACCACATCGCCTGCGTCTTTTACGGGCTCCCGCCTCAATACCGAGGCAACTCGAGCATGAAGCCGGCAACTCGACATACTCAAGATATGCTGTAGAATGTGTAGTGTAGTGTCTCACTTGGGTTTTGGTTGCCTTGATGGAGGAAATGAGATAAGAAAAATGGTGCTTGCATTTTTCTAGCATGAATGAGATCAAGAAGATGAAACTCTCAAGAATGAAGAACTCTCTCCTTCTTCTTCTCTCTTTCTTTTTCTTCTTCTCTCTTTTCTTTTTCTTCTTCTCTCTTTTCTAATGAAAAACTTATCAAGTAAATGAGAATGGTGGACGAGGTAATATGAAGCATGAAGGGAGGTGATGGTAGGAGCACAAGTGGTGACCATAGCCAAACATAATCATTACAAACTTACATCAACCATTCTTATCAATTCTAATCAAGATAAAGCATGAAAAGATCAAGGAAAAGAATGGCATCTAAAGATGCTATCATGATAAATACATTTGCAAGAAAAACCTCCACAAAGTGTAATTTGCAAAACTGCAAATTACCCCCTCCATCGGAAAAGTCCGGCCGGGAAAGAACAAAGGAAAACCGGCCGGAACGGAATGCAAACTGGCAACTCCAGAAAACTGGTCCCGTAATAAATTACAGGAAAACCCCTATACAGTGCATACACACCCGCATCTGTATTCCGTCCGGATACAAATGCAATGAGACAAAATCTACACTGTACTAAACTAGGACCGGCTTAAACCAAAACCGGCTAGTAAAATCCGTTCGATCCTGATCCGTGCAATACCGCACGTATCAGATCGAACCCTGCCATATAACTATACGGCTACTAGTACAAAACTGTCCGATCCTGATCCGTGCAATACCGCACGTATCTGATCGGACCCTGCCATATCTCCATACGGCCTCTACAGCGTTTCGCCCGAAAGCTTGAGTAACTGTAAGTGTGGTGGACTCTAAAGACTCGTCAATACTATGGCTGTGGATTTAACGACTAGCACGTCAGAGGTATAAGCCAATACATGACGGGCCACCAGCTATTGACTAAAAGGGACGTCGATGAGCGAACTCATCCTGACACCCTACTGATCCTGTCAGTGACAATATCCGTACAGTCCGGTCCGTTCGTCTATGAGCATCGCATGTCGGGCCTAGGGGGTTGGTAAAAGTCAGACCCCCAAAGGCGGTACAAGTCGTGTCGGAGTGTAGCCCAGAACGCCCTGAGATACTACTGGAATACCTACCAGTAAATCTCCTGCCTCGGCCGAGGGCTTTGCGTAATGGCTCTCCTAGACACAGCGCGACCTCACCCCCCAATACCGGGAGAGACGAACCCCTGCAGATCCGCTCACTGCCTCCATGTGGCTCGGGACTGTACCCAACTAAAACCTGTTTGCACGACTCCTTTGAGCCGTGGTAGGGTAGTAATCAAAGCACAGTGGGAACTCACACGAGACAAATGACGATCTCAGGTCGATGAACTAACCTGTACATATGTCACCAGGGAACTGCTATCTGACATCTGGTATAAGACCAACTAGCAGGTTCCCGGCGAGTCTTGTCCGGTGTACTCATAACCCAATGAGCACCTGTATACATCTTAGGTGAACCAACTGACACCAGTGGCTTGTGAGACCGGCCACCGCCCCTCGTCGGGGTCTCGACTGTATACACTAGTCTACTAATGGAGTATCGATGCCCTGTCTCGAAACTCCTACGACTAGGGACCTTTTAAGGATGTGCTTATAGACTCCCAGCTCCCACGTATATGATCGCCATCATACTGCTGGTAGTCAAGCAAGAATCCTAGGGGCTCTATCAACGTGTAATAGCGACATGTCAGGTCACCTAAAGCAGTGCACGATGATAAAGATGAACCAGATAGCATACTATCATCTCGAGTAAGACTGTCCTACCGGGATAAGTCCTCCCTCAATCATTGCAATCACGTGCCTGTGATCCAATAATTGACTCTGAGGGCACTATCTCCAACAATCTCCCACTTGCACTCAAGGCTAATTATTGCGATGTCGCATACTCACAGCCCGTGTGATACCGAACACCCAACTCCTCTACTAGTCAGTCTCACAAAGCTCGTTTGCGAAACTATTGCGTTCGAGGAATAGCCTCAGTGAGTGGATCCGCTGTGATGTTTCTTTCTATGTCTCTCTATATCTCAAGTTCGCGGAGAAAGCCATCTCCCGAAATGAGCAATACCTGTCTTAGAATATGTCTGGATATCTGATGGGACCTAGCTCATAAATGAACTCCAAATCCAAACTTCTTAGACTGTATTGATAACTGAACTCAATCAGTACCCAGCGCCATGCCTCCCTCAGTATCGCCTTGGACCACCTGTCCAAAATACTGCCCCTCGTCAGAGGGAGAACTATAACTCTGACAACCTCCTTGTCGTCCATGTCACCTTGGAAGCCTGGAATGAAAACCGTCTCCTAAAGGAGGCAGCCGTTATCATATCCCTAGAACATTCACTTATGTTCTAAAACTGCTTCCGACTGTTTCTCCAGGATTGGATCAATGTTAACTTATTGCATCTAGTGGAAGAACAACATCTGGTGTGGTACTTGACATCTCATGATTGACTCAATTGCCTAAGCAAGTGATCTGCCAATCATGCACATCCCTCTCCCCTTTTAGTCTGTAAGACACCTTTAGAGAGGGTGACTCCATTACCTGCAGGTACACTACCATGCCAGGAGTCGTTCATTCTAAATACTCTTAGAATGCTGTCTAAGTACCCAGATTGGGAAACCACCCAAATCTAGATCTAAAACCATAGATCTAGTAACCAGTATGTCTGATATAATGTCTAAGTCCCATGTGGAGAAAACACTGTGTGACGACCAAAGTATAACCGATTGTAGTATAGGAATATCACTTCCTACTACCTTCTCAACAGATCCATCCCCTATTCTGATGACGTCAAACCCATGACTGTCACATCAGAAACAGATGATCTAACTCCGCTATATCTGCTTTAGTCTATAAATAGACATAAGCATGAAGTCCACCAATGCTTCCGCTGCTCCCACTGACTACGACAACCCTCTGCCAGAGTCATATAGACGTGCACTTCTAAAGCTAGTTTAGAACGACGCTATACTCATCCTCCTGCCGGGTCTCGCAGCCTGGAACAACAACAATGGCAAGTGTGGGTAAACAAGAACTTCCCTGTCACCGTCCTTGAGGCTACCGGAGTACCTCTCGGGTGCCTGAAGTTACCCACCTTATCTGCGGAGTGGCCAATGGAATGTCAAATCAGATTGAATCTTTAGGTTCCTTATTAAATCTTCAGTAATCGTTTGCGGTTCTGGAATCACTTCCAGTTCTACCATACTCCCACTGCTGTTTTTGAAAAAAAATCCATTTTTAATAAAACTGTGGCGAGTCTAGAACAATATTTCTATTGATCTGCCAGATGGTAGAAAGTCAACCCACGTCATAGCCTGGGTCAACCCACAAACAGCCATTACAGAAACGTGCCTTGAGTTATCCAGAGTCTGGTTTTAAGCATAAGCCGGACAACTCCCCGTACCTTAACATCGTTAAGATATGAACTGTTTTATATCCAATATAGAAACAGAGGCACTGATTTAATTGAACCAGATTCAAATCATGCAGCTGTCTCCAGTGCATGTCAAGTAAATGGAGAGAGGCCAATCAGCGTTACTCAACTTAGGAATGCTTCCAATTATGAGTAACCTGAAAGAGAAGCAATTTCTCTTTATCATTACTATCAACTGAATACCATACACAAGTATCTACATCTTCGATCACTTTGAAGAATCCCGATACTTGCAATACTTGGTTCTCTACTATATTCAAATACCTATAACTCCTCAAAACTTAGACCCTGTGTTTCCACGAAACACATGTCTATGAACTAGAGAAGTTAAAAGTAAACAGAATATAGTAGGAGGACCAACCCCTCTGTCCTAATGGACACTGGACAACATACAATACTCTGTATAAGTCCGCTGAGTCCAACAACTCTTTCACTGTGCGTCGCAGGTTGAAAACTGTACTTATGGTTAAGAAGAATTACACCGCTGTTTAATGCTCCTTACCTAACCATCCACTGATATAGGTAAATGTCATCGACATAATATCAAAAGGTATATCTCACTCTATGAAAATAGACGTACAGATATATCAATTTGAAATTGGTGCACAACAGCGGATATTCAAAACCAAATATTTGCCGACCGGCAAACAGCCCAGATGATCTCCTCAAATATCACCAATTACATCGAATCCCGATATAATGAGGATGGTCACCTAATTCCCAATAACTTACTCCCACTCATCATCTGTAAAACCATACAGATGTGAGAATCAAACCTGGTAAATACATACCCTGGAGCAAGTGTCCAATCGGGAAATCAGTTTTCTTTTAACAATACACATTTGAACTTGAAACATTGAAATGTTTCGATGGGGTATCCTGGTATTCTTAGTAATGCCTCTTCCATTATCCAGATTCACAACTGTAACCGTATAATTCTTTGCCACCTCTCCAAATCCCTTTAAATGTCTTTAGTCATTACTTTCTGTACACCCCTTTAGGCCAAATGGTTTTCTTCCTTCCCTACCGTTCGGCACCAGCCTATGGTTTGGAAGAAGACTATCCAAAAAGCATAAAGGGTGTACTGTCCTAATCCTAGGAGCACTCGCAATGCGAGAGAAGGTGAAGATAAAAGACACCTGAATGTACTTTATTCCTATTTCTCCTGAACCAGGATCCATCCCCGAACTGGAACAAGTTCCTTTCGAGTTCGTATATAACCATACGATGGAGTATCCAATAAACTGTGGATCTTCGTAGTGATACGGAGTGTCCTGGAGAAATACAAAGGTGATTTAGGATTGGCGAAGAAATACTTGGTTTGGTCGTGAATATCAGTCGCAATTTACTTTGCCCTCCTACTAATCCCTTGCTTTGTCTTAACTTAATACCTTATGCACACCATCGTTATGCTAATTGGTTTTCTTCATTCCCCACCGTTCGGCACCAGCCTAAGGTTTGGAAGAAAACTATCCAATTTGCGTAATAGGTGTACTATCTCCTAAACCAAGGAGTACTCGCAACCTGAGAGAAGGTAAAAGGGAAAAGACAACTGAATAATCCTATCCGTTTTCTCCAGAACCGGAAACCATCCTCGAATTCCTTCGAGTTCGTATCTAACCATACGATGGTTTTGTCCAATGGAAGTGGACGTTCGTAGTAATACGGGGTGTCCTGGAGAAAAGGGTAAAAGTAGGAGTGGCAATGAGGTCTGCAACTCTGACAATCCAAAAGCCTGTGTTAAGAAGGTTCGGTCAACTTCGTCACTGAGTCATAGTCCAGGGTCGGGTCAATGGTCGCTGCCAAAGAGAGGGAGAAAAGAAACACTCAGCGTGCACTCTAACCTAGATCAGAATGGTTATCACTTTGTCTAATCTGGAAACCTCCCACTGTACCTCAAATTCTCCTCCAAACCTGAAAGAAGAACTAGTCGGGGTCACCCGAGGAGTAAACTAACTCATCAGTGGGAATCGGGATCCAACTATCATCGCATGATAACTTGACGGAATCCACTCAAGTCACCACACTCCAGAAGGTATGCGCATGCTTGGCAAGTTTCAGTTCTTTTGAAACCCCCGATGTGATTTTTACCCCAAGCGGTTTATGACCTTGACTAGGTCAACAAACCATAAACCGCCAGTCAAGTTCAACCCGTCATTATTCTGGATTGCATTAAACCCACCCGTACGTGCCCTTGACTAGGTCAACAAGGCCGCACGACTGACTTAACCAATCCCACTTATGCAACAAACAAGTACCACTTAGCTACCGAACACTACGTCTTGACTAGGTCAACAAACGCAGCACGAATACCAAATAATACCTGTAGGAAATGACGGAGGGCTACGGCTGGTTTTTGGCGAAAAACCTTTAACGTAATGAACTTGATATCGTTGAAGGAACTGCATAGCCTTTTTAGAAAATATAGTGACGAAAACCTTTACTAAAGAGGTCACTCCCTGTTAAGGGATCTCGGCTCTTTCCCCGTAGAATGAGGTGCAGGATATTCCAACTGAATACCACGATGCAAAGCAAAGTAATCGGCTATAGTGAAGTTAATGCCCTGACGCAAACTTCTGTCCAAGGGGTCATTCCCGGTGAAGGGATCTCGGCCCTTGCCTTGTCGACTGAGGAGCAGGATATTCCAAATGAATACCACGATGCAAAACAAAAGTGAACGTCCTTGCAATAACAGCTTTTTTTAAAAAAAAAATGTTCCAACAACATCAGATTAGGTTTGTTTATCTTGCATTGATCCGAATCAACGCAGTCCCATCAATTAATCACACCACAAAGAACGAAAATATACTGACGTACGTATATGCCATCCGCATTCGCCACTGGGTCCCGTCATCACCCGTTAGGTTAGCTAACTAACGGCAGAGCGGGGACTGGACTAGCGCGGATGAAAAACATATACAACATCTACTAATATATATACCAATATATAGTATTTCGCTCAAGGCGTGAATAAAATGCAACATCACAGAAATGTACAGCATCACAGAACAATACAGATATCTGGAAGCCCCGGGTTTCACAGAGCCGCTGCTGAAACCCGACGTTCCCCTGGTCGTGTGGATAGCCTGTGCAATGAAATCCTAGACCCCTACGGGTGCGGCAAGTCACCCGCCAAAACCTGAAGCGAGGCAGCCCCCTTCAGCACCGTGAATGGACCACCCACCACTTCACGGAATCCGGTAACTTGGGCACCCCTCCTGGGTCAACCTGTACCCCCTACGAGTGCGTCGAACAGCCCGCCAATTCCAGACTGAAGCCCCCTCCGTCCCAATGCCATGAGATGCGGGCTTGTTGCCCTCCAGAACCCGGCTATCCGAGCACCCCACCGCGGGGCAATCCTAGTACAGAAAGTAAAATATACATACACCGGGTACATCGACCGCAACCAGGTCGTGCCCCAAAAGAATAATACAAACAGGCAGTGACGGCAGTCCACATGTCGGACGCTCGCCCCGCAAAATCAAATGTACAAAATACAACAGCACTGTACTAGCATTGCATCCAGGCTATCCCCCACGACCGATCCGCAACAACACAGCATAAACATAGAACATCAACGTGAAAATCACGTTCGCAAATCCGTCTAACCGGGCTATAGCAGTTAGACCGGATTTACCGATCGAGTGACATTCACGGTCGCAGATATAATGTAAATACTGTGAAATAATGTGTTTAAAATTTTCCGATTGACCAAAAATTAACAAGTGGGCCCCCAATCAAAACTGTAGCACTCACAGAAAACCTGGGCCCAATTTTAATATTCCAAAACCCCTAATTTTAGCCAATAAGCCCACTGCAAAAAAATAATCATACGAACTTACAATACTGCGGCGGAAGCGCGGCCAAAAGGGGGTTTTGGCCGCCCTTCTGCGGTCGTACGGAGTGATCGTGTGACCAACTTTTTCCAGTGTTCTTATAACTCCCTGCACATCATTCTGAGACCACCTGAAAAATTTTTAGACTCCAAAAAATTTCGACAGAAACTGATGTGCTAGAAAAATACGGTTTTTGGAAATTTCGGTCGATCGGAGACGCAAACACATCAAACGAAGCTAGGTAAGGTTAATGGCGTGGCTCTGATACCATGTTGCGCCACGGCAGCGCCCCGGCCTCGTACTCGAGGCCAAAATGCGGAATCAAAAATTTTCTTTACTCGGAAACCGGCGCTACCGCAGACAAAGAAAACCCGGATCGTTTACCATTAACCTAATGCTAGCAATCAAGAGATAGGGTGAGAAGTATACCGAGTGATCCGAGTCCTCCGGTCTTCTCTTCATCGTCCCGATCTCCCGCGGAAAGTCTTGTCTCCATATCGTCGCCTCCTCGCCGGAAAGGGCACCACATCGCCTGCGTCTTTTACGGGCTCCCACCTCAATACCGAGGCAACTCGAGCATGAAGCCGGCAACTCGACATACTCAAGATATGCTGTAGAATGTGTAGTGTAGTGTCTCACTTGGGTTTTGGTTGCCTTGATGGAGGAAATGAGATAAGAAAAATGGTGCTTGCATTTTTCTAGCATGAATGAGATCAAGAAGATGAAACTCTCAAGAATGAAGAACTCTCTCCTTCTTCTTCTCTCTTTCTTTTTCTTCTTCTCTCTTTTCTTTTTCTTCTTCTCTCTTTTCTAATGAAAAACTTATCAAGTAAATGAGAATGGTGGAGGAGGTAATATGAAGCATGAAGGGAGGTGATGGTAGGAGCACAAGTGGTTGTAAGTGCACGGCGGCGCCCCGGCCGTCAATCCGACGCCGGAATGCGGAAGCGGTGAATAACTTAAATTTTGCGGACTTTGCAAACCGGCACCACCGCGCACTTTAACCGGATCGGACCATTAACTAGTCTAAGCTATCTACAAGAATGGGAATAGAGATATACCGACGATCCAAGTCCTCCGGTCTTCATCTCCACTCCGATCTCCTCGCGGGATCTCCGTCCACATCGTCGCCTCCTCGCCGGAAAGGGCACCACATCGCCTTCGTCTTTTACGGGCTCCCGCCTCAATACCGAGGCAACTCGAGCATGAAGCCGGCAACTCGACATGCTCAAGAAGTGCTGTAGAATGTAGTGTAGAATACGCTTTGTCTCAATGGGGTTTTGTTGCCATGATGGAGGAAAGAGGACAAGGAAAATATGGTGCTTTCATTTTTCCTTGCATGAAAGCAAGATCAAGAAGGAAACTCTCAAGAATGAAGCTCTCTCTTTTTCTTCTCACTTTCTTGAAAGACTTATCATCAAGTGAGAATGAGAAGGGTGGAGGAATGATAATATGATAGCAAGAGGGAGGTGAGTGTAGGAGCAAGAGAGGGGTGACCACATCCAAGGTCAACAAAACATCAACCATGCTTAAAAACACTATGCCACCATAACCTTTCACTTCACTTTAAAACAAGTCAATGGATGAAAGAAATGATATCTATCATAATCAAACTTTATGCAAGAAACCCCCTCCACAAATGTTATTTGCACAATTGCAAATAACCCCCTCCATCGGGAAAGTCCGGCCGGGAAAGAACAAAGGAAAACCGGCCGGAACGGAATGCAAACTGGCAACTCCAGAAAACTGGTCCCGTAATAAATTACAGGAAAACCCCAATACAGTGCATACACACCCGCATCTGTATTCCATCCGGATACAAATGCAATGAGACAAAATCTACACTGTACAAAACTAGGACCGGCTTAAACCAAAGCCGGCTAGTAATATCCGTTCGATCCTGATCCGTGCAATACCGCACGTATCTGATCGAACCCTGCCATATACCTATACGGCTACTAGTACAAATCGTCCGATCCTGATCCGTGCAATACCGCACGTATCTGATCGGACCCTGCCATATCTCCATACGGCCTCTACAGCGTTTCGCCCGAAAGCTGAGTAACTGAAAGTGTGGTAGACTCTAAAGACTCGTCAATACTATGGCTGTGGATTTAACCACTAGCCCGTCAGAGGTATAAGCCAATACGTAACGGGCCACCAGCTATTGACTAAAAGGGACGTCGATGAGCGAACTCATCCTGACACCCTACTGAGCCTGTCAGTGACAATATCCGTGCAGTCCGGTCCGTTCGTCTATGAGTATCGCATGGCGGGCCTAGGGGGTTGGTAAAAGTCAGACCCCCAAAAGCGGTACAAGTCGTGTCGGAGTGTAGCCCAGAACACCCTGAGATACTACTGGAATACCTACCAGTAAATCTCCTTGCCTTGGCCAAGGACTTTGTGTAATGGCTCTCCTAGACACAGCACGACCTCACCCCCAATACCGGGAGAGACGAACCCCTGAAGATACGCTCACTGCCTCCATGTGGCTCGGGACTGTACCCAACTAAAACCTGTTTGCACGACTCCTTTGAGCCGTGGTAGGGTAGTAATCAAAGTACAGTGGGAACTCACACGAGACAAATGACGATCCCCAGGTCGATGAACTAACCTGCACACATGTCACCAGGGAACTGCCATCTGACGTCTGGTATATGACCAACTAGCATGTTCCCGGCGAGTCCTGTCCGGTGTACTCATAACCCAATGAGCACCTGTATACATCTTAGGTGATCCAACTGACACCAGTGGCTTGTGAGACCAGCCACCGCCCCTCGTCGGGGTCTCGACTGTATACACTAGTCTACTAATGGAGTATCGATGCCCGGTCTCGAAACTCCCACGACTAGGGACCTTTTAAGGATATGCTTGTAGACCCCCAGCTCCCACTTATATGATCGCCCTCATACTGCTGGTGGTCAAGCAAGAATCCTAGGGGCTCTATCAACGTGTAATAGCGACGTGTCATGTCACCTAAAGCAGTACACGATGATAAAGGTAAACCAGATAGCATACTATCATCTCGAGTAAGACTGTCCTACCGGGATAGGTCCTCCCTCAATCATTACAATCACGTACCTGTGACCTAATAATTGACTCTGAGGGCACTATCTCCAACAATCTCCCACTTGCACTCAAGGCTAATTATTGCGATGTCGCATACTCACAGCCCGTGTGATACCGAACATCCAACTCCTCTACTAGTCAGTCTCACAAAGCTCGTTTGCGGAACTATTGCGTTCGAGGAATAGCCTCAGTGAGTGGATCCGCTTTGTTGTTTCCTTCCATGTCTCTCTATATCTCATGTTCGCGGAGAAACCCATCTCCCGAAATGAGCAATACCTGTCTTAGAATGTGTCTGGATGTCTGATGGGACTTAGCTCATAAATGAACTCCAAATCCAAACTTCTTAGACTGTATCGTCAACTGAACTTAATCAGTATCCTGCGCCATGCCACCCTCAGTATTGCCTTGGACCACCTGTCCAAAATACTGCCCCTCATCAGAAGGAAAACTATAACTCTGACAACCTCCTTGCCGTCCATGTCACCTTGGAAGCCTGGAATGATAACTGTCTCCTAAATGAGGCTGTCGTTATCATCTCCCTAGAATATTTGCTTATGTTCTAAAACTGCTTCCGACTGTTTCTCCAGGATTGGATCAATGTCAGCTTATTGCATCTGGTGCAAGAACAACATCTGGTGTGGTACTTGACATCTCATGATTGACTCAATTGCCTTGGCAAGTGATCTGCCAATCATGCACATCCCTCTCCCCTTTAGTCTGTAAGACACCTTTGGAGAGGGTGACTCCATTACCTGCAGGTACGCTACCGTGCCAGGAGTCGTCCATCCTAAATACTCTTAGAATGCTGTCAAGTACCCTGATTGGGAAACCACCCAAATCTAGATCTAATACCATAGATCCAGTAACCAGTATGTCTGATATAATGTCCAATTCCTGTGCGGAGAAAACACTGTGTGACGACCAAAGTATAACCGATCGTAGTGTAGGAGTTTCTTTTCCTACTCTGTGTATATCATCCAAATACCAGGATATCACACCCTACTACCTTCTCAACAGATCCATCCCCTATTCTGATGAAGTCAAACCCATGACTGTCACGTCAGAAATAGATGATCTATCTCCGCTACATCTGCTTTAGTCTATAAATAGACATAAGCAACCTGTCCACCAATGCTTCCGCTGCTCTCACTGACTACGACAACCCTCTGGTAGAGTCATATAGACGTACACTTCTAAAACTGGTTTAGAACGACGCTATACTCATTCTCCCGCCGGGTCTCGCAGCCTGGAACAACAGCAATGGTAATTGTGGGTAAACAAGAACTTCCTTGTCACCGTCCTTGAGGCCACCGTAGTGCCTCTCGGGTGCCTGAAGTTACCCACCTTATCTGCGGAGTGGCCAATGGAATGTCAATCCAGATTGAATCTTTAGGTTCCTTATCAAATCTTCAGTAATCGTTTGTGGTTCTGGAATCACTTCCAGTTCTACCATACTCCCACTACTGTTTTCTGAAAAAATCCATTTTTAATAAAACTGTGGCGAGTCTAGAACAATATTGCTATTGTTCATCCAGATGGTAGAAAATCAACCCTCGTCATAGCCTGGGTCAACCCACAAACAGCCATTACAGAAACGTGCCTTGAGTTGTCCAGTGTCTGGTTTTAATCATAAACCGGACAACTCCCCGTACCTTAACATCGTTAAGATATGAACTGTTCTATATCCAATATAGAAACAGAGGCACTGATTTAATTGAACCAGATTCAAATCATGCAGCTGTCCCCAGCGCATGTCAACTAAATGGAAGAAGGCCGATCAGCGTTACTCAACTTAGGAATACTTCCAATTATGAGTAACCTGAAAGAGAAGCAAGATCTCTTTATCAACTGAATACCATACACAAGTATCTACATCTTCGATCTCTTTGAAGAATCCCGATACTTGCTATACATGGTTCTCTACTCTATTCAAATACCTATAACTTCTCCAAATTCGGACCCTGTGTTTCCACGAAACACCTGTCTAAAAATTAGAGAAGTCATAAGTAAACTGAATGTAGTACGAGGACCAACCCCTCTGTCCTGATGGACCCTGGACAACATACAATACTCTGTATAAGTCCCTTGAGTCTGATAACTCATTCACTGTGTGTCGTAGGTTGAAAACTGTACTTATGGTTAAGAAGAATTACACCGCTGTTTAATGCTCCTTACCTAACCATCCACTGATATAGGTAAATGTCGTAGACATAATTTCAGAAAGGTATATCTCACTCTATGAAAATAGACGTACAGATATATCAATTTGAAATTGGTGCATAACTGCGGATATTCAAAACCAAATATTTGCCGACCGGCAAACAGCCCAGGTGATTTCTTCAAATATCACCGATTACAACGAATCCCGATATAATGAGGATGATCACCCAATTCCCAATAACCTACTCCCACTCATCATCTGTAAAACCATACAGATGTGAGAATCATACCTGGTAAATACATACCCTGGAGTAAGTATCTAATCGGGAAATCAGTTTTCTTTTAATAGTACACAGTGAAACTGAAACATTGAAATGTTTCGGTGGGGTATCCCGGTATTCTTAGTAATGCCTCTTCCATTATCCAAATTCACAACTATAACCGTATAATTCTTTGCCACCTCTCCAAATCCCTTCATATGTCTTTAGTCTTTACCTTCTGCACACCCCTTTAGGCCAAATGGTTTTCTTCCTTCCCTACCGTTCGGCACCAGCCTATGGTTTGGAAGAAGACTATCCAATAAGCATAAAGGGTGTACTGTCCTAATCCTAGGAGCACTCGCAACGCGAGAGAAGGTAAAGATAAAAGACACCTGAATGTACTTTATTCCAATTTCTCCTGGACCAGAATCCATCCCCGAACTGGAACAAGTTCCATTCGAGTTCGTATATAACCATACGATGGAGTATCCAAATAAACTGTAGATCTTCGTAGTGATACGGAGTGTCCTGGAGAAATACAAAGGTGATGTGGGAGTGGTAACGAAATATTTGGTTTGGTCGTGAATATCTGTTGCAATTTACTTTGCCCTCTTACTAATCCCTTGCTTTGTCTAAACTTAATACCTTCTGCACACCATCGTTATGCTAATTGGTTTTCTTCATTCCCTACCGGTCGGCACCAGCCTAAGGTTTGGAAGAAGACAATCCAATTTGCGTAATAGGTGTACTACCCCTAAACCAAGGAGTACTCGTAACCTGAGAGAGGGTAAAAGGAAAAGACAACTGAATAATCCTATCCGTTTTCTCCAGAACCAGAAACCATCCTCGAATTCCTTCGAGTTCGTATCTAACCATACGATGGTTTTGTCCAATGGAAGTGGACGTTCGTAGTAATACGGGGTGTCCTGGAGAAAAGGGTAAAAGTAGGAGTGGCAATGAGGTCTGCAACTCTGACAATCCAAAAGCCGGTGTTTAAGAAGGTTCGGTCAACTTGGTCACTGAGTCAAAGTCTTAGGGTCGGGTCAAATGGTCGCTGCCAGAGAGAGAGAGAGAAAAGAAACACTCAGCGTGCACTCTAACCTAGATCAGAATGGTCACCAATTTATCTAATCTGGAATCCTCCCACTGTACCTCAAATTCTCCTCCAAACCTAAAAGAAGAATTAGTCGGGGTCACCCGAGGAGTAAACTAACTCATCAGTGGGAATCGGGATCCAACTCTCATCGCATGACAACGTGACGGAATCCGCTCACGGTATCACACTCCAGAAGGTATGCGCATATCTGGCAAGTTTCAGTACTTTTGAAACTCCCGATGTGATTTCTGCCCCATGCTCTTATGACCTTGACTAAGGCCAACAAATCATAAGTCACATGTCAAGTTCTACCCGTCATTGTCCAGGTTAATTTGAATCCACCCGTACAAGCCCTTGACTAAGGCCAACAAGGCTATACGACTGTCCCAAACCAACGCATCTATCTATGCAGCATATGAATACCCAATAGCTACCAAACACTGTGCCTTGACTAAGGCCAACAAACACAGCTTGAATACTATTGACTACCCATATGAAACGACGGAGGGCTACGAATGGTTTCTGGCGAAAACCTTTAACGTAGTGAACTTGATATCGTTGAAGGAACGGATAGCTTTTAAAAATATAGTGACGAAAACCGTTGCTAAAGAGGTCACTCCCTGTGAAGGGATCTCGGCTCTTTCCCCGTAGAATGGGGTGCAGGATACTCCAAATGAATACCACGGTGCAAAGCAAAAGTAATCGGCTATAGTGAAGTTAATGCCCTGACGCAAACTTCTGTCCAAGGGGTCACTCCCGGTGAAGGGATCTCGGCCCTTGCCTCGTCGACTGAGGAGCAGGATATTCCAATGAATACCACGATGCAAAACAGAAATGAACGTCCTTGCAATAACAGCTTTTTGAAAAGTGTTCCAACAACATCAGATTAGGTTTGTTTTAACTTGCATTGATCCGAATCAACGCAGTCCCATCAATTGATCACACCACAAAGAACGAAAATATACTGATGTACGTATATGCCATCCGCATTCGCCACTGGGTCCCGTCATTACCCGTTAGGTTAGCTAACTAACGACAGAGCGGGGACTGGACTAGCGCGGATGTAAAACATATACAACATCTACTAATATATATACCAATATATTATATTCGCTCAAGGCGTGAATAAAATGCAACATCACTGATAATGAACAGCATCATAGAAACAATACAGATATCTGGGATCCCCGGGTTTCACAGAGCCACTGCTGAAACCCGACGTTCCCCTGGTCGTGTGGATAGCCTGTGCAATGAAATCCTAGACCCCTACGGGCGCGGCAAGTCACCCGCCAAAACCTGAAGCGAGGCAGCCCCCTTCAGCGCCGTGAATGGACCACCCAGCACTTCACGGAATCCGGCAACTTGGGCACCCCTCCTGGGTCAAACCTGTACCCCCTACGAGTGCGGCGAATAGCCTGCCAATCCTAGAGTGAAGCCCCCTCCGTCCCAATGCCATGAGATGCGGGCTTGCTGCCCTCTAGAACCCGGCTATCCGTGCACCCCTCCGCGGGGTAATCCTAGTACAAAAAGTAAAATATACATACACCGGGTACATCGACCGCAACCAGGTCGTGCCCCAAAAGAATAATACAATCAGGCAGTGACGGCAGTCCACATGTCGGACGCTCGCCCCGCAATATCAAATGTACATAATACAACAACACAGTACTAGCATTGCATCCAGGCTATCCCCCACGACCGATCCGCAACATCACAGCAAATACATAGAACATCAACGTGAAAGTCACGTTCGCAAATCCGTCTAACCGGGCTATAGCAGTTAGACCGGATTTACCGATCGAGTGACATTCACGGTCGCAGATATAATGTAAATACTGTGAAAAATGTGTTTAAAATTTTCCGATTGATCAAACATTAACAAGTGGGCCCCCAAACAAAACTGTAGCAACCACAGAAAACCTGGGCCCAATTTTAATATTCCAAAAACCACATTTCTTACTCAGGAACACACTACAAAAATTTGGATTGGTGAACAGTTAAATACGCGGCGGAAGCGCGGCCAAACCAAGGGTTTGGCCGCCCTTCCGCGGCGGTATGTGGAGATCGTTGAACCAAACTTTTACAGTGACCTTAGAATTCCCTGCACATCACTCTGAGACAACCTGAAAAATTTTTGGACTCAAAAAAAATTCGACAGAAACTGATGTGGGAAAAATACAGGTTTTTGGACTTTTTGATCGATCGGAAATGCAAACACATTACACAAAGCTAGACTAAGTTAATGGTGAGGCTCTGATACCACTGTAAGTGCACGGCGGCGCCCCGGCCGTCAATCCGACGCCGGAATGCGGAAGCGGTGAATAACTTAAATTTTGCGGACTTTGCAAACCGGCACCACCGCGCACTTTAACCGGATCGGACCATTAACTAGTCTAAGCTATCTACAAGAATGGGAATAGAGATATACCGACGATCCAAGTCCTCCGGTCTTCATCTCCACTCCGATCTCCTCGCGGGATCTCCGTCCACATCGTCGCCTCCTCGCCGGAAAGGGCACCACATCGCCTTCGTCTTTTACGGGCTCCCGCCTCAATACCGAGGCAACTCGAGCATGAAGCCGGCAACTCGACATGCTCAAGAAGTGCTGTAGAATGTAGTGTAGAATACGCTTTGTCTCAATGGGGTTTTGTTGCCATGATGGAGGAAAGAGGACAAGGAAAATATGGTGCTTTCATTTTTCCTTGCATGAAAGCAAGATCAAGAAGGAAACTCTCAAGAATGAAGCTCTCTCTTTTTCTTCTCACTTTCTTGAAAGACTTATCATCAAGTGAGAATGAGAAGGGTGGAGGAATGATAATATGATAGCAAGAGGGAGGTGAGTGTAGGAGCAAGAGAGGGGTGACCACATCCAAGGTCAACAAAACATCAACCATGCTTAAAAACACTATGCCACCATAACCTTTCACTTCACTTTAAAACAAGTCAATGGATGAAAGAAATGATATCTATCATAATCAAACTTTATGCAAGAAACCCCCTCCACAAATGTTATTTGCACAATTGCAAATAACCCCCTCCATCGGGAAAGTCCGGCCGGGAAAGAACAAAGGAAAACCGGCCGGAACGGAATGCAAACTGGCAACTCCAGAAAACTGGTCCCGTAATAAATTACAGGAAAACCCCAATACAGTGCATACACACCCGCATCTGTATTCCATCCGGATACAAATGCAATGAGACAAAATCTACACTGTACAAAACTAGGACCGGCTTAAACCAAAGCCGGCTAGTAATATCCGTTCGATCCTGATCCGTGCAATACCGCACGTATCTGATCGAACCCTGCCATATACCTATACGGCTACTAGTACAAATCGTCCGATCCTGATCCGTGCAATACCGCACGTATCTGATCGGACCCTGCCATATCTCCATACGGCCTCTACAGCGTTTCGCCCGAAAGCTGAGTAACTGAAAGTGTGGTAGACTCTAAAGACTCGTCAATACTATGGCTGTGGATTTAACCACTAGCCCGTCAGAGGTATAAGCCAATACGTAACGGGCCACCAGCTATTGACTAAAAGGGACGTCGATGAGCGAACTCATCCTGACACCCTACTGAGCCTGTCAGTGACAATATCCGTGCAGTCCGGTCCGTTCGTCTATGAGTATCGCATGGCGGGCCTAGGGGGTTGGTAAAAGTCAGACCCCCAAAAGCGGTACAAGTCGTGTCGGAGTGTAGCCCAGAACACCCTGAGATACTACTGGAATACCTACCAGTAAATCTCCTTGCCTTGGCCAAGGACTTTGTGTAATGGCTCTCCTAGACACAGCACGACCTCACCCCCAATACCGGGAGAGACGAACCCCTGAAGATACGCTCACTGCCTCCATGTGGCTCGGGACTGTACCCAACTAAAACCTGTTTGCACGACTCCTTTGAGCCGTGGTAGGGTAGTAATCAAAGTACAGTGGGAACTCACACGAGACAAATGACGATCCCCAGGTCGATGAACTAACCTGCACACATGTCACCAGGGAACTGCCATCTGACGTCTGGTATATGACCAACAAGCATGTTCCCGGCGAGTCCTGTCCGGTGTACTCATAACCCAATGAGCACCTGTATACATCTTAGGTGATCCAACTGACACCAGTAGCTTGTGAGACCAGCCACCGCCCCTCGTCGGGGTCTCGACTGTATACACTAGTCTACTAATGGAGTATCGATGCCCGGTCTCGAAACTCCCACGACTAGGGACCTTTTAAGGATATGCTTGTAGACCCCCAGCTCCCACTTATATGATCGCCCTCATACTGCTGGTGGTCAAGCAAGAATCCTAGGGGCTCTATCAACGTGTAATAGCGACGTGTCATGTCACCTAAAGCAGTACACGATGATAAAGGTAAACCAGATAGCATACTATCATCTCGAGTAAGACTGTCCTACCGGGATAGGTCCTCCCTCAATCATTACAATCACGTACCTGTGACCTAATAATTGACTCTGAGGGCACTATCTCCAACAGTGGTGACCATAGCCAAACATAATCATTACAAACTTACATCAACCATTCTTATCAATTCTAATCAAGATAAAGCATGAAAAGATCAAGGAAAAGAATGGCATCTAAAGATGCTATCATGATAAATACATTTGCAAGAAAAACCTCCACAAAGTGTAATTTGCAAAACTGCAAATTACCCCCTCCATCGGAAAAGTCCGGCCGGGAAAGAACAAAGGAAAACCGGCCGGAACGGAATGCAAACTGGCAACTCCAGAAAACTGGTCCCGTAATAAATTACAGGAAAACCCCTATACAGTGCATACACACCCGCATCTGTATTCCGTCCGGATACAAATGCAATGAGACAAAATCTACACTGTACTAAACTAGGACCGGCTTAAACCAAAACCGGCTAGTAAAATCCGTTCGATCCTGATCCGTGCAATACCGCACGTATCAGATCGAACCCTGCCATATAACTATACGGCTACTAGTACAAAACTGTCCGATCCTGATCCGTGCAATACCGCACGTATCTGATCGGACCCTGCCATATCTCCATACGGCCTCTACAGCGTTTCGCCCGAAAGCTTGAGTAACTGTAAGTGTGGTGGACTCTAAAGACTCGTCAATACTATGGCTGTGGATTTAACGACTAGCACGTCAGAGGTATAAGCCAATACATGACGGGCCACCAGCTATTGACTAAAAGGGACGTCGATGAGCGAACTCATCCTGACACCCTACTGAGCCTGTCAGTGACAATATCCGTACAGTCCGGTCCGTTCGTCTATGAGCATCGCATGTCGGGCCTAGGGGGTTGGTAAAAGTCAGACCCCCAAAGGCGGTACAAGTCGTGTCGGAGTGTAGCCCAGAACGCCCTGAGATACTACTGGAATACCTACCAGTAAATCTCCTGCCTCGGCCGAGGGCTTTGCGTAATGGCTCTCCTAGACACAGCGCGACCTCACCCCCCAATACCGGGAGAGACGAACCCCTGCAGATCCGCTCACTGCCTCCATGTGGCTCGGGACTGTACCCAACTAAAACCTGTTTGCACGACTCCTTTGAGCCGTGGTAGGGTAGTAATCAAAGCACAGTGGGAACTCACACGAGACAAATGACGATCTCAGGTCGATGAACTAACCTGTACACATGTCACCAGGGAACTGCTATCTGACATCTGGTATAAGACCAACTAGCAGGTTCCCGGCGAGTCTTGTCCGGTGTACTCATAACCCAATGAGCACCTGTATACATCTTAGGTGAACCAACTGACACCAGTGGCTTGTGAGACCGGCCACCGCCCCTCGTCGGGGTCTCGACTGTATACACTAGTCTACTAATGGAGTATCGATGCCCTGTCTCGAAACTCCTACGACTAGGGACCTTTTAAGGATGTGCTTATAGACTCCCAGCTCCCACGTATATGATCGCCATCATACTGCTGGTAGTCAAGCAAGAATCCTAGGGGCTCTATCAACGTGTAATAGCGACATGTCAGGTCACCTAAAGCAGTGCACGATGATAAAGATGAACCAGATAGCATACTATCATCTCGAGTAAGACTGTCCTACCGGGATAAGTCCTCCCTCAATCATTGCAATCACGTGCCTGTGATCCAATAATTGACTCTGAGGGCACTATCTCCAACAATCTCCCACTTGCACTCAAGGCTAATTATTGCGATGTCGCATACTCACAGCCCGTGTGATACCGAACACCCAACTCCTCTACTAGTCAGTCTCACAAAGCTCGTTTGCGAAACTATTGCGTTCGAGGAATAGCCTCAGTGAGTGGATCCGCTGTGATGTTTCTTTCTATGTCTCTCTATATCTCAAGTTCGCGGAGAAAGCCATCTCCCGAAATGAGCAATACCTGTCTTAGAATATGTCTGGATATCTGATGGGACCTAGCTCATAAATGAACTCCAAATCCAAACTTCTTAGACTGTATTGATAACTGAACTCAATCAGTACCCAGCGCCATGCCTCCCTCAGTATCGCCTTGGACCACCTGTCCAAAATACTGCCCCTCGTCAGAGGGAGAACTATAACTCTGACAACCTCCTTGTCGTCCATGTCACCTTGGAAGCCTGGAATGATAACCGTCTCCTAAAGGAGGCAGCCGTTATCATATCCCTAGAACATTCACTTATGTTCTAAAACTGCTTCCGACTGTTTCTCCAGGATTGGATCAATGTTAACTTATTGCATCTAGTGGAAGAACAACATCTGGTGTGGTACTTGACATCTCATGATTGACTCAATTGCCTAAGCAAGTGATCTGCCAATCATGCACATCCCTCTCCCCTTTTAGTCTGTAAGACACCTTTAGAGAGGGTGACTCCATTACCTGCAGGTACACTACCATGCCAGGAGTCGTTCATTCTAAATACTCTTAGAATGCTGTCTAAGTACCCAGATTGGGAAACCACCCAAATCTAGATCTAAAACCATAGATCTAGTAACCAGTATGTCTGATATAATGTCTAAGTCCCATGTGGAGAAAACACTGTGTGACGACCAAAGTATAACCGATTGTAGTATAGGAATATCACTTCCTACTACCTTCTCAACAGATCCATCCCCTATTCTGATGACGTCAAACCCATGACTGTCACATCAGAAACAGATGATCTAACTCCGCTATATCTGCTTTAGTCTATAAATAGACATAAGCATGAAGTCCACCAATGCTTCCGCTGCTCCCACTGACTACGACAACCCTCTGCCAGAGTCATATAGACGTGCACTTCTAAAGCTAGTTTAGAACGACGCTATACTCATCCTCCTGCCGGGTCTCGCAGCCTGGAACAACAACAATGGCAAGTGTGGGTAAACAAGAACTTCCCTGTCACCGTCCTTGAGGCTACCGGAGTACCTCTCGGGTGCCTGAAGTTACCCACCTTATCTGCGGAGTGGCCAATGGAATGTCAAATCAGATTGAATCTTTAGGTTCCTTATTAAATCTTCAGTAATCGTTTGCGGTTCTGGAATCACTTCCAGTTCTACCATACTCCCACTGCTGTTTTTGAAAAAAAATTCATTTTTAATAAAACTGTGGCGAGTCTAGAACAATATTTCTATTGATCTGCCAGATGGTAGAAAGTCAACCCACGTCATAGCCTGGGTCAACCCACAAACAGCCATTACAGAAACGTGCCTTGAGTTATCCGGAGTCTGGTTTTAAGCATAAGCCGGACAACTCCCCGTACCTTAACATCGTTAAGATATGAACTGTTTTATATCCAATATAGAAACAGAGGCACTGATTTAATTGAACCAGATTCAAATCATGCAGCTGTCTCCAGTGCATGTCAAGTAAATGGAGAGAGGCCAATCAGCGTTACTCAACTTAGGAATGCTTCCAATTATGAGTAACCTGAAAGAGAAGCAATTTCTCTTTATCATTACTATCAACTGAATACCATACACAAGTATCTACATCTTCGATCACTTTGAAGAATCCCGATACTTGCAATACTTGGTTCTCTACTATATTCAAATACCTATAACTCCTCAAAACTTAGACCCTGTGTTTCCACGAAACACATGTCTATGAACTAGAGAAGTTAAAAGTAAACAGAATATAGTAGGAGGACCAACCCCTCTGTCCTAATGGACACTGGACAACATACAATACTCTGTATAAGTCCGCTGAGTCCAACAACTCTTTCACTGTGCGTCGCAGGTTGAAAACTGTACTTATGGTTAAGAAGAATTACACCGCTGTTTAATGCTCCTTACCTAACCATCCACTGATATAGGTAAATGTCATCGACATAATATCAAAAGGTATATCTCACTCTATGAAAATAGACGTACAGATATATCAATTTGAAATTGGTGCACAACAGCGGATATTCAAAACCAAATATTTGCCGACCGGCAAACAGCCCAGATGATCTCCTCAAATATCACCAATTACATCGAATCCCGATATAATGAGGATGGTCACCTAATTCCCAATAACTTACTCCCACTCATCATCTGTAAAACCATACAGATGTGAGAATCAAACCTGGTAAATACATACCCTGGAGCAAGTGTCCAATCGGGAAATCAGTTTTCTTTTAACAATACACATTTGAACTTGAAACATTGAAATGTTTCGATGGGGTATCCTGGTATTCTTAGTAATGCCTCTTCCATTATCCAGATTCACAACTGTAACCGTATAATTCTTTGCCACCTCTCCAAATCCCTTTAAATGTCGGTGACCTGACATGTCGATTATTGGATCACCGGTTTATTCGGTTGTCTTTTATCTTCACCTTCTCTCGCTTTGCGAGTGCTCCTAGGATTAGGACAGTACACCTTTTATGCTTATTGGATAGTCTTCTTCCAAACCATAGGCTGGTGCCGAACGGTAGGGAAGGAAGAAAACCATTTGGCCTAAAGGGGTGTGCAGACGGTAATGACTAAAGACATATAAAGGGATTTGGACAGATGGCAAAGAGATATACGGTTACAGTTGTTAATCTGGATAATGGAAGTGGCATTACTAAGAATACCCCATCGAAACATTTCAATGTTTCAGTTCAACTGTGTACTGTTAAAAGAAAACTGATTTCCCGATTAGACACTTGCTCCAGGGTATGTATTTACCAGGTTGGATTCTCACATCTGTATGGTTTTACAGATGATGAGTGGGAGTAAGTTATTGGGAATTGGGTGATCATCCTCATTATATCGGGATTCGTTGTAATCGGTGATATTTGAGGAAGTCACCTGGGTTGTTTGCCGGTCGGCAAATTTTTGGTTTTAAATATCCGCGGTTATGCACCAATTTCAAATTGATATATCTGTACGTCTATTTTCAAAGAGTGAGATATACCTTTTGATATTATGTCGATGACATTTACCTATATCAGTGGATGGTTGGGTAAGGAGCATTAAACAGCGGTGTAATTCTTTTTAACCATAAGTACAGTTTTCAACCTGCGACGCACAGTGAAAGAGTTGTTAGACTCAGCGGACTTATGCAGAGTATTGTATGTTGTCCAGGGTCCATCAGGACAGAGGGGTAGGTCCTCGTACTATATTCGGTTTACTTATGACTTCTCTAGTTTTTAGACAGGTGTTTCGTGGAAACACAGGGTCTAATTTTTGAGGAGTTATAGGTATTTGAATAGAGTAGAGAACCAGGTGTAGCAAGTATCGGGATTCTTCAAAGTGATCGAAGATGTAGATACTTGTGTATGGTGTTCAGTTGATAGTAATGATTAAGAGAACTTGCTTCTCTTTCAGGTTACTCATAATTGGAAGCATTCCTAAGTTGAGTAACGCTGATCGGCCTCTCTCCATTTTAGTTGACATGCACTGGAGACAGCTGCATGATTTGAATCTGGTTCAATTAAATCAGTGCCTCTGGTTCTACATTGGATATAGAACAGTTCATATCTTAACGATGTTAAGGTACGGGGAGTTGTCTGGCTTATGCTTAAAACCAGACTCCGGATAACTCAAGGCACGTTTCTGTAATGGCTGTTTGTGGGTTGACCCAGGCTATGACGAGGGTTGATTTTCTACCATCTGGATGAACAATAGCAATATTGTTCTAGACTCGCCACAGTTTTTATTAAAAATGGATTTTTTCAGAAAAAGTAGTGGGAGTATGGTAGAACTGGAAGTGATTCCAGAACCACAAACGATTACTGAAGATTTGATAAGGAACCTAAAGATTCAATCTGATTTGATATTCCATTGGCCACTCCGCAGATTTGATGGGTAACCTCAGGCACTCGAGAGGTACTTCGGTATGCTCAAGGACGGTGGCAGGGAGGTTCTTGTTTACCCACACTTGCCATTGCTGTTGTTCCAGGCTGCGAGACCCGGCAGGAGGATGAGTATAGCGTCGTTCTAAACTAGCTTTGGAAGTGCACATCTATATGACTCTGCCAGAGGGTTGTCGTAGTCAGTGGGAGCAGCGGAAGCATTGGTGGACATCAGGCTTATGTCTATTTATAGACTAAAGCAGATGTAGCGGAGATAGATCATCTATTTCTGATGTGACAGTCATAGGTTTGACGTCATCAGAATAAGGGATGGATCTGTTGAGCAGGTAGTAGGAAGTGATATTCCTATACTACGATCGGTTATACTTTGGTCGTCACACAGTGGTTTCTCCACAAAGGACTTGGACATTATATCAGACATACTGGTTACTAGATCTATGGTTATGGATCTAGATTTGGGTAGTTTCCCAATCTGGGTACCTTGACAGCATTCTATGAGTATTTAGAATGGACGACTCCAGGCACGGTAGTATACCTGCAGTTGATGGAGTCACCCTCTCTAAAGGTGTCTTATAGACTAAAGGGGAGAGGGATACTCATGATTGGCAGATCACTTGCTTAGGCAATTGAGTCAATCATGAGATGTCAAGTACCACACCAGATGTCGTTCTTGCACTAGATGCAATAAGTTAATATTGATCCAATCCTGGAGAAACAGTCGGAAGCAGTTTTAGAACATAAGTGAATGTTCTAGGGATATGATAACGGCTGCCTCCTTTAGGAGACGGTTATCATTCCATGCTTCCAAGGTGACATGGACGACAAGGAGGTTGTCAGAGTTATAGTTCTCCCTCTGACGAGGGGCAGTATTTTGGACAGGTGGTCTGAGGCAATACTGAGGGTGGCATGGCGCAGGATACTGATTAAGTTCAGTTGACGATACAGTCTAAGAAGTTTGGATTTGGAGTTCATTTATGAGCTAAGTCCCATCAGACATCCAGACATTCTAAGACAGGTATTGCTCATTTCGGGAGATGGTTTTCTCCGCGAACTTGAGATATAGAGAGACATAGAAAGAAACATCACAGCGGATCCACTCACTGAGGCTATTCCTCGAACGCTATAGTTTCGCAAACGAGCTTTGTGAGACTGACTAGTAGAGGAGTTGGGTGTTCGGTATCACACGGGCTGTGAGTATGCGGCATCGCAATAATTAGCCTTGAGTGCAAGTGGGAGATTGTTGGAGATAGTGCCCTCAGAGTCAATTATTGGATCACCGGCATGTGATTGCAATGATTGAGAGAGGACCTATCCCGGTAGGACAGTCTTACTCGAGATGATAGTATGCTATCTGGTTTATCTTTATCATCGTGTACTGCTTTAGGTGACCTGACATGTCGCTATTACACGTTGATAGAGCCCCTAGGATTCTTGCTTCACTGCCAGCAGTATGATGGCGATCATATACGTGGGAGCTGGTAGTCTATAAGCACATCCTTAAAAGGTCCCTAGTCGTAGGAGTTTCGAGACAGGGTATCGATACTCCATTAGTAGACTAGTGTATACAGTCGAGACCCCGACGAGGGGCGGTGGCCGGTCTCACAAGCCACTGGTGTCAGTTGGTTCACCTAAGATGTATACAGGTGCTCATTGGGTTATGAGTACACCGGACAGGACTCGCCGGAAACCTGCTAGTTGGGCTTATACCTGACGTCAGATAGCAGTTCCCTGGTGACATGTGTACAGGTTAGTTCATCGACCTGAGGATCGTCATTTGTCTCGTGTGAGTTCCCACTGTGCTTTGATTACTACCCTACCACGGCTCAAAGGAGTCGTGCAAACAGGTTTTAGTTGGGTACAGTCCCGAGCCACATGGAGGCAGTGAGCGGATCTTCAGGGGTTCGTCTCTCCCGGTATTGGGGGTGAGGTCGCGCTGTGTCTAGGAGAGCCATTACGCAAAGCCCTCGGCCGAGGCAGGAGATTTACTGGTAGGTATTCCAGTAGTATCTCAGGGCGTTCTGGGCTACACTCCGACACGACTTGTACCGCTTTTGGGGGTCTGACTTTTACCAACCCCCTAGGCCCGCCATGCGATACTCATAGACGAACGGACCGGACTGTACGGATATTGTCACTGACAGGCTCAGTTGGGTGTCGGGGTGAGCTTCCTCATCGACGTCCCTTTTAGTCAATAGCTGGTGGCCCGTCACGTATTGGCTCATACCTCTGACGTGCCAGTGGTTAAATCCACAGCCATAGTATTGATGAGTCTTTAGAGTCCACCACACTTACAGTTACTCAAGCTTTCGGGCGAAACGCTGTAGAGGCCGTATGGAGATATGGCAGGGTCCGATCAGATACGCGCGGTATTGCACGGATCAGGATCGGACAGTTTTGTACTAGTGGCCGTATAGTTATATGGCAGGGTTTGATCTGATACGTGCGGTATTGCACGGATCAGGATCGAACGGATTTTACTAGCCGGCTTTGGCTTAAGCCGGTCCTAGTTTAGTACAGTGTAGATTTTGTCTCATTGCATTTGTATCCGGTCGGAATACAGATGCGGGTGTGTATGCACAGTATCGGGGTTTTCCTGTAATTTATTACGGGACCAGTTTTCTGGAGTTGCCAGTTTGCATTCCGTTCCGGCCGGTTTTCCTTTGTTCTTTCCCGGCCGGACTTTTCTGATGGAGGGGGTAATTTGCAGTTTTGCAAATTACATTTGGTGGAGGTTTTATTTGTAAAAGTATTTATTATGAAAGCATCTTTTATATTCCTTTCTTTTCTATCATCATTTCTTGAAAAGGTGATTAGGATTGATTTTAAGCTTGATGTGAGATTGTGATGATGGTGTTAGGATATGGTCACCCTCTCCTTTTTCCTACACTCACCTCCCTTCCTGTTTTTGTATTCATATTGTTTCCTCCACCATTCTTCTTCTCACTTGATGAATATGATAAGTTTTCATGAGAGGAAAAAGAAAAGAGAGAAGAAGAAGGAGAGAGTTCTTCATTCTTGAGAGTTTCATCTTCTTGATCTCATTCATGTTAGAAAAATGCAAGCACCATTTTTCTTATCTCATTTCCTCCATCACCTTGGCAACAAACCCCAAATGAGACAAGCATCTTCTACACTACATTCTACAGCACATCTTGAGCATGTCGAGTTGCCGGCTTCATGCTCGAGTTGCCTCGGCATTGAGGCGGGAGCCCGTAAAAGACGCAGGCGATGTGGTGCCCTTTCCGGCGAGGAGGCGACGATATGGAGACAAGACTTTCCGCGGGAGATCGGGACGATGAAGAGAAGACCGGAGGACTCGGATCACTCGGTATACTTCTCACCCTATCTCTTGATTGCTAGCATTAGGTTAATGGTAAACGATCCGGGTTTTCATTGTCCGCGGTAGCGCCGGTTTCCGAGTAAGGAAATTTTTTGATTCCGCATTTTCGCCTCGAGTACGAGGCCGGGGCGCTGCCGTGGCGCAACACGCTAGATTGTAATGTGTTCCTCTTGTATGTTTCGATATTGTCCAGTGGTAATATCCCGATAGGATAATTTGACAGTTCGGCAGTATTTAGATGATACCAGTTGACGTTTATCGTATACAAGCTGAGAAAGAGAAATCAACCAAGAAGAGATCAGAATACGATATGGTTTCAGATTATATCGGGTTGTAAGACGCAATACAAAATGATATCGCAACACAAGGAGTTGCACCTGGAGCTCCTACAAAGGAAGGTGAGGATGTGGCGGACGCCTGCATGGCTTGGTACATTGGTATTACCAAAAAGGTAATACACCCCGTAGTCAACCAAGATCTATGAGTCTAACATCAAGATTAACCATCAGTTACTTCTGAATTATGTAAGTATTGTTTATGTTTTTTTTATATCACCTATAACATTTTAGATCTAATTATTGACATTTATTACTTATTATTTGTAGGTGAACAAGGTTGAAGGAAAGATATTTTTGTTGGATGACGACAAGCTTAATAGATTACACTAACAGATCAAAAGAGTGCTTAAGGGTGAGCTTGATGAAAAGGTGGGGATGAAGCCCCATAAAGGGATTAAAGTGCTGGGAATAATCTTCCCATTGATGGAAATGAGTGCGATGCGGCCGATGATGCAAATGTGGGGAGAAGACCTGTAAGTCTACGGTAGTGCCCCGGCCGTCAATCCGAGCCCAAACGCGGAACAAAAACTTTTCTAAACTGGCGCTAACGCAGACTTTCATCCGGATCGTGCCATTAACCTAAACTAGCTAACTACAAAGAAGTTTAGATTGGCTATACCGATCGATCCGTGTCCTTCGGTCTTTAGCGATCATCCTAAGCTCCTCGCGGCATCTCCGATCTCTCTCGATCTTCGGTCTCCTCGTCGAAGTGGCACCACATCTAGAATCTTTTTACGGGCTCCCGCTTCAAACCGAAGCAACTCAGACATGAAGTTTGCTAGCCGACATGTCCAAGTTGAAGTATAGAATATGTTTCATAACTTTGTCTCATACACTTAATGATTCTCAACACATGAGATGGAATGAGTGGAGGTTAAAGAAGAAACCATTGGAGAGGAACTTGTGAGCTCAAGAGAAGAAATAAGAAGAAGAGCTTTTGTTTGCTTATTGTGTAAGATGAAAACGAGAGAGCACTAGCATAATAATCTCAAGAGCTCACCCTACTACTTAGTGGCTGCCCTCTCTCTCTCTCCATCTTAATCTTACCCAATAAAAACAATAATTAAATGGACATTGCACAAAAAATGATACCATGAGTCACCAAATTGTACATGCCTCATTTAATGCCCTTAATCATGTCTTGAGCTCATAATTTCCACCAATAAACATTAATCCAAATGTTTATGACAATAAATAGAATGACATCTTCTTAAAATAAACTCGTGACGGATCACAAGGATACCCCTCACCTGTATATACATAGTTGCATCCGTATATCGACTGAATATGAATGCAATGAGACTAAAGTAATCCAACAAATTTAATACTAGGATCCGGCTTAAACCAAAACCCACTAGTATGATCCGTGCACAAGTGCACGTATATGATTGAGCTCTGCCATAAAACCATACGGCCTCTACAACGTTTCGCCCGAACTTGGGAAACTTTCTGTGGGGGACACTAAAGACTCGTCAATACGCTGGCAATGGGTTTAATTACAAGCACGTCAGTGGTACTAGCTGTACGTAACGGATACCAAGGTATTGAGCAAAGGGAGGCCGACGAGCGAACTCATCTTAAAACCCTACTGAGCCTGTCAGTGACAATATCTGTACAGTCCGATCCGTTCGTCTATGAGTATCGCATATCGGGCCTAGGGGGCTGGTAAATGTCAGACCCCTAAAAGCGGTATAAGTCGTGTCGGAGTGTAGCCCAGAACACCCTAAGATACTACTGGAATACCTACCAGTAAATCTCACTTTCCTTTGCCAAGAACTTCATGTAATCGCTCTCCTAGACACAGCGCGATCTCACCCCCAATACCGGGAGAGACGAATCCCCTGCCGATCCGCTCACTGCCTCCATGTGGCTCGGTACTGTAGCCAACTTAAACCTGTTTGCATGACTCCTTTGAGCCGTGGTAGGGTAGTAATCAAAGCACAGTGGGAACTCACACGAGACAAATGACGATCTCAGGTCGATAGACTAACCTGTACACATGTCACCAGGGAACCGCTATCTGACGCTAGGTATAATACCAACTAGCATGTTCCCGGCGAGTCCTGTCCGGTGTACTCATAACCCAATGAGCACCTGTATACGTCTTAGGTGAACCAACTGACACCAATGGCTTGTGAGACTGGCTATCGCCCATCGTCGGGGTCTCGATCCGTATACACTAGTCTACTCATGGAGTATCGATGCCCAGTCTCGAAACTCCCAAAACTAGGAACACTTTAAGGATGTGCTTATAGACTACCCAACTCTCACGTATATGATCGCCATCATACCGCTGGTAGTCAAGCAAGAATCCTAAGGGCTCTATCAACGTGTAATAGTGATCTATAATATCACCTAAAGCATATACACGATGATAAAGACAAACCAGATATCATACTATCGTTTCGAGTAAGACTGTCATACCGGCATAGGTCCTCCCTCAATCATTGCAATCACGTTCTTGCGATCCAATAATTGACTTTGAGGGCACTATATCCAACAATCTCCCACTTGCACTTAAGGCTAATTATTGCGATGTCGCATACTCACAGCCCGTGTGATACCGAACACCCAACTCCTCTACTAATCAGCTTCACAAAGCACGTTTGCGAACCTATTGCGTTCGAGAAATAGCCTCAGTGAGTGGATCCGCTCTGATGTTTCTTTCTATGTCTCTCTTAATCTCAAGTTCGCGGAGAAAACCATCTCCCGAAATGAGCAATACCTGTCTTAGAATATGTTTGGATATCTGATGGGACATAGTTGATAAATGAACTCCAAATCCAAACTTCTTAGACTGGATTGTCAACTGAACTTAATCAGTGTCCTGCTCCATGCCTCCTTCAGTATCCGTTTGGACCACCTGTCTAAACTACCGCCCCTCGTCAGAGGGAAAACTATAACTCTCACAGTCACTCTGTCATCCAGGTCATCTTGGAAGCCTGGAATGATAACCGTCTCCCGAAAGAGGATACCGTTATCATATCCCTAGAACATCCACTTATGTTCTAAAACTGCTTCCGAACGTTTCTCCAGGATTGGATTAATATCTGAACTTATTGCAGCTAGTGCAAAAACAACAACTGGTGTGGTAATTGATATCTCATGATCGACTCAATTGCCTAAGCAAGTGATATGCCAATCATGCACACCCCTCTCCCTTTTAGTCTGTAAGACACCTTTAGAGTGGGTGACTCTATCACCTGCAGGTACACCACCATGCCAGGAGTCGTCCATTCTAAAACACCTTTAGAATGCTGTCTAAGTACCCAGATTGGGAAACTACCCAAATCTAGATCTAAAACCATAGATCTAGTAACCAGAATGCCTGATATTATATCCATATCCTATGTGGAGAAACTACCGTGTGACAACCACAGTATAACCGATCGTAGTATAGGAATATCACTTCCTACCCTGTGTATGTCATCTAAATTCCAGGACATCACACTCTACTACCTTCTTAACAGATCCATCCCCTATTCTGATGAAGTCAAAACCTATGACTGTCACATCAAAAATAGATGATCTTTCTCTGCTATATTTGCTTTAGTCTATAAATAAACACAAGTCACTTGTCCACTATATTTCCGCTGCTCCCACTGACTATGACAACCCTCTGGCAGAGTCATATACACGTGCACTTCTAAAGATAGTTTAGAACGACGCTATACTCATCTTCCTGTCGGGTCTCATAGTCTGGAACAACAGCAATGGCAAGTTTGGATAAACAAGAACCTCCCTGTCACCGTTCTTGAGGCTACCGGAGTACATCTTGGGTGCCTGAGGTTACCCACCATATCTGCGGAGTGGCTAATGGAATGTCAAACCTGATTGAATTTTTAGGTCCTATTAAATTTTCAGTAATCGTTTGCGCTTCTGGAATCATTTCCAGTTCTACCATACTCCCACTACTGTTTTCTGAAAAAGTCTATTTTACTAAAACTGTGGCGAGTCAAGAACAATATCACTATTGATCTTCCAGATGGTAGAAAGTCTGTTAGTTATATGTATGCCCTAGAGGCCATTACTGTACATAGGATGTATATTGTAGTGGATGCTGGGACGTATATAGGGAGGACTTTCTCGCTCGACATGATAGTATGCTATCTGGTTGATCTTTACCTTAACGTGTATACTGTTTGTCTCTCTGTTACATGTTGGTAAAGCCCTTAGGATCTGTACTTGACTACCTGGACTATGATGCGGATCATACTAGTGGGGATATGGTAGTCTATAAGTACATCCTTCAAAGTCCCTAGTCGAGGGTGTATCGAGACGGGGCATCGATATACCAGAGTAGACTAGCGTATACCTTCTCGACCCATACAGATGGGCGATGGATGATCCCATATCCATCGGTGTTTGACATCAGAGATGATATACGGGTGCTCAGTAGAGACTGGGTACACTGGACGGACTCGCCGAGAACTCCCAGATGGTATTATACCTCACGTCAGATGGCAGTTCTCTGGTGACACTGGTACAGAGTAGTCTGTTGACCCGAGATCGTCATAGAGTCTTGTGTGGTTCCCACTGTGCTTTGATTTCCATCTTACCACATCCAAGAGGGCGTGCAAAACGGTGGTTTTTGGGTACAGTCCCGAGTCACATGGAGGCAATGAGCGATAGGAGGGGATTCGTCTCTCCCGGTATATGGGGGTTGATGTTGCACTGTGTTCGATCGGCTATAACAGGAAGTCCCTGGCCAGGGCTGCTCAGAGAATTGCTGGTAAGTGTTACCAGTAGTTTCTCGACCCGTTATGAGCCTCATATCGACACGACTTATTGAGCTATTGGGGTCTGACGTTTACCACCCCTAGGCGAGATATGCGACATATCAGACGATCAGACCGGACTGTACGGTAGTGTTACTGGTCGGATTCACTGGAGTGTGAGCGGGCTTGCTCGTCGATCTTCAGATCGCTCAATACCCGGGTGGCCGTTACGTTTAGCAGACCGCTTGCGGCTTATGGATGTTTGATATGATCATCATCCGCTGCCGGCGTATTGACGAGTCTTTAGAGTCCTACACAGAGGTTTCCTGGCTCAAGCGAAACGAAATAGGAGCGCATATGAGATATGTGCGGGACCGAGAATAATACGAGTATGTGATACCGTATTCTATTCTCGCGATAAATATATCGAATGGTTGTATGCGATATAACCTAGTTATCGATTCAAGCGTTGATTCGATAAGCCGATATATTAGATACCAGTCGGTTATGTGCGCATGACCGGATCATTGAATCAAATGTTGATTTAATGATTTAATGTATAATTATATATTTGATATATTACTTTGCATTAACTAGTATCGGTTCACTTTAGACGGATTTTCTCACTTGGTTCGTGCGCATTGCATATGCGATATGTTTTTGTGCACTTGATTGTATCATGTTTGATGATGCATAACACTTTGGTTAAGTGTAAAGTTTGAACCATGGTTGTGTTTATGTTTAGGGTTTTATTTTCTTAATTATTCATTTATTCTTTTTGATAAATGAATAAAAGAAAGTGAGAAAAGAAAATGAGAAAAGAATGGTGGCATCTTTTGTTGTTTAGTTGAAACTTCATGAAGCTTTGACCTAAGTCCACCATTCTTATCTCATTCTTAACCCTAACCATACAACTAACCTTGGTTAACTCTCTACACTTTACCATAGTTAGAATTATGATAAGAATTCATTTTCTTTTCATTTTTCTTTTAACTTATCATAATATCTTTCTTCTTCTTCTTCATGCTTCAAGTGAAGAAGCTTGAAGTCCATCAATGGTGATTGTTGGAAATGAGTGAGAAATCCAATTCTAAAGTCTACCCACTTCCTATTTCTTCATCCTCTACCTCTTGCCAAGTAGTAGAGTGTGTTTCCTTCACAAGTTTCATGACTTGGTGAAGGTGGAGCTTGATTCATCGATGCTTCGACGTAGATCATCTTCGGCATGGACATCGACGACCTAGCTTGCCCATTCTCCGACGAAGCCGATCCTAGAGCCCAGATTCGATTTGGACAGCGGAGAGGACCTCGTTGCGGAGCTATGGAGGTAGAGCACCGGATCTACAAAGGTTGTATTTCCGTATTTTATATAGTTAACTGTTAACTAGTTCTTGTTCGCCTAGAAATCTAGTTTACGATCCGTTGTTTAGGGTTTGTAGGCACCATAATTTTTGAAATTGCCATGGTTGATGGCTTGGGAGACCTCACTAGAGTGCCTAGGAACCCTGCAGTGGTATCAGAGCCTAGCTAGAGCCTTAGGCGAAGTCCAGACGGAAATTGAAGTCCGATCGAACCGAAACCATACCCGGAAAATTGCTCTCTGTCCAATTTTTAAAATCTGGTATTTTTCCACATTAAAAATGTTCAGAAAAATCAGCAGGTGAATATATGAAATACTGTGAAATTCGTGCACATAATTCCTTCATATTGCCGCGCTTCCGCGGCACGAGCTAGCCTCGTGCGGCGGTTGCGCGGCGGTACGGCCATTTTGTTCAGTACAATTTGCACAGTATCTCATAATTATTAGTGCTGGTATTCCTGGGTATTTTTAATATTTATTCCAGAGTTGAATTTTTCTGAGTTGTTTTGGGAATTCGGTATTTCGATCGGGATATCAAATTTTGTCTGTGTGGCTTTCCGGATAAATTTTAGAATATGTTAAAAAGTTCGACCGGATATAAATACCCAATTTTTCCCCTGTCGGGAAATTTCCAAGTGTTGGATTTTTCCGTAGTTTAACGACGTTCTAAGTAGTGCAAGTAACGCGATGGTCCCTCTAGAAGACACAAACCTTAACTCGATTATGTGACCGTCTTGAACTGCCCTTTGAACCTTCGGGTTTGGGGCAGTACGGCGTGCCACATATGAGGCGTTGGCTTGACCCTTCTACGGCTGGATCGTTGGTACTGAGGCACGAACGGAATGTTGTTAGACTTGTTTCATGTGTTGATCTGTTTCGGGAAAACTTGGGTGTTCGATTGTTCGATCGGAAATTTTAACATTTTCTATTTATCTGGAATGGGATACAATAATTGGAATTCACAATAGTTATGAGATAACTGAATGAATGTTATAAACATAGCAGTTTAGTCTCACTTGATCGGTTGCCACGGAATTTTGATGTGATCAAAAGTCCGTCGCAATCACGTAGCGTACGCGGATACTCGCCGGGTAAACTTAATAGACAGCCTCACTCCATAGCCCCGACCAAGTGACTGTAGGAGAACCCCGTCGCCGAAAGCATCCGTTAGGGTGCTCCTGGTAACGGTGTTCCGCCTTGGTGCACTTCGTCGACGGTATCGGGGGTGCGGCCGCCTACTGAAGTTTGCGACGAGCATTCGATCAGGATGTCGGGAATCTTGTTGAATTGCCCGACTTGATATTGAAAAGAGTTTTCGATTTTGAGACTAAAATGCGGGGTTTATAATTGTTAGGCATGCGATGTCTAAGGTATTCATTTGGTCAGGCATGCGATGTCTGAGGTGGTTGCGGATTCCAACTGTTGTAGTTTTACACTTTCTTTTCTGTGACCGTAAGTGTAATATGTGATATCGCCGGTTTCGTTGCTATACGTCAACGACAATTGGGATGGACATATTTACTTACGTTGATGACATGTGATGTTATGTGTTGCTGGATATGTTATATTGGATCGTCGTGTTTGAATAGCCGGGGGTTTTTATGTGAGATGAGTGTTTTTCATTTTCATTCATGTAAAAACTTGTATGTAATATTCTTTTATTGGGGCGCTTCCAGGTTGCGGGAGTTGTCACCTGTTGTATATTATTTTCTTTTCCGCACTAGGATAGACCCAAGGAGGAGGGCACAAGTAACCGGGTTCTGGAGTCCAGTGGGAGATCAACTCGAGGAGTCGGGTCCGGGTCTCCTAACTCTAGAATTGGTAGGGTTGCTTGCCGCTCTCGTAGGGGTCTAGGGGTGTGGGTTTGGCTATTCATCACGACCGTGGAATCCGTGTTTTATACTGGCTCGTATTGAAAACACGGACGTCCTAGTATATCCAATATTTCATATGTTTCTTCTGCTGCGATATCTGTGATGAGATCATGTGATGTTTCTGTGATGGATATAGTATATAGTATATATGATATATTATATAGACGTTACTTATGTTTTACACCCGCGCTAGCCCTGCCCTGCTCTGCCGTTAGTTACCTAACCTAACGGTGCACGAGGGGACATCGAGGCGAATGCGGATGGCATAAGTGTACGTCATATCTATCTGTGATGTTTAGGTACTTAAATGATGGGACTTCATTAATGTGATTAATGAAATTAAAAGAAACCTAAGATGTTGTAGAATCGAATTTCAAAATAAAACAGGTAGCTACAGTTCTTGCTTTGCACAGAGGTATATGTGATATATCCTGCACCTCATCCGACGAGGAAAGGACCGAGATCCCTTCACCGGGAGTGACTCCTTTAGCAATAACTGGCAGATGCTACACCCTCGGTTTGTCTTTTGATTGCTTTTAAGTGTTTTTGCTTTGCACAGTGATATATGTGATATATCCAGCACCTCATTCGACGAGGAAAGGACCGACGATCCCTTCACCGGGAGTGACTCCTTTAGCAAAACTAGAAAAGCTTCAAAAACACTCCATTTTTAAAATCATTCGATCCTACAACGATATCAAGTTCATTACGCAATAGGTTTTCAGAAAAACCTGTCGTAGCCCTCCGTCATTTCAGATAAGTTGTATATAGTATTCGTGCTGCATTTGTTGGCTTTCGTCAAGGTGCAGTGTGCGGTAGCTATATGCTGCTTATCTGCTAGCATACGATGCGATTGGATTAGGGTAGTCGTGCGGCTTTGTTGGCTTTCGTCAAGGGTCGTGCGGGTGGGTTTAATTCGATCAAGAAATGTACGGGTTGAACTTGACTAGCGGGCTATGGTTTGTTGGCTTTCGTCAAGGTCATAGCACGTTAGGGGCAAAACATTATCGGGAATTTCAAGTGTTGAGATTTGCAATGAGATTGCATACCTTCTATGAGATAGTTGGATCCCGATACCCGCTGCGAGTAAGTGTTACTCCTGGGAGAGTTTTATACATTACAATTAGCCGATCAAGTAGGTGTCTAGAAAGGTGTCAACGGGGTTAAGCCTCTGGGAAAACGAGGTTAACAGTAATTAGGTTCGTGCGAAAGAACGGGGGACCTCCCTCAAAGTACCGACACTGGCCTGGCTGAAAGATTGGCGAACTTGTAGTGTGTAATTAATCCCGGCTAGTCTTTCCTTTTAGGGTTTGAAGGAAGATTTGATAAAAAGCAGTGGGAGCCATCCTGATTAGATAAAATAATAACCAATCTATTCTTGACAGAGCGCACGCTGAGTGTTTTCTTCTCTCTCTCTCCTGGTAGCGACCATATCACGCCTTAATCAAGATAATAATACGGATATTTGACCGAACCCGCTTGTTATACTGAGCTGGGGAACGTTGGTCCCGCTCCAACTTATAATTGTTATAAGACAGAGCAGGAAATAGGGGAATACCAGAATTCCCGTGCCGCCCAAACGAAGAGAGTGCATGCTGATGCATCATCTTCGGGTTTGTTCATTATACAGAACTGTTTCTCAGTATCCTTTACGTCCTGGGTATATGATACCGGATCAGGATCCCAGATATGTAATCTGTTACATAGGGCTACAGATAGGTAGAGAACTGAGAACGGGTGATAAGTTTCATGAGGCAGAAAACGGGGCAAGAGTTGCAGCCAGGTCTGTCGGTCACTGTCACCCTGTATTACCGATACATTGATTATGAACGAATGTTGTTAGATATCGAACCTGATATACAAAATCATATCTATCTCTTTATTAGTAAAGAAAGGATATAATTCTGTATTGTTGGATAATGTTTTGAACATTTCCTATATCAAAAGTTGATCGGTTCAGGCACGTTATCTAAAAGCGTTGATGTTCTAAATCGAACTACAGTTCTTAGTATATGGAACACACACAAGAGGAAGAGTTCAGAAATGAACGAATCCTTCTTGAGGTATTGTAGACTAGGTCAGATCAATGTGACCCGACTAGCTAGAGTTACATAAAGATGCATATTTAAATCAGTTTGAATTTACATCTTGTGAAACTCGCCAGTCATGTCACAAAGAAAAGATGACCACAGCTCTGTTTATTGGAAACAGAGAAAGAGTTAGTAAACTCTTGGGATGATACATGTTGATGTATGTAGGTCCCCTGTCTACACATGCCAAGACTGGTTCTTTATACTTCATTATGTTCTCTGATGATCTCTTTAGATTCAGACCTATGTTCCTGTTGAAACACAAGTCCGAACCTTTTGAGATATTCACGGAATATAAGTTAGAAGTAGAGAACTAATACGGGTATAAGTATTATGTCCTATGATGAGATCAAGGAGGAGAATACTTGTGCACGGAAATCCTGGACTATTCTAAAGGAGAATGAGATTCTCTCTCAGCATTACTCCTCTGAATACACCATAGCACGATGGTATATCAGGGCGGAGCAGATACACCCTATTTGATATGGTGTGCTCTATGATGAGTACTACTGAGTTACCTGTTTCCTTTTGGGTGTTATGCACTTGAGAAGTTGCACACCTATTGAATAGGGTTCCAATCAAATCAGTTGCCTACCGCTTCATATGTGATATGGAATGGGAAGAACCCATGTCTTAAGTTAGTTAAGATTTGGGGATTGTCCGTCCTATGTCTAAAAGCAAAATCCGGACAAGCTCGAGGCAAGGTCTGTTATGTAGAACTGGAAATGTTCCAGCTATACAAACTACAGGACATGATTTGATAGAACCAAGGGATTCAATAGTTACCAACGAACCTCAGCCTCTCCGCCGATCTAGTAGGGTTTTCTCACCCACCTGAGAGATACATTGGTTTCTCTATGACAGTGGGAGCGAGGATTGCATCATGAGATGATGACCCAACTAGCTTCGAGCTGGCCATCGAGAGTAAGACTCTGTAAGAATGGTTGGATGTTTATCGATCTGAGATGGAATCCTTATACACCAACAAAGTATGGACTTTGGTTGCTATATCTGAAGGGTTAAATCCCCATCAGGAGCAAGTATATCTTGAGAAGATTACTTGGTGTAGATGGAAAAGTTGAGACTTTCAAAGCTAGACTTGTTAAAGGTTTTCGTCATTGACCAGGCGTGGATCATGATGAAACCTTTTCAAGTGACTATGCTTAAGTCCATCCAGATCCTACTTGCCACGGCTACATACCATGACTGCGATATCTGGTTGGGTGTCTTGACTGCTTTTCTAAATGATGATTTAGAGCGCGTCTATAAGTACACAGCCAGAGGGTCTCGGAAACAGTGGGAGCAGCGGAAACGTGTGCAAGATGCTTTATAGGATAAAGCAGGCATCGCGGAGTTGGAACATCTGTTTTGATGAAGCAGTCAAAGAGTTTGACATCATCAAAATGGTAGATGAACCTTGTATAAACAAGAAGGTAGTAGGGAGTATGGTGACGATCCTCGTAGAGTACGTGGATGACATACTCTTGATAGGAAAGGAGTTTCCTATGCTACGCTCGATCAATCTCCGTTTATCACCAAAATTCTCCACATAGGATCAAAGTGATACCTACTAAATCCTGGATTTTGGATCTATGAGATAGATCTAAATGGATGTTAGGATACTCACTAGATGTAGTGAGATGGTGTTAATCAATCCTGAGGAGAATCACTGGAAGTGTTCCAGGGTGATAATGACGACTGAGTGTCAGTCACAGGCATTGTCTTAACCCTTAGTAAAGGGACGGTGTGTTGGAAGAGTTCCAAGCTAGATACCGTGACATACTAGACGATAAAGGTTGGATACATCGCTACTTAAGATACTACCAAAGAGGCTGTTTGGGTGTATATTGGTTCATGAGATGAACTATGTTCCTCCCATTGTGTGACAATGGAGTTGTGGCTCATGCCAAGGAACGTCCGTCCCATCAGTGATCCAGACATATTCCAAGGCAGTATCACTTGATCATGGAGATGGTTGATCTCCAGGGTGATCGAGGTTTGGAGAGTAGACTCAGAGGACAACACAGCGGATCCACTCACAAAGGCCTGTTCCCAGAGAGAGACTTTTATGGGATGGTTGAGTATGAGATACTGCAACCACTGCTACAGATGGCCCTAGTGCAAGTGGGAGATTGTTAGTTATATGTATGTCCTAGAGGCCATTACTGTACATAGGATGTATATTGTAGTGGATGCTGGGACGTATATAGGGAGGACTTTCTCGCTCGACATGATAGTATGCTATCTGGTTGATCTTTACCTTAACGTGTATACTGTTTGTCTCTCTGTTACATGTTGGTAAAGCCCTTAGGATCTGTACTTGACTACCTGGACTATGATGCGGATCATACTAGTGGGGACATGGTAGTCTATAAGTACATCCTTCAAAGTCCCTAGTCGAGGGTGTATCGAGACGGGGCATCGATATACCAGAGTAGACTAGCGTATACCTTCTCGACCCATACAGATGGGCGATGGATGATCCCATATCCATCGGTGTTTGACATCAGAGATGATATACGGGTGCTCAGTAGAGACTGGGTACACTGGACGGACTCGCCGAGAACTCCCAGATGGTATTATACCTCACGTCAGATGGCAGTTCTCTGGTGACACTGGTACAGAGTAGTCTGTTGACCCGAGATCGTCATAGAGTCTTGTGTGGTTCCCACTGTGCTTTGATTTCCATCTTACCACGTCCAAGAGGGCGTGCAAAACGGTGGTTTTTGGGTACAGTCCCGAGTCACATGGAGGCAATGAGCGATAGGAGGGGATTCGTCTCTCCCGGTATATGGGGGTTGATGTTGCACTGTGTTCGATCGGCTATAACAGGAAGTCCCTGGCCAGGGCTGCTCAGAGAATTGCTGGTAAGTGTTACCAGTAGTTTCTCGACCCGTTATGAGCCTCATATCGACACGACTTATTGAGCTATTGGGGTCTGACGTTTACCACCCCTAGGCGAGATATGCGACATATCAGACGATCAGACCGGACTGTACGGTAGTGTTACTGGTCGGATTCACTGGAGTGTGAGCGGGCTTGCTCGTCGATCTTCAGATCGCTCAATACCCGGGTGGCCGTTACGTTTAGCAGACCGCTTGCGGCTTGTGGATGTTTGATATGATCATCATCCGCTGCCGGCGTATTGACGAGTCTTTAGAGTCCTACACAGAGGTTTCCTGGCTCAAGCGAAACGAAATAGGAGCGCATATGAGATATGTGCGGGACCGAGAATAATACGAGTATGTGATACCGTATTCTATTCTCGCGATAAATATATCGAATGGTTGTATGCGATATAACCTAGTTATCGATTCAAGCGTTGATTCGATAAGCCGATATATTAGATACCAGTCGGTTATGTGCGCATGACCGGATCATTGAATCAAATGTTGATTTAATGATTTAATGTATAATTATATATTTGATATATTACTTTGCATTAACTAGTATCGGTTCACTTTAGACGGATTTTCTCACTTGGTTCGTGCGCATTGCATATGCGATATGTTTTTGTGCACTTGATTGTATCATGTTTGATGATGCATAACACTTTGGTTAAGTGTAAAGTTTGAACCATGGTTGTGTTTATGTTTAGGGTTTTATTTTCTTAATTATTCATTTATTCTTTTTGATAAATGAATAAAAGAAAGTGAGAAAAGAAAATGAGAAAAGAATGGTGGCATCTTTTGTTGTTTAGTTGAAACTTCATGAAGCTTTGACCTAAGTCCACCATTCTTATCTCATTCTTAACCCTAACCATACAACTAACCTTGGTTAACTCTCTACACTTTACCATAGTTAGAATTATGATAAGAATTCATTTTCTTTTCATTTTTCTTTTAACTTATCATAATATCTTTCTTCTTCTTCTTCATGCTTCAAGTGAAGAAGCTTGAAGTCCATCAATGGTGATTGTTGGAAATGAGTGAGAAATCCAATTCTAAAGTCTACCCACTTCCTATTTCTTCATCCTCTACCTCTTGCCAAGTAGTAGAGTGTGTTTCCTTCACAAGTTTCATGACTTGGTGAAGGTGGAGCTTGATTCATCGATGCTTCGACGTAGATCATCTTCGGCATGGACATCGACGACCTAGCTTGCCCATTCTCCGACGAAGCCGATCCTAGAGCCCAGATTCGATTTGGACAGCGGAGAGGACCTCGTTGCGGAGCTATGGAGGTAGAGCACCGGATCTACAAAGGTTGTATTTCCGTATTTTATATAGTTAACTGTTAACTAGTTCTTGTTCGCCTAGAAATCTAGTTTACGATCCGTTGTTTAGGGTTTGTAGGCACCATAATTTTTGAAATTGCCATGGTTGATGGCTTGGGAGACCTCACTAGAGTGCCTAGGAACCCTGCAAAGTCAACCCTCGTCATAGCCCGGGTTAACCCACAAACTGCCATTACAGAAACGTGCTTTGAGTTATCCAGTGTCTGGTTTTAAGCATAAGCCGGACAATTCCATATACCTTAACATTGTTAAGATATTAACTGTTCTATATCCAATATATAAACAAAGGAACTGATTTAATTGGAACCAGATTCAAATCATGCAGCTGTCTCCAGTGCATGTCAACTAAATGGAGAGAGGCCGATCAGCATTACTCAACTTAGGAGTGTATCTAATTATGAGTAACCTGAAAGAGAAACAAGTTTCTCAAAACCATTACTATCAACTGAATACCTCACACAAGTATCTATATCTTCGATCACCTTGAAGAATCCCGATACTTGCAACACGTGGTTCTCTATTTTATTCTTGTACTTATAACTTCTCAAAACTTGGACCTTGTATTTCTATGAAACACTTGTCTAAAACTTGAGAAGTCACAAGTAAACAGAATATAGTACGAGGACCAACCCCTCTGTCCTAATGGGCACTGGACAACATACAATACTCTGTATAAGTCCCCTGAGTTGAATAACTCAAACTCTGTACGTCGTAGGTTGAAAACTGTATTATGGTTATGAAGAATTACACCGCTGTTCAATACTCCTTACCTAACCATCAACTGATATAGGTAAATGTCATGGACATAATTTCAAAAAGTTATATCTCACTTTATAAAAATAAACGTACAGATATATCAGTTTGAAATTGGTGTATAACAACGGATATTCAAAACCAAATATTTGCCGTCCGGCAAAAACCCAGGCGATTTTCTCAAATATCACCAATTACAACGAATTCCGATATAATGAGGATGATCACCTAATTCCCAATAACTTACTCCCACTCATCATCTGTAAAACCATACAGATGTGAGAAGCATACCTGGTAAATACATACCCTGGAGTAAGGATCTAATTAAGAAATCAGTTTTCCTTTAACAATGCATAGTGAAACTGAAACATGAAAATTGTTTCGAAGGGATATCTGGGTATTCCTAGTAATGCCTCTTCCATTATCAGATTCACGACTGTAACCATATATTTCTTTGCCATCTCTCCAAATCCCGTTATTTGTCTTTACTCCTTGCCTTCTGTACACCCCCTTAGGCTAAATGGTTTTCTTCCTTCCCTACAGTTCGGCAACAGCATATGGTTTGGAAGAAGACTATCCAATAAGTATAATAGGTGTACTTTCCTAATCCTAGGAGTACTCGCAATCTGAGAGAAGGTAAAGATAAAAGACAACTGAATAAACCTTATTCCTATTTCTCCTGAACCAGAATCCATCCTTAAACTGGAACAAGTTCCTTCGAGTTCGTATATAACCATACGATGGATTTATCCAATCGAATTGGATGTTCATAGTGATACGGGGTGTTCTGGAGAAATACAAAGGTGAAAATAGGAGTGGCGATGAAATACTTGGTTTGGTCGTGAATGATAGCAGTCGCAATTTACTTTGCCTTCTTTCTAATCCATTTATTTGTCTTTATTTATTACCTTCTGTACATCACATTTAAGATAATCGGTTTTCTTCCTTCCCCACCGTTCAGCATCTGCCTATGGTTTGGAAGAAGACTATCCAATAAGTGTAATAGGTGTACCCTCTCCTAATCCTAGGAGTCCTTACAACCTGAGAGAAGGTAAAAGGAAAAGACAACTGAATAATCCTATTCAATCTCTCCAGAACCAGAATCCATCCTCGAATCTGGAACAAGTTCCTTCGAGTTCGTATATAACCATACGATAGATTTATCCAATGGAAGTGGATGTTCGTAGTGATACGGGATGTTCTGGAGATATGCAAAGGGTAAAAGAAGGAGTGACAATGATGTATGCAACTCAGACAATCCAAAAGCCAGTGTTTTAAGAAGGTTCGGTTAACTTGGTCACTGAGTTATAGTCTAGGGTCGGACCATGGTCGCTGCCAAAGAGAGAGAGAGAAAAGAAATACTCTGCGTGCACTCTAACCTAGATCAGAATGGTTAAACACTTTATCTAATCAGGAAATCTCCCACTGTATCCTCAAATTCTCCTCCAAACCTGAAAGAAGAATTAGTCGGGATCACCCGAGGAGTAAACCAACTCATCAGTGGGAATCAGGATCCAACTATCATCGCATGATAACATGATGGAATCCACTCATGTTATCACACTCTAGAAGGTATGCGCATGCCTGGAAAGTTTCAGTTTCTTTAGAAACTCCTGATGTGATTTTTACCCCATACTCTTATCACCTTGACGAAGGTCAACAAATCACAAGTCACATGTCAAGTTCTACCCATCATTGTCCAGGTTAATTTGAACCCACCCGTACTCGCCCTTGACGACGGTCAACAAGGCTGTATGACTGTCCTAAACCAACACATCTATCTATGCAAAAGAAAGGTAACAAGCAGCTACCATACACTATACCTTGACGAAGGTCAACAAACATAGCATGAATACTAAGTGCTACCTGTCTGAAATGACGGAGGGCTATGAATGGTTTTTGGCGAAAAACCGTTAACGTAATGAACTTGATATCGTTGAAGGAACCGGATAGCTTTTTACAAAAATATAGTGGCGAAAACCTTTGCTAATGAGGTCACTCCCGGTGAAGGGATCTCGGCTCTTTCCCCGTAGAATGAGGTGCAGGATATTCCAAACTAAATACCGCGATGCAAAGCAAAAAGTAATCGACTATAGTGAAGTTATTACCCTGACGCAAACTTCTGCCCAAGGGGTCACTCCCGATGAAGGGATCTCGGCCCTTTCCTCATCGAATGAGGTGCTGGATATTCCAAACTGAATACCGCTGTGCAAAACAAAAGAAAACGTCCTTGTAATAACAGCTTTTTGAAAATTGTTCCAACAACATCGATTAGGTTTTTTTTTCTTGCATTGATCAGAATCAATGCAGTCCCATCAATTAATCACACCAGAAAAGAACGAAAAGAAAATGTACGTATATGCCATCTGCATTCGCCACTGGGTCCCGTCATCACCCGTTAAGTTACTTAACTAATGACAGAGCGGGGACTGGACTAGCGCGGGAGTAAAACATATACAACATCTACTAGTATATATATCAATATATAATAATCGTTCCAAACATGATAAATGCAACATCACAGAAATGTAATAAGCATCACAGAACAATAAAGATATCTGGGAGCCCCAGGTTTCCTTTGAGCCGCAAGCGAAACCCGACGTTCCCTTGGTCATGTGGATAGCCTGTGCAATGAAACCTAGACCCTTACGAGTGCGGCAAGTTACCCACCAAAACCTGAAGCGAGGCAGCCCCCTTTAGCAAAGTGAATGGACCACCCAGCACTTCACGGAATCCGGTAACTTAAGCACCTCTCCTTGGGTCAACCTGTATCCCCTACGAGTGCGGCGAATAGCCCGTCAATTCTAGAGTGAATCCCCCACCATCTCAAAGCCATGAGATGCGGGCCCGTTACCCTCTAGAACCCGGCTATTCGTGCACTCCAACGTGGGGTAATCCTACTACAAAAAAGAAAATATATACAACGGGTACATCGACCTTAACCCGGTCGAGCCCCAAAAGAATAATATACAAATAGGCAGTGACGGCAGTCCACATGTCGGACGCTCGCTCCGTGATATCAAATGTACAAATAGAACTAGACTGTACTAACATTGCACCAAGCTATCCACTACGACAAATCCGCAACATCACAGCACAACACAGAACATCAACGTGAATGTCACGTTTCCAAACCCGTCTAAAAGAGCTATAGCAATTAGACAAGATTTACCGCTTGAATGAAATTCACGGTCGCAGATATTAATGTAAGTACTGTGAACTAACGTATTTAAAATTTTGATCGACAAAACTTCCCAAAGTGGCCCCAAGTTGTAATCCAGCACTCAAAAAAAATCTAGGCTTAAACAAAATATTCCAGAAACCACAATTCTATATGAAAGACATACAGAAGAAAAATGAAGCTCGGAGCCTACATTTCCATCGTGGATCCGCGACAAACATGCCAGTTATGCCGCGGTTCCGCGGCGTAATGATGGGATCGTGCTTTCAAATTTCTTTAGGGGGTCTTAGAAAAGCCTACACGATTTCTGACATACTAAAAATAATTTTTCGACCACTTTTAAAATTCGACAGAAACTTGGAATTTAGAATTGCGGTTTTGGAAATATCGTTCGATCGGTATTTTAAACATGTTAGAACAAGCCATTATGGGTTAATGGCGTGGCTCTGATACCATGTAAGTCTACGGTAGCGCCCCGGCCGTCAATCCGAGGCCAAACACGGAATAAAAACTTTTCTAAATTGGCGCTAACGCAGACTTTCACCCGGATCGTGCCATTAACCTAAACTAGCTAACTACAAAGAAGTTTAGAATGGCTATACCGATCGATCCGTGTCCTTCGGTCTTTAGACATCATCCTAAGCTCCTCGCGGCATCTTCGATCTCTCTCAATCTCAGGTCTCCTCGTCGAAGTGGCACCACATCTAGAAATCTTTTTACGGGCTCCCGCTTCAAATCGAAGCAACTCGGACATGAAGTTTGCTAGCTGACATGTTCAAGGTGAAGTAGAGAATGTGTGCGATAACTTTGTCTCATACACTCAATGATTCTCAACATATGAGATGGAATGAGTGGAGGTTAAAGAAGAAGCCATTGGAGAGGAACTTGTGAGCTCAAGAGAAGAAAGAAGAAGAAGAGCTTTTGTTTGCTTATTATGTGAGATGAAAATGAGAGAGCACTAGCATAATAATCTCAATAGCTCACCCCACTACTTAGTGGTTTCCCCCCCTCTCTCTCCATCTCAATCTCACCCAATAAAAACAATAATTAAATGGACATTGCACAAAAAATGATACCATGAGTCACCAAATTGCACATGCCTCATTTAATGCCCTTAATCATGTCTTGAGCTCATAATTTCCACCAATAAACATTAATCCAAATGTTTATGACAATAAATAGAATGGCATCTTCTTAAAGTAAACTCGTGATGGATCACAAGGATACCCCTCACCTGTATATACATACCTGCATCCGCATTCCGACAGAATACGAATGCAATGAGACTAAAGTAATCCAAAAAATCTAATACTAAGATCCGGCTTAAACCAAAGCCCACTAGTATGATCCGTCCGATCATAATCCATGCACAAGTGCACGTATATGATTGAGCCCTGCCATAAAACCATACGGCCTCTACAACGTTTCGCCCGAACTTGGGAAACTTTCTGTGGGGGACTCTAAAAACTCGTCAATACGCTGGCAGTGGATTTAACCACAAGTACGTCAGTGGTACTAGCTATACGTAACGGCTACTAAGGTATTGAGCAATGGGAGGCCGACGAGCGAACTCATCTTGAAACCCTATTGAGCCTGTCAGTGACAATATCCGTACAGTCTGGTCCGTTCGTCAATGAGTATCACATATCGGGTCTAGGGGGCTGGTAAACGTCAGACCCCCAAAAGCGGTATAAGTCGTGTTGGAGTGTAGCCCAGAACACCCTGAGATACTACTGGAATACCTACCAGTAAATCTCATTTGCCTTGGTCAAGGAATTCGTGTAATGGCTCTCCTAGACACACGCGATCTCACCTCTAATACCGGGAGAGACGAATCCCCTTCCGATCTGCTCACTGCCTCCATGTGGGTCGGGACTGTACCCAACTAAAATCTATTTGCACGACTCCTTTGAGCCGTGGTAGGATAGTAATCAAAGCACAGTGGGAACTCACACGAGACAAATGACGATCTCAGGTCGATAGACTAACTTGTCCAGATGTCACCAGGGAACTGCTATCTGACGCTAGGTATAATACCAACTAGTATGTTCCCGGCGAGTCATGTCCGGTGTACTCATAACCCAATGAGCACCTGTATATGTCTTAGGTGAACCAACTGACACCAATGGCTTGTGAGACCGGCTATCGTCCCTCGTTGGGGTCTCGATCCGTATACACTAGCTTACTCATAGAGTATCGATGCCCAATCTCGAAACTCGCACGACTAGGGACACTTTAAGGATGTGCTTATAGACTACCCAACTCTCACGTATATGATCACCATCATACTGCTGGTAGTCAAGCAAGAATCCTAAGGGCTCTATCAACGTGTAATAACGATCTGTAATATCACCTAAAGTATGTACACGATGATAAAGACAAACCATATAGCATACTATCATCTCGAGTAAGACTGTCCTACCGGCATAGGTCGTCCTTCAATCATTGCAATCATTTGCCTGCGATCCAATAATTGACTTTAAGGGCACTATATCCGACAAGATCGTCATGGAGGACCCCGTCTTGAAGGAGCCAAGTAAGGAAAATGCGGGGGAGAAGACCGTCTTGGAAGAGGCCATCGGGAATTCGCCAAGTGAGGAAAATATTGATATGGCCGATGAGAGAAATATTGGAGAGGCTGTTGATCAAAATGTGGGGAGACGACCTCGGTCAGTCGTCCAGACGGTACGGAAGTAGCCGAAGATGTTGATTATATTGAACGTGTCTGTGCAATGGATGTAGATCTATAGGTAGACCTTGGGCAGTCTACTAGAATTTTAGAACAATGAAAAATAGGATTTAAAAAAATCTAGAGAGCTCAAGTATACAAACTAGGAATATTAGCTAAAGAATTGAACTTGCAACAAATTTTCCATACAAGGTTAGAATCCTACAACCTTTGTTGCATCTTCATATGTTTTAATTTGTGTTGGACTCTATCTAGGCTCCTAAGATGAATGAACAAACATGGTGAGGACCTTCCTTCATCATAGATGGATCCACTTGAGGAAACCCAACTCTAACTCTATCTCCAGTAAACATAAAAGCTCCAAGTGAAAAAACTTGGTTAATTAGTTTGCTAGTCTAATTAACTAAGTGAAGTAGATTAGTGTCACTCTTATTTTATCTCATCAAATCCATTCCCTTTTCTATTCTCTTTTAATTTCAAAAGGAGGAAGAAGAGAGTGAGAGTTTGGAGATGAGAATAGAAAAAACTAAATGAATAAAATCATTTTTCATTGTAAATGGTTGCTAGTGTTTTAAACATAAAGAAAAAAGATTACAACTATTGGATTCAAATCTCATTTCCACTTGTCCATTCTCTTCTCTACCCTCCACATGTCCACCCTATGAGAATGGCAATACATGTGCTAAACCCTTGGCACAACTTAACCAAAAAAGAATTAAAAGGAAAAGAGAAAAAACTATATATATATATACATATATATAATTTCCATATGTATTATAAATACATGTATGAGACATAAATAAATAGTGACAATATACTAGTAAATAAATATATCCAATACATATATTAATATATAAAACTTGTACTTGATTTAATATCCGTCTTTCTTAAAGACAAGCCAGAATATCCAAATGTCCGATTACGGTCAATGTATCCAATACACTACTTTGAATCAAACCCCGGTATGTATCCAATACGCACATTTATATCATATCGCTAGAGTCGGAAAAAACTTCTGTGTAGAACTCTACAAACTCGACAATATGCTGACAGTGGGTTTAACCACAAGCACGTCAGCAGCATTGGCTGTACGTAATGGCTACCCAGGTATTGAACAAAAGGAAGGTTGATAAGCATGCTCGTCCAAACCCCTACTGAGCCTATAAGTGACAGTCTCCATACAGTCTGTTCTGTTCGTTAAAGAGTATCGCATACCGGATCTAAGGGTGGAAAACGTTAGATCCCTAATAACTCGATAAGTCGTGTTAGTGATAAGCTCATCACCACCGAGAAACTACCGATTTTTCAATCAGTAAATCACATCCACTCTAGCAAGAGATTTATGGTGATAACCGATCGAACACAGCGCGACATCTACCCTCAATACCATGAGAGATGAATCCCCAACAATCTGCTTACTGACTCGGAACTGTACTCAACTAAAACATATTTGTACGACTCAGTAGAGCCGTGGTAGGGTAGTAATCAAAGAACATTGAGAACTCACACGAGACAAATGACGATCTCAGATCGACAGACTAACCTATACTCATGTCATCAGAGAAATGCTACCTGATGATAAGTATAATACCATTTAGCATGTTCCCGGCAAGTCCGTCCATTGTAACTCATAATCCAATGAGCACATGTATATAATCTTTGGTAACTGACTGACACTAATGACCATGGGACCGGTCATCGCCCCTCGTCGGGGTCAAGAAACGTATACACTAGTCTAAACTGGAGTATGCCCAGTCTCGATACTCCTACGACTAAAGACATTTAAGGATATGCTTATAGACTATCCAGACCTCACCTGTATGATCACCATCATAACCCTAGTAGTCAAGCAAGAATCCTTTGGGTTCTATCAACATGTAATAGTGATACGCAATACCACATAATACACGTATATGATGATAAAGGTAAACTAGATAGCATACTATCATCTCGAGTAAGACTGTTCTACCCGTATAGGTCCTCCCTTAATTTCATAATCGCCTGCCTGCAATTACAATAATTGTCTTGAGGACACTATAGCCAACAATCTTCCATTTGCACTTAAGGCTAGTTATTGCGGTATCGCATACCTATATCCCTTGTGCCTCCGAATACCCAACCTCTCTACTAATTAGTTTCGCAAACCGTGTTTGTGAAACAATCGTGTTCGAAAAATAGTCTCAGTGAGTGAATTTGCTATAATGTTTTTATCTTTATCTCTCTATATATCAACTTCGCGGAGAGCACCTATCTCCTGAAATGAGCGATACCTGCCTTAGAATTTGTATGGATACCTGATGGGACCAAGTTCGTAAATGAACACTTTTATCCAACAAACTTCTTAGACTGTATGAATTGCTAATATAATGTTACGTTTTAAAAAAAATCGTTTAGGTGAATTTTCCGATAATCGGTAAAATAACTGGTGTTTTTCGTAAAAACCAAGATATAGTTTTTTTCAATATAGACTTAATTATACCTATTTTAGCTATGTAATTGTTAGTAATTGGTATTTAATTGGTCACTTATAAATTACTAGTTTAATTATATATTTTTCTTAATTAATTATTTTAAATATTATTATAAGCATTCACTTATACATTTAATTAGTGTTAATTTCAAATGAGAATGGGTTAAGTGTACATTAGTGAACCATGACAACTTGGAATTTGGTTGCAACACGTTCTCTTTTTCTCCTTTTGTCTCCAAGATTCTAGAAAAAAAATCTAGGATTACTTAGAAAGGAAATTAAATAATTAAAGAAAAGAGTTAAAAGATGTAATAGTTAGAGAGCTTTATACACACACCCACACACCTCACTCTCTCTCTTCTCTCATTCTACCTTGGCCGAGCCTAGGCCAGTAGCCCCCTCCCATTTCCCCACTTCATTTCCTCACAAAAAATTCTTCATTTTGCTTCACAAATCCACACAAAACCTCATTGATTCCTAGTTAAAATTTCACCCATTTTTTCTTTGGCCAAACTAGCTTGGATCTTGAAGTAAGATAGCATTTTAGAGGCAAGTTTACAAGTTTGATCTCAAGTTTGTTGAGGTATAATCTTAACCCAATGGTTAATTGTTGATTAATTACTTTAATTTGAATTATTTTGGTGTTTAAATATGGTTCTATTTGCAAATTTGAAATTTCAAGAAAAGGGTTTGAGATCAAGTTAGGGTTTTTATCATGTGATTATGGTTACAAAGTGTAGTTTAATATCTTAAGACATGAAAAATCTAAACTAGTTGTTAGTTTCCAAATTGTTACTTTAAAATTGTCTAAATTATATAATTTTGCAAACTAGATTTTTAAGATTTATGAAAATAAGTGAGATTAAAATCTAATTAATATTTGTGCGACCTAATTAAGTTATTAAGTAAATATTGTGGCCAGTAGAATTGCTAAAATATCTAGATTCGTGCTAAAACGGTTAAGGGTTGCTTACTAGGTTTTTGGATTAAATCGATTTGAATTAAGTTTGAGGTTTTGATGGTTGCCGCATATTTCATATAATATCTAATGTGTTGTAAGTGCGCGGTTGGTGCGATTGGGTTCTAGGCTCGATAGTTGTCACATATAGCGACCTTAGTTGTGGTTTGTGGCGTTGTCGCGAGCGCGTTTTGTGCACTAAGTGTGTGCGCGTCTAGTTAGCGCGCGTGGTTGACTTGTATCGTTTGTATCCGCGACTATTATATATCTATCCTCTTATTCACTCATGTGCGATTCTAGGATCGGGTGCGGAGGTGTCGGACGTGGCGCGGAAAGACAAGGCTGAGATCGGATCAGATTAGTCGAGGCATCCCGGTGCGTAGATGTATACATATATGGAGGGATCGACTGGATGGCACGAGGCGCCCGATAGTAGGATTACTAGTAGTGTTTGCATTTATATGCGTAGTTTTCCTAGTTATTCATTTCATTGCATTGCATCATCTTATATACTCGTGACATCATTTCATAGGACACTTGCACCGTTCCTATTGGTTCATGCTGCACGTGCACTATTCATGAGAGCACACACGCCTTTGGTAATTGCTATGTCACAAACACTTAGAACTTGCTTAGAATCGGTAATTGTGCATTTGCATCATATCTATGATCCGTAGACTTATACTTGTATATTCATTTCATTAAAATGGATACGTAGGATTATTAGTCCTATATATATACCTCATTGCATTATGATTCATGCATAGCTACTGGCCGTATTTCGCATGGTATATACTACCGTATCATAGATTTCCATCATCACTGGCATGTTTATAGATTGTGATTCTTCTCGAGGATTTCAGGATTTATGAGATTTCTGGATTTTTGGGAAAACCGCAAGAATTTTATAAACATATTATCATTTTTAAAAATAGAAATTTATGGTTTTCTCGTGATATGATGTGTGTGGTGTCCACCATGAGTTCTTTCGGTTCTTGAGCTGTATTATATACTCGATTTGAGGAAGGGGATGCACCGTCTGCGGGTACATGGTGGACCCGGTGCGGTACCTCGGGTTAAGAAGATCGCACAGATGGCGTTGAGCCCGGCAGGGGAGCACTACCGACCGGTTATTTTTGGCACGGCGGATATCCGGAGGGTACCGACCGTAGTCGTGAGATTGATGATATGGGCCGATCCGGACTGACGGAGTCTGAGGTATTGAGGTATTGAGTTATTGAGACATTGAGATATTGAGACATTGAAATGTCGAGACATTGAGATATTGAGGCATTGAGATATACATATTTAGTGTCGATGCTTGACACGAATTTCAGTTAATTTCATTGATGATATTTCAGTTATTTCACAGAAGTTTTACTAAGATAAGAATACAGATTTTCTCGTACCAAACATATTCAGGTTTCATGTTGATTATGCATTCATGGTGCACACATACTAGTGCATCGCATCATATCGGTATATGTAGGTTGTGACGCATTTGCGTTCATACTTACGATAGCCTTATTAGATGTTACTTACTACTCACGAGTTGGCAATTCACCCCCGTTGTGCCACAGTATCTTGGAGGTCTGACCCGTCAGCACAGTAGCGGCGGGCGTACTTTCTATTCTGCGTTGTTTGCATCGTTTTACAGCTTTGCTCATAGGTCGGTTGCGAGGATACTTTGTTTCATCTTGTATTATTTTTTGTATCTAGTATACTCCATCTACCCTTATATATTGGACTAGACGGTGAGACTCGTGAGACTTGTATTTGTGCTTTTTGGTGTCGATGCTCACTTGAGTCGACATCGTGTTTCTTATTTCTTGCTTCTCGATGCTTATTTTCATGCTTTTAATATACATATTGTATGTAGTTGTCATTCCGCCGTTGGCAAAGATCTAGCTCCCGCTTGGGGATGCTTTTATTCATGATTTACGTGTATTTTCATATGTTGTACCCATTTGGGGGCCAGTATTTACAAAGGAGACTCTGACGAAATTTTCGGGAAATATTGTAATGTTTTTAAAATGTTTAATGCGACTTATTTTGTTTTAATTCGCTTTCTTTAACTAAGTTTTCCTTCACTCTATTGTTTTAAATGGTTTAGATTTCTGGGCTTTGGCTTACTTAGGTTACGTTGCGCCTTGAGACGTTTCGTAATTTAAGTGCCAGTCACGTTCCGTACCTTCGGGTCATGACAAAGTTGGTATCAGAGCAATAGGTTTTACCTTTCTGAGTGTAGGATGACCCTTGGTAGATGGAGTAGGTGACTTGAGCAGAGTGACGTGGTGTGTGTATGTTTCGTGGCATACTTACGATACGGTACTCCGCCCAAGTGACCTTAGAATATATATTTGCTTGTATTTCCTTCCTTGATTCCGGAAATCCTTTGATTTGATCGCAATGTTCCTATTAATCATGTTCTTTCTCCAGCCACTTTTGCTACCGGAGACTACTCGGGCCAGAGGGTTGCCGCCAGGGATGAGATTAGAGTAGGTTCGTTTGAGACGGGGACCGATCGGGACGGTATACCTACCCCTCAAGGATAGAGTGATCCGCCTCCTCCAGGACGGATGGCTAGGCTGGATTCGAGCATTCAGGACTTGTGACAGATAGTTGGATTGTTAGTTGGGGTTAGCCGAGCTCCGAGAGCCGATGATGTCCCTCCTGCTGTAGGGACTGTGATTGTACCTACTGCTCAGGCAGCTGTTTCTGTTGTGACCAAGATTATTTCCGTATCCTTACAGGAGTTTTGATGCTGAAGCCTCTAGTTTTTACAGCCACAGATGCAGCGGAGGTCCATAGACAATCCTCGACAGGATGGCTAGGATTCGTCATTCACAGAGATGTTCTGACGATATATGGGTTGAGCTTGCAAGTTTTCATCTAGAGGGTCTGGCTCAGACGAGGTACGAGTTGGTCGAGAGAGGCCGAGCTGCAGATCTACTTCCTATGACTTGGGATGAGTACACAGCTGTATTTCTTGCTCGTTTCCTTCCGGAGAGCGTTCGAAATACCCGAGCTCGTAGTTTCGAGCCTTTGCATAAGACTTCAGGGATGACAGTGTCCGAGTACGACATTTAGTTTACTTAGTGGTTCGATATGCTCCTTATCTGGTGGACACCGAAGAGAAACAGATAAAGAGGTTCGTGTGGAGATCGGATATGCAGTTATTTATAGCTATTGGTGCCCAGCATTTTGACACTTACGCCGCTACTATGAACGCAACCTTACTGTTGGATAAGCGCATTTCTGAGATTTCAGTCATTTCTGGACCGAAGCAGAATTGTACGGGTAAGTCAGCTCAAAGGCGGTTAGACAGACGCCGTTGTGACGGATGTTTTTTCTGGTGTCCTTTGAAATAGTATCCGCATAATTTGTATCGAAGTTTAGCCGATAGTAGTCTTTGGTAAATTAGCTGCTTGTTGTGATTTCTTCCGTAGGCTAATCTTTTGTCGCTCGAAATGTTTTTCCTTCATGTTCATTTTGTTCGTATCGGAGATAGGGATTCTTAAGTCAATTTGATTCTTCTCGATTTGTTGGACTTTGAAGTTCTTCTTGGCATGGATTGGTTAGTCACGTGTTTCGCATCTGTGGACTGCCGTGTGAAGGCAGTCAGATTTAGCTTTCCGGGTGAGCCAGTTCTTATTATTTTGGAAGACTGTAGCGCCACCCTTCCCAGCTTGATTTCTTCTCTTCGCGCTAGTCAGCTTTTGAGAAAAGATGCCTGGGATTCTTGGCGTATGTTTGTGATGTTAGAGCCGTAGAGGTCCCGTTTGACCAGGTTCCGATTGGGAGAAAGTTCCCAGATGTTTTCCTGACAAGTTGCTTGGTTTGTCTCCAGAGCGCGATATTGAGTTCTACTTTGACTTAATTCCCAGCAAGGAGCTGTTTTCTATACCGCCATATCGGATGTACCCGGTGGAGATTAGAGAACTGAAGGACCAGTTGCAAGAATTGTTGGATAAAGGGCTTGTTTGTCCGAGTGCGTCACTTTGGGTCCTATTCTGTTTGTCAAGAAGAAATACAGCAGCTGTATTTGTGCATTGATTTTTGTCAGTTGAATTGGGCTACTGTGCGGAACAAATATCCTTTACCTCGCATTGACGATTTAATTGATTTTCTCCAGAGTGCGGGACATTTCTCGAAGATTAACTTGCGATCAGGTTACCATCAGTTGCGGGTTCGAGAGAATGATATTCCGAAGACTGCTTTTCACATACGTTACGGGCGTTATGAGTTCTTGGTGGTGTCATTCAAACTCACCAATGCCTCAGCAGCGTTTATGGATTGGATGAACCGCGTATTCAGGCCATTCTTGATAAGTTTATTATCGTGTTCGTTGATGACATTTAAGTACACTTTTTGAGCCGAGTGGGGCCTGGGCAGTATTTGGGGATTTTGTTGTAGACTTAAAAGAATGCCATCTATTCACTAAATTATCCACGTGTGTTTTCTGGTTAGATAGTGTGGACTTTTCGGGACACGTAGTTACGAGAGATAGTATATGTATGGAACCGAATGAGATCGAGGCCGTTCAGCACTACCCAGACCTGTATCAGTGACGGAGATTCGCAGCTTGTGGGTTTGACCGGATACTATCGACTTTTCGTACAGGGTTCTTCGTGTATATAGCTGCGCCGTTGACCGGGTTGACCCGGAAAGGAGTTTCTTTTCTTTGGACTGAAGCATGCGAATAGAGCTTTCGGCAGTTAAAGACTCGTCTGACTACGACGCCAGTATTATTTCTGCCTTCAAGTCAGGCGGTTTTGTTGGTTATTGCGATGCTTCTCGGCAGGTGAAGAAGCATGAGCAGAACTATTTCATGCATGATTTAGAGATAGCTGCGGTGATTTTTACACTTAAGATTTGGAGATGAGTCATGCCAGATATTTACGGACAACAAGAAGCTTGAAGTATATCTTTCAGCAGCGAGATCTAATTTTAAGACAGCGCCGATGGATGGAGCTAGTGAAAGACTATGACCGCGAGATTCCTTATCGTCCGGGCAAGGAAGATGTTGTGGCAGATGCTTTGAGTTGGAGGCCCAGAGGTAGCTTTTGTTGTTTGAGCACAGTTTTAGAGACAGTCGACGGCAGATTAGTAGAATCTTTGTGACAGCCGAGTACAGTTCGAGTTACGTTGACCGGGGGACAATTTACTCGTGTCCGTGCATGTCCACAGTGATTTGACCGTATCCGCGAGGCATAGTTCGATGACGTTCATTAGTCAGAGATCATGGAGCAAGTTCGACAGGGCAGAGATTCACAGTTCATGATTGATGATTAGGGAGTACTACGATTTGGGACTCGACTGTGTGTGCCAGATTTCGAGGGATTGAGACGCGAGATTTTAGAGGAAGCATACCGGTCGACATATAGTGTCGATCCGGTTTCCACCAAGATGTATCATGACGTAAGAGATGTCTACAGATGTGTAGGGATGAAGGGAGAGATCACAGATTTTGTTTCGGGATGCTGACTTGTCAGCAAGTCAAGGCCGAGCATCAGAGGCCAGTAGGAGAATTACAACCTTTACCCACTCCGGGGTAGAAATAGGAGCATATTTCTATGGAATTTATCCGGGTCTACCTAGGACCAGTTGAGAGTATGACTCTATTTGAGTAATTGTAGACCGATTAACGAAAGCAGCTCACTTTCTGCCAGTAAGATCACTTTCGGGTTCGTTCAGTATGCTCAGACGCATGTTGATGAGATTGTGCGACTATATGGAGTTTCGACTTGTTTTGTGTCCGACTGAGACACCCAGTTCACCAGCCGACTATGGCAGGAACTTCAGGATGCTTTGGACACCAATTGAGTTTCAGTGCAGTTTTCTATCCGCAGACCGACGGTCAATCGGAGAGGACGATTCAGATTCTTAAGGACATGCTCCGGGCTTGCGTTCTAGTTTTCGGTGGCAGTTGGGATCTCCACTTTCCCTTGATAGAGTTTTCCTATAATAACAGCTTCCAGGAGAAGATTCAGATGGCACCCTTAGAGGCGTTTTATGGGGAGAGATGTCGATTACTCGTAAGTTGGACGGAGCTCAGTGAGAGCAGTATTTTGGGGCCACAGATTGTGCAGGAGGTGACCGAAGGGATTCAGTTGATTCGGGATAGGATGAGAGCGGCCCAGAGCAGGCAAAAATCTATTGCTGATAGATGCCGTCGTAGACTTGAATTCGTTAAAGGTGATCATGGTTTCTTGAGGGTTTCTCCAATAAAGGGCATGTTGAGATTCGGAAAGGAAGGAAGACTTAGTTCTATATATGTGAGTTCTTTGGACATTCTCGAGCGTATCGGCATGGTTGCTTATCGTTTGGCTCTTCCGCCCAGATTCCCAGATGTTCACCCCGTGTTTCATGTATCAATGCTCCGAAGGTACCTTCATAACCCCTCTCGCGTGATACAACATCAGACAATTCAGCTGGAGCATGACCTTTCTTTCACCAAGCTGCCGATAGTCATTCTAGATCGACAGGTGAAGAAACCGAGGTCCGAGGACATACCGACCGTAATGGTTCTTTGGCGTGGCCCGAGCGGCGATGAGATCACGTGGAAGCCGAGGACGAGATGAGAGGGAACTATTCCCATCTCTTCGAGGGTACGCGTAGTTAGATTCTAAATTTGGGGACCGAATTTCTTTAATGGGGGAAGATTGTAACGTTTTAAAAAAAATCATTTAGGTGAATTTTCCGATAATCGGTAAAATAATTGGTGTTTTTCGTAAAAACCAAGATATAATTATTTTCAATATTGAATTAATTATACCTATTTTAGCTATGTAATTGCTAGTATTTGGTATTTAATTGGTCACTTATAAATTGCTAGTTTAATTAAATATTTTTCGTAATTAATTATTTTAAATATTATTATAAGCTTTCACTTATACATTTAATTAGTGTTAATTTCAAATGAGAATGGGTTAAGTGTACATTAGTGAACCATGACAACTTGGAATTTAGTTGCAACATGTTCTCTTTTTCTCCTTTTTCCTTCAAGATTCTAGAAAAAAAAATCTAGGATTAATTAGAAAGGAAATTAAATAATTAAAGAAAGGAGTTAAAAGATGTAATAATTAGAGAGCTTTCTACACACACCCACACACCTCACTTTCTCTCTCTTCCCTCATTCTACCTTGGCCGAACCTAGGCTAGCAGCCCCCCCTCCCATTTCCCCACTTCATTTCCTCACAAAAAATTCTTCATTTTGCTTCACAAATCCACACAAAACCTCATTGATTCCTAGTTAAACTTTCACCCATTTTTTCTTTGGCCAAACTAGTTGGATCTTGAAGCAAGATAGCATTTTGGAGGCAAGTTTACAAGTTTGATCTCAAGTTTGTTGATGTATAATCCTAACCCAATGGTTAATTGTTGATTAATTACTTCAATTTGAATTATTTTGGTATTTAAATATGGTTCTATTTGCAAATTTGAAATTTCAAGAAAAAGGTTTGAGATCAAGTTAGGGTTTTTATCATGTGATTATGGTTACAAAGTATAGTTTAATATCTTAAGACATAAAAAATCTAAACTAGTTGTTAGTTTCCAAATTGTTACTTTAAAATTGTCAAAATTATATAATTTTGCAAACTAGATTTTTAGGATTTATGAAAATAAGTGAGATTAAAATCTAGTTAATATTTGTGTTACTTAATTAAATTATTAAGTGAATATTGTGGCCACTAGAATTGCTAAAAAATCTTGATTCGTGCTAAGCGGTTAAGGGCTGCTTCCAAGATTTTTGGATTAAATCGATTTGAATTAAGTTTGAGGTTTTGATGGTTGCCACCTATTTCATATAATATCTAATGTGTTGTGAGTGTGTGGTTGGTGCGATTGGGTTCTAGGCTTGGTAGTTGTCACGTATAGCGACCCTAGTTATTGTTTATAGCGTTGTCGCGAGCGCGTTTTGTGCACCAAGTGTGCGCGCGTCTAGTTAGGGCGCGTGGTTGACTTGTATCGTTTGTATCCGCGACTATTATATATCTATCCTCTTATTCACTCATGTGCAATTCTAGGATCGGGTGCGGAAGTGTCGGACGTGGCGCGAAAAGACAAGGCTGAGATCGGATCAGATTAGCCGAGGTGTCCCGGTGAGTAGATGTATACATCTATGGGGGGATCGTCTGGATGGTGCGAGGTGCCCGACAGTAGGATTACTAGTAGTGTTTGCATTTATATGCGTAGTTTTCCTAGTTATTTATTTCATTTCATTGCATCATCTTATATACTCGTGACATCATTTCATAGGACACTTGCACCGTTACCATTGGTTCATGTTGCACGTGCACTATTCATGCGAACACGCACGCCTTTGGTAATTGCTAGGTCACGAACACTATAGAACTTGCTTAGAATCGTTAATTATGCATTTGCATCATATATATGATCTGTAGACTTATACTTGTATATTCATTTCATTAAAATCGATACGTAAGATTGTTAGTCATATATACACACCTCATTGCATCATGATTCATGCATAGCTTCTGGCCGTATTTCGCATGATATATACTACCGTATCATAGATTTCTATCATCACTGGCATGTTTATATATTGTGATTCCACTCAAGGATTTCAGGATTTATGAGATTTCTGGGTTTTTGGGAAAACCGTAAGAATTTTATTTTAAAAATAGAAATTTGCGGCTTTCTCGTTTTGTGGTGTCTACCATGAGTTTTCTCGATTCTTGAGCTGTACTATATTCCCGACTCGAGTAGGGGGGTGCACCGTTTGCGGGTACATGGTGGACCCGGTGAGGTACCTCGGGGCAAGAAGATTGCACAGATGGTGTTGAGCCCGGCAGGGGAACACTACCAACCAGTTATTTTTGGCGGGGTGGATATCCGGAGGGTACCGACCGTAGTCGTGAGATTGATGATATGGGCCGATCCGGACTAACGGAGCCCGAAGTATTGAGGTATTGAGATATTGAGACATTGAGATATCGAGACATTGAGATATACATATTTAGTGTCGATGCTTGATACGGATTTCAGTTGATTTCATTGATGATGTTTCAGTTATTTCACAGAACTTTTACTAAGATAAGAATAAAGATTTTCTCGTACCAAACATATTCAGGTTTCATGTTGATTATGCATTCATGTTGCACACTTACTAGTGCATCGCATCATATCAGTATATGTAGGTTGTGACGTATTTGCGTGCATGCTTACGATATCCTTATTAGATATTACTTACTACTCACGAGTTGGCAACTCACCTCCGTTGTGCCACAGTATCTTGCAGGTCTGACCCGTCAGCACAGTAGCGGCGGGCGTACTTTCAATTCTGCGTTGTTTGCATCGTTTTGCAGCTTTGCTCATAGGTGGGTTGCAAGGATACTTTGTTCCATCCTGTATTATTTTTTGTATCTAGTATACTCCATCTACCCTTATATATTGGACTAGACGGTGAGACTCGTGAGACTTGAATTTGTGATTTTTGTTGTCGATGCTCACTTGAGCCGACGTGGTGTTTCTTATTTCTTGCTTTCTGATGCTTATTTTCGTACTTTTGATATACATATTGCATGTGGTTGTGATTCCTCCGTTGGCGAAGAGCTAGCTCCCGCTTGGGGATGCCTTTATTCATGATTTACATTTATTTTCATGTGTTGTACCCATTTGGGGGCCAGTATTTACAAAAGAGACTCTGCCGAAATTTTTGGGAAATATTGTAATGTTTTAAAAATGTTTAGTGCGACTTATTTTGTTTTAATTCGCTTTCTTTAACTAAGTTTTCCTTCACTCTATTGTTTTAAATGGTTTAGATTTCTGGGCTTTGGCTTACTTAGATTACATTGCGCCTTGTGACGTTTCGTAATTTAAATGCCAGTCACGTTCCGTAAGTTCGGGTCGTGACATATAATCAGCAGCTAGCGCCATGCCCATCTCAGTATCCGCTTGGATCCCAATCAAACATATCGTCCCTCATAAGAGGGTAAACTTATAATTCTGACATCCAGGTCACATTGGAAGCCTGAACCGGTAACCGTCTCGTGTAGGAGGCTTTGTTACCACATACTAAGAACATTCCCTTATGTTCATAACCTCTTCCCTTTATTTTTCCGGAATTGGATTAATATCTGCTTACTGCATCTAGTGCAAAAGCAATATCTGGTCTGATACTTGACATCTCATGATTGACTCAATTGCCTATGTAAGGGATGCCATTCATGCAAATCTCTCTCCTCATCCGTCTAGAAGACATCTTTTTAGAGAGGGTGACTCCATCACCTGCGGGTATACTATCACGCCAGGAGTTGTCTATTCTAAAATACTTTAGAATAGTGTCAAAGTACCCGGATTGGGACACTTCCCGAATCTAGATCTAAAACCATAGATCTAGTCACCAAAATCCCTGATATTTTATCCAAATCCTATGTGGAAAAACACCCGTGACAACCACAGTTTAACCGATCGTAGTATAGGAACACCATATCTTATCAGGAATATGTCATTCAAATACAAGGACAATACTCCCTACACCACCTTCTTACCAGGTTCATTTGTTGTTCTGATGAAATTAAACACCATTAATTTCATACCAAAAATAGATGATCCATCTCCGCTCTGCCTACTTTAGTCTATAAATAGACATAAGCATCTTTCCCACTACGCTTCCGCTTCTCCCACTGACTACAACAACCCTTGGACAGAGTCATATATACGCACACTTCTAAAGACAATTTAGAACGACGTTATAGTCATCCTCCTGCTAGATCTCATAGTCAAGGATACCAGTAGTGGCAAGCAAGGGTCATCATCGTCATGATGCAAATATCCCTGTCACTGTCTACAAGGAAACCGAAGTACCTCTCGGGTTGCTAAGGTTACCCACTAAATCTGCGGAGTGGCTACTGGATTGTCGAGTCTAATTGAATCCTTAGGTTCTACTAAATTTTTAATAACCGTTTGTGGTTATGGAATTACTTCTAGTTCTACCATAACTCCTACTAATGTCTATTGAAAATAAGTCCTTTTATAAAATGGTGGCGAGTCAAGGACAATATAACTATTAATCTTGTAAATGGTAGAAAGTTAAACCCTCGTCTATTCCTGGGATAACCCATAAACTGTCATTAATGAAACGTGCCTTGAGTTTATCTGAATTCTGGTTGTAAGGATAAGCCGAACAATTTCATATACATTAACATCGTTAAGAAATGAATCCATTCTATATCCAATATAGAAACAAAGACACTAATTTAGATGGAACTAGTTTCATAAGTTATGCAGCGGTTTCCAGTGCACAACCTAAAAAGAAAAGGCTATACATCATTACTCATCAATGAGCGCACCCATGGATGAGTAACCTAAGAGATAATCCAATTCTCAAAATTACTATGACGGAATATCTAACATAAGTATTTATATTTTCGATCACCTCGAAAAATCCTGATACTTCTAACGCATGGTTCTCTACTTTATTCTTATACCTATGAACTTCTCAAATTCTTTGGACCTTACATTTCAAAAATGCATGTCTAGAACAAGAGAAGTTATAAGTAAATAAAAAATACTATAAGTACCAATCGCTTGTCCAAATGGACACCGGACAACATACATGAATATGTACAATTCTCCTAAGTTTAACAACTCAAACTCCATGTGTCGTATGTTGAAAACTGCATTTTGGTTAAGAACGTCTATACCGTTATTCGATGTACCTTATTTTATCCTCAACTGATAAAGGTAAATGTCCAAGACATAGTTTCAAAATTCATATCTCACTTTATAAAATAAAGATACAGATATTTCATTTAAAAAATGATACATAACAACGGTTGTTAAACACCAAATATTTGCCATTAGGCAAAGCCAGGCGATTCCTCAAATATCACCAATTACTACGAATTCCGACATTGAAGGGTATATCACCGAATTCCTAATACTTTACTCCTTCTCAGCTTCTGTAACGCCATACAGATGTGAGATACTAAACCGGTATATACATACCTTGGAGTCAGAATAAATGAGAAACAGTTTTCAATTTCAACTGCACAGAAAAACTGAAACATGAAAATATTTTGAGGGGGTGACCGGGTATTCCTAGTAATGTCTCTTCCAATATCAAACTCATGGCAGTAGTTGCAATTTCCTTTTCCATCTCTTCAACCCCTTTATATATTTCCACTTCTTACCTTCTATACACCATACTTATGGTAGTTGGTTTTCTTCCTTTCCCACCTTAGAGCACCAACCTAAGGTTTGGAAGAAGACTATCCAACAAGCGTAACTGGTATACTCTCATAATGAAAAGAGCTCACAACTAGAGTGAAGGTAACAGACAAGAGACAACCGAATTATCTAACTCAATTTCTCTAGAACCAGAAGCCATTCTCAAATTGTATCAACTTTGTTCGAGTTCGTATGTAACTATACGAGATGGTTTTTGTTAGTTATATGTATGTCCTAGAGTCCATTACTATACATGCGATGTATATTGTAGTGGATACTTGGACATATATAGGGAGGACTTTCTTGCTCGATATGATAGTATGCTATCTGGTTACTCTTTATCTTAACATATACACTGATTGTCTCTCTGTTACATGTTGGTAAAGCCCTTAGGATGCGTACTTGACTACCTAAATTATGATGCAGATCATACTAGTGGGACAAAAGTAGTCTGTGAGTACAACCTTTAATGTCCCTAGTCGTGGGTGTAACGAGACGGGGCATCGATATACCAGAGTAGACTAGCGCATAGCTTCTCGACCCATGTAGATGGGCGTTGGATGATCCCTTATCCATTGGTGTTTGACATCAGTGATGGTATACATGTGCTCAGTGGAGACTAGGTACACTGGACAGACTCACCGAGAACTCCCAGATGGTATTATACCTCACGTCAGATGGCAGTTCTCTGGTGATACTAGTACAGGTTAGTCTGTTGACCCGAGATCGTCATAGAGTCTTGTGTAATTCCCACTGTGATTTGATTTTCAACTTACCACGTTCAAGAGAACGTTCAAAACGGTGGTTTTTGGGTACAGTCCTGAGTCACATGGAGGCAATGAGCGATAGGAGGGGATTCGTCTCTCCCGGTATAGGGAGTTGATATTGCGCAGTGCTCGATTGGCTATAACAGGAAGTCCCTGGCCAGGGCTGCTTCAGAGATATATTGGTAAGTGTTATCAGTAGTTTCTTGACCCGTTATGAGCCTCATATCGGCATGACTTATCGAGTTACTGAGGTTTGACGTTTACCATCCCTAGACGAGATGTGTGACATATCAGACAAAGAGATCGGACTGTACGATGGTGTTACTGATTGGATTCGCAGGAGTATGAGTATGCTTGCTTGTTGATCTTTTGATTTCTCAATACCCAGATGGCCGTTATGTTTAGAAGACCGCTTGCGGCTTGTGGGTGCTTGATATGATCATCACCTACTGCCGACATATTGACGAGTCTTTAGAGTCCTACACAGAGGTTTCCTGGTTCATGCGAAATGAAGTAGGAGCACACATGAGATATGTGCGGGACCGAGATTGATGCGCGTATGTGATACCACATTCTATTCTCGCGATTTGTGACATCGGTTGGTTATATGAGATATATCCGGGTTATCGGATCAAGTGTTGATTCGATAAGTTGTTTCATTTGATATTAGTCAGTTATATGAGATATAGCCGGATTATTAAATCAAGCGTTGATTTAATAATTTAATGTATGATTGTATATTTGATATACTAGATTACATTAACTAATATTAGCTCACTTATGATTTCTTTTCTCACTTGTGTGCAATAGTGTATATGTGATGTATATTAATGTACAACTTTTGTGTCATGCTAGATGCCACATGCTACATGGGTGTATGAGAGTTACACCATACTAATTATAATGCAAGGTTTTTATTTATCTAAAGCAAACCAAATTAGTGGAAATTAGTCACATGGTTCAAGCTTGTAGAAGCTTGTGGAACCATTGACTAAGTCCACTCATTTGTTTTACATGTAGATATTTATTAACTTAACCATTATAATTAGCCATGGTAATCTCTCTACATGAGTTAGTGTATGACACTAACTCACCCATGGTTCACATTCTCACCTAATGAGTTCATTCTCTTATCTCTTCACTTGAGTTTCTTCTACCTCATGAGAAAAGTTTACTAGCTTTTCTCAAGGTGAGAAAATATTGTGAGAAAAATAAATCTAAACTGAGCCCACTTCCTACTTCATCATCTACTACTTGCCATTTAGTTTAGGGTGTTCGCTTCACTAATTTCACAATTAGTGAAGAGGTAGCATGAGCTTGAGTCTTCTCGACGTAGATCATCTTCGGCCTCGAAGACTTCGAGAAAGCTTGTTTATTTCTCCAGGAGAACCCATACTAGAGTTCGGGAGATCGATACTCGCAGCGAAGGGAATATTACACGGAGCTTTAGAAGTGAAAGACCGGTGTACAAAGGTTGTATTCCTCATTCACTTAGTGTAATGATAGATTACATGTTCATTTCGTCTATTTACTCTAGCTAGATCCTTGGTTAAGGTTCATTAGCACCTTAGAATTTTTGAAATTGGCATGCTTGATGTCTTGAAAACCCAGTAGGGTGCTAAGAAATCCCAACAGTGGTATCAGAGCCGGGTTAGAGTATTAGACGATGTTTGTTAGATTACGAAACCGAAACTACTCCGAAACTTGAAACACCGAATACTAGGTTCTGTTGATTTTTAAATGACCTCGAAGATTTTTTTAAACAAGTGCATAATGATATATGAGAGAAAATAGGAACATGGCAGAAATTTGGGACCCACTGCTTGGATTTTGGCCGAGATCATGGGGGTTGTGGCCGGCCCAAGTGAGGAATTTCATGTTCAAATTTTTTCATGTGATGTAATCTTACACTATAAGCAATTTGGAGTGTTTCGTATTCGTATTTTTAACATTGTTTTCGGGTTTTCACATGTTATCTAGGCGAAGTTGAAAAGTTCGAATGATTATCAAAATCCTATTTTTCCAAGTTTAACGCATTCGGAAAAACATGCAAGTAATTCTATGAACCCTCTAGAAGAATGAAACCCTAACTCGAATTTTTAGATCGCGAAACCACGGTCATACCCTAGGGTTTGCCGAAGTTCCGTGGCGACATGAGTGAGGCTTGGGTCTGCCCTTCTACGGCTGGTGTATAGGTACTGTGGCATATTCTGGGTATTATTGAACTGTGCTCAAGTGTTGAGCTGTCGGGAAATTATGGGATTTTGATGAATCGATCAAAAAGTTTAACGTCGTTCAGATATCATATGATGGGATACAATAATTGGAATCTATTTAGTTGCGTGCAAGTTTAACATTTCGGTCTCGGACGGAATCAGGAATCTTGCTGAATTACCCGACTTCCTTTGAAAAGTGTTTTCATGGTTGAGACCTAAATGTAAAATTTTCATTGTTAGGCATGAAATCCAGAATATGTGATATTCCGGGTTTATGATGTCTAAGGGCAGTGCAGATTCCAATTGTTGTAGTTTTTCACTTTCTTGTCTGCGACCGTAAGTGTAATTTGTGGTGTATCGCCGGTTTCGTTGCTATATGTCAACGACAATTGGGATATGCATATTTACTTACGTTGATGACATGTGATGTTAGGTGTTGCTGGGATATGTTATATTGGATCATCGTGTTTGAATAGCCGGGGTTTTTTTATGTGAGATGTGAGTTTTTCATTTTCATTCATGTAAAAACTTGTATGTAATATTCTTTTATTGGGGCACTTCCGGGTTGCGGAAGATGTCACTGTTGATGTATATTATTTACTTTTCCGCATTAGGATAGACCCAATGAGGGGAGCACAAGTAACCGGGTTCTAGAGTTCAGTGGGACACCATCTCGAGGTGTCGAGACCGGGTTTCCTAACTCTAGAGTTGGTAGGGTTTCTTGCTGCTCTTATAGGGGTCTAGGGATGTGGGTTTGGCTATTCATCACGACCGTGGAATCCATGTTTTATACAGGCTTAATATAAAACCCGGAAATCCTAGTATATCCAATATTTCATATGTTGTTTTCTGCTGCGATATCTGTGATGTGATCATTTGATATGTTGAGATAGATACTGTATATAGTATATATGATATATTATATAGACGTTGCTTATGTTTTACACCCGCGCTAGCCCTGCCCCGCTCTGCCGTTAGTTACTTTACCTAACATTGCATGACGGGACATCGAGGCGAATGCGGATGGCATAAGCGTATGTTGTATTTATCTGTGATGTTTAGGTAACTTAAAATGATAGGACATTCATTAATGAGATTAATGAAAGAAAATAAACCTAATGATGTTGTGGAATCGAATTTTAAGAACAGGTAGCTCTAGTTGTTGCTTTGCATAGCGGTATTCCTTGTAGAATATCCAGCACCTTATTCGATAAGGAAATAGCCGAGATCTCTTCACCGGGAGTGACCTCTTTAGCAATAACCGGCAGATGCTACAACCCTCGGTTTTGTCTTTTGATTTCTTTTCTAGTTCTTGCTTTGCTTAGTGGTATTGTGAATATCCTGCACCTCAGTCGATGAGGAAAGAGCCGAGATCCCTTCAACAGGAGTGACCTCTTTAGCAAAACTAGCAAAGGCTTCAAAAACACTCCATTTAAATCAATTGATTCTACAACGATATCAAGTTAATTACGCAAAAGGTTTTCTTAAAAAGCTGTCGTAGCCCTCCGTCATTTCAGATAAGTACTTCATAGTATTCGTGCTACGTTTGTTGGCTTTTGTCAAGGCGTAGTGTGCGGTAGCTATTTATGTTTATCTGCATAAGCATACGATGCAATTGAGTTAGGGTAGTCATGCGACTTTGTTGGCTTTCGTCAAGGGTCATGCGGGTGGGTTTAATTCAATCAGGAAATGTACGGGTTGAACTTTACTAGCAGCCTATGGCTTGTTGGCTTTCGTCAAGGTCAAGGATGCTAGAGGCAAAATTATCGGGAATTTCAAGTGTTGAAATTTGCAATGAGATTGCATGCCTTCTATGAGATAGTTGGATCCCGATACCTACTGCGAGTAAGAGTTGCTCCTGGGAGAGTTTTGCACTTTACAATTAGCCGATCAAGTAGGTGACTAGAAAGATGTCAACGGGGTTGCACCCCTGGGAAAATGAGGTTTATTTTTGTAAGTCCACATTGCTCACCCCGGTTCTTACGGGGAGGCGGAAACGACGAAAAACAATGATTTTGGCGCAAGGCAACATGGACTAAAAGTTGGGATCTTTGCTAAACTAGAAACTAGTAAACACTAAGAGGTTTTAACTACTATGCTTGTAGAAAGTATACCTCACGGAACCGGTCCTTCGGGTCTTCATTCCACTGTCCCGCTCGTCCATCCAAGCTCCAAGCGTCGATCCAGACCTTGGGCACCTCCGCGGCCTTCTTGAGTCGAAGATGATCCACCCGAGAGTTGTACACTAAGCTCCGCCTCAAGCCAAGGCAACTAGGGCAAAGTGATTGCTAGTCAAGAAGCCCTAGAATGTGTAGAGGAGATGTATGGATGTATTTGTCTTTGTGGGATCTTTTTCTCTCAACACATGAGATCAAAAGATAAGATCAAGAGGAAGAAGAAGAAGGAGAAAGGTTAGCAACCATGGAGCTTTTCTTCTCATTTCAAGAGAGAGAATGAGAAGAGAATAATGAAAAGATTAAGCCCAAAAGGAAATGAACCATGGTTGCAATAATACACAAGAATCATCATTACTAATCCTATCATGAAAAAGTTGATGGCACATTGAATTGACCATTATCATAACTCAAGAATTAAAAAGAAAATAAAAGAAGAGTGTAGATCCCTCATGAAAGTCAATGGTCAACACGGTCAACGGGTCAACAAAATCAAGAGGGGTCTAAGTGGTCAAATGGTCAATGCAATTAGCCATCACTAATCTATCACTAAAAGGATTAATAAACAATGTCTCCGACTCATAACGGTTTTGACCAAACGAATTGTCAAAGCCCTAATGAGTGTGCCACATTATGGTTTTGGCCGAACCATCTGCCAAAACCCTAATGGGGAACCTCCTCCTTCATCGCTCCTCAAAACTGTGCATACACACCTGCATCCACATTCCGTAGAATGCGAATGCACAGAATACAAAACAAATCCATCCGTGCAATACTAGGATCTGGCTTAAACCAAAGCCCACTAGTATTGCCTTCCCGAATAGCATACGCACACAAGTGCACGTAAGTGATCGTAGCCCTGCCGTAAAACCATACGGCCTCTACACGTTTCGCTCAGTGTAGGAAAACTCTCTGTGTGGGACTCTAAAGACTCGACACTACGCTGGCAGTGGGTTTAACCACATACCGCAAGTGGCACTAGCTGTACGTAACGGTCCCCAGGTAGATGTCGATAAGAAGGCCGATGAGGTAAACCCATCCGAACTCCTACTGAGCCTGTATGTGACAATCTCCGTACAGTCCGGTCTGTTCGTCTGATACATCGCATGGCGGGCCTAGGGGGGCGGTGAACGTCAGTCCCCTAATAGCGGTACAAGTCATGTCGGAGTGTATCCCAGAACACCCTGAGATAACACTGGAAACCTACCAGTATATCTCGCTTGCCCTGGCCAGGGACTACTTGTGTAATGGCTCTCCTAGACACAGCGCGATGTCAACCCCCAATACCGGGAGAGACGAATCCTGTCTAACCGTCACTGCCTCCAAGTGCTTCGGGACTGCACCCAACTACTACCTGTTTGCACGACTCCTTTGAGCCGTGGTAGGGTAGTAATCTAAGTACAGTGGGAACACACTCGAGGCGAAGTGACAGTGTCAAGTCGGCGGACTAAGCTGTACTCATGTCACCTGGGAACTGATAACTGACGATAGGTATAATACTAACCAACAGTTCCCGACGAGTCCAGTCCAGTGTACTCGTAACCTAACGAGCACCCGCATACTATCTCAAGTACGACGTACTGACGGCTGTGGGACAGACCGTCTCCCCCGCTGGAATGAGAAGCGCATACGCTAGTCTACTCCGGAGTATCGATGCCCTGTCTCGATAGTCCTACGACTAGAGACCTGTATAAGGATGTGCTTATGGATTACCCAGCCCCCACGAGTGTGAGCGCCATCACAACGCTGGTAATCAAGCAAAGATCCTAAGGGCTCTACTAATATGTATATAAGCGATATGCTAAAAGAAACACATGCACATATTGAAGTAGAGACAAACCAAGTAGCATACTACCATTTTGAGCAAGATTGTCAATACAACTGTGAATATCCCAAGCTTCCATCAAGTAATATACAAGCTAGTATGATACAGTAATGGCCTCTAGGGCATATACACTAACAATCTCCCACTTGTACTAAGGCCATGTACTGGCGTATCGAAGACCTATCATCTCGATCCGCCGCTCGAACTGAGTCTGGGGTAGGGCCTTCGTGAGTGGATCTGCAGTGTTGTTCTCCGTATTTACTCTCTTCATCTCGATCTCCTGGCGATCTACGATCTCCCTGATCAGGTGGTACCGCCTCAAAATGTGCCTGGACTTCTGATGGGACCTGGGTTCCTTCGCTAAAGCTATAGCTCCGTTGTTGTCGCAATACAGCGGTATTGGATCAACAATGGTAGGAACCATCTGAAGCTCCGTGAGGAACTTCTTCATCCAGACAGCTTCCTTTGCGGCATCGCAAGCAGCTATGTACTCCGCTTCCATAGTTGAGTCTGCAACGGTCTCCTGCTTGGAACTCTTCCAGCAAACCGCCCCTCCATTGAGGGTAAAAACATAACCCGACATGGACTTGGAGTCATCCTTGTCACTCTGGAAGCTGGAGTCAGCAAAGGCCTCAAGCTGGAGGTCTTTTCCGCCATACACCAAGAACATCTCCTTAGTCCTTCTCAGGTACTTGAGAATGTTCTTTACCGCTATCCAGCGTTTCTCCCCTGGGTTCGACTGATACCGGCTTACAACGCTCAATGCGTATGCTACATCTGGTCTGGTACACAACATCGCATACATTATAGAGCCTACCGCAGAAGCGTAGGGTATAATAGACATGCGATCCCTTTCCAAATCAGTCTTGGGAGACATCTCTTTGGAGAGGGTGATCCCGTGACAAGCCGGTAGATTACCGCGCTTAGAATCTTCCATACTGAACCTTTTCAGTATGGTGTCGATGTACCTTGACTGTGAAAGTCCCAACATCCTCTTTAGATCTATCACGATAGATCTGGATCCCCAGAATGTAGTTGGCATCGCCCAGGTCCTTCATGGAGAACCTCTGCGACAAGAATCCTTTGACTGACTGTAGCATAGAAATATCGTTTCCTATTAGGAGAATGTCATCCACGTACAAGACGAGGAATACCACAGTTCTCCCTACAATCTTACTGTAAATGCATGGTTCATCTGGGTTTTTGATAAAGTCGAATTCTTTGACAGTATCATCAAAGCAGATGTTCCAACTCCGCGATGCCTGCTTAAGTCCATAAATGGACTTGAGCAACTTGCACACTCTACTGCTGCTCCCACTCTGAATGAATCCCTCCGGCTGATCCATATAAACGCACTCTTCCAAATTTCCATTTAGGAAAGCCGTCTTTACGTCCATTTTCCAGATTTCATAATCGTGGAAGGCAGCAATGGCAAGAAGGATCCGAATGGATTTCAGCATAGCCACTGGAGAAAAGGTCTCATTATAGTCCAAACCAGGTCTTTGACGAAAACCTTTTGCAACAAGTCTAGCTTTATAGGTCTCAACCTGCCCATCTACACCAATCTTCTTTCTGAAGATCCATTTGCATCCTACGGGTTTCACCCCTTCTGGAGCAAAGTCCAAAGTCCAAACTTTGTTGGTGTACATGGACTCCATCTCCGCCCGCATTGCATCCAGCCATTTTACCGAGTCGCCGCTTTGAATGGCTTGCTGGAAGCTAGTAGGCTCACCATAATCCATGGTGCAGTCCTCTCTATCCCCGTCTATGAGAAAACCGTAGTATCTCTCGGGCGGATGAGACTGCCTACTACTCCTGCGGAGTGGCGCTGGGATGTCCGGTTCTCTTGAAACCTCTGGTTCTTCCAAGCTTTCAGTAATAGCTTGTGGTTCTGGAATCTCTTCCAGTTTTACTACGCTCCCACTTGCTTCTTTTTCTAAAAACTGATGTTCTAGAAAGTGGGCATGATGAGAAAAAAAAACCTTTTGTTCCTCTGCGTAATAGAAAAAATACCCCCTGGAGTTCTTTGGGTATCCCACAAACTTACACAATACTGAGCGTGCCTCGAGCTTGTCCGCATGCTGCTTTTTTACAAAAGCTGGACATCCCCATATCTTCAGGTACATAAGACAGGGTTTCTTCCCACACCACATCTGATATGGTGTGGTAGGCACAGTCTTGGAGGGAACCTTGTTCAAAAGATATGCAGCTGATTCTAGTGCATAACCCCAGAAGGATCGCGGCAACTCAACCTTACTCATCATGGATCGAACCATATCCAATAGGGTTCGATTCCACCTTTCCGATACACCGTTGTGTTGTGGTGTGTATGGAGGAGTAAGCTGAGAGAGAATTCCATTCTCTTTTAAGTAGCCCAGAAACTCAGCACTGAAGTATTCACCACCTCGATCAGATCTCAGTGTCTTGATATTTTTGCTTGTTTGGTTTTCAACTTCATTCTTGTATTCCTGAAATTTCTCAAAGGCCTCGGATTTGTGCTTCATCAAGAAGACATGCCCATACCTAGAGAAATCATTTGTGAAAGTAATGAAGTATGAATAACCACTTCGCGCATGTGTAGACATTGGACCACACACATCACTGTGTATGAGTCCCAAGTGCTCGCTTGCTCTTTCTCCGTGTCCAGTGAATGGAGTCTTTGTCATCTTTCCCATGAGAAAGATTCACAAGTGGCATAAGACTGGTACTCGAACGGATCCAAGTATCCTTCTTTATGTAACTTTTTCAACCGTGTCTCATTAATGTGACCCAGTCTACAATGCCATAAGAAAGCCTGATTTAATTCCGGAGACTTTCTTTTAAGTGTGTTCTGGACACTGAAGACCTGAGCTTGATTCAAAACGTATATACTGTATTTCAATGTACCTGACCCAATCAGCACTTGATTTAGGTGGATGTTTACTACATCGCTTACAAAAGTAAAATCATATCCTTCCTTAGAAAGTAAGGATATAGATATGATGTTGCAAGTTGCACCTGGTACATAAAAACAGTCACGCAGAATCAATATCTGCCCAGTTGTCAGTCCTAAATGATATTCCCCTACGGATTCAGCATACATGCTCATTCCGTTAGCAACCCTGAGAGTCATATCACCTTCCTGATAACCTTACAGTTTCTCAAAGCCTGTAACGAATTACAGATATGAGATCCTGATCCGGTATCCAATACCCAGGAAGTAGGGTTAACTGGCATACAGTTCTCTATTACAAACACACCCGAAGCCGAAGCCACAACATGCTTCGAATTCTGGCTACTGGCTTTACAAGCCCTGCAATCCTTCTGCCCATGTTCATTCCCGTAACAATAGGAACATCCCTCTTTTACTACATCTGTTCCTGAAACTTCTGCCCTTCCCTTTCTTTCTACTTCCTTAGTTTCCTTTAGGGTAGTAGGTAGAGACTGTTGAACTAAGTCAGCATCTGACCCGTTCTTCAACGTGTTCTTCAGGTCCGAGAGCTCAAAAGAGCTGGTCTATATATGGACGTTGCCCCCTATAGATGACCCGATAGCCAACCTCGCTGGAAGCAATTCGTTCGAGGTCTCATATCTTGCGATACGAGATTGCTCTCCATATAAAACTTTGTTATGGAGGAAGATAGAAGCTGAGTCCATCTTCTCGTGCTGCCTCTGGTATATACCATCAACTGAGGCTGACACGAGGCACTTGGCTTTCGCACAGTCTTCTTCCGATGTCCTATGGATATGAATATCCGTGACAGGGGAAACTGAACCTGAGACGGCAGGGGTTGGATCAGTCAAGAGGTGTCCTAGCTTGTCATGGGAAATGGACATCTGGACAGACCTTTGCCAGTCATAACAGTCAGATTCAGTCATTTTATTATCTAGATGTAACCTAGGTGCGGTCACTGGGTCGCTGCAATTATGAGAGAGAGAAGAAAACACTTAGCATGATGCTCTTGCAAGTTTAGATTGGTTTTTAATTTATCTAAACAGGATGGCTCCCACTATCTCTCGAATCCCTCCTCAAACCATAAAGGAAGAACTAGTCAGGATCAATCTCACCGTACAATACTTGCTTAACCGTTCAGCCAGGCCAGTGTCGGTACTTCGAGGGAGGTTTTCCAACGCTTTCGCGAAGTTCCTTAATTAAGTAACCTCTTTTCCCTGTGGGCGTAGCCCCGCTAACACCTTTCTAGACACCTACTTGGTTTATAGCATTGATCGTTAAGTGAGAAAGTTCCCGAGGAGTAGCATATACTCACAGTAGGATCGGGATCCAAATATCATCGCGTGATAAAACTGAAAGAATCCTACCAGAATCATCACACTCCAAATGGTATGCAGCGCTAGCAAGTTTCAGTACTTATGAAACTCCCGATGTGGATTTTTTGCCCCATGCTCTTATGACCTTGACGAAGGCCAACATATCATAAGTCACATGTCAAGTTCTACCCGTCATTATCCAGGTTAATTTGAACCCACCCGTACATACCCTTGATGAAGGCCAAAACAGTAGTACGACTGTCCCAAACCAACGCATCTATCTATGCTACAGATAAATATTCAGCAGCTACCAATCACTATGCCTTGGCGAAGGTCAAAATACATAGCTTGAATACTACTGAATATTTAACCGAAATGACGGAGGGCTACGAATGGTTTTGGCGAAACCGTGAACGTAGTGAACTTGATATAATCGATGGAACGAGATAGCTTTTAAAAGGAGTGGTTCATGTTCCGCGTTTAAAATGCTGGTTTTTGAAAAGAACCGAGTGGTTTTCAAAGTGTTCCAACGACTTTTACTTGGTTTATTTTCTTGCATTAGTTCTTTGAATGCGTCCCATCATTTAATCCTACCATTGCAGAAAACAACCAAAATATGACGTACGCTTATGCCATTCGCATTCGCCACGGGGCCCCGTCATCACCCGTTAGGTTACTTAACTAACGACAGAGCGGGGGCTGGGCTAGCGCGGCTGAAAAACATAAGCAACGCCTAAATAGTTATCATATATAAATATATAGCAATGATAGACATTAAAGATCACAGATGAACACTTTGGATATACTAGGAATCCGCGATTCGTTCGAGCCTGCAACGAAAAACTAATTACACGGTCGTGATGAATAGCCAAACCCCACCCTAGACCCCTACGGGTGCGGCAAACTACCCACCAAGTACCCGAAGCGAAGCAACCTCCCTCAACCCGTGAGTAGGCCACTCGGCACTTCGAGATACCCGGTAGTTTGTGCACCCCTCCTTGGGTCTATCCTAGGAGCAAAAACAGTAAAAAGAAATTATACAATGACGGATACAACCCCGACCCGGTTGTGCGGCCATACAAATAATATTACATCAATTTACAACTTTTACAATGAATGAAAGAAAAAGAAACACTCATCTCACACCCATTGCCGGCTATTCATCCGCGACAATCCACCGAGTTCATATACACAAACCATCAACATTACAGATCACAGATATGTATAACCCCCACTAATCGACGTATAGCGATTAGCGGACGTTCAATACATATATCACAACACAGATAATATTCATTAGCCAAAGAGTATGGAATATCGATCAAAATACGGATTTTTAACCACCCTAAAAGTCAATTTGCTCTCTGGAAAATCTGGGTAGAAAAAACATGTCTTAAAAATCCCAAAACATCCAAACTAAAATACTGCAAAAAACTAGGTCCTCGACCGAGTCAAATCGGCCGCGGAACCACGGCAATAGCATGCTACTGCCGCGGAACCGCGGCGGTTTGGTCGGTTCATGGGACCGTTTTTCTGCAGTGGTTTTAGAAAACCCTGAGATGAATTTTCATGTATGTTAAAATAATTTTTGAACAGTAAAAAATTCGACAGAAAGTTGAGGTTTTGCGGATGTGTTTTGCGACCTTTTTCCGATCGATGTTCTTAACACTTTGCTAACTTACTAGTTTATGTTTAGCTAGGCTCTGATACCACTTTAAGTCTACATTGCTCACCCCGGTTCTTACGGGGAGGCGGAAACGACGAAAAACAATGATTTTGGCGCAAGGCAACATGGACTAAAAGTTGGGATCTTTGCTAAACTAGAAACTAGTAAACACTAAGAGGTTTTAACTACTATGCTTGTAGAAAGTATACCTCACGGAACCGGTCCTTCGGGTCTTCATTCCGCTGTCCCGCTCGTCCATCCAAGCTCCAAGCGTCGATCCGGACCTTGGGCACCTCCGCGGCCTTCTTGAGTCGAAGACGATCCACCCGAGAGTTGTACACTAAGCTTCGCCTCAAGCCAAGGCAACTAGGGCAAAGTGATTGCTAGTCAAGAAGCCCTAGAATGTGTAGAGGAGATGTATGGATGTATTTGTCTTTGTGGGATCTTTTTCTCTCAACACATGAGATCAAAAGATAAGATCAAGAGGAGGAAGAAGAAGGAGAAAGGTCAGCAACCATGGAGCTTTTCTTTTCTTCTCATTTCAAGAGAGAGAATGGGAAGAGAATAATGAAAAGATTAAGCCCAAAAGGAAATGAACCATGGTTGCAATATTACACAAGAATCATCATTACTAATCCTATCATGAAAAAGTTGATGGCACATTGAATTGACCATTATCATAACTCAAGAATTAAAAAGAAAATAAAAGAAGAGTGTAGATCCCTCTTGAAAGTCAATGGTCAACACGGTCAACGGGTCAACAAAATCAAGAGGGGTCTAAGTGGTCAAATGGTCAATGCAATTAGCCATCACTAATCTATCACTAAAAGGATTAATAAACAATGTCTCCAACTCATAACGGTTTTGACCAAACGAATTGTCAAAGCCCTAATGAGTGTGCCACATTATGGTTTTGGCCGAACCATCTGCCAAAACCCTAATGGGGAACCTCCTCCTTCATCGCTCCTCAAAACTGTGCATACACACCTGCATCCGCATTCCGTAGAATGCGAATGCACAGAAGACAAAACAAATCCATCCGTGCAATACTAGGATCTGGCTTAAACCAAAGCCCACTAGTATTGCCTGTCCGAACAGCATACGCACACAAGTGCACGTAAGTGATCGTAGCCCTGCCATAAAACCATACGGCCTCTACACGTTTCGCTCAGTGCAGGAAAACTCTCTGTGTGGGACTCTAAAGACTCGACACTACGCTGGCAGTGGGTTTAACCACAGACCGCAAGTGGCACTAGCTGTACGTAACGGTCCCCAGGTAGATGTCGATAAGAAGGCCGATGAGGTAAACCCATCCGATCTCCTACTGAGCCTGTATGTGACAATCTCCGTACAGTCCGGTCTGTTCGTATGATACATCGCATGGCGGGCCTAGGGGGCGGTGAACGTCAGTCCCCTAATAGCGGTACAAGTTGTGTCGGAGTGTAGCCCAGAACACCCTGAGATAACACTGGAAACCTACCAGTATATCTCGCTTGCCCTGGCCAGGGACTACTTGTGTAATGGCTCTCCTAGACACAGCGCGATGTCAACCCCCAATACCGGGAGAGACGAATCCTGTCTAACCGTCACTGCCTCCAAGTGCTTCGGGACTGCACCCAACTACTACCTGTTTGCACGACTCCTTTGAGCCGTGGTAGGGTAGTAATCTAAGTACAGTGGGAACACACTCGAGGCGAAGTGACAGTATCAAGTCGGCGGACTAAGCTGTACTCATGTCACCTGGGAACTGATAACTGACGATAGGTATAATACCAACCAACAGTTCCCGACGAGTCCTGTCCAGTGTACTCGTAATCTAACGAGCACCCGCATACTATCTCAAGTACGACGTACTGACGGCTGTGGGACAGACCGTCTCCCCCGCTGGAATGAGAAGCGCATACGCTAGTCTACTCCGGAGTATCGATGCCCTGTCTCGATAGTCCTACGACTAGGGACCTGTATAAGGATGTGCTTATGGATTACCCAGCCCCCACGAGTGTGAGCGCCATCACAACGCTGGTAATCAAGCAAAGATCCTAAGGGCTCTACTAATATGTATATAAGCGATATGCTAAAAGAAACACATGCACATATTGAAGTAGAGACAAACCAAGTAGCATACTACCATTTTGAGCAAGATTGTTAATACAACTGTGAATATCCCAAGCTTCCATCAAGTAATATACAAGCTAGTATGATACAGTAATGGCCTCTAGGGCATATACACTAATAATTTTAATTAGGTCCGTGCGAAAGCACGGGGAACCTCCCTCAAAGTACCAGCACTGGCCTGGCTGAAAGATTGGCGAACTTGTAGGGTGTAATTATTCCCGGCTAGTCTTTCCTTTTAGGGTTTGAAGGAAGATTTGATAAAAACAGTGGGAGCCATCCTTATTAGATAAAATTATAACCAATCTAATCTTGCAAGAGCATACGCCGAGTGTTTTCTTCTCTTTCTCTCCAGGTAGAGACCATGTCATTCCTTAGTCATGATAATAATATGGATGTATTGACCGAACCCGCTTGTTATACTGAGCTGGGGAACGTTGGTCCCGCTTCAACTTATAATTGTTATAAGACTGGGCAGGAAATAGGGGATTACCAGGATTCCCGTGTCTCCCAAACGAAGAAAGTGCATGATGATGCATCTTCTTTGGGTGTGTTTATTATCGAGAACTGTTTATCAGTATCCTCTACGTCCTGGGTATGAAATACCGGATCAGGATCCCGCATATGTTATAAGTTACATGGGCTAAAAATAGGTAGAGAATTGAGAATGGGTAATAAAGTTTCAAGAGTTGGAAACGGTACAATTGTTGCAGCCAAGTTGTTGGCAGTTATCTCCCTGTATTATCAAGTACATTGATTCTGAACGAATGTTATTAGATACCGAACCTGATATACAACATCATATCAGTATCTTTATTTAGTAAAGAAGGATATAATTTTGTATTGTGGATAATGTTTTGAACATTTCCTATATCAAGGGTTGATCGGTTCAGGCACGTTATCTAAAAGCATATACGTTCTAAATCAAACTACAGTTCTCAACGTACAGAACACACACAAGAGGAAGAGTTCAGAAATGAACGAATTCTTCTTGAGGCATTGTAGACTAGGTCATATCAATGCGACCTGACTAGCTAAGTTACATTAAGATGCATATTTAAATCAGTTTGAATTTACATCTTGTGAAACTTGCGAGTCATGTCACAAAGATAAAATGACCATAGCTCCGTTTACTGGAAACAGAGAAAGAGTTAGTGAACTCTTGGGACTGCTACGTGATGATGTATGTAAGTCTCCTGTCTACACATGCCAGGACCGGTTCTTTGTACTTCATTACATTCACTGATGATCTCTCAAGATTCGGACATATGTTCCTGTTGAAACACAAGTCTGAAGCTTTTAAGAAATTCAAAGAATATAAGTCAAAAGTAGAGAACCAAAATGGGTATAAGTATTATGTCCTATGATACGACCAGGGAGGAGAATACTTGAGTACGGAGATCCTGGACTATTCTAAAGGAGAATGAGATTCTCTCTCAGCATTACTCCTCCGAATACACCACAGCACAATGGTGTATCGGGGTGGAGCAATCGCACCCTATTAGATATAGTGCGCTCTATGATGAGTACTACTGAGTTGCCTATTTCCTTTCTCGGGTTATGCACTTGTGAAGCTGCATACCTATTGAATAGCGTTCCAACCAAATCAGGTGCCTACCACTCCATATGAGATATGGTATGTGAAGAGACCATGTCTTAAGTAATTTAAGATTTGGGGTTGTCCAGCCTATGTCAAAAGCAAAATCCGGACAAGCTCGAGGCAAGGTCAGTTCTGTGGAAGTTTGTTGGATATCCCAAGCATTCGCAAAGGAATATCTTCTACCACATCGAGGAATAAAATGTGTTTTATTTCTCGGCATGACACCTTTTTAGAAAAGGAATGTATTTTGAAAGAAATTTATGGTCATGAGGTAGAACTGGAAGGAGTTCCATCTATACAAACTACAGCTGACGATTTGGTAAAACCGGAAGATTCAATAGCTCCCAACGAAGCTCAGCATCTCCGTCGATCTGGTAGGGTTCCTCATCTGCCTGAGATATACTTCGATTTTCTCTGTGACAGTGGGAGCGAGGATTGCATCATGAGATGATGATCCAACTAGTTTCGAGCAGGCCATCAAGAGTGAAGACTCTGTAAGAATGGCTGGATGCTATGTGATCTGAGATGGAATCTATATACACCAACAAAATATGGACTTTGGTTGCTATATCTGAAGGGTTAAATACCTATCAGGGGCAAGTATATCTTGAGAAGATTACTTGGTGTAGATGGAAAAGTTGAGACTTTCAAAGCTAGACTTGTTGTAAAATATTCTCATCATCGACCAGGTGTGATTTATGATGAAACCTTTTCTGTAGTAGCTATGCTTAAGTATATCCGGATCCTATTTACCATTGCTATATACCATGACTACGATATCTGGCAGTTGGGTGTCATGACTGCTTTTCTAAATAATGATTTAGAAGAGAGCTTCTATAAGTACACAGCCAGAGGGCTTCATAGATAGTGGGAGCAGCGGAAATGTGTGCAAGTTGCTTTACAGGTTAAAGCAAGTATCGCGTAATTGGAACATCTATTTTGATGTGGTGGTCAAAGTATTTGACTTCATCAAAATGGTAGATGAACCTTGTATATACAAAAGGGCTGTAGAGAGTAAGGTGGTCTTCCTCGTATGGTACGTGGATGACATACTCTTGATAGGAAAGGTGTTTCCTATGCTACACTTGGTCAATCTCCTCTTATCACAATAATTCTCCATATAGGATCAAGGTGATACCTCCTAAATCCTGGGTTTTGAATTTATGAGATAGATCTATGTGGATGTTAGGGTTCTCACTAGATGTAGTGAGATGGTATCAATCAATCTTGGGGAGAATCACTGGAAAGCTTCCAGGGTGATAAGGTCGATTAAATGTCAGTCACAGGCATTGTCTTTACCCTCAGTGGAAGGACAGTATGTTGGAAGAGTTCCAAGCTAGATACCGTGGCAAACTATACGATAAAGGCTGGATACATCGCTACCAACGATGCTACCCAAGAGGCAGTCTGGGTGTATATTAGTACATGAGATGAACTTCGTTCCTACCATTGTGCGGCAATGGAGTTGTGGCTTATGCCTATGAACCCCTGTCCCATCAGTGATCCAGACATATTCTATGGCAGTATCACCTGATCATGGAGATGGTAGATCTCCAGGGGATCGAGGTTATGAGAGTAGACTCAGAGGACAACACGGTGGATCCAGTCATAAAGGCCTTTTCCCAGTGAGAGACTTTTATTGGATGGTTGAGCATGAGATACTACAACTACTGCTATATGATGGCCCTAGTGCAAGTGGGAGATTGTTAGTTATATGTATGCTCTAAAGGCCATTATTGTACATGCGATGTATATTGTAGTGGATGCTTGGACATATATAGGGAGGACTTTCTTGCTCGATATGATAGTATGCTATCTGGTTACTCTTTATCTTAACATGTACACTGATTGTCTCTCTGTTACATGTTGGTAAAGCCCTCAGGATGCGTACTTGACTACCTAGATTATGATGCAGATCATACTAGTGGGACAAAGGTAGTATGTGAGTACATCCTTTAATGTCCCCAGTCGTGGGTGTATCGAGACGGGGCATCGATATACCGGAGTAGACTAGCGCATAGCTTCTCGACCCATGTAGATGGGCGATGGATGATCCCATATCCATTGGTGTTTGACATCAGAGATGGTATACGGGTGCTCAGTGGAGACTGGGTACACTGGACGGACTCGCCGAGAACTTCCAGATGGTATTATACCTTACGTCAGATGGCAGTTCTCTGGTAACACTGGTACAGGTTAGTCTGTTGACCCGAGATCGTCATAGAGTCATGTGTGATTCCTACTGTGCTTTGATTTCCACCATACAGTTAGTTATATGTATGCCCTAGAGGCCATTACTGTACATTGGATGTATATTGTAGTGGATGCTGGGACATATATAGGTAGGACTTTCTTGCTCGACATGATAGTACACTATCTGGTTGCTCTTTATCTTAACATGTATACTTTCTGTCTCTCTGTTACATGTTGATAAAGCTCTTAGGATGTGTACTCAACTTCCAGGACTATGATGTAGATCATACTAGTAGGGCCTGGGTAGTCCATGGGTACATCCTTCAATGTTCCTAGTCGTGGGAATATCGAGAGGGGGCATCGATATTCCAGAGTAGACTAGCGTATATCTTCTCGACCCATGTGATGGGCGATGGATGATCCCATATCCATTGGTGTTTGACATCGGAGATGGTATGCGGGTGCTCAGTGGAGACTGGGTACACTGAACGGACTCGCCGAGAACTCCCAGATGGTATTATACTACACGTCTGATGGCAGTTCTCTGGTGACACTGGTACAGCTTAGTCTGTTGACCCGAGATCGTCATAGAGTCTTGTGTGTCTCCCACTGTGCTTTGATTTCAACCCTACCACGGCTCTACTGAGTCGTGCAAACAGGTGGTTTTTGGGTACAGGCCCGATTCACATGGAGGCAATGAGCGATAGGAGGGGATTCGTCTCTCCCGGTATTGGGGGTTGATGTTGCGCTATGCACGACTGGCCATAACTGGAAATCCCTGGCCATGGTTGCAGTGATCTACTGGTAAGTGTTATCAGTAGTTTCATGCTATGTTATGGACCTTATATCGGCATGACTTATCAAGCTACTGGGGTCTGACGTTTACCACCTCTAGGCGAGATATGCGACATATCAGACGAACAGACCGGACTGTACGGTAAGTGTTACTGGTTGGATTCACAGGAGTGTGAGCGGGCTTGCTCGTCGATCTTCTGATCGCTCAATACCCGGGTGGCCGTTACGTTTAGCAGACTGCTTGTGGCTTGTGGGTGTTTGATATGATCATCACCTGCTGCCGGCGTATTGACGAGTCTTTAGAGTTCTACACAGAGGTTTCCTGGCTCAAGCGAAACGAAATAGGAGCGCATATGAGATATGTGCGGGACCGAGAATAATACCAGTATGTGATACTGTATTCTATTCTTGCGATATGTATCATGGGACGGTTATATGTGATATAGCCGGGTTACCGAATCAAACGTTGATTCGATACATTGATACACTTGATATTAGTCGGTTATATGCAGTATGACCGGATCATTAAATCAAGTGTTGATTTAATGATTTAATGCATAATTATATATTTGATATATTACTTTGCATTAGCTAGTATTGGTTCAAATAAGATGGATTTTTTCACTTGAAGTGCACATTGTATATATGATATAGTTTTGTGCACTAGTTTGTATCATGTTTGATGATACATGCAAACTTGGGTATGTGTATGCTTTAAACCTTGTTTAGGTTAATGGTTAGGGTTTAGTAATCTTTTCTTAATTACTTATTCATTTTAGTTATCTTTTGGCAAAAATGAAATGGTGGCAAAATTTGTTCTTTACTTAAGCTTCATGAAGCTTCTTAGCTTTATCTACCATTTTGTTTTTTCCTTAACCTAACCATTCACCTAACCCTAGTTTATTCTTTACACTTAACCATGGTTGCTATATGATAAGATCACTTGATTTAATATAATTTATCAATTGATTTTAATATAGATATCATATTCTTTTTCTTCTTCTTCTGCTTCTTTTTCAAGAAGAAGAAAACTATGCTACCTTCATTGGTGTCATGACTAAAAGAGTGAGAAATCCAAATCCAAAGTGAACCCACTTCCTATTTCTTCATTCTCTACCACTTACCATGTAGTATAGGATGTTTTCTTCACAAGTTTCATGACTTGGTGAAGTTGGAGCTTGATCTTGTGTTGCCTCGACGTAGATCATCTTCGGCATCGAAGTCGACGACCTAGCCCGATCATTTCTCCGACGAAACCATCAACAGAGTCCGGGATCCGATGATCGCAGCGGAGGAACGTCATCATGGAGCTATGGAGGTGGAGGACCGGATCTACAAAGGTTGTATTTTCCGTTCACTCTTAGTTAAGTTGTTAACTAGCATCTTTATCTCCTTACCTCTAGTAACCGATCCGTATTAGGGTTTCTCGGCACATAGAAAATTTTGAATTGGCCATGTTTGATCTGTTGTGAAACCTCATGGGTGTGCCTAGGAACCCTACAGTGGTATCAGAGCCTAGCTAGAGCCTTAGGCGATGCGTAGACGATGTTAGAAGTCCGATCGAACCCGTAAACCCTGACAAAACCCTTCTCTGTACATTTTTCAAAACAGTGGATTTTTGTGAATTAAAAATTCTCAGAAAAACAAGCAGGAAAAACTAATAATTACTGTGAAGTACGGTCCACTAAGTCAATAATTTGACCGCGGAACCGCGGCGAAACCATGGGTTTGGTGGCGGTTCCGCGGCTAAAATTTGGACTTAGTCCCTGAAATTTCATATATTTATTCTTAGGTCCTTACTTGGCAATTTTTTATGGGAATTTTTTAATTCCACTCAATTGTTGAGTATTCTAGGGTTTTATTGGGGACTCGTTAATTTGATCGGATAATTTAACTTCGTTTAAGTTTTTCCGGATATTTTAGAAACTGTTAAAAAGTTCGACTGGATATAAATACCCACTTTTTCCCCTGCCGGGAAATTTCTAAGTGTTGGATTTTTCCGTAGTTTAATGAAGTTCCAAGTAGTGCAAGTAACGCGATGGTCCCTCTAGAAGACAACAAACCTTAACTCGATTATGTGACCGTCTTGAACTGCCCTTTGAACCTTAGGGTTTGGGGCAGTACGGCGTGCTACATGTGAGGCGTTGGCTTGACCCTTCTACGGCTGGACCGTTGGTACTGAGGCACGAAGTGAATGTTTTTAAACTTATTTCATGTGTTGAACTGTTTCGGGAAAACTTGGGTGTTCGATTGTTCGATCGGAAAGTTTAACATTTTCTACTTATCCGGAATGTGATACAATAATTGGAATTCACAAGTAGTTATGAGATAACTGAATGAATGTTATAAATCTAGCGGTTTAGTCTCACTTGATCGGTTGCCACGGAATTTTGATGTGATCAAAAGTCCGTCGCAATCGCGTAACGTACGCGGATACTCGCCGGATAAACTTAATAGACAGCTACACCCCATAGCCCCGACCAAGTGACTGTAGGAGAACCCCGTCGCCGAAAGCATCCGTTCGGGTGCTCACGGTAGCGGTGTTCCGCCTTAGTGCACTTCGTCGACGGTATCGGGGGTGCGACCGTCTACTAAAGTTTGCGACAAGCATTCGTTCAGGATGTCGGGAATCTTGTTGAATTGCCCGACTTGATATTGAAAAGAGTTTTCGATAATGAGACTAAAATGCGGGGTTTATAACTGTTAGGCATGCGATGTCTAAGGAATTTATTTGGTTAGGCATGCGATGTCTAAAGAGTTTGCGGATTCCAACTGTTGTAGTTTTACACTTTCTTTTCTGTGACCGTAAGTGTAATATGTGATATTGCCGGTTTCGTTGCTATATGTCAACGACAATTGGGATACGCATGTTTACTTACGTTGATGACATGTGATGTTATGTGTTGCTGGATATGTTATATTGGATCGTCGTGTTTGAATAGCCGGGGTTTTTTATGTGAGACGAGTGTTTTTCATTTTCATTCATGTAAAAACTTGTATGTAATATTCTTTTATTGGGGAACTTCCAGGTTGCGGATGATGTCACCATTTTTATATTATTTACTTTTCTGCACTAGGATAGACCCAAGGAGGAGGGCACAAGTAACCGGGTTCTGGAGTCCAGTGGGAGACCAACTCGAGGAGTCGAGTCCGGGTCTCCTAACTCTAGAATTGGTAGGGTTGCTTGCCGCTCTTGTAGGGGTCTAGGGGTGTGGGTTTGGCTATTCATCGCGACTGTGGAATCCGTGTTTTATACTGGCTCGTATTAAAAACACGGACGTCCTAGTATATCCAATATTTCATATGATATTTTCTGCTGCGTTATCTGTGATGTGATCATGTGATTTGTTCAGATAGATATTGTATATAGTATATATGATATATTATATAGACGTTGCTTATGTTTTACACCTGCGCTAGCCCTGCCTCGCTCTGGCGTTGGTTACCTAACCTAACGGTGCAGACAGGACATCGAGGCGAATGCGGATGGCATAAGCGTATATTATATTTATCTGTGATGTTTAGGCGGACTTAAATGATGGGGCTTTCATTAATGAGATTAATGAAATAAAATAAACCTAATTGATGTTGTGGAATCGAATTTCAAAATAAAAACAGGTAGCTACAGTTCTTGCTTTGCATCGTGGTGTTCCTTATAGAACATCCTGCACCTTATTCGATGAGGAAAGGACCGAGATCCCTTCACCGGGAGTGACTCCTTTAGCAATAACTGGCAGATGCTACACACTCGGTTTGTCTTTTGATTGCTTCTATAGTTTCTGCTTTGCATAGTGATATATATGATATATCCCGCACCTTATTCGACGAGGAAAGGGCCGACGATCCCTTCACCGGGAGTGACCCCTTTAGCAAAACTAGAAAAGCCTAAAAAACACTCCATTTAAAAACCATTTGATTCCGCAACGAGATCAAGTTCAAAGCGTTAAAGGTTTTCATAAAAACCATTCGCAACCCTCCGTCATTTTAGAAAGTAGAGTACTTAGTATTCGTGCTACGTTTGTCGACCATAGCCGAGGCGTAGTGTACGGTAGCTAAGTGATGTCTTCCTACACCGCATATGATGCGATTAGTTAGGACAGTCATGTGGCTTTGTTGACCTTAACCAAGGGTCATGTGGGTGGGTCTAACTAATCACGAAATGACGGGTAGAACTTGACTAGTGCTTATGATTTGTTGATCTTAGCCAAGGTCATAGGTGCTAGGGGTGAAAAACATTATCGGGAGTTTCCAGTGTTGAAATTTGCAATGAGATTGCATACCTTCTATATGATAGTTGGATCCCGATACCCACTGCGAGTAATTTTTACTCCTGGGAGAGTTTTGCACTTTACAATTAGCTGATCAAGTAGGTGTCTAGAAAGGTGTCAACGGGGTTACGCCTATGGGAAACAGAGGTTTACTGTAATTAGGTTCGTGCGAAAGCACGGGAAACCTCCCTCAAAGTACCGACACTGGCCTGGTTGAAAGATTGGCGAACTTGTAGAGTGTAATTAATCCCGGCTAGTCTTTCCTTTTAAGGTTTGAAGGAGGATTTGATAAAAACAGTGGGAGCCATCCTGATTAGATAAAATAAATAACCAATCTAATCTTGCAAAAGCGCACGCAGAGTGTTTTCTTCTCTCTCTCTCCAGGTAGCGACCATATCACGTCTTAATCAAGATAATAATATGGGTGTATTGACCGAACCCGCTTGTTATACTGAGCTGGGGAACATTGGTCCCGCTCCAACTTATAATTGTTATAAGACAGAGCAGGAAATAGGGGAATACCAGGATTCCCATGCCGCCCAAACGAAGAAAGTGCATAAGATGCATCTCCTTCGGGTGCGTTCATTACAAAGAACTGTTTCTCAGTATCCTTTGCGTCCTGGGTATTTGATACCGGATCAGGATCCCAGATATGTAATCTGTTACATAGGGCTACAGATAGGTAGAGAACTGAGAACGGGTGATAAGTTTCATGAGAAAGAAAACGGGGCAAGTGTTGCAGCCAAGTCTGTTGGTCACTGTCACCCTGTATTACAAATACATTGATTCTGAACAAATGCTATTAGATACCGAAACTGATATACAAAATCATATCAGTCTCTTTAGAAGTAAAGAAATGATAAAATTTTGTATTGTTGGGTAATGTTTTGAACATTTCCTATATCAAAATTTGATCGGTTTAGGCACGTTATCTAAAAGCATTGAAGTTCTAAATCAAACTACAGTTCCTAGTATGCAGAACACACACAAGAGGAAGAGTTCAGAAATAAACGAATCCTACTTGAGGCATTGTAGACTAGGTCATATCAATGTGACCCGACTAGTTTAAGTTACATTTTAGATGCATATTTAAATCAGTTTGAATTTACATCTTGTAAAACTTGCCAATCATGTCACAAAGATAAGATGACCATAGCTCTGTTTATTGGAAACAGAGAAAGAGTTGGTAAACTCTTGGGATTGATACATAATGATGTATGTAAGGTCTCCTGTCTACACATGCCAGGACTGGTTCTTTATACTTCATTACATTCACTGATAATCTCTCAAGATTCAGACATATGTTCCTCTTGAAACACAAGTCCGAACCTTTTGAGATATTCACAGAATATAAGTTAGAAGTAGAGAACCAAAATACAGGTATAAGTATTATGTCCTATGATAAGATCATGGAGGAGAATACTTAGGCATGGAATTCTTGGACTGTTCTAAAGGAGAATGAGATTCTCTCTCGGTGTTACTCCTCTGAATACACCACAGCACAACGGTGTATCGGGGCGGAGCAATCTCACCATATTGGATATAGTGTGCTCTATGATGAGTACTACTGAGTTACCTATTCCTTTTTGGGGGTTATGCACTTAAGAAGCTGCATATCTATTGAATTAAGTTCGAATCAAATCAGTGCCTACCACTCCATATAAGATATGGTGTGGGAAGAGCCTATCTCTTAAGTAAGTTAAGATTTGGGATTGTCCGGCCTATGTCAAAAGCAAAATCCGGACAAGATCGAGGCAAGGTCAGTTCTGTATAACTGGAAAGGTTCCAGCTATACAAAATTGCAGCTGATGATTTGACAGAACCAAAGGATTCAATAGTTCCCGACGAACCTCAGCCTCTTCGCCGATCTGGTAGGTTTTCTCATCCGCCTGAGAGATACTTCGGTTTCTCGATAACAGTGGGAGCGAGGAATGCATCATGAGATGATGACCTAACTAGTTTCGAGCAGGCCATCGAGAGTAGGGACTCTGTAAGAATGGCTGGATGCTTAGCGATCTGAGATGGAATCTATGTACACCAACAAAGTATGAACTTTGGTTGCTATATCTGAAGGGTTAAATCCCCATCAGGAGCAAGTATATCTTGAGAAGATTACTTGGTGTAGATGGAAAGGTTGAGACTTTCAAAGCTAGACTTGTTAAAGGTTTTCGTCATCGACCAGGCATGGATAATGATGAAACCTTTTCCAGTAGCTGTACTTAAGTCCATCCAGATCCTACTTGCCATTGCTACATACTATGACTACGATATCTGGTGGTTGGGTGCCATGACTACTTTTCTAAATAATGATTTAGAAGAGAATGTCTATAAGAACACAGCCAGAGGGCTTCGTAAACAGTGGGAGCAGCGGAAATATGTGCAAGTTGCTTTACAGAATAAAGCAGGCATCGCGGAGTTGGAACGTCTGTTTTGATGTGGTAGTCATAGTGTTTGACTTCATCAAAATGGTAGATGAACCTTGTATATACAAAACGATAGTAGAGAGTAAGGTGGTCATCCTTGTATTGTACATAGACAACATACTCTTGATAGAAAAAGAGTTTCCTATACTACGATCGGTCGATCTCGTCTTATCACATGGATTCTCCAATAGGATAAAGATGATACCTCCTAAATCCTGAGATTTGGGTCTATGAGATAGATCTAAATGGATGTTAGGATTCTCACTAGCTGTAGTAAGATAGTATCAATCGATCCTGGGGAGAATCACTGGAAATGTTCCAGGGTGATAAGGACGACTGAATGTCAGTCGCAGGCATTGTCTTTACCCTCAGTGAAGGGAAGGTATGTTGGAAGAGTTCCAAGCTAGATACCGTGGCAAACTAGACGATAAAGGCTGGTAACATCGATATTAAAGATACTACCAAAGAGGCATTTTGGGTGTATATTGGTTCATGAGATGAACTAGGTTCCTACCATTGTGTGACAATGGAAGTGTGGCTTTGGCCTAGGAACCCTGGTCCCATCAGTGACCCAGACATATTCTGAGGCAGCATCACCTGATCATGGAGATAGTTGATCTCCAGGGTGATCGAGGTTAGGAGAGTAGACTCAGAGGATAACACGGCGGATCCACTCACAAAGGCTTTTTCCCAGAGAGAGACTTATATGGGATGGTTGAGTATTAGATACTGCAACCACTGCTACAGATGGCCCTAGTGCAAGTGGGAGATTGTTAGTTATATGTATGCCCTAGAGGCCATTACTGTACATTGGATGTATATTGTAGTGGATGCTGGAACATATATAGGTAGGACTTTCTTGCTCGACATGATAGTACGCTATCTGGTTGCTCTTTATCTTAACATGTATACTTTCTGTCTCTCTGTTACATGTTGATAAAGCCCTTAGGATGTGTACTCGACTTCCAGGACTATGATGTAGATCATACTAGTAGGGCCTGGGTAGTCCATGGGTACATCCTTCAATGTTCCTAGTCGTGGGAATATCGAGACGGGGCATCGATATTCCAGAGTAGACTAGCGTATATCTTCTCGACCCATGTGATGGGCGATGGATGATCCCATATCCATTAGTGTTTGACATCGGAGATGGTATGCGGGTGCTCAGTGGAGACTGGGTACACTGAACGGACTCGCCGAGAACTCCCAGATGGTATTATACCTCACGTCAGATGGTAGTTCTCTGGTGACACTGGTACAGCTTAGTCTGTTGACCCGAGATCGTCATAGAGTCTTGTGTGTCTCCCACTGTGCTTTGATTTCCACCCTACCACGGCTCTACTGAGTCGTGCAAACAGGTGGTTTTTGGGTACAGTCCCGATTCACATGGAGGCAATGAGCGATAGGAGGGGATTTGTCTTTCCCGGTATTGGGGGTTGATGTTGCGCTATGCACGACTGGACATAACTGGAAATCCCTGGCCAGGGTTGCAGTGATCTACTAGTAAGTGTTATCAGTAGTTTCATGCTATGTTATGGACCTTATATCGGCATGACTTATCAAGCTACTGGGGTCTGACGTTTACCACCCCTAGGCGAGATATGCGACATATCAGACGAACAGACCGGACTGTACGGTAAGTGTTACTGGTTGGATTCACAGGAGTGTGAGCGGACTTGCTCGTCGATCTTCTGATCGCTCAATACCCGGGTGGCCGTTACGTTTAGCAGACCACTTGCGGCTTGTGGGTGTTTGATATGATCATCACCTGCTGCCGGCGTATTGACGAGTCTTTAGAGTCCTACACAGAGGTTTCCTGGCTCAATCGAAACGAAATAGGAGCGCATATGAGATATGTGCGGGACCGAGAATAATACCAGTATGTGATACTGTATTCTATTCTTGCGATATGTATCATGGGACGGTTATATGTGATATAGCCGGGTTATCGAATCAAACGTTGATTCGATACATTGATACACTTGATATTAGTCGGTTATATGCAGTATGACCGGATCATTAAATCAAGTGTTAATTTAATGATTTAATGCATAATTATATATTTGATATATTACTTTGCATTAGCTAGTATCGGTTCAAATAAGATGGATTTTCTCACTTGAAGTGCACATTGTATATATGATATAGTTTTGTGCACTAGTTTGTATCATGTTTGATGATACCTGCAAACTTGGGTATGTGTATGCTTTAAACCTTGTTTAGGTTAATGGTTAGGGTTTAGTAATCTTTTCTTAATTACTTATTCATTTTAGTTATCTTTTGGCAAAAATGAAATGGTGGCAAAATTTGTTCTTTACTTAAGCTTCATGATGCTTCTTAGCTTTATCTACCATTTTGTTTTTTCCTTAACCTAACCATTCACTTAACCCTAGTTTATTCTCTATACTTAACCATGGTTTCTATATGATAAGATCACTTGATTTAATATAATTTATCAATTGATTTTAATATAGATATCATATTCTTTTTCTTCTTCTTCTGCTTCTTCTTCAAGAAGAAGAAAACTATGCTACCTTCAATGGTGTCATGACTAAAAGAGTGAGAAATCCAAATCCAGAGTGAACCCACTTCCTATTTCTTCATCCTCTACCACTTGCCATGTAGTATAGGGTGTTTTCTTCACAAGTTTCATGACTTGGTGAAGTTGGAGCATGATCTTGTGTTGCCTCGACGTAGATCATCTTCGGCATCGAAGTCGACGGCCTAGTCCGATCATTTCTCCGACGAAACTATCAAAAGAGTCCGGGATCCGATGATCGCAGCGGAGGAATGTCATCACGGAGCTATGGAGCTGGAGGACCGGATCTACAAAGGGTGTATTTTCCGTTCACTCTTAGTTAAGTTGTTAACTAGCATCTTTATCGTCTTACCTCTAGTCAACGATCCGTATTAGGGTTTCTCGGCACATAGAAAATTTTGAATTGGCCATGTTTGATCTGTTGTGAAACCTCATGGGTGTGCCTAGGAACCCTACACATACCACGTTCAAGAAAACATTCAAAACGATGGTTTTTGGGCACAGTCTCGAGTCACATGGAGGCAATGAGCGATAGGAGGGGATTCGTCTCTCCCGGTATAGAGAGTTGATGTTGCACTGTGCTTGATTGGCTATAATAGGATTTCCCTGGCCAGGGCTGCTTCAGAGATATACTGGTAAGTGTTATCAGTAGTTTCTTGACCCGTTATGAGCCTCCTATCGGCATGACTTATCAAGTGTAACATTTCAAAAAAATAAAATATTATTTTTGGGAATTTTTATAATTTAATAATAAAATATTTTATATTTTAATAAGGCGGTAAAATTAAATACCGATAAAATTAGGAAATTTTTTGAAAATTATGGAAATTACTAAAAAGATGGTGTTTTATGGAATTATGCAATTTTTTTTTACGTTTTTATGATTAATTATATGCTAATTTAGTGTTAATCGCGATTAAAAATTGCTAATCGGATTTTAAGCTTGTTTTGTGCAAAACATGCACCATGTATTTTAACACTTGTTGTATTTTTTCTACTTGTTTTGGGTGCATGGCTTTTGTTTTGGGGTTACTATTGAGGTGAGAAAGAAAATAGAAAAGAAAAAGGAAATGAGTAAAGAATTAGGTATGGTTAAGAGAGAGAAAGAGTGGGTGAGGGTCAACCCAAGTCTCAAGCCATTCCTTCTCCATTCCTTCACTCATTTTCCTCTCCCTCTCTCTCCATGCTGCTTTTGCTGCTGTCCCCCCTCCTCCTCCATCTTCAACCTCCCAAAACTCCATGATAAGCACCTCAAAACCCAAGTCCCATTTCATTAAAAAGGTGCACAAGCTCAAGGGAAGCACATTGGACCAAGAAAGAAGAGATTTTGATGACTTTGGGCAACTCAAGAAAATTCTTGAGTTGCCAAAGGAGGTAACTTCTGCACCATTAGTGTAGTGTTTTAATTCCTTATGCATCCATACATGTTTCATGTCGATATTGAGTGGTTTTGAGGACTTAGGAAAACTCTAGTTAGGGTTTATGGAAACTTTGGGTTGTGATGTGTAATTAAGCTCAGTAGAAGCCACACAAACCCCCTAGTGTTAGAATTCAGACCTAAACCAGAGACTAGAACCCCGGAATACGGATTTAGAAAAGCCGATATCGGGAAATTGTGGAATCTGTGAGGGCTATTTGAAATCTGCTATCACTCGGAGACTCTGAAAATTATTTTGCAAACACAGAGAGATGTGCAGGCACCTAGGAAGCTACCACAAAAACCCCAGCCCCTGACTCCTTTTCCAGGCCACAAATTTAATCTTTCTGGCCGCAAATTGCGGCCAGATCACGGTAGAATTGGTTCGTGTTGGTTCTGTGGTCCCCTCATCAGTAAAATAGACTCTTGGCATATGTAAAATTGACCAATTTGACCTAGGGTAAAATCTAGGACCTTTTTCCTAAGTTGCTGTTATGATTCGGAGTTTCGTTTTACGTATTTTGAATTCTAGATTTCTAGTATTGTGCTTTACCTCGATCACTTGACGTTTGTACGACGATATCGAGAATTGTTTGATGGTTTTGAAAGCGTAGTCCATAGGTTCTAACCTATAGGCCTTAGCGTGTCGTTTCGGTTTTTCCCGATGTGATTTGAATACGCATTCCCGATTGTGTTATTTATGTAGGTACCTTCATGTGGATTCCATATGATGAAGAAGATGAAGGCGACACCGACACCGACACGCAGGATGCAAGGTGAGTAGATTATATCTACGGGGGAAGTCGGGTGGATGGCGTATAGCACCCCCGCAGTTCGATACTTAGTATACTAGATATATACTATATATATATATATATATATATATATATATATATATATGATAGCGTTATGTGTGACTATGGATATTCAAGATGTGGTTAGGTGTACTATGGATAGATTAGTGTTTAGAAGTAAACTAGTATAGTTTCCTAGTTGCAAACCATAGGATAGGTTACACCCACACACACACATGCGTATTGGTTATACTTATACCTGTATGATGAGGATAATGTATGATATTTGGAGATAAGTCGATGAGATTGGGCATAGTGCCATGAGATCGGTGATATGACGTGATTCGTATTTGGGATACGACATGAGATTTTAACGGGCCTTTGGACGTGTGTTTTACATACGCATTTACATAGATGGTATCGGTTTGTACTAGACTTAGATTAGTACTACAGATCATGAGATATGATGATAAGGATACTAGATAATTGATGAGATAAATGCGATATTGACCCGTACCCAGATTTGGGATGCCGTACGATGGAGGTACAGTACGAGCTTTATATTGATGATAGATCCGCACTCATGACTCGAGGATGTCATATGATATATTGTATCGTACGTGATACTATTGAGGCGGGATCACCGACTATTAAATTTATATATATGTATCGACTCAGATTTAGGTGGTTTCCATACCCCTCCCGAGTAGTTTGCTTAGTAGATGTTAGGCTAGACCGATGTCATACCTATTTCAAAAACTAAAGAATCGGGAGTATTTTAAAGACAGGAAAATGGATTCTACGAATTTTTTCAAAAGACGCATCTTTTCTTAAAAACACCGTGGCCCTTATTTTCCTAAAAACCCCGATTCGTCTTCTTTCAAATGGCAAAACAGTATGACATAGATACAATGATGTAGATTTTGCACCGTTGTGTTTATTATTCATTTGCCACATCGCATTGCATGTTAAATACGTTTATTGTTATATTAAAACCATGCTGTTAGGACACCAGCACCATTATCGATGATGCATCTGTTCCACGTACACTTGCTTGCCGGCTCACACACTTCATCATCGATAATTGCCATGTCATTACACTGTAGGACTGTTGCATTCAGGATATGACCCCTTGCATGGCATACTTGTGCACATACCTATTGTACACTCATACTTGTACACATACATATTTGCACATACATAGATGATTCTGGTTGATTTAGAGATTTAGGAATCGCAAGATACTTTTTAAAACCGATTCATTTTAAAAGAGAGGTTTCCCTCAATATGTGCATATTACTATTCCATGTTGCATGATATACTGATATTCTTACATTTCTTTTACATGTCGCATATATCATGCTTTATGATTATACGCATTGAGATATGTTGTTTCCATGATATTTCTGGATTTGGGAACCGTAGGTATTTCAAAAGAGAGTATGTATTGTTTTAAAAACCTGGTTACCCTTGATATGATATTTCAGTGCGCCCACCATGAGTTTATCAGTTCTGATGTATATATATACCCCACGCGAGGATGGGTCGTGAGCCGTGTGTAGGTACATGGTGGGGCTCGGTATGGTACCCCGGGGAAAGAAAGGGATGCTGTGTATACAGATGGTGAGCCTGGCAGAGGGACTACTATCTACCGGTGATATTATTTGGGCTCGGTGGATATCCGGAGGATACCAACCGGAGTCGAGAGATGATACGGGCCGATCCGGACTGACGGAGCCCATAGGCCGATCCGGACTGACGGAGCCCGATATATGAGGATTTACGTGCCAATGCTGGGCACAACTTGCTTTCGAGTGTTGATACTGGACACTCCGGTTCTATGATTTTCATGTGTCGCGAGGGACACATGTTGATTATATCCTCATACTTCCATGCATATGCTTTATGATATTTACATGCATGATGTTTATTGTCATTGGATGACACGTGGACGATATCTACATACATATAGTTGACATTGATGACGTTGATTACATAGTTGGATGATATCCACATACTTATAGACTTCATGATATAGTCGACATTGATCATACCTCATATTTATGATATGTTATTACCTGGGGCACTGGCACGAGCACTTGGCACTACACTCATGTATAGATGTTACATTGCCATCTTATCATACTTCAGACTTATTCATTTGAGGTTTATATATATACTTGATCGTATTGAACTAAGATTGAGTCATACATACGATTTCTGCTCTGTGATGTTTTCTACTCATGAGTTGGCAACTCACCTCCATTGTGCTACAGTTCTTGCAGGTTTTGTCGTACAGATTTCATTGCGGTTTTTCTGGCACACTGCTTCCTTTCTGGGTGATTGCATTGGTAGGTGGGTTCACTCACATCGTGAAAACCCTTGTATTATTTTATTCAGTTGTATCTAGTAATTCTATCAACCAAACTTGTATATTATTTCAGACTTAGAAAACCAGTTGTGTATTATTTCGACCTTAGAGTCGCGCGCTGTAGTATTATGGTTTTCATGATGTTTTTTTTGAGCTTCTTTTGAGTTTTGATCCTCGCCCTTCGGCGTTGTCTATTATTTTGCTTGTGTGGTTGTGACCGTCGATTGAAGAAGAGCTAGCTCCTGCTTGGGGATGCCTTTTATCATTGTACATGTATTATTCTTGTTGTACCCCGTTCGGGGCCAGTATTTACAAAGAAAACTCTGCCGAAATTTTCAGAAAAGACTAGAAATCTTAAAAATGCATATTCGGCTTACTTATTTAAAAACTCTTTTTTTAACCATGTTTCTTTACCTCTTAAAAACTAGTTTTCTTTATTTACTCCTTAAAATGGTTTTAGATTTCTGGGATTTTGGCTTACTTGAATTAGATGAGGTCCTATAGACTTCATATGATTCAAGGGCCAGTCACGAGCTATTTCGGGTCGTGACATCGAGTTACTGGGGTCTAACGTTTACCACCCTTAGATGAGATATGCGACATATCAGACGAAGAGACCGGACTGTACGGTAGTGTTACTGATTGGATTCGCAGGAGTATGAGTAGGCTTGCTTGTTGATCTTCTGAACGCTCAATACCCGGGTGGCCATTACGTTTAGTAGACCGCTTGCGGCTTGTGGGTGCTTGATATGATCATCACCTACTGCCGGCGTATTGACGAGTCTTTAGAGTCCTACACAGAGGTTTCCTGGTTCATGCGAAATGGGGTAGGAGCACATATGAGATATGTGCGGGACCGAGATTGATGCCCGTATGTGATACCACATTCTATTCTTACGAATTGTGACATCGGTCGGTTATATGAGATATAGCCGGGTTATCGGATCAAGTGTTGATTCGATAAGTTGTTGCATTTGATTTTAGTCGGTTTTATGAGATATAGCCGGATATTAAATCAAGTGTTGATTTAATAATTTAATGTATGATTGTATATTTGATATACTAGATTACATTAACTAATATTAGCTCGCTTATGATTTCTTTTCTCACTTGTGTGCATTAGTGTATATGTGATATATATTAATGTACAACTTTTGTGTCATGCTAGATGCCACATGCTACATGGGTGTATGAGAGTTACACCATACTAATTATAATGTAAGGTTTTTATTTATCTAAATTAAACCAAATTAGTGGAAATTAGTCACATGGTTCAAGCTTGTAGAAGCTTGTGGAACCATTGACTAAGTCCACTCATTTGTTTTACATGTAGATATTTATTAACTTAACCATTATAGTTAGCCATGGTAATCTCTCTACATGAGTTAGTGTATGACACTAACTCACCCATGGTTCACATTCTCACCTAATGAATTCATTCTCTCATCTCATCACTTGAGCTTCTTCTTCCTCATGAGAAAAGCTTACTAGCTTTTCTCAAGGTGAGAAAATATTGTGAGAAAAATAAATCTAAAGAGAGCCTACTTCCTACTTCATCATCCTCTACTACTTGCTATTTAGTTTAGGGTGTTTGCTTCACTAATTTCATAATTAGTGATGAGGTAGCATGAGCTTGATTCTTCTTGATGTAGATCATTTTCGGCCTCGAAGACTTCGAGTAAGCTTGTTTATTTCTCTGGGAGAACCCATACTAGAGTTCAGGAGATCGATACTCGCAGCGAAGGGACTACTACAGGGAGCTTTAGAAGTGAAGGACCAGTCTACAAAGGTTATAATCCTCATTCACTTAGTGTAATGGTAGATTACATGTTCATTTTGTCTATTTACTCTAGCTAGATCCTTGGTTAGGGTTCATTAGCACCTTAGAATTTTTGAAATTGGCATGCTTGATGTCTTGAAAACCTAGTAGGGTGCTAAGGAATCCCAACAGTTTTATCCTAATAAAATGGATCTTTATAGTGATACGGTATGTTCTTGGGAAGTGCAAAGGGAAGTAGGAGTGGCAGGGGATATTTGCGACTTTGTCATGAATCTAGACGATCCAAAACCGGATGATAAAAAGTTTCGGTTCACTTGATTTTTGAGTTTTAGTTTAAGGCGGGTCATGATCGCTGCTAGAGAGAGAGAGAAAAGAAACACTCAGTGTGCCCTCTAACAAGATTAGTTTGGTTAATCACTTTATCTAATCAGGATGGCTCCCACCGTTTTCTCGAATTCTCCTTCAAATCCTAAAAGGAGAACTAGTCGGGATAATGAAAGTATTTCTAGAAGGGGGTGAATAGGAATACACTACCGATATGCCCAAATTAAAAATTCTACAACACTTGCAAATACAAATCATAATTTCTAAGCTTAACAAGAGATATGCCAATATAAATAAGTGGCTAAACTAATCACAATTGTGAACATAAACTACAAGCAAGCAAGAATATCAAGTAATAGGCATATAGAGTGGAAGTAACAAACCTAGCATGCAATTTCTAATCTAAAAATATAAAGCAAGAGAGATAGAAATAGCAAACGCAAACACACAAGATTTAGAATGGTTCGGGAGATCCCCTAGTCCACTTTTTTTAGGCGCACGAGCCCGTTCCATTAAACACATCTTTTTCGAAGAAACACACGTTGCGCACCCACAACCCCAATCCCGCTTCTGGTGGAGGCTAAACCAAACACGTCTCCACAAAAGACCATACGTTGTTCGCCACTACGAACAACTTCTCTCTGCAAGCCACTTCATGCTCTTCTCTCAATACAAGCTTCTCTCTCTTACAATAGCACTCTTATGCTCAAGAATCTAAACGTAAAGAAAAGAGAAGGATACAATGAAGCAAAAATACTCTTGATAAAGTTTCTCTCTATCTCACTTCTAATACTCTAAGAAGTATGGATTTGCAAATAGAAGCTCTTGATTTTGTGTGTGAGAGTGAATGAAGATAAGCAAATGAAAATCAATTTTACTCTCGCAAGAAATGAGATTTTTCTCCCTTGATCACTTAGGAATAATAGCAACTGAAATATCGAGTGATTAGAGCTCAAAAAACCAACCCAAAACTCTTTTATATCCCAACCCAAACAACTATCTGTGATAAGTCAAATCAGTATTTTTCCAGTAAGAACAGACGTTTGAGAACAGACGTCTGAAGAACAATAGGACAGATGTTTGAAGTTTTAACAAAATAAATCCCAATGGCTATATTTTCAAAAACTTTCTACTACAGACGTCTATCGAACATAGGTTCAGACGTCTGCCGTGGGTTATCAAAGATTGCCAAAGAAAGTACAGAGAATAAATAGACGTCTGAAGAACATTGGAAAAACGTTTGAAAAAGAAATGATTTTCAAAGATTTTGAACTGCAGACGTTTGTTGCCTATACGTTCATACGTTTGTTCCTTAAAAGAAATTCATTCCAATGAAAGCACAGAGAACAAAAAGACATCTGTATCTCATAAAAAAAGGCCATATGAAAACACAAAGAATAGACACACGTCTGAACAAGCAAGGGATAGACGTCTGAAGCACAAACCACATGAAAACTGATATTTCAGATATTTAGGGGTTTTGTAAACACACAAAAAGGCGACAGATGTCTGAAGCACATGGGGATAGACGTCTGAAGTGTAAAAACTCAGAAACTTGTGTTTTGTGATGAAAATCAATTTTAAATTGAAAACCCCAAAATTCATGCAATGTGAAACGTTTTTGCAAGCGTGTGTGAGTGTTAAAAAGCTCTAATTGATATAAACCATATTGTATAGAGTACTTACAAAGATTCATATATCGGTATCGCAAATTCTTCGAATTCTTGAATCTTTATGGTCTCGAGCTCTCGAACTTTGACGTGCACTTGAACTTGGCTTCATAGCTTCACAGATTCAAACTTGGACACGTCACTCACAAGCGTTGTTCGATGAATCTTCAATTTGAGTTTGACTCGTAACACTTCAAATTAGGACTTGGCTTCTTGGTGCAACTCTTATTTGAGATACGTAATTTCGGAGCCTAAACGGTGGAATTTCATGATTCCGAGAGACGTCAATAATGCCTGTGGCATATCCATTAACCCAGATGATTTTGCGAGATCATCGATTTGGCTGGTGGAACACGTGAATCAGACAAGATTTGATAGTTCATGCTGCATCACTTCTTAGTTATTCATAGCTTGTTCTTAACAAATTGAGAAGAACTCATCCGTATCCTCCAACCTCTATTAGATATGTCGTTTACACTCAATTTCCTCCATCCTCCTTATACGCTTGTGTCATGAGATATCCTGAATATCCTGAAAACCAATCTCAAACATGACCAAGTATATCATATACAGTGTTATGAAATATAAGAAAGATAATAAACACAAGTATGTGAACATTCATTGTTTTTGATATCACAAACATGAATAGTGTATCAATATCAAGATATAACTCAAACTTAAAGTATGTGATATTGATATACTAAATATATATATATATATGGTATAAGATAAGGAAGATATAAATCACATGTATATACAAATTCATATTGTGAATTATCAAAACAATGAATGGGAGTAATATATCAATATCAAGAATATAACACAGATATAACATGAGATATTGATACATTACTCAGTATACACAAGATATAGGATAAGAAAGCTAAACATCAAGTGTACACAAGTTTAGTGTCGATATGGTAGGCAAAATAAGAAAGTGACACTAAACGAACTATTCATGTTTAAGCTATCGTCAAAACTATATAAATGGATCATCGAAATCCATACGCTATCAATCTCTCCCTTTTCAATGTTGGCAAAATATAAATAGGAAATAGTATATTTATATCAAATAAAATCAAATATCCGATATCGATATAATAAAAACTCCTATTACATAACCCGAAGAGTAATGCCCACTCATCAGTAGGAATCGGGACCCAACTATCATCGTGTGATAACCTGACGGAAGCTACTCAAGCCATCACACTCCAGAAGATATGCGCATGCCTGGAAAGTTTCCTTTATATTTGAAACTCCCGATGTGGTTTTAGTTCTAAATGACTTCATGGCCTTGATTGAGACCAACGTGCCATAAGTCGCTAGTCAAGTTCAACCCGTCATTATCCATGATTGGTTTAGACCCACCTGCATAAGTCCTCGATAGAGACCAACGTGACTATGCAGCTGTCCTAGATAATCGCATATCCATACTACAAACAAGCATCACCTAGCTACAGTACACTTTGCCTTGATAGGGACCAACGTACATAGCACGAATACAATAATCTACTTATCTGAAATAATGAAGGGCTATGACTGATTTTTGGCAAAAAACCTTTAACGTAATGAACTTAATATCGTTGAAGGAGCTCGAGCAGTTTTGAAAATGAGTGGTTTAGGCTCTGCATTTTTAAAACAAGTGGTTTTGAAGAGAACCGAGTAGTTTATAGTCATGTAAACTTTTGCTTAAAAGAGGTTTCCTCATGAAGGGAATAAGGCTTTTCCTTCATGGAATGAGGTGCGAGATATTCCTGACCGAATACCGCTATGCAAAGCAAAAGAAAAAATCTATAGTTTTTCAAAATTTGGTTCTCGCAACATCAATTTAGGTTTGTTTTCTTGCATTAAACATATAATGCAGTTCCATCAATTAATCCTATAACACTAGAAGAAACAAAAATACAATGCACATATATCCCATCCCTATTCTCCATAGGGTCCCGTGTTGTCACGCCCCGCTTCTCAGTGCACGGTGAAGGGGACACGACGAGGTCGCTATGTATTTACTATGAAATAAACACGCTAAGTGTATCTAAGCAATATAAAGTAAATATACACAAGAAGAAAGTCAATAGATGTAATTGAAAATCAACTTTATTTATTAAACATTCTTTTTAAAATACAGCTGAAAAGGTAAATACATGGAATGAAAGAAATGCCTAAACAATGGCATAACAGAAATGTAAATGAACTGTACAAGTAACTAGAGCTCCGAGTCAAAAACTAGCTGATTCAAATCCTCGCTGCTGCGCTCAATCTCCAGTGAGTCCGAATCACCTGGCGACATTCCAAAGAAGAAGAAAGAGAATGTCGTCAGCGAACAAATCGCTCGGTAAGTCCCATAAATAGACAAGAATGGAATAGACATAACAGAGAGTATAACTATTTAATGTTGTTATTTGGTGTTAACGCTGTTGTTTATAGCTTGGTACAGAAAATGCCAGTGTATACGAGAGGAGTCCAGCTTTTCCCGTGAACTATGGTATAAGGATCACAAGGAACCGTTCAGCAACGGTACAACGACAATGGATATTCAGGTTAGGTGTATTTTTAAGTCGGTGTTGCGCACCCCACATGTTCACGGGGAGACGGAAATAGCAAAAAATGATTTTTACGGGCTTTGCAACACCGACTTGAACCAAGGATCGATCATAAACCCCAGCTAGCATACTACTTGAGGTTTAACTACTCGGATGAATGTTATACCTCATAGTATCGTGTCCTTCAGGTCTTCATCGCTGTCCTCTACTCGTCGTCAGCTCCAAGGATCGGAACGGATCGCGGCAACCATGACGGCCTCCTCGAGTCAAAGACGATCCACCCGAGAGTCTATAGTCCGAGCTCCCATCTCGAATCTGAGATAACTATGGCTTCTAGTTCCCTAAACTAGAAGGCCTAGATAGTGTAGAGTGAGTAGATGGAGTGTTTTGTCTCTTGTAACCCTAAGTTTCTCAACTCATGAGAGGTTTAGGGTTTTGAGGGAAGAAGAAGAGGCTTGAGAAAAATGAGAAAAGGAGTTGTGAACATTGGAGATGGCTTGGCTGCCCTCTTTGGATATTGTGAAGAAAATGAGATATTTTGTGAAATATCATACACAAATATCTTCAAGGCTTCACAAATATCTTGTGGTGACTCAGGACCATGAGTCACCAAGTAGTCATGCTAGGTTCAATGCTCAAAATCCACCTCATTTCTCCACCCAAATAAAGTTTAATCCATAAAAGAATAAACCCTAAAAGGTGTCCCCCTTCTAGAAGCTTTATTGAACAATTACGAGAATGCCCCTCATCTGTATATACATACCCGCATCCGCATTTCGAAGAACACGAATACAATGAGAAGAAACAATCTATAAATATAATACTAGGATCCGGCTTAAACCAAAGCCCACTAGTATTATCCGCCCGATCATCATACGTGCACAAGTACACATAAGTGATCGAAGCCCTGCCATAATACTATACGGCCTCTACACCTTTTGCCCGGTGCAGAAAAACCCTCTGTGTGGGACTATGAAGACTCTAAACTACGCTAGCAGTGGGTTTAACCATAGGCCACAAGCGGTACTAGCTGCATGTAACGGCCCCGAGGTAAATGTCGATAAGAAGGCCGATGAGCTAACCCATCCGAACTTTTACTGAGCTTGTATGTGACAATCTCTGTACAGTCCGGTCTGTTCATCTAAGAGTATCGCATATCGAGCCTAATGGACGGTAATCGTAAGACCCCTAATAGTGCAATAAGTCATGTCGGAGTGTAGCCCAAAATACCCTGAGAAACTACTGGAGTACCTACTAGTAAATCTCGCTTGCCTTGGCCAAGGACTTTGTGTAATGGCCTTCCGAACATAGTATGATATCAACCCCCAATACCGGGAGAGACGAATCCTATCTAACCGCCACTGCCTCCAAGTGTTTCGGGACTGCACCCAACTACTACCTGTTTGCACGACTCCTTTGAGCCGTGGTAGGGTAGTAATTAAATTACAGTAGGAACACACTTGAGGCGAAGCAGCAGTGTCAAGTTGATGGACTAAGTTGTACTCATGTCACATGGGAACTGCTACCCGACGATAGGTATAATTCTCACCAACAGTTCCCGACGAGTCCTGTCCAGTGTACTCATAACCTAATGAGCATCTACATACTATCTTCAGTACGACGTACTAATGGCTCTGGGATAGACCATCTCTCCTGCTGGGATGAGAAACGTATACACTAGTCTACTCTGGAGTATCGATGCCTCATCTAGATAATCCTACGACTAGGGACCTGTATAGATGTGCTTATAGACTATCCAGCCTTCACTAGTGTGATTACCATCACAAAGCTGGTAATCAAGTAAAGATCCTAAGGGCTCTACCAATATGTATACGCGATATGCTAAAAGAAACACATGCACATATTAAGGTTGAAACAAACCAGGTAGCATATTACCATTTCGAGCAAGACTGTTACAATATTCGTATATATCCCAAGCTTCCATTAAATAATATACAAAGCAGAATGATACAATAATTGTAGGGTTACTAGGCACACTCAAGAGGTTCCACAAGGCATCAACCATGCCAAATTCAAATTTTCTGGTGCCGAGAAACCCTAAACTAGATCGTTAACTAGAGATTAGGCGAAAAGAAAAGCTAGCAAACAACTTTGCTACTAAGTGAAAGGAAATACAACCTTTGTAGATCCGGTCCTCCACTTCTTTAGCTCCGTGTTGACGTCCTTCCGCTGTGATCATCGGGATCCCGGACTCTAGCGATGGTTTCGTCGGAGAAATGATCGGGCTAGGTCATTGACTTCGAGGCCGAAGATGATCTACGTCGGGGAGACTCAAACTCAAGCTATTCCTTCACTTGGTCGAAAACTTTATGAAGAGAACACCCTATACTACATGGCAAGTAGTAGAGGATGAAGAAAAAGAAAAGAATGATATGAATTAAAAGAATAATATGAATACTTATCCTTTTAATCATGGCACCATGGTTGAGTTAAGCCCTCATGCTTAACTCATGTAGAGAATTAACCATAGCATAAGGTTAAGGGTTGGGTTAGGTAATATCTTAAACAAATGACAAAGAGAATTGACTTTGTCAATGTTCATCAAGCTTCATGAAGCTTGATAACTTTGACCAAAGTCACACTCTTTTGTTATATGCTTAGGAAAATAGTAAACCCTAATCTAACCTTGATTTGGTTCAAGTCTCATACACACAACTTGTTTGTATCATCAAGCATGATACAAACATGTACACTTGCATATATCACATATAAACAATGTGCACATTCAAGTGAGAAAATCAATCTTAAGTGAACCAATACTAGTTAATGTAAAGTAATATATCAAATATATAATTATACATTAAATCAATAAATCAACACTTGATTTAACGATTCGGTCATATCGCATATAACCGACTAATATCAAGTGTATCAATGTATCGAATCAACACTTGATTCGGTAACCCGGCTATATCACATATAACCGACCGATGATACAAATCGCGAGAATAGAATACAGTATCACATACTGGTATTATTCTCGGTCCCGCACATATCTCATATGCGCTCCTATTTCGTTTCGCTTGAGCCAGGAAACCCCTGTGTAGGACTCTAAAGACTCGTCAATACTCCGGCACTAGGTGATGATCATATCAAACACCCACAAGCCGCAAGCGGTCTGCTGAACGTAACGGCCACCCGGGTATTGAGCGATCAGAAGATCAACGAGCAAGCCCGCTCACACTCCTGTGAATCCAACCAGTAACACTACCGTACAGTCCGGTCTGTTCGTCTGATATGTCGCATATCTTGCCTACGGGTGGTAAACGTCAGACCCCAATAACTCGATAAGTCGTGTCGATATGAGACTCATAACGGGTCGAGAAACTATTGGTAACACTTACCAGTAAATCCCTAAAGCAGCCTTGGCCAAGGACTTCCTGTTATAGCGAATCGAGCACTGCGCAACATCAACTCCCTATACCAGGAGAGACGAAATCCCTCCTATCGCTTATTGCCTCCATGTGATTCGGGACTGTACCCAAAAACCACCTTTTTGCACGCCCTCTTGGACGTGGTATAATGGAAATCAAAGCACAGTGGAAATCACACAAGACTCTATGACGATCTCGGGTCTACAGACTAACCTGTACTAGTGTCACCAGAGAACTGCCATCTGACGTAAGGTTTAATACCATCTGGGAGTTCTCGGCGAGTCCATCCAGTGTACTCAGTCTCCACTGAGCACCCTTATATCATCTCTGATGTCAAACACCAATGGATATGGGATCATCCATCGCCCATCTGTATGGGTCGAGAAGGTATACGCTAGTCTACTCTGGTATATCGATGCCCCGTCTCGATACACCCATGACTAGGGACTTTGAAGGATGTACTTATGGACTACCATGTCCCCACTAGTATGATCCGCATCATAGTCCAGGTAGTCAAGTACACATCCTAAGGGCTTTACCAACATGTAACATAGAGACAATCAGTGTACACGTTGAGGTAAAGAGTAACCAGATAGCATACTATCATATCGAGCAAGAAAGTCATCCCTATATATGTCCAAGCATCCATTACAATATACATCCTATGTATAGTAATGGCCTCAGGGCATACATATAACTAACAATCTTCCACTTGCACTAGGGCCATCTGATAGCAGTGGTTGTAGTATCTCATACTCAACCATCCCATAAAAGTCTCTCTCTAGGAAAAGGCCTTTGTGAGTGGATCCGCCGTGTTGTCCTCTAAGTCTACTCTCCTAACCTCGATCCCCTGGAGATCAACCATCTCCATGATCAGGTGATACTGCCTTAGAATATGTCTGGATCACTGATGGGACGGGCGTTCCTAGGCATAAGCCATAACTCCATTGTCACACAATGGGAGGAACGAAGTTCATCTCATGAACTAGTATACACCCAGACTTCCTCTTTGGTAGCATCTTAAGTCGCGATGTATCCAGCCTTTATCTTCTAGTATGCCACTGTATCTAGCTTGGAACTCTTCCAACATACCGTCCCTTTACTGAGGGTAAAGACAATGCCTGCGACTGACATTCAGTCGTTCTTATCACCCTGGAACCTTTCCAGTGATTCTCCCCAGGATCAATTGATACCATCTCACTACAACTAGTGGGTATCCTAATATCCAATTAGATCTATCTCATAGATCCAAAATTCAGGATTTAGTAGGTATCACTTCGATCCTATATGGAGAATCCTTGTGATAAGCGGAGATTGACCGAGCGTAGCATAGGAAACTCTTTCCCTATCAAGAGTATGTCATCTACGTACTCTACGAGGATCACCAGCACACTCCTTACTACCTTTTTGTATATACAAGGTTCATCTATCATTTTGATGATGTCAAACATTTTGACTAACACATCAAAACAGATGTTCCAACTCCGCGATGCCTGCTTTATCACATAAAACATCTTGCACACGTTTCCGCTGCTCCCACTGTCTACGAAGCCCTCTGGCTGTGTACTTATAGACGCTTTCTTCTAAAACATCATTTAGAAAAGCAGTCATGACACCCAACCACCAGATATCGTAGTCATGGTATGTAGCCGTGGCAAGTAGGATCTGGATGGACTTAAGCATAGCTACTTAGAAAAGGTTTCATTATAATCCATATCTGGTCAATGATGCAAACCTTTAACAAGTCTAGCTTTGAAAGTCTCAACTTTTCCATATACACCAAGTAATCTTCTCAAGATATACTTGCTCCTGATGGGGATTTAACCCTTCAGATAAAGCAACCAAAGTCCATACTTTGTTGGTGTATAAGGATTCCATCTCAGATCGCTAAACATCCAGCCATTCTTACAGAGTCACACTCCTGATGGCCAGCCCGAAACTAGTTGGGTCATCATCCCATGATGCAATCCTTGCTCCCACTATCATAGAGAAACCAAAGTATCTCTCAGGTGGGTGAGGAATCCTACTAGATCGGCGGAGAGGCTGAGGTTCGTTAGTTGCTATTGAATCCTTTGGTTCTACCAAATCATCAGCTGCAGTTTGTATAGATGGAACTTTTTCCAGTTCTACCTCATAACCAACAGTTTCTTCATAAGAAATTCCCTTTCACAAAGGTGGCATGTTGAGAAACAAAACATTTTTTTTCCTCGGTTAGGTAGAAGATATTGCCTTGCGTATGCTTGGGATATCCAACAAACTTCCACAGATCTGACTTTGCCTCGAGCTTGTCCGGATTTTGCTTTTAGACATAGGCCGGACAACCCTAAATCTTAACTGACTTAAGAGATGGGCTCTTCCCTTTCCATATCTCATATGAAATGGTAGGCAACTGATTTGATCGGAACCCTATTCATTAGGTATGCAACTTCATAAGTGCATAACTCCCTAAAAGGAAATAGGAAACTTAGTAGTACTCATCATAGAGCACACTATATCACATATGGTGCTATTGCTCCGCCCCGATACACCGAGGTGCTGAGGTGTATACGGAGGTGTAATGCTGAGAGAGAATCTCATTCTTAGAATAGTCCAGGAATCCCGTGCTCAAGTATTCTCCTCCTTGATCACATCAAAGGACATAATACTTATACTCATTTTTGGTTCTCTACTTCGAACTTATATTCTGTGAATATCTCAAAAGGTTCGGACTTGTGTTTCAACAGGAACATATGTCTGAATCTTGAGAGATCATCAGAGCATGTAATGAGGTACAAAGAACCGGTCTTGGCATGTGTAGACAGGGGACCTTCATACATTAACATGTATCATCCCAAGAGTTCACTATCTCTTTCTCTGTTTCCAATAAACAGAGCTATGGTCATCTTATCTCTGTGACATGACTGGCAAGTTTCACAAGATGTAAATTCAAACTAATTTGAATATGCATCTATATGTAACTTCAGCCAGTCGGGTCGTATTGATATAACCTAGTCCATAATGCCTCAAGAAGGATCGTTCATTTCTGAACTCTTCCTCTTGTGTGTGTTCTATATACTAAGAACTGTAGTTTGATTTAGAACGTCAATGCTTTTAGATAACGTGCCTGAACCGATCAACTCTTTATTTAGGAAATGTTCAAAACATTATTCAGCAATACAAAATTATATCCTTCTTTACTAATAAAGAGACTGATATGATTTCGTATATCAGGTTCGGTATCTAATAATATTTGTTCAGAATCAATGTATTCTGGTAATACAGGGTGACAGTGACCAACAGACCTGGCTGCAACACTTGCACCGTTTTCTGCCTCATGAAACTTATCACCCGTTCTCAGTTCTCTACCTTTCTGTAGCCCATGTAATAGATTACATATGCGGGATCCTGATCTGGTATCACATACTCAGGACGTAAAGGATACTGAGAAACAGTTCTCTGTAATGAATACACCCGAAGATGATGCATCGGTATGCACTTTCTTCGTTTGGGCGGCACGGGAGTTCTGGTAATCCCCAATTTCCTACTCTGTCTTATAACATTTATAAGTTGGAGTGGGACCAACGTTCCCCAGCTCAGTATAACAAGCGAGTTCGGTAAATATATCCGTTTTATTATCTTGATTAAGGCGTGACATGGTCGCTACCTGGAGAGAGCGAGAAGAAAACACTCAGAGTATGCTCTTGCAAGATCAGAATGGTTATATATTTTATCTAATCAGGATGGCTCCCACTGTTTTTATCAAATCTTCCTTCAAACCCTAAAAGGAAAGACTAGCTGGGATTAATTACATGCTACAAGTTCGCCAATCTTTCAGCCAGGCCAGTGTCTGTACTTTGAGGGAGGTCCCCCGTGCTTTCGCACGAACCTAATTAATGTAAACCTCATTTTCCCAGAGGCGTAACCCCGTTGACACCTTTCTAGACACCTACTTGATCGGCTAATTGTAATGTGTAAAACTCTCACAGGAGTAACAATTACTCACAGTGGGTATCGGGATCCAACTATCTCATAGAAGGTATGCAATCTCATTGCAAATTTCAACACTTGAAATTCCCAATAATATTTTACCCCTAGCGTCCTATATGAAGGGTTCCTAGGCACTCTCATGAGGTCTCACAAGGCATCAACCATGCCAATTTCAAATTTTACGGTGCCGAGAAACCCTAGACTAGATCGTTAACTAGAATTTTAGGCGACAAAGTGAAACTAGTTAACTACTTAACTAAAAGAAAGATGCTACAACCTTTGTAGATCCGGTTCTCCACTTCCTTAGCTCCACGTAGACGTCCTCTCGCTGTCCGTCTCGAATCCCGGACTCAAGCATCGGCTTCATCGGAGAAATGGGCGGGCAAGGTCGTCGGCTTCGTGCCGAAGATGATCTACGTCGAGGTTACACAAGATCAAGCTCCAACTTCACCAAGTTGTGAAACTTGTGAAGTAAACACCCTATACTACTTGGCAAGAGGTAGAGGATGAAGAAATAGGAGGTGGGTTCACTTTAGAATTGGATTTCTCACTCATTTGCTCAAGTTGCCATTGATGAAGGCAAGGTTTTTCTTGAAGAAGAAGAAGGAGAAGATGAAGAATATGATAAGTCTCTTATATAAAAAAGAAACTAATATGAATACTTATCATATCCTAACCATAGTCAAGTGTAGAGAGTAAACTAGGGTTAGTTGGAATGGTTAGGGTTAAGGATAAGATAAGAATGGTGGACTAGTTCAAAGCTTCAAGAAGCTTCAACATACAAACAAAATAAGCCACCATTCTCTTTTATTTTCCAAAATGAATAAATAAATAAATAAGTAAATAAACAAAGCCCTAACCATTCATATAACCATGGTTTAATCTTTACACAAACCCAAGTGAGCAAGTATCATCAAACATGATACAAACAAGTGCACAAAAATATATCACATATACAATGTGCATCAAGTGAGAAAATCCTTTTAAAATGAACCAATACTAGTTAATGCAAAGTAATATATCAAATATATTATTATACATTAAATCATTAAATCAACACTTGATTTAACGATCCGGTCATATCGCATATAACCGACTAGTATCCTATGTATCGGCTTATCGAATCAATCCTTGATTCGATATCTAGGTTATATCGCATATAACCAATCGATACATTCATCGCGAGAATGAAATACGGTATCACATACACGCATTATTCTCGCTCCCGCACATATCTCATATGCGCTCCTATTTCGTTTCGCTTGAGCCAGGAAACCTCTGCGTAGGACTCTAAAGACTCGTCAATACGCCGGCGGTAAATGATGATCATATCAAGCACCTACAAGCCGCAAGCGGTCTGCTAAACGTAACGGCCACCTGGGTATTGAGCGATCAGAAGATCGACGAGCAAGCCCGCTCACACTCCTGTGAATCCAACCAGTAACACTTACCGTACAGTCCGGTCCGTTCGTCTGATATGTCGCATATCAAGTCTAGGGGTGGTAAACGTCAGACCCCAATAACCGATAAGTCGTGCCGATGTGAGGCTCATAACGGGTCGAGAAACTACTGGTAACACTTACCAGCAAATCTCTGATCAGCCCTGGTCAGGGACTTCCCTGTTACGGCCAATCGAGCACAGCGCAACATCAACCCCCAATACCGGGAGAGACGAAACCCCTCCTATCGCTCATTGCCTCCATGTGACTCGGGACTGTGCCTAAAAACCACCGTTTTGCACGCCCTCATGGATGTGGTAAGGTGGAGATCAAAGCACAGTGGGAATCACACAAGACTCTATGACGATCTCGGGTCTACAGACTAACTTGCACAAGTGTCACCTGAGAACTGCCATCTGACGTGAGGTATAATACCATCTGAGAGTTCTCGGCGAGTCCGTCCAGTGTACCCAGTCTCCACTGAGCACCCGTATATCATCTCTGATTTCAAACACCAATGGATATGGGATCATCCATCGCCCATCTCATGGGTCGAGAAGCGTATACGCTAGTCTACTCTGGTATATCGATACCCCGTCTCGATACACCCACAACTAGGGACCTTGAAGGATGTACCTATGGACTACCATGTCCCCACTAGTATGATCTGCATCATAGTCCAGGTAGTCAAGTACACATCCTAAGGGCTTTACCAACATGTAACTATAAGACAGTTTAAAGAGAAAAGTGTACATGTTAAGATAAAGAGCAACCAGATAGCATATTATCATATCGAGCAAGAAAGTCATCTCTATATATGTCCAAGCATCCAATATAATATACATCATCTGTACAATACTGGCCTCTAGGGCATACATACAACTAACACTATGACCTTGACAGAGGTCAACAAACCATAGGCTGCTAGTCAAGTTCAACCCGTCATTTCCTGATTGAAGTAAACCCACCCGCACGACCCTTGACAGAGGTTAACAAGGTCGCATGACTACCCTAAATCAATCACATCATATGTTTATACAGATAAGCACTAATCAGCTACCGCACACTACGCCTTGACAGAGGTCAACAAACGCAGCACGAATACTAACCAGTACTTATCTGAAATGACGGAGGCCTACGACAGGTTTTTCTGAAAACCTATTGCGTAATGAACATGATATCGTTGTAGAATCAAATGATTTTGAAATGGAGTGTTTTTGAGGCTTTTCTAGTTTTGCTAAAGGGGTCACTCCCGGTGAAGGGATCATCGTCCCTTTCCTCGTCGAATGAGGTGCGGGATATATCATATATATCACTGTGCAAAGCAGAAACTATAGAAGCAATCAAAAGACAAACCGAGTGTGTAGCATCTGCCAGTTATTGCTAAAGGGGTCACTCCCGGTGAAGGGATCTCGGCCTTTTCCTCATCGAATAAGGTGCAGGATATATCATATATACCGCTGTGCAAAGCAAGAACTGTAGCTACCTATTTTTGAAAATTCGATTCCACAACATCATTAGGTTTCTTTTATTTCTTTCATTAATCATATTAATGAAGTCCCATCATTTAAGTCACCTAAACATCACAAATAAATACGATGTACACTTATGCCATCCGCATTCGCCTCGATGTCCCCTCGTGCATCGTTAGGTGAGGTAACTAACGGCAGAGCGGGGCAGGGCTAGCGCGGGTGTAAAACATAAGTAACGTCTATATAAAATATCATATATACTATATACAATATTTATCACAGAACATATCAATTGATCACATCACAGATCTCGCAGCAGAAGAAACATATGAAATATTGGATATACTAGGACGTCCGTGTTTTCAATACGAGCCAGTATAAAACATGGATTCCACGGTCGCGATGAATAGCCAAACCCACACCCCTAGACCCCTACGAGAGCGGCAAGCAACCCTACCAATTCTAGAGTTAGGAGACCCGGACTCGACTCCTCGAGTTGGTCTCCCACTGGACTCCAGAACCCGGTTACTTGTGCTCTCCTCCTTGGGTCTATCCTAGTGCGGAAAAGTAAATAATATACAATGGGTGACATCTTCTGCACCCTGGAAGTGCCCCAATAAAAGAATATTACATACAAATGAATTTTACATGAATGAAAATGAAAAACTCTCATCTCACATAAAACCCCCGGCTATTCAAACACGACGATCCAATATAACATATCTAGCAACACATAACATCTCATGTCATCAACGTAAGTAAACATGCGTATCCCAATTGTCGTTGACATATAGCAACGAAACCGGCGATATCACATATTACACTTACGGTCGCAGAAAAGAAAGTGTAAAACTACAACATTTGGAATCCGCAACCTGCTTAGACATCGCATGCCTAATCAAATGAATTCCTTAGACATCACATGCTTAACAATTATAAACCCCGCATTTTAGTCTCTATATCGAAAAGACTTTTCATTATCTAGTCGGGCAATTCAACAAGATTCCCGATAAACTGATCGAATGCTTGTCGCAAACTTTAGTAGACGGCCGTACCCCCGATACCGTCGACGAAGTGCACCAAGGCGGAACACCGCTACCGTGAGCACCCGAACGGATGCTTTCGGCGACGGGGTTCTCCTACAGTCACTTGGTCGGGGCTAAGGGGTGTAGCTGTCTATTAAGTTTATTCGGCGAGTATCCGCGTACGCTACGTGATTGCGACGGACTTTTGATCACATCAAAATCCCGTAGCAACCGATCAATCGAGACTAAAGTGCTATGTTTATAACATTCATACTAGTTATCTCATAACTACTTATGAATTCCAAATATTGTATCACATTTCAGATAAATAGAAAATGTTAAACATTCCGATCGAACAATCAAACACCCAAGTTTTCCCGAAACAGCTCAACACATGAAATAAGTTTAAAAACATTCACTTCATACCACAGTACCAACGGTCCAGCCGTAGAAGGGTCAAGCCAACGCCTCACATGTGGCACGCCGTACTGCCCCAAACCCTAAGGTTCAAAGGGCAGTTCAAGACGGTCACATAATTGAGTTAAGGTTTGTTGTCTTCTAGAGGGTCCATCGCGTTACTTGCACTACTTAGACGTTCTTAAACTACGGAAAAATCCAACACTTGGAAATTTCTCGGCAGGGTAAAAATTGGGTATTTATATCCGGTCGAACTTTTTAACATGTTCTAAAAATATCCGGAAAGCCCAACGAAATCAAATATTCCGATCGAAACATCGACTACAAAATAAACCCCAAAATACTCAACACTTGAGTCAGATAAAAATACCCAGAAAAGATCAAGAAATTAAATAGAAACATTACTGTGAAAACGGACAGAGGTGACGTCATATTATGGCCGCGGAACCGCCGCACGAGCCATGCTCGTGCCGTGGTTCCGCGGTGGTTTAAGCGCCAAACTTTGTCGTTTTTCACTATGTTTCTTAGAATTTCCTGCTGATTTTTTAAGGCATTTTTATTTAAGAAAATTCACAGATTTTATAAATTGTCCAGAGAGGGGTGTATTTTGCGGTATTCGGGTTCGATCGGGGTTTTAACTTCGTTAACACATCGTCTAATACTCTAGCTAGGCTCTGATACCACTGTAGGGTTACTAGGCACACTTAAGAGGTTCCACAAGGCATCAACCATGCCAAATTCAAATTTTCTGGTGCCGAGAAACCCTAAACTAGATCGTTAACTAGAGATTAGGCGAAAAGAAAAGCTAGCAAACAACTTTGCTACTAAGTGAAAGGAAATACAACCTTTGTAAATCCGGTCCTCCACTTTTTTAGCTCCGTGTTGACGTCTCTCCGCTGCGATCATCGGGATCCCGGACTCTAGCGATGGTTTCTTCGGAGAAATGATCGGGCTAGGTCATTGACTTCGAGGCCGAAAATGATCTACGTCGGGGAGACTCAAACTCAAGCTATTCCTTCACTTGGTCGAAAACTTTGTGAAGAGAACACCCTATACTACATGGCAAGTAGTAGAGGATGAAGAAAAAGAAAAGAATGATATGAATTAAAAGAATAATATGAATACTTATCCTTTTAATCATGGCACCATGGTTGAGTTAAGCCCTCATGCTTAACTCATGTAGAGAATTAACCATAGCATAAGGTTAAGGGTTGGGTTAGCTAATATCTTAAACAAATGACAAAGAGAATTGACTTTGTCAATGTTCATCAAGCTTCATGAAGCTTGATAACTTTGACCAAAGTCACACTCTTTTGTTATATGCTTAGGAAAATAGTAAACCCTAATCTAACCTTGATTTGGTTCAAGTCTCATACACACAACTTGTTTGTATCATCAAGCATGATACAAACATGTACACTTGCATATATCACATATAAACAATGTGCACATTCAAGTGAGAAAATCAATCTTAAGTGAACCAATACTAGTTAATATAAAGTAATATATCAAATATATAATTATACATTAAATCATTAAATCAACACTTGATTTAACGATCCGGTCATATCGCATATAACCGACTAATATCAAGTGTATCAATGTATCGAATCAACACTTGATTCGGTAACCCGGCTATATCACATATAACCGACCGATGATACAAATCGCGAGAATAGAATACAGTATCACATACTGGTATTATTCTCGGTCCCGCACATATCTCATATGCGCTCCTATTTCGTTTTGCTTGAGCCAGGAAACCCCTGTGTAGGACTCTAAAGACTCGTCAATACTCCGGCAGTAGGTGATGATCATATCAAACACCCACAAGCCGCAAGCGGTCTGCTAAACGTAACGGCCACCCGGGTATTGAGCGATCAGAAGATCAACGAGCAAGCCCGCTCACACTCCTGTGAATCCAACCAGTAACACTACCGTATAGTCCGGTCTGTTCGTCTGATATGTCGCATATGTTGGAGATAGTGCCCTCAGAGTCAATTATTGGATCACAGGCACGTGATTGCAATGATTGAGGGAGGTCCGGTTCCAGTAGGACAGTTTTACTCGAGATGATAGTATGCTATCTGGTTTATCTTTATCATCGTGGACTGCTTTAGGTGACCTGACATGTCTCTATTATCCGTTGATAGAGCCCCTAGGATTCTTGCTTGACCACCAGCAGTATGAGGGCGATCATATAAGTGGGAGCTGGGGTCTATAAGCACATCCTTAAAAGGTCCCTAGTCATGGGAGTTTCGAGACAGGGCATCGATACTCCAGAGTAGACTAGTGTATACAGTCGAGACCCCGAAGAGGGGCGGTGGCCGGTCTCACAAGCCACTGGTGTCAGTTGGTTCACCTAAGATGTATACAGGTGCTCATTGGGTTATGAGTACACCGGATAGGACTCGCCGGGAACATGCTAGTTGGTCTTATACCTGACGTCAGATAGCAGTTCCCTGGTGACATGTGTACAGGTTAGTTCATCGACCTGGGGATTGTCATTTGTCTCGTGTGAGTTCCTACTGTACTTTGATTACTACCCTACCACGCTCAAAGGAGACGTGCAAACAGGTTTTAATTGGGTACGGTCCCGAGCCACATGGAGGCAGTGAGCGGATCTTCAGGGGTTCGTCTCTCCCGGTATTGGGGGTGAGGTCGCGCTTTGTCTAGGAGAGCCATTACACAAAGCCCTCGGCCGAGGCAGAAGATTTACTTATAGGTATTCCAGTAGTATCTCAAGGTGTTCTGGGCTACACTCCGACACGACTTGTACCGCTTTTGGGGGTCTGACTTTTACCAACCCCCTAGGCCCGCCATGCGATGCTCATAGACGAACGGACCGGACTGTACGGATATTGTCACTGACAGGCTCAGTAGGGTGTCAGGATGAGTTCGCTCATCGACGTCCCTTTTGGTCAATACCTGGTAGCCCGTCACGTATTGGCTTATACCTCTGACGTGCTAGTGGTTAAATCCACAACCAAGGTGTTGACGAGTCTTTAGAGTCCCCCACATTCAGTTGCTCAAGTTTTCGGGCGAAACGCTGTAGAGGCCGTATGGAGATATGGCAGGGTTCGATCAGATACGTGCGGTATTGCACGGATCAGGATCGAACGGATTATACTAGCCGACTTTGGTTTAAGCCGGATCCTAGTATAGTACAGTGTAGTTTTTTGTCTCATTGCATTTGTATTTCGGTTGGAATACAAATGCGGGTGTGTATACACAGTATCGGGGTTTTCCTGTAATTTATTACGGGACCAGTTTTCTGGAGTTGCCAGTTTGATTTCCGTTCGGCCATATTTCTTTGTATCCTTCATTGGCCGAAGATTGGTGGAGGAGGGCTTATTTGCATTTGTGCAAATAAGTATTTGTGGAGGGGGTCTTTGCTTATTATTGTATCATGATGGTGCACCATCCATTGACTTGACTTTTTGCTTCATGATGGTTTTCATGATTGCTTGACTTTGGATATCATGATGGATGTGGTGGAGTGTTGGTTTTAGCTTGTTATCATGCTTGAACATGATAGCCTTTTCTCTCTCTTCCTTGGGTTATTGGTTGGCTCACTCATTCACACACTCACCACACTCTTATTCTTCTCCTCTCCATTCTACTGTGGCCGGCCATAGGAGATGGGGCTGCCCATTTTATTTTGGTGGGTATTTTGGTATCTTTGGCTTTGTAGAATCCTTACAACTCCATCTTCAAAAGTCCATATCATTTCTTCCACCAATATGGCAATTCCACAAACCCCAACTTCGTGCCCGAGTTGCCTCGGTATAGAGGTGGGAGCCCGTAAAAGAAGCCGGCGACGTGGTGCCCTTCCGGCGACGAGGTGGAGACCGGAGCCTCCGCGGGAGATCGGGACGACGACGAGAAGACCGGAGGGCACGGATCAGTCGGTATATCTCTCTTCCCCATCTTGTAGTTAGCTTGGACTAGTTAATGGTTCGATCCGGGTTTTAGTGCGCGGTGGTGCCGGTTCAGAAAGAAAATTTAAAGTTAACCACCGCTTCCGCATTTGGCCTCGGGATGGAGTCCGGGGCGCCGCCGTGCACTTACAGTGGTATCAGAGCCTCGCTATTAACATAGTCTAGCTTTGTCTAATGTGTTTTACATTTCCGGTCGAACAAATGTTCCGAAAACCCAATAACACATGCATCTGTTTTCTGTCGAATTTTTTCTGGCTCGAATTTTTTTTCAGATTGTAGAAAACTGATGTACTGGAAGTCCTAAGATTTCTGGAGAAATTCGAGACATTGATCTTTCAAGGAGAGCGCGGAACCGCGGCCAAACCCCACTTGGCGCCGCGGTTCCGCCGCAGTATGGAGGGATCAATGCTTCAACTTTTTCCTGTGGGCTTGTGGAGTGAAAAAAGGGTTTCTGGAATATTATTTTTGGGCCCAGAATTTCTTGATGTGCTACAGTAGTACTTGGGGGCCCACTTGGTAATTTTTGATCGATCGGACATTTTAAATACAATAGTTCACAGTTTTTACATTATATCTGCGACCGTGAATGTCACTTGATCGGTAAATCCAGTCTAACTGCTATAGCCCGGTTAGACGGATTTGCGAACGTGACATTCACGTTGATGTTTTGTGATTTTGCTGTGATGTTGCGGATCGGTCGTGGGGGATAGCCTGGATGCAATGCTAGTACAGTTTTTGTTGTATTATGTACATTTGATTTTGCGGGGCCAGCGTCCGACATGTGGACTGCCGTCACTGCCTGTTTGTATTATTATTTTGGGGCACGACCAGGTTGCGGTCGATACACCCGTTGTATGTATATTTTACTTTCTGTACTAGGATTGCCCCGCGGAGGGGTGCACGGACAGCCGGGTTCTAGAGGGCAACAAGCCCGCATCTCATGGCATTGAGACGGAGGGGGATTCACTCTAGAATTGGCGGGCTATTCGCCGCACTCGTAGGGAGTACAGGTTGACCCAGGAGGGGTGCCCAAGTTACCGGATTCCGTGAAGTGCCGGGTGGTCCATTCACGTCGCTGAAGGGGGCTGCCTCGCTTCAGGTTTTGGCGGGTAACTTGCCGCGCCCTTAGGGGTCTAGGATTTCATTGCACAGGCTATCCACACGACCAGGGGAACGTCGGGTTTCAGTAGTGGCTCTGTGAAACCCGGGGATCCCAGATATCTGTATTGTTCTGTGATGCTGTACATTTCTGTGATGTTGCATTTTTTATCACGCCTTGAGCGAAATATTATATATTGGTATATATATTAGTAGATGTTGTATATGTTTTGCATCCGCGCTAGTCCAGTCCCCGCTCTGTCGTTAGTTAGCTAACCTAACGGGTAATGACGGGACCCAGTGGCGAATGCAGATGGCATATACGTACGTCATATTATTTTCGTTCTTTGTGGTGTGATCAATTGATGGGACTGCATTGATTCGGATCAATGCAAGTTAAAAACAAACCTAATCTGATGTTGTTGGAACACTTTTCAAAAAGCTGTTATTGCAAGGACGTTCACTTTTGTTTTGCATCGTGGTATTCAGTTGGAATATCCTGCTCCTCAGTCGACGAGGCAAGGGCCGAGATCCCTTCACCGGGAGTGACCCCTTGGACAAAAATTTGCGTCAGGGCAATAACTTCACTATAGCCGATTACTTTTGCTTTGCATCGTGGTATTCAGTTGGAATATCCTGCACCTCATTCTACGGGGAAAGAGCCGAGATCCCTTCACCGGGAGTGACCTCTTTAGCAAAGGTTTTCGTCACTATATTTTTATAAAGCTATCGGTTCCTTCAACGATATCAAGTTTACTACGTTAAAGGTTTTCGCTAGAAACCATTCGTAGCCCTCCATCGTTTCATATGGATGGTCAATAGTATTAAAGCTGTGTATGTTGGCCAAAGTCAAAGCACAGTGATTGGTAGCTATTGGGGTATTCAGATGCAGCATAGATAGATGCGTTGGTTTGGGACAGTCGTAGTGCCATTTTGGCCAAAGTCAAGGGTAGGTACGGGTGGATTCAAATTAACCTGGAGACTGACGGGTAGAACTTGACATGTGACTTATGATATGTTGGCCAAAGTCAAGGTCATAAGAGCATGGGGCAAAAATCACATCGGGAGTTTCAAAAGAACTGAAACTTGCCAGATATGCGCATACCTTCTGGAGTGTGATAGCATGAGCGGATTCCGTCACGTTATCATGCGATGATAGTTGGATCCCGATTCCCACTGATGAGTTGGTTTACTCCTCGGGTGACTCCTACTAATTCTTCTTTCAGGTTTGGAGGAGAATTTGAGGTGACAGTGGGAGGTTTCCAGATTAGATAAATTGGTAACCATTCTGATCTAGGTTAGAGTGCACGCTGAGTGTTTCTTTTCTCTCTGTCTTTGGCAGCGACCATTGACCCGATCCTAAGACTATGACTCAGAGACCAAAATTGACCTAACCTTCTTAAACACTGGCTTTTGGATTGTCAGAGTTGCACACCTCATTGCCACTCCTACTTTTACCCTTTTCTCCAGGACACCCCGTATTACTACGAACGTCCACTTCCATTGGACAAAACCATCGTATGGTTATATACGAACTCGAAGGGATTTATTCGAGGATGGTTTCCGGTTCTGGAGAAAACGGATAGGATTATTCAGTTGTCTTTTCCTTTTACCTTCTCTCGAGTTGTGAGTACTCCTTGGTTTAGAAGATAGTACACCTATTACGCAAATTGGATAGTCTTATTCCAAACCATAGGCAGGTGCCGACCGGTAGGGAATGAAGAAACCCAATTAGCCTAAACGGTGTACAGAAGGTATTAAGTTAAGACAAAGAAAGGGATTGGAAGGAGGGCAAAGTAAATTGCAACTGATATTCATGACCAAACCAGGTATTTCATTACCACTCCCATATCACCTTTGTATTTCTCCAGAACACTCCGTATCACTACGAAGATCCACAGTTTGTTGGATACTCCATCGTATGGTTATATACGAACTCGAAAGGAACTTGTTCCAGTTCGGGGATGGATTCTGGTTCAGGAGAAATAGGAATAAGGTTTATTCAGGTGTCTTTTATCTTCACCTTCTCTCATTGCGAGTGCTCCTAGGATTAGGACAGTACACCCATTATGCTTATTGGATAGTCTTCTTCCAAACCATAGGCTGGTGCCGAAAGGTAGGGAAGGAAGAAAACCATTTGGCCTAAAGGGGTGTGCAGAAGGTAATGACTAAAGACATATAAAGGGATTTGGAGAGATGGCAAAGAATTATATGGTTATAGTCGTGAATCTGGAAGAGGCATTACTAGGAATACCGGGATACCCCGTTGAAACATTTCAATGTTTCAGTTTCACTGTGTACTGTTAAAGGAAAACTGATTTCCCAATTAGTCCTTACTCCAGGGTATGTATTTACCAGGTATGATTCTCACATCTGTATGGTTTTACAGATGTTGAGTGGGAGTAAGTTATTAGGAATTGGGTGATCATCCTCATTATGTCGGGATTCGTTGTAATCTGTGATATTTGAGGAAGTCACCTGGGTTGTTTGCCGGTCGGCAAATATTTGGTTTTGAATATCCGCTGTTATGCACCAATTTCAAATTGATATATCTGTACGTCTATTTTTATAGAGTGAAACATATCTTTTTGAAATTATGTCTGTGACATTTACTTATATCAGTGGATGGTTAGGTAAGGAGCATTAAACATCTGTGTAATTCTTCTTAACCATAAGTACAGTTTTCAACCTACGACACACAATGAATGAGTTATCAGACTCAAGGGACTTATACAGAGTATTGTATATTGTCCAGGGTCCATCAGGACAGAGGGGTTGGTCCTCGTACTATATTCGGTTTACTTATGACTTCTCTAGTTTTTAGACAGGTGTTTCGTGGAAACACAGGGTCCGAATTTTGAGAAGTTATAGGTATTTGAATAAAGTAGAGAACCAGGTGTAGCAAGTATCGGGATTCTTCAAAGTGATCGAAGATGTAGATACTTGTATATGGTATTCAGTTGATAGTAATGATAAAGAGAACTTGCTTCTCTTTCAGGTTACTCATAATTGGAAGCATTCCTAAGTTGAGTAACGCTGATCGTCCTCCTTCCATTTAGTCAACATGCACTGGAGATAGCTGCATGATTTGAATCTGGTTCATTTAAGATCAGTGCCTCTGGTTCTATATTGGATATAGAACAGTTCATATCTTAACGCTGTTAAGGTACGGGGAGTTGTCCGGCTTATGATTAAAACCACACTCTGGATAACTCAAGGCACGTTTCTGTAATGGCTGTTTGTGGGTTGACCCAGGCTTTGACGAGGGTTGATTTTCTACCATCTGGAAGATCAATAGTGATATTGTTCTGAACTCGCCACAGTTTTAAATAAAATGGATTTTTCAGAAAACAGTATTGGGAGTATGGTAGAACTGGAAGTGATTCCAGAACCACAAATGATTACTGAAGATTTGATAGGAACCTAAAGATTCAATCTGGTTTGACATTCCATTGGCCACTCCGCAGATTTGGTGGGTAACCTCAGGCACCCGAGAGGTACTTCGGTATGCTCAAGGACGGTGACAGGGAGGTTCTTGTTTACCCACACTTGCCATTGCTGTTGTTCCAGGCTGCGAGACCCGGCGGGAGGATGAGTATAGTGTCGTTCTGAACTGGCTTCAGAAGTGTATGTGTATATAACACTGCCAGAGGGTTGTCGTAGTCAGTGGGAGCAGCGGAAGCGTTGGTGGACAAGTGGCTTATGTCTATTTATAGATTAAAGCAGATATAGCGGAGATAGATCATCAATTTCTGATGTGACAGTCATAGGTTTGACTTCATCAGAATAGGGGATGGATCTGTTGAGAAGATATTAGGGTGTGATGTCCTGGTATTTAGATGACATACACATAGTAGGAAGTGATATTCCTATACTACAATCGGTTACACTTTGGTCGTCACACAGTGGTTTCTCCACATGGGACTTGGACATTATATCAGACATACTGGTTACTAGATCTATGGTATTAGATCTAGATTTGGGTGGTTTCCCAATCAGGGTACTTAGACAGCATTCTAAGAGTATTTAGAATGGACGACTCCTGGCACGGTAGTGTACCTGCAGGTGATGGAGTCACCCTCTCTAAAGGTGTCTTACAGACTAAAGAGGAGAGGGATGTGCATGATTGGCAGATCACTTGCTCAGGCAATTGAGTCAATCATGAGATGTCAAGTACCACACCAGATGTTGTTCTTGCACTAGATACAATAAGTTGACATTAATCCAATCCTGGAGAAACAGTCGGAATCAGTTTTGGAACATAAGTGGATGTTCTAGGGATATGATAACGACAGCCTCATTCAGGAGACAGTTATCATTCCAGGCTTCCAAAGTTACCTGGACGACAGGGTGGTTGTCAGAGTTATAGTTTTCTCTCTGACGAGGGGCAGTATTTTGGACAAGTGGTCCAAGGCAATATTGAGGGAGGCATGGCGTAGGATACTGATTAAGTTCAGTTGACGATACAGTCTGAGAAGTTTGGATTTGGAGTTCATTTATGAGCTAGGTCCCATCAGACATCCAGACACATTCTAAGACAAGTATTGCTCGTTTCGGGAGATGGCTCTCTCTGCGAACATGAGATATAGAGAGATATAGAAAGAAACATCAAAGCGGGTCCACTCACTGAGGCTATTCCTCGAACGCAATAGTTTCACAAACGAGCTTTGTGAGACTGTCTAGTAGAGGAGTTGGGTGTTCGGTATCATACGGGCTGTGAGTATGCGACATCGCAATAATTAGCCTTGAGTGCAAGTGGGAGATTGTTGGAGATAGTGCCCTCAGAGTCAATTATTGGATCACAGGCACGTGATTGCAATGATTGAGGGAGGTCCTGTCCCAGTAGGACAGTCTTACTCGAGATGATAGTATGCTATCTGGTTTATCTTTATCATCGTGTACTGCTTTAGGTGACCTGACATGTTGCTATTACACGTTGATAGAGCCCCTAGGATTCTTGCTTGACCACCAGCAGTATGAGGGCGATTATATAAGTGGGAGCTGGGGTCTATAAGCACAACCTTAAAAGGTCCCTAGTCGTGGGAGTTTCGAGACAGGGCATCGATACTCCAGAGTAGACTAGTGTATACAGTCGAGATCCCGACGAGGGGCGGTGGCCGGTCTCACAAGCCACTGGTGTCAGTTGGTTCACCTAAGATGTATACAGGTGCTCATTGGGTTATGAGTACACCGGACAGGACTCGCCGGGAACATGCTAGTTGGTCTTATACCTGACGTCCGATAGCAGTTCCCTGGTGGCATGTGTACAGGTTAGTTCATCGACCTGGGGATCGTCATTTGTCTCGTGTGAGTTCCCACTGTACTTTGATTACTACCCTACCACGCTCAAAGGAGACGTGCAAACAGGTTTTAGTTGGGTACAGTCCCGAGCCACATGGAGGCAGTGAGCGGATCTTCAGGGGTTCGTCTCTCCCGGTATTGGGGGTGAGGTCGCGCTGTGTCTAGGAGAGCCATTACACAATGCCCTCGGCCGAGGCAGGAGATTTACTGGTAGGTATTCCAGTAGTATCTCAAGGTGTTCTGGGCTACACTCCGACACGACTTGTACCGCTTTTGGGGGTCTGACTTTTACCAACCCCCTAGGCCCGCCATGCGATGCTCATAGACGAACGGACCGGACTGTACGGATATTGTCACTGACAGGCTCAGTAGGGTGTCAGGATGAGTTCGTTCATCGACGTCCCTTTTGGTCAATACCTGGTAGCCCGTCACGTATTGGCTTATACTTCTGACGTGCCAGTGGTTAAATCCACAACCAAGGTGTTGACGAGTCTTTAGAGTCCCCCACATTCAGTTGCTCAAGTTTTCGGGCGAAACGCTGTAGAGGCCGTATGGAAATATGACAGGGTTCGATCAGATACGTGCAGTATTGCACGGATCAGGATCGAACGGATTATACTAGCTGACTTTGGTTTAAGCCGGATCCTAGTATAGTACAGTGTAGTTTTTTGTCTCATTGCATTTGTATTTCGGTTGGAATACAAATGCGGGTGTGTATACACTGTATCAGGGTTTTCCTGTAATTTATTACGGGACCAGTTTTCTGGAGTTGCCACTTTGCTTTCCGTTCGGCCATATTTCTTTGTATCCTTCATTGGCCGAAGATTGGTGGAGGAGGGCTTATTTGCATTTGTGCAAATAAGTATTTGTGGAGGGGGTCTTTGCTTATTATTGTATCATGATGGTGCACCATCCATTGACTTGACTTTTTGCTTCATGATGGTTTTCATGATTGCTTGACTTTGGATATCATGATGGATGTGGTGGAGTGTTGGTTTTAGCTTGTTATCATGCTTGAACATGATAGCCTTTTCTCTCTCTTCCTTGGGTTATTGGTTGGCTCACTCATTCACACACTCACCGCACTCTTATTCTTCTCTTCTCCATTCTAGTGTGGCCGGCCATAGGAGATGGGGCTGCCTATTTTATTTTGGTGGGGATTTTGGTATCTTTGGCTTTGTAAAATCCCTACAACTCCATCTTCAAAAGTCCATAGCATTTCTTCCACCAATATGGCAATTCCATAAACCCCAAAGTGAGACATGAGCACTACACACCATTCTACAGCAAACGTGGGGCACGTCGGCTCGCCAACTTCGTGCCCGAGTTGCCTCGGTATAGAGGTGGGATCCCGTAAAAGAAGCCGGCGACGTGGTGCCCTTCCGGCAACGAGGTGGAGACCGGAGCCTCCGCGGGAGATCGGGACGACGGCGAGAAGACCGGAGGACACGGATCAGTCGGTATATCTCTCTTCCCCATCTTGTAGTTAGCTTGGACTAGTTAATGGTTCGATCCGGGTTTTAGTGCGCGGTGGTGCCGGTTCAAAAAGAAAATTTAAAGTTAACCACCACTTCCGCATTTGGCCTCGGGATGGAGGCCGGGACGCCGCCGTGCACTTACAGCATATCTAGCCTAGGGCTCGTAAACGTCAGACCCCAATAACTCGATAAGTCGTGTCAATATGAGGCTTATAACGGGTCGAGAAACTACTGGTAACACTTACCAGTAAATCCCTAAAGCAGCCTTGGCCAAGGACTTCCTGTTATGGCCAATCGAGCACTGCGCAACATCAACTCCCTATACCGGGAGAGACGAAACCCCTCCTATCGCTCATTGCCTCCATGTGGTTCGGGACTGTACCCAAAAACAACCTTTTTGCACGCCCTCTTGGACGTGGTATGATGGAAATCAAAGCACAGTGGGAATCACACAAGACTCTATGACGATCTCGGGTCTACAGACTAACCTGTACCAGTGTCACCAGAGAACTGCCATCTGACGTAAGGTATAATACCATCTGGGAGTTCTCGGCGAGTCCATCCAGTGTACTCAGTCTCCACTGAGCACCCGTATATCATCTCTGATGTTAAACACCAATGGATATGGGATCATCCATCGCCTATCTGTATGGTTCGAGAAAGTACACGCTAGTCTACTCTGGTATATCGATGCCCCATCTCGATACACCCACGACTAGGGACTTTGAAGGATGTACTTATGGACTACCATGTCCCCACTAGTATGATCCGCATCATAGTCCAGGTAGTCAAGTACACATCCTAAGGGCTTTACCAACAACTAACAGAGAGACAATCAGTGTACACGTTAAGGTAAAGAGTAACCAGATAGCATACTATCATATCGAGCAAGAAAGTCATCCCTATATATGTCCAAGCATCCACTACAATATACATCCTATATATAGTAATGGCCTCTAGGGCATACATAAACTAACAATAATGGCCTCTAAGGCATATACCACTAACAATCTCCCACTTGCACTGAGGCCATGTATTGGCATAACGCAGACCTAAGATCTCGAATAGCCACTCGAACTCTGTCTGAGGGATGGCCTCTGTGAGTGGATCTGCAGTGTTGTTCTTCGTATCTACTCTCCTCACCTCGATCTCTTGGGGATCAACAATCTCCCTGATCAGGTGGTACCGCCTCAAGATATGTCTGGATCTCTGATGGGACCTGGGTTCCTTCCCTAAAGCTATAGCGCCGATTGTTGTCATAATACTAAAGTATTGGATCAACAATGGAAGGAACCACCTAAAGTTCAGTTAAGAACTTCCATATCAAGACTGCCTCTTTTGCGGCTTCTTATGCAGCGAACTACTCCATTCCCATCATTGAATCAGAAACAGTGTCCTTCTTCCCTCCACTGAGGGCAAAGACATAACCCGACATGGACTTGGAGTCATCCTTATCACTCTAGAACATGGAGTCAGCAAAGGCCTCGATCTGGAGGTCTTTTCCGCCATACACCAAGAACATCTCCTTAGTCCTTCTCAGGCACTTGAGAATGTTCTTTACTGCTTTTTAGTACTTCTCCCCTGGGTTTGACTGATACCGGCTTACCACGCTGAGTGCGTAACCAACATCTGCTTTGGTACACAACATCGCATGCATTATAGAGCCTACCGCAGAAGTGTAGGGTATAATCGAAATGCGAGCCCTCTCCAATCAGTCTTAGGAGACATCTCTTTGGAGATGGTGATTCCGTGAAAAGCCGGTAGACTACCGCGCTTAGAATCTTCCATACTAAATAATTTCAGTATGGTGTTGATGTAACTTGACTGTAAAAGTCCCACTATCCGCTTTGATCTATCACGATAGATCTGGATCCCCATAATGTAGTTGGTATCACCCAGGTCAATCATGGAGAAGCTTAGAGACAAGAATCCTTTGACTGATTGTAGCATAGGAATGTCATTTCCTAAGAGAATGTCATCTACGTACTAGACGAGGAATCCCACAGTTCTCACTACATTCTTACTATAAATGCATAGTTCATCTGGATTTTTGGTAAAGTCGAATTCTTTGACCGTCTCATTAAAAAAGATGTTTTAACTCCGCGATGCCTGCTTTAGTCCATAAATGGACCTATGCATCTTGCACACTTTCCTGCTGCTCCCACTCTGATTAAGACCTCCTGGATGGTCCATATAGACGCACTTTTCCAAATTACCATTTAGAAAAGCAGTCTTTACGTCCATCTTCCGGATCTCATAATCTTGGAAGGCAGCAATGGCAAGAAGGATCCGAATGGATTTGAGCATAGCCACTGGAGAAAAGGTTTCATCTGTTAGTGTATATGCCCTAGGGGCCATTATTGTATCATACTAGCTTGTATATTACTTAATGGAAGTTTGGGATATTCACAGTTGTATTAATAGTCTTGCTCAATATAGTAGTATGCTACATGGTTTATATCTATCTTAATATGTGTATATGTTTCTTTTAGCATATCACGAATACATATTGATAGAGCCCTTAGGATCTTACTTGACTACCAGCGTTGTGATGGCAGTCACACTAGTGGGAGCTGGGTAGTCTACAAGCACATCCTTTTTCAGATCCCTAGTCGTAGGATTATCGAGACAGGGCATCGATACTCCAGAGTAGACTAGTGTATACGCTTCTCATCCCAACAGGGGAGATGGTCTGTTCCATAGCCATTAGTACGTTGTACTGGAGATAGTATGCAGGTGCTCGTTGGGTTACGGGTACACCGGACAGGACTCGCAGGGAACTGTTGGTTAGTATTATACCCGTCGTTAGTTAACAGTTCCCAGGTGACATGAGTACAGCATAGTCCGTTGACTTGACACTGCTGCTTCGTCTCGGGTGTGTTCCCACTGTTCTTAGATTGCTATCCTACCACGGAAGAAAAGAGTCATGCAAACAAGTAGCAGTTGGGTGCAGTCCTAAAGCACTTGGAGACAGTGCCAGTTAGATAGGATTCGTATCTTCCGGTATTGGGAGTTGATATCGCGCTGTGTTTAGAGAGCCATTACGCAAAGTCCCTGGCCAGGGCAAACGAGATTAACTGGTAGGTTTTCCAGTAGCTTCTCAAGGTGTGATGGGCTTCACTCCGACACGACTTATACAGCTTTTAGGGGACTGACGCTTGCCGCCTCCTAGGCCTGATATGTGATAGTCTTAGACGAACAGACCGGACTGTACGGAGATTGTCGCATTAGGCTCAGTAGGAGTTCGGATGGGTTTCCTCATCGGCCTTCTTATCGGCATCTACCTGGGGACCGTTACGTACAGCTAGTAACGCTTACGGCTTGTGGTTAAACCCACTGCCAGCGTAGTGTTGAGTCATTAGAGTCCCACACTGAGAGTTTCCCTGCTTCAAGCGAAACGATATAGAGGTCGTATGGTTTTACGACAGGGTTCGGACATATACGTGTACTTGTGCACGTATGATGTTCGGACAGATTATACTAGCAGGCTTTAGTTTAAGCCAGATTCTAGTATTGGATTATTGGATTTATACAGTCTCAGTATTTCCGTGTTTTTACGGATGGGAAGGGCATTCTCTTAATTAGTCGAGAAGTTTTTAGAAGAAAGGTGAGGTGGAGAGCTTAGGTGTAAAATGTATTAAATGAATTAGTGACTCATGAGATGATTCATCCAAATGACTTAATGAATCATTTATTGCTTAATGACTCATGTGATGATTCATTGAATGTATTAAATGAAGCATGGTTGTAATTATCATATATGTTTTATTTGATAATCTTTATGCTTCATAATATATTTAGAATTGAGACATAATTCATTTCATTCTCACATACACACTCTCTCTCCTCTAGCTCTCCTCTTCTTCAACCTAACCCTAATCCTCTCATATGTTGAGATCCTAAAGCTTAGCAAGACTAATATATCCTTAATCCACTTCTATATCTTCTAGGTCACTTGGATTAGCAATCCTAGCCACTTAGTTACCTCAAGTGTAAGATTAAAGCTTGGAGGAGGAACTCTCGGGTGGATCTTCTATCACATCGAGGAGGCCGACGAGGAGGTGAACAATAAGAACAAGAAGGAATAGTATCTTGAGGTATAATCATTTATCATAGTAGTTTAGCACTTCTAGATTGTTGTTAGTTAGGTTTTAGCAAAGATCCGTAAAGTTAGTCGATGTTAACTTGAACAAAATGATTGTTTTACCTATTCCGCCTCCCTGCATCATGTAGGGTGTCTAACGCCAACTTATAGTGGTATCAGAGACTAGCTAAACCATAACTAACATGTTAGCAAACTCTTTAGAAATTCGATCGCAAAACGAACCCGAAAAAACGTCGTTTTCACATAGTTTCTGCCGTTTTTAGAACGGGGTCTAAAAATTTTTCAGGGACCCTTAAAAATGCAAGCAGGGTTTTTAAGAATTGTGAAGAAATTTGGGATCGTGACTCGACCATACCACCGCGGAACCGCCACCGATCCAAGCGATTGTTTATACCATAATATTCCATTATTATATTCCCCATTCTTATTCGTTTTATAAATAAACAGGTGCTTTTGACGCATGTTTGCTACATATTACAGGTTACAGGTTCTTGGATCTAAAACAGTGAAAAAGATAAAAGACGATACAAAAGTGGAACTACAACCAACAAATAGAAAGATCTTGATAAAGCCTACATGAAGATCAGTTCGCAAAGTACAAGGCAATGCAAGGTCTAAGATTATAAAGAAAACGGGTAAAGTCCACTGCAATTGTTCACTGGAAATCTGGAAGAAACAGAGAAGCCAAATTCAGTAAAGAACTAAAGAAGAAGCAAGCCCAGAAATCCCACAAGTAGCACACTAAATTTCAGAACATGAACTCTTCATTGGGCCGTGGAACCGCGGCCCAACCCATGCTGAGGCCGCTGATCCGCGGCAATATAAGGCCTGTTGGGAAATTAATATTTACCATAATTTGTGTGGCGGCTTTGACTAGTCAACCTAGGGGTATTTTGGTAAATGCAGACGTGCGGGTCAATTGTAACCTAGGGTTTCTATGTCGTATAAATAGAGACCCAATTCATTGTATTTTCTCATGCCTCCCTATGCCTCTTTTCATCAATAAAATTTCAGATTTTCTTTGAAGTTGGAGAGCATCAATCGTAAGTAGGTTTATTTTTCTGCCCTAGTTTTAGTTTTAATTTCTGCCCTAGGTAATCTCTTTTCTTGCTCCAGTTTAATACAGTTTAGAATTTTTATTAACTTGCAGTAGATCTTTCATCTCTTAAATCAAAACAAAATAAAAATTATGTCTTTCGTAGATCCCTCAATGAGCGAGTAGTTTCCTCGCTTGTTAGGGTTAAGAATAGGGAAGGGTTTGAGAGATGAAGATCTCTCATCTCTTTTCTTTGCCAATCTCTTATGAACAATTAGAACTCCATGCATACTTTCTTATTCCGCTCCCTACGGCACTCTACCCATGAGGTAACGGTGATACCGTAGTATAAAAGACCGGATCTGTAAGTTTTCCATGGAGGTTAGGGTAAAGATTAAGAAAGGAAGGACAAGGATCTAGAGGAAGAAACATCTTCCCAATCATCCTAATCCCCTTTATTAATATTTACCATAACCCCTAATATGATATCTAAATTAAGGCATTGGAAAGAGATGTAGATCTTTATTTACCAAACTTTACCTAAACCTAATCCTAGCAAGTTTCCTAATCCTAGTATAACACAACTTAGTTTATAGATTTAATTAAAAGATCCAACACCCTTTGGAATTAGCTCGTAAGAACATTTAGGAAAATTACAACATCCCTGTGGACCGACCCGTATTCACCGGCTAGCTACCAAGCGATGCCGTTCTTGATTGCGGTAATTATATTTTTGATCGATAAAATCTCTCTAAATCAAATGGCGCCGTTGCCGGGGATGGTGTGTTATTTCCTTTTTGCAATTTCGGGTTAATCTTAATTAAAAAAATCATAAAAACTGAAAAATCAAAAAAAAAATATAAAAATATATCATCTGTTATTTTTTGGAAAGGGTATTTTTTATGAATCTTTGCAGGATCGACGGATCTGGAAAAATCCAGAGTGCGAAACAGAAAAAGGTAGATCAGAACAGAAAGGGATTGGAACAACAGAGCAGCACAATTTTTCCAGAGACCTGAAGCTTCAAATCCACCGCCCTTCCGCCGGGCAAGCGCGCTCCCGCCGTGGTTCCGCGGTCCATTTGCCACGCCAGCGCGCGTGTTTTGCACTGTTTGCTCCCCTTTTCCCTTTTCTGCCAATCCCCATATATCTTTTGTCAAATCTTCTGCAGGATTCTTTGCGCTTAAAAAAAAAAATCTTCCCTTCCAAATAACAAATCTTGTGCAGGATTCTTTGCGCCGCGCATAAAATAAAAAAGATTTGATTGCAAGTTATTTACTGTTTTGCATATATTTAATCAGACTTTAAGGGGCTTTTGACCAATTCAGATTGGGTGGGGATTTCATCACCCTTCCCAGGACCCCAGAAATCACATAAGGAATTTGCATTGACCAAATCTTTAATTAAAAAAAAAATACTAGACTTAGCCCTAAGGACGTCGCGCTCAATAGAACAGAGGACTAGTTATAGGCATCGACCGTTTATCCTAACCTGACTTTGCGGTGTCTAGGCAAGTGTGTCTAAGGCAAGTGGTTACTTAATTAGGACCACTACTTTTGTACTGGGGAGCCTCCCACTTACCTGGCACTTACCTGGCCGCAATTGGCGGTGAAGAGGCGGTTTGAGGTCCTATTTCTAGCCCTTTGGAACAGTTAGGAGCTGTCTAGCTGACCTAGGTGACCCTAGATCTAGGCCTGATTATGCATTTTTGGTTGATCGAATGTGTGTCTTAGCTCTTTTCTCAAAAATCTTTTTGCGAACAGTTCTAAATAAAGAGAAAAAGGAAAAAGGAATTTTTTAAAAAAAGACTAGCAACTTTTGTCGCTAAGAAATCCTTGCACCACCTACCTTATTTCTCTTCTCATCATGGGTACCCCACATCACAAATCTCTTGCCGAACTTTGGTATCCCGAACCTGACTTTGCTTCGTACGTCAATTGTTTCGGTCGATTTAAGGAAGATCCCTCCGTGCCCAAAATTTCTTTGAAAGATCAAATAGAAGCGTCTAGGAGAAACAGTTCGACTTTGCAACCCACTTTGTGTCAACCATGTCAACCTTCACCAGCTTCGTACGTTGACACCACCTTTTCAAGTCCTGCTATAACTCCTAAACCGATGTCCATTGCTGAGCATATTGCTCAATCTCGTAGCCGATCTTTCACCCCTCTCAAATTCTCACTCTGTCCAACCGCCTCCTCATACATTGAAAAATTTGGAGCTATTTGGAAACTAGCTGCCGGTTCACTAGGTTGTATAAGGGCGGCAATGGACGCATCCACATTCCTAACCATTTTGTTTGTTGCTGAAATATAAGCTGCCAACGACTGTTTCAAACTAGACATGGGTGGTGAAGGGGTTTCGGTAAAAGATTCGAAATTGTTTGGATACGTGAAACTCCCAAATGGCTGTGTAGAAACAGTGTCTAGTGAAGGTGGGAAAGTCGGGTAGGACTGGTAGGAATTGGATGGTTAGACAGGGGTAGGATCAACATGTGGATAAAAAGGTGAATGGGCTTGTTGATCACTATAACTTGATGTGTGGAGAGGGGTGAAAATGAATGCGAAGGAAGAAGACGTACCGAGCATACTCCCAAACTTAATCTTGACAGTGTCCTCACTGTCATGCTACACCAAAAGGGTCAAAATGTCGGCACTTCCCTGTTTATTTATTTATAATTTTATTTATTTTTTTTTTGAATTTTTTATTGTTAAAAGAAAAACAAAAAAATATATATACAACAAGGTTCCCCACAAACTTAAGCAAGGCCTTACAAAAGCCAAAGGTTAGCACCAACCATTAAAAAATCTTATCGTGGTAATGGTTGAGTTGGTTAAAGAATGGAGTGGAAAGAAGAGCAATGAGAAGCACACGAGACCGTATGGAAAGAAGAGTGGAATATGGTCTCGGCGGACGAGAAGAATGGCGGACGAGAGAAAGAAGTGGAGTACGATCTTGAGGGTGTAAATCGAGTGAATAAATTAGCGCAATTTGTGATGACCGATGTGTTAAAAGCGATTGTGCTAACCTATCAACCCGTCGAGAAATGGGGTCAAATCCCTCAAGATTCGCAAGAAAGCATGGGTATGCCGAACTTAGTATAGGAGATGAAAGCATAACGGTCTCTTGCACGGTCGGAACGATAGGACGGACGAAAGGGAATGAATTAGGGATAGTCTCATTCTCACCATAGTAAACTGTCTCGAACTTGAAAGATTCCATCAATGGTTCAAAACGACTGTAACCGTTACGCTTTCATCTCCTATACCAAGTTCGGCATACCCATGCTTTCTTGCGAATCTTGAGGGATTTGACCCCATTTCTTGATGGATTTATAGGTTAGCACAATCGCTTTTAACACATCAGTCATCACAAATTGCGCTAATTTATTCACTCGATTTACACCCTCAAGATCGTACTCCACTTCTTTCTCTTTTCCGCCATTCTTCTCCTCCGCCGAGACCATATTCCATTCTTCTTTCCACACGGTCTCGTGTGCTTCTCATTTCTCTTCTTTCCACTCCATTCTTTCACCAACTCTATCATTACCACGATAAGATTTTTGAATGGTTGGTGCTAACCTTTGTCTTATGTAAGGCCTTGCTTAAGTTTGGGGGGAACCTTGTTGTATATATATATTTTTGTTTTTCTTTTAACAATAAAAAATTCAAAAAAAAATATAAAAAAAATAAAAAAAATTATAAATAAATAAACAGGGGAGTGCCAACATCTTGACCCTTTTGGTGTAGCATGACAGTGAGGACACTGTCAGGATTAAGTTTGGGGGTATGCTCGGTACGTCTTCTTCTTTCGCATTCATTTGCACATATGTATATTTTTGCATTTGCATCCTTATATAAAAATCATAAAAATTTGAAAAAATTGAAAAAAAAATTAGAAAAAGAAAAACCCAAAAAAATTGAAAATTTCAAAAATTATAAAAATTCATGTATTTAATTTTAGCCGTATTTGACTTGAGTTTGACAAATAGGTTAACTGGCTAGGAACAACTAGATCTTAGACTTATTAAATTAAAAACCCTAAAAATAACCTTTCTTAAAGTTTAACGGTAGAAAGTATATGTCTTTGTAGTTTATTTAGAAATAGGCAAATTTTGGGTTCACTTCTTGGGCTAAGTCAAAACAAAGGGAAAGTATTGATATTTTATTAGAGTATAAGTTCGAAAAATAATTCCTAGCTTAAGTCTAGATTCTGAAAATGTATACCCTACAAATTGCACAATCACGCACCTTGAAACTTGGAACAGTAGAGGAGACCTTGAAATGCTCTTGTCTAAAGTCCTTAGTACGAAGAAAATGAAAAAAATATATATACAAGTGTGCATAAAGAAAAAAATGAACGTTGGTTTTTGTGATTACTTATGGCTAAAAAAAATTAGAAAAATATTTAGCGAGGGTGCTTCATCACCTAGTGCCTTAGACCAACTGGTTTGGGAGTCACTGCTAAAGCCTTGGGTGTCGCAAAACTAGGAAGTACGCTTTAAAGTGCAAACGCATCTTGTAATCGGTTGTTGGTACCTCAAGAAGTATTAATGGTCGCATGAAGGATGTGTAAGCAAAAATTCAATTAAAAATTCACTAATTTATAAGTGATTTGGACAATAGACAAGAGTATGATTGCTTGATTTGAATTTCCAAGTGTAGGGGTTATATTTACACAAACGTAGGGGTATGTGATTGGAGTTTAGATGAGAGAAACGAGTGAAGAATAGAACTTGTATCTTTAGTAAAGTTGATAAAAATTCCTAAGTGGAGATGGAACCCTAGACGGAAAACTTAAGAAATGCCGAAAGCTAAGTAAGTCTATAGAACGTATATAATCTTAAGTTAAATGATGAGGAAGTGTGAAGAATATAGGTGGATAATTTACGAGTCGACGATAATAGAATTCCTTGTTAGAAAACCTAATTGGAGAATTAAAGTCGAAAAGCCGAATTGATAGGATTTTGTGGGTAGTATCCGCTGAAAACCCTCAGGAGACAACACTCCTCCTACTAGGGACACCTAGAGGTTTAACGGCTTGTTGCACGTGCTCAGTGCAATCGCGTTTCCCTGCGAAAGTGAGGTTAGGTTTTTGTCATGAATAAAACTAAGTTTGCTCGAGGACGAGCAAAAGATAAGTTTGGCGGTATTTGTTCATACCATAATATTGCATTATTATATTCCCCATTCTTATTCGTTTTATAAATAAACAGGTGCTTTTGATGCATGTCTGCTACATATTACAGGTTACAGGTTCTTGGATCTAAAACAGTGAAAGAGATAAAAGACGATGCAAAAGTGGAACTACAACCAACAAATAGAAGGATCTTGATAAAGTCTACATGAAGATCAGTTCGCAAAGTACAAGGCAATGCAAGGTCTAAGATTACAAAGCAAACGGGTAAAGTCCACTGCAATTGTTCACTGGAAATCTGGAAGAAACAGAGAAGCCAAATTCAGTAAAGAACTAAAGAAGAAGCAAACCCAGAAATCCCACAAGCAGCACACTAAATTTCAGAACATGAACTCTTCATTGGGCCGCGGAACCGCGGCCCAATCCATACTGAGGCCTCGGATCCGCGGCCATATAAGGCCTGTTGGGAAATTAATTTTTACCATAATTTGTGTGACGGCTTTGACTAGTCAACCTAGGGGTATTTTGGTAAATGCTGACGTGCGGGTCAATTGTAACCTAGGGTTTCTATGTCCTATAAATAGAGACCCAATTCATTGTATTTTCTCATGCCTCCCTATGCCTCTTTTCATCAATAAAATTTCAGATTTTCTTTGAAGTTGGAGAGCATCAATCGTAAGTAGGTTTATTTTTCTGCCCTAGTTTTAGTTTTAATTTCTGCCCTAGGTAATTTCTTTTCTTTCTCCAGTTTAATACAGTTTAGAGTTTTTATTAACTTGCAGTAGATCTTTCATCTCTTAAATTAAAACAAAATAAAAATTATATCTTTCGTAGATCTCTCAATGAGCGAGTAGTTTCCTCGCTTGTTAGGGTTAAGAATAGGGAAGGGTTTGAGAGATGAAGATCTATCATCTCTTTTCTTTGCCAATCTCTTATGAACAATTAGAACTCCATGCATACCTTCTTATTCCGCTCCCTACGACACTCTACCCACGAGGTAACGGTGATACCGTAGTATAAAAGACCGGATCTGTAAGTTTTCCATGGAGGTTAGGGTAAAGATTAAGAAAGGAAGGACAAGGATCTAGAGGAAGAAACATCTTCCCAATCATTCTAATCCCCTTTATTAATATTTACCATAACCCCTAATATGATATCTAAATTAAGGCATTGGAAAGAGGTGTAGATCTTTATTTACCAAACTTTACCTAAACCTAATCCTAGCAAGTTTCCTAATCCTAGTATAACACAACTTAGTTTATAGATTTAATTAAAAGATCCAACACTCTTTGGAATTAGCTCGTAAGAACATTTAGGAAAATTACAACATCCTTGTGGACCGACCCGTATTCACCGGCTAGCTACCAAGCGACGCCGTTCTTGATTGCGGTAATTATATTTTTGATCGATAAAATCTCTCTAAATCAGTGATCCGCCGCGGATCCGCAGCCGAGTTGACTACGAGTCAACCTAAATTTGCTCAGTTATTCTTCTGTGTTGATGTTGTGTCTTCTTGGATGTTTTGTTTCTGCTCATGTTTTATGTGCACAGAGAATTGTTTGGAGTAGATTCATTAGTGTTGCTTGATCGAAATTCTAAGATATTTGGCTAACTTGATTATATTTGTGTTGTGTTTAATGTGTTCGTAAACCTCCCCTAACTGCTAGTATGTCGGTTAGCAGGGGGGTGCACATTTCTGTAATGGTTTTTACTGGTTTGTGATTGTGAACTTGTTGGATTGTCTTGAATGGATAGCCGGGGATGTGAGACGAGTGTTTCTTTCATTCAAATATAAATTGTAATTTGTTGTAATATTCTTTTGCGGGGCACATCCGGGTTGAGGTTGTAGCCACCGTTGTATTATTTCATTTACTATTTTCTGCTCCTAGGATAGACCCAAGGTGGGGTGCACAAACTACCGAGTGCTTTGAAGTGTTTAGTGGCCTACTCACGTCGTTGAGGGAGACCGCATCATTTTGGGTACTAGGCGGGTAGTTTGCCGTACCCGTAGGGGTCTAGGGTGGGGTTTTGGCTATTCATCACGACTGTGTAATCCGTCTTTCTTTGCAGGCTCAAAAGGAATGTGGATTCGTAGAAAATCCAATATGTTCATCTGTGATCTGGAATGCTTATTATTGCGTCTGATGAATGTACAATATCTATATATGATATCTAGTAGGCGTCACTTATGTTTTGCACCCACGTTAGCCCAGTTCGCGCTCTGTCGTTGGTTAAGTGACCTAACGGGTGAATGACAGGGCCCAGTGGCAAATGCGGATGGCATAAGAGGACGTTGTATTTTCGTTGTTTTCAGCAATGATAGGTTAATTGATGGGACGCATTATATTAATGCAAAGAAAATAAACCAAAGTTGAATCGTTGGAACAGTTTAAAAGAAACCACTCGGTTATTTTAAAACAGAAGATATTTTTTTAAATTGCGGAGCTTAAACCACTCCTTTTAAAAACTATCAGGTTCCATCGATCATATCAAGTTCACTACGTTCACGGTTTCGCTAAAACCATTCGTATCCCTCCGTCATTTCATTTGGGTATTCAGTAGTATTCAAGCTATGTATTTTGACCAACGCCAAGGCATAGTGTTTGGTAGCTGCTGGGTATTGATTTGTTGCATAGATAGATGAGTTGTTTTGGGACAGTCGTACTATCATTTGGCCAACGTCAGGGGTATGTACTGATGGGTTCAAATTAAAAGATAATGATGGGTAGAACTTGACATGTGACTTATGATATTTTGACCAACGCCAAGGTCATAAGATCATGGGCAAAAATCCACATCGGGAATTTCTAAAGAAACTGAAATTTTCTAAGAGTTGCGTACCATTTGGAGTGTGATAATTTTGGTAGGATTCCTTCAGCTTTATCACACGATGATATTTAGATCCCGATCCTACTGTGAGTATCCGCTACTCATCAGGAGATTCGTCACTTAACGATCAATGCTATAAACCAAGTAGGTGTCGAGAAAGGTGTCAGCGGGGCTACGCCCCCAAAGAAAAGAGGTTATCTAATTAAGGAACTTCGCGAAAGCGTTGTAAAACCTCCTCGAAGTACCGACACTGGCCTAGCTGAACGATTAAGCAAGTATTGTATGGTGAGAATAGTCCTGACTAGTTCTTCCTTTTTGGTTTGAGGAGGGATTCGAGAAACAGTGGGAGCCATCCTGTTTAGATAAATTAAAAACCACTCTAAACTTGCAAGAGTATCATGCTAAAGTGTTCCCTTTCTCTCTCTCATTGCAGCGACCCAGAACATGACAGGCCTTAAGTTATTATTAGATAAAAATATTTTGACAGGGCCAAACTATAAAGATTGGTTCCGGAATATTAAGATGGTTATTACCTATGACAAATTAGGGTATGTCCTTACTACAAAGGCCCCTGCCGTCCAAGGTCCTGAATCCAGTGTCGCGGATAAGGAAATCCGCAAGACCTGGGAGTTAGACTGCGTGAAGGCCAAGTGCATCATGCTTGCTTCTATGAATAATGAACATCAGAGGAGGCATGAGAATATGGATCTAGAATCCATATTTCTCCACAACAAGGAACTGTATGGAGAGCAATCTCGTATAGCTAGATACGAGACCTCGAAGAACTTGTTTCAGTCGAGGATGGCCGTCGGATCATCTGTAGGGGAACATGTCCTTAAGATGATTGGCTATATTGAAGAGCTCGCAGACCTCGGGACAACATTAGAGAAAGAGCTGTATACAGACTTGATTCTCCAGTCCCTTCCTTCCACCTACGCCCAGTTTATCTTGAATTTCAACATTCAAGGTAAAGAAGTTGAACTTCCAGAACTCCTTAATATGTTGAGGAGTGCAGAGGGAACCTTGCAGAAGGCAAGGGAAACACCCACTATGTTTATTTGTGGTGCTTCCTCTTCCAGGTCCAAGGCAAGGGCTAAAGGAAGGAAGAAGAAGGCCGCTACCAAACCGAGAGGTGGTGTTGGTAAGGTGGGAGTCAAGGGAAAGGCAAAGGTTGTGGAGCCAGTAGTGGCAAAAGACGAGTGCTTCCATTGTTGTAGGAAAGGCCATTGGAAGAAAGATTGCAAAGCTTGGATTGCCAAGAACCAGGACCCGAGGCAAGTTGTGGCTTCGGCTTCAGATGTGTTTGTAATTGAAAATTGTCTGTCAATCAACTGTACTTCCTGGGTATTGGATATCGGATCAGGATCTCATATATGCAATTCATTGCAGGCACTGAGAAACCGTAGAGTGCTGAAGGTTGGTGATATGACCCTTCATGTTGCTAACGGAGCTAGCTTGAATGCTGTGTCCATAGGGGATTATCACCTTGGATTGACGAGTGGACATATTTTGGTTTTGCGCAACTGTTTCTGTGTACCTAGTTTAACGTGTAATATCATATCAGTATCGTTGTTATCAAAAGAAGGTTATGATTTCACGTTTGTAAGCGATGTTGTTAACATCCACCATAATCATGGTTTGATTGGGTCCGATACACTAAATAACAGTATATACGTGTTAAACCAATTACTGATTTTCAATGTCCAGAACACACTAAAAAGAAAGTCTCAAGATATAAATCAGGCTTTCTTATGCCATTGTAGACCGGGTCACATCAATGAGACAAGGTTAACTAAGTTACATAGAGAAGGATATTTAGATCCGTTCGAATATCAATCTTATGCCACTTGTCAATCATGTCTCAAAGGAAAGATGACAAAGACTCTATTCACTGGATAAGGAATAAGAGCGAGCGAGCTCTTAGGACTAATACACAGTGATATATGTGGTCCAATGTCTACACATGCAAGAGACGGTTTTTCATATTTCATTACTTTTACGGATGATTTCTCTAGGTATGGATTCATTTTCTTGATGAAACATAAATCCGAGGCCTTTGAGAAATTCCGAGAATATAAGAATGAAGTAGAAAACCAAACCGACAAAAGTATCAAGACGCTGAGATCTGATCGAAGTGGTGAATACTTAAGTGCCGAGTTCCTGGGTTACCTAAAAGAGAAAGGAATTCTCTCTCAGCTTACTCCTCCATACACTCCACAAAATAACGGTGTATCGGAGAGAGGGAACCGAACCCTATTAGATATGGTACGTTCTATGATGAGTAATGCTGAGTTACCGTGATCTTTCTGGGGTTATGCACTAGAATCAGCTGCATATCTTTTGAACAGGGTTCCTACCAAGACTGTGCCTACCACACCATATCAGATGTGGAGTGGGAAGAAACCCTATCTTCAGTATCTGAAGATATGGGGATGTCCAGCTTTTGTTAAAAAGCAGCGTGCGGATAAACTCAAGGCACGCTCAGTACAGTGTAAGTTTGTTTGATATCCAAAGAACTCCAAGGGGTATTTTTTCTATTATGCAGAGGAAAAAAAGTTTTTTTTCCTCGTAATGCCCATTTTCTAGAACAGCAGTTTTTAGAAAAGGAAACAAGTGGGAGCACAATAGAACTGGAAGAAATTCCAGAACCATAAAATACTACTGAAAGTTTGGTAGAGCCAGAAGTTCCAGAAGAACAGGACATTCCCGCACCCCTCCGCAGGAGTAGTAGGCCGTCTAATCCGCCTGAGAGATACTACGGTTTTCTCATAGACGGGGATAGAGAGGATTGCGTCATTGATAATGATGAACCTACTAGCTTCCACCAGGCCATCCAGAGCGGCGACTCGGTAAGATGGCTGGATGCAATGCGGACCGAGATGGAGTCCATGTACACCAACAAAGTATGGACTTTGGACTTTGCTCCAGATGGGGTAAAACCCATAGGATGCAAGTGGATCTTCAAGAAAAAGATTGGTGTAGATGGACAGGTAGAAACCAATAAGGCTAGACTTGTTGCAAAGGGTTTTCGTCAAAGACCTAGTTTGGACTATGACGAAACTTTTTCTCCAGTGGCTATGCTCAAATCCATTCGGATCCTTCTTGCCATTGCTGCCTTCCATGATTATGAGATCTGGCAGGTGGACGTAAAGATGACTTTTCTAAATGGTAAGTTAGAAGAGTGCGTCTATATGGATCAGCCAGAAGGTTTCAATCAGAGTGGGAGCAGCGGGAAAGTGTGCAAGTTGCTTAAGTCCATTTATGGACTAAAGCAGGCGTCGCGGAGTTGGAACATCTGTTTTGATGAAACGGTCAAACAAAATGACTATCAAAAATCCAGATGAACCATGTATATATAGTAAAATTGTAGCACGAACTGTCGTATTCCTCGTCTTGTATGTGGATGACATTCTCTTGATAAGAAATGACATTCCTATGCTACAATCTGTCAAAGGATTCTTGTCACACAGGTTCTCCATGAAAGACCTGGGTGATACATCTTACATTCTGGGGATCCAGATCTATCATGATAGATCTAAGAGGATGTTAGGACTTTCGCAGTCCAGGTATATCAACACTATACTGAAAAGATTCAGTATGGAAGATTCTAAGCGCGGTAATTTACCGGCTTGTCACGGAATCACCCTCTCTAAAGAGATGTCTCCCAAGACAGATTTGGAAAGGGATCGCATGTCAGTTATACCCTACGCTTCTGTAGTAGGCTCTATAATGTATGCGATGTTGTGCACCGGATTAGATGTAGTTTACGTACTGAGCGTGGTAAGCCGGTATCAGTCAGACCCAGGAGAGAAGCACTGGATAGCAGTAAAGAACATTCTCAAGTACCTGAGAAGGACTAAGGATATGTTCTTGGTTTACGGCAGAAAAAGACCTCCAGGTCGAGGCTTTTGCTGACTCCAGCTTCCAGTGTGACAAGGATGACCCCAAGTCCATGTCAGGTTATGTCTTTACCCTCAATAGAGGGGCGGTGTGCTGGAAGAGTTCTAAGCAGGACACCGTTGCTGACTCGATGATGGAAGCGGAGTATATCGCTGCTTGCGATGCCGCAAAAGAAGTAGTCTGGATGAAGAAGTTCCTCACAGAACCTCAGGTGGTTCCATCCTTTGTTGATCCAATACCTCTGTATTGTGACAACAACGTGGCTATAGCTTTAGCAAAGGAACCCAGATCCCATCAGAAGTCTAGACACATCTTGAGGCGGTATCACCTGATTAGGGAGATCATAGATCGCTTGGAGATCGAGGTGCAAAGAGTTGCTACAGAGGAGAACACTGTAGATCCATTCACAAAGGCCTTACCTCAGACACAGTTCAAGAGGCTATTCGAGATGATAGGTCTTCGATACGCCAGTACATGGCCCTAGTGCAAGTGGGAGATTGTTAGTGTATATGCCCCAGGGGCCATTATTGTATCATACTAGCTTGTATATTACATAATGGATGCTTGGGATATTCACAGTTGTATTAACAGTCTTGCTCAACACAGTAGTATGCTACTTGGTTTATATCTATCTTAATATGTGTATATTTTTCTTTTAGCATATCACGAATACATATTGATAGAGCCCTTACGATCTCGCTAGACTATTAGTGTTGTGACGGTAGTCACACTAGTGGGAGTTGGGTAGTCTACAAGCACATCCTTTTTCAGGTCCCCAGTCGTAGGATTATCGAGACAGGGCATCGATACTCCAGAGTAGACTAGTGTATATGCTTCTCATCCCAGCAGGGAGATGGTCTGTTCCACAGCCATTACTACGTTGTACTGGAGATAGTATGTAGGTGCTCGTTGGGTTACGGGTACACCGGACAGGACTCGCAGGGAACTGTTGGTTGGTATTATACCTGTCATCAGGGAACAGTTCCCAGGTGACATGAGTATAGCATAGTCCGTTGACTTGATACTGCTGCTTCGTCTCGAGTGTGTTCCCACTGTTCTTAGATTGTTACCCTACCACGGCTCAAAGGAGTCGTGCAAACAGGTAGCAGTTGGGTGCAGTCCCGAAGCACTTAGAGGCAGTGGCGGTTAGATAGGATTCGTCTCTCCCGGTATTGGGAGTTGATACCGCGCTGTGTTTGGAGAGCCATTACGCAAAGTCCCTGGCCAGGGCAAATGAGATTTACTGGTAGGTTTTCCATTAGCTTCTCAAGGTGTGATGGGCTTCACTCCGACACGACTTATACAGCTTTCAGGGGACTGACGCTTGCCGCCCCCTAGGCCCGATATGCGATAGTCTTAGACGAATAGACCGGACTATACGGAGATTGTCACATCAGGCTCAGTAGGAGTTCGGATGGGTTTCCACATCGGCCTTCTTATCGACATCTACCTGGGGACCATTATGTACATCTAGTGCCACTTGCGGTCTATGGTTAAACCCACTGCCAGCGTAATGTAGAGTCTTTAGAGTACCACACAGAGAGTTTTTCTGCTTCAGGCGAAACGATATAGAGGTCGTATGGTTTTACGACAGGGTTCGGACATATACGTGTACTTGTGCACGTATGATGTTCGGACAGATTATACTAGAAGGCTTTAGTTTAAGCCAGATTCTGGTATTGGATTATTGGATTTATACAGTCTCAGTATTTCCGTGTTTTTACGGATGGGAGGGGCATTCTCGTAATTCGTCGAGAAGCTTCTAGAAGAAAGGTGAGGTGGAGAGCTTAGGTGTAAAATGCATTAAATGAATTAATGACTTTTGATATTATTCATCCAAATGAGTTAATGAAGCATTTATTGCTTAATGACTCATGTGATGATTCATTGAATGTATTAAATGAAGCATGGTTGTAATTATCATATATGTTTTATTTGATAATCTTTATGCTTCATAATATATATAGAATTGAGACATAATTCATTTCATTCTCACATACACACTCTCTCTCCTCTAGCTCTCCTCTTCTTCAACCTAACCCTAATCCTCTAATGTGTTGAGATCCCAAGGGTTAGCAAGACTAATAGATCCTTAATCCACTTCTATATCTTCTAGGTCACTTGGATTAGCAATCCTAGCCACTTAGTTACCTTAAGTGAGAGGTTAAAGCTTGGAGGAGGAACTCTCGGGTGGATCTTCTATCACATCGAGGAGGCCGACGAGGAGGTGAACAACAAGAACAAGAAGGACTAGTATCTTGAGGTATAATCATCTATCATAGTAGTTTAACACTTCTAGATAGTTGTTAGTTAGGGTTTAGCAAAGATCCGTAAAGTTAGTCGATGTTAACTTGAACAAAATGATTATTTTACCTATTCCGCCTCCCCGCATCATGTGGGGTGTCTAATGTCGACTTACATCATCATAGTCCAAACCAGGTCTTTGACGATAACCCTTTGCAACAAGTCAAGCCTTATAGGTTTCAACCTGTCCATCTACACCAATCTTCTTTCTGAAGATCCATTTGCAGCCTACGGGTTTTATCCCTTATGGAGCAATGTTCAAAGTGCATACTTTGTTGGTGTACATGGACTCCATTTCGGTCTGCTTTGCATCCAGCCATTTTACCGAGTCTCCGCTCTTAATGGATTGCTGGAAACTAGTTGGCTCATCATATACAATGATGCAATCCTCTCCATCCCCGTCTATGAGAAAATCGTAGTATCTCTCGGGCGGATGAGACTGCCTACTAGTTCCGCGGAGTGGTGCAGGGATGTCCGGTTCTTCTGAAACCTCTGGTTCTACCATACTTTCAGTAATGATTTGTTGTTCTAGAATTTCTTCCAGTTCTATTGCACTGCCACTATTCTTTTAAAAAAAAATAGATTTTCTAAAAAGTGGGCATTCTGAGAAACAAAGACCTTTTGTTCCTCCACGTAATAGAAAAGATACCCACCGGAGTCCTTTGGGTATCCCACAAACTTACTCAGTACCGAGCGTGCCTCGAACATGTCCATATACTGCTTTATTAAAAAAGCTGGGCATCCTAATTTCTTCGGATACTGAAAATAAGGTTTCTTCCCACCCTACATCTGATATGGTGTGGTAGGCACAATCTTGGTAGGAACCTTGTTCAAAAGATATGCAGCTGATCCTAGTGCATAACCTCAGAAGTATTGCGGTAACTCAGCAATACTCATCTTGGAACGTACCATATCCAATAGGGTTATGTTCCGCCTTTCCTATACATCGTTGTGTTGTGTTGTGTATGGAAGAGTAAGCTGAGAGAGAATTCCTTTCTGTTTTAGGTAATCCATGTTGGAGATAGTGCCCTCAGAGTCAATTATTGGATCACAGGCACGTGATTGCAATGATTGAGGGAGGACCTATCCCGGTAGGACAGTCTTACTCAAGATGATAGTATGCTATCTGGTTTATCTTTATCATCGTATACTGCTTTAGGTGACCTTACGAGTCGCTATTACACGTTGATAGAGCCCCTAGGATTCTTGCTTGACTACCAGCAGTATGAGGGCGATCATATACGTGAGAGCTGGAGTCTATAAGCATATCCTTAAATGGTCCCTAGTCGTGGGAGTTTCGAGACTTGGCATCGATACTCCATTAGTAGACTAGTGTATACAGTCGAGACCCCGACGAGGGGCGGTGGCCGGTCTCACAAGCCATTGGTGTCAGTTGGTTCACCTAAGATGCATACAGGTGCTCATTGGGTTATGAGTACACCGGACAGGACTCGACGGGAACCTACTAGTTGGGATTATACTAGACGTCAGATAGCAGTTCCCTGGTGACATGTGTACAGGTTAGTTCATCAACCTGAGATCGTCATTTTTCTCGTGTGAGTTCCCACTGTGCTTTGATTACTACCCTACCACGGCTCAAAGGAGTCGTGCAAACAGGTTTTAGTTGGGTACAGTCCCGAGCCACATGGAGGCAGTGAGCGGATCTGCAGGGGTTCGTCTCTCCCGGTATTGGGGGCGAGGTCGCGCTGTGTCTAGGAGAGCCATTACAAAAAGCCCTCGGCCGAGGCAGGAGATTTACTGGTAGGTATTCCAGTAGTATCTCAGGGTGTTCTGGGCTATACTCCGACACGACTTGTACCGCTTTTGGGGGTCTGACTTTTACCAACCCCCTAGGCCCGTCATACGATACTCATAGACGAACGGACCGGACTGTACGGATATTGTCACTGACAGGCTCAGTAGGGTGTCAGGATGAGTTTGCTCATCGACGTCCCTTTTGGTCAATAGCTGGTGGCCCGTCACGTATGGCTAATACATCTGACGTGCTAGTGGTTAAATCCACAGCCATAGTATTGACGAGTCTTTAGAGTCCACCACACACAGTTACTCAAGTTTCAGGCGAAACGCTGTAGAGGCCGTATGGAGATATGGCAGGGTTCGATCAGATACGTGCGGTATTGCACGGATCGTGATCGGATGGATTTTACTAGCCGGCTTTGGTTTAAGCCGGATCCTTGTATTAGACAGTGTAGATTTTGTCTCTTTGCATTTGTGTTTAGTGGGAATACATATGCGGGCATGTATATGCAGTAGCGGGGTTTTCCTGTGATTTATTACGGGATCAGTTTTTTTTGAAGTTTCCAGTTTGCATTCCGTTTCGACCGGTTTTTCTTTGTTCTTTCGCGGCCGGACTTTTCGATGGAGGGGGTTATTTGCAAGTTTGCAAATAACTTTTGTGGAAGGGGGTTTCTTGCATTTGTAGCTTCATCATGATGAGATTCTTTATTAGTCTTTTCCTTTGCTTTTTGAGATGAGAAAGGATTTGAAATTGAGATGACTTTGTTATCATGGTTTTTGGTGTGGTCACCCCTTTGCTTTTCCTACCATCACCTCCCTTCTTGTTTTGTTGATTCCTCCACCATATTTCCAAAGAGGGGGGCCGGCCACAACTAGAAGAAAATGAGAGAGATTTTCATTTTTGTGGTGGCACATATTTCTTCATCTCATTCTTCTTGTTTGGAAAAAATGAAAGCACCATTTTTTCTTAACCTCATTTCTCCATCCCCAATGGCAACATAAACCCCAATGAGACAAAAGTTCTACACTACAACCTACAGTACCCTTGGACGCGTCGGCTAGCCAACTTCGCGCTCGAGTTGCCTCGGTCCAGAGGTGGGAGCCCGTAAAAGAATCCGGCTACGTGGTGCCCTTTCCGGAGAGGAGATGAAGACTGGATATTCCGCGGGAGATCGGGACGACGACGAGAAGACCGGAGGACACGGATCACTCGGTATATCTCTCACCCCTTCTCTTGTTAGTTAGCGTTAGGTTAATGGTCACGATCCGGGTATATTGTCCGCGGTAGCGCCGGTTAAAGTTAAGAAAAATTCTGATTCCGCATTTTGGCCTCGAGTAGAAGGCCGGGACACTGCCTTGGCGCAACACGGTATCAGAGCCACTCCATTAACCTAGTCTAGCTTGCTATAACATGTTTACAAGTTCGATCGAACAAAAATCCCAAAAACTGTATTTCGTTTGTATCAGCTTTCTGTCGAAATTTTTTGGGCTCTAAAAATTTTTCAGTACATTGCAGAGACATGTGTAGGGAACTCTAAGCATTCTATGAAAATTTGGTCGCGTGATCTCACTTTTCCACCGCGGAACCGCGGCCAAACCCACGTATTTGCCGCGGTTCCGCGGCCATTTTAACTATTCATTGGACCAAATTTTTTCAGTGAGCTTTTGGGTTGGAAATAGGGTTTTTAGAACATTCTTTTTGGGCCCAGATTTTCTGTGAGTGCTACAGTAGTGCTTGGGGCCCACTTGGGTATATTTGATCGATCGAAAATTTTAAACATGTTAGTTCACAGTATTTACATTATATCTGCGACCGTGAATGTCATTTGATCGGTAAATCCTGTCTAACTGCTATAGCCCGGTTAGACGGATTTGCGAACGTGACATTCACGTTGATGTTCTGTGTTTGTGCTGTGATGTTATGGATTGGTCGTAGGGGATAGCCTGGATGCAATGTTAGTACAGTTTTGTTTTATATGTACATTTGATTTTGCAGGGCGAGCGTCCGACATGTGGACTGCCGTCACTGCCTGTTTGTATTATTCTTTTGGGACACGACCTGGTCTAGGTCGATGTACCCGTTGTATGTATATTTTTACTTTCTGTACTAGGATTACCTCGCGGAGGGGTGCACGGATAGCCGGGTTCTAGAGGGCAACAAGCCCGCATCTCATGGCGTTGAGACGGAGGGGGCTTTACTCTAGAATTGGCAGAGCTATTCGCCGCACTCGTAGGGGGTACAGGTTGACCCAGGAGGGGTGCCCAAGTTGTCGGATTCCGTGAAGTGCTGGGTGGTCCATTCACGTTGCTGAAGGGGGCTGCCTCGCTTCAGGTTTTGGCGGGTGACTTGCCGCGCCCGTAGGGGTCTAGGATGTTCATTGCACAGGCTATCCACACGACCAGGGGAACGTCGGGTTTCAGCAGCGGCTCTGTGAAACCCGGGGCATCCAGATATCTGTATTGTTCTGTGATGCTGGTTACATTTCTGTGATGTTGCATTTTATCACGCCTTGAGCGAATATTATATATTTATATATATACTAGTAGATGTTGTATATGTTTTGCATCCGCGCTAGTCCAGTCCCCGCTCTGTCGTTTGTTAAGTAACCTAACGGGTGATGACGGGACCCAGTGGCGAATGCGGATAGCATATACATACATCATTATTTTCGTTCTTTTATGGTGTGATCAATTGATGGGACTGCGTTGATTCGGATCAATGCAAGATAAACAAACCTATTCTGATATTGTTGGAACACTTTTTCAAAAAGCTGTTATTGCAAGGGCGTTCCATTTTGTTTTGCATCGTGGTATTCAGTTGGAATATCCTGCTCCTCAGTCGACGAGGCAAGGGCCGAGTTCCCTTCACCGGGAGTGACCCCTTGGACAGAAATTTGCGTCAGGACAATAACTTCACTATAGCCGATTACTTTTGCTTTGCATCGTGGTATTCAGTTGGAATATCCCGCACCCCATCCTACGGGGAAAGAGCTGAGATCCCTTCACCGGGAGTGACCTCTTTAGGAAAGGTTTTCGTCACTATATTTTTATAAAAAGTTATGCGGTTCCTTCAATGATATCAAGTTCATTACGTTAAAGGTTTTTCGCTAAAAACCAGCCGTAGCCCTCCGTCATTTCTTACGGGTATTGTTTAGTATTCGTGCTGCGTTTGTTGACTCCGTCAAGGCGTAGTGTACGGTAGCTAAGTGGTGCTTGTTTGTTGCATAAATGGGATTGGTTAGGACAATCGTGCGGCCTTGTTGACTCCGTCAATGGCACGTACGGGTGGGTTTAATGCAATCCTGATAATGACGGGTTGAACTTGACTAGGACTCTTTGATTTGTTGACTCCGTCAAGGTCACTTGAGTCCTAGGGGTAAAAATCACATCAAGAGTTTCTAAAGAAACTGAAACTTGCCAGGCATGCGCATACCTTCTGGAGTGTGGTGACTTGAGTGGATTCCGTCAAGTTATTATGTGATGATAGTTGGATCCCGATTCCCACTGATGAGTTGGTTTACTCCTCGGGTGATCCCGGCTAACTCTTCTTTCAGGTTTGGGGAAGAATTTGACGTTACAGTGGGAGGTTTCTTGATTAGATAAAGTGATAACCATTCTGATCTAGGTTAGAGTGCACGCTGAGTGTTTCTTTTCTCTCTCTCTTTGGCAGCGACCTTTGACCCGACCCTAGACTATGACTCAGTGACCAAGTTGACCGAACCTTCTTTAACACTGGCTTTTGGATTGTCAGAGTTGCATACCTCAATACCACTCCTACTTTTACCCTTTTCTCCAGGACACCCCGTATTACTACAAACGTCCACTTCCATTGGACAAAACCATCGTATGGTTATATACGAACTCGAAGGATTTTATTCGAGGATGGTTTCCGGTTCTAGAGGAAACGAATAGGACTATTCAGTTGTCTTTTCCTTTTACCTTCTCTTAGATAGTGAGTACTCCTTGGTTTAGGAGATAGTACACCTATTACGCAAATTGGATAGTCTTCTTCCAAACAATAGGCAGGTGCCGACCGGTAGGGAATGAAGAAAACCAATTAGCCTAACGATGGTGTACAGAAGGTATTAAGTAAAGACATATAAAGGGATTAGTAAGAGGGCAAAGTAAATTGCGACTGATATTCACGACCAAACCAAGTATTTCTTCGCCAATCCTAAATCACCTTTGTACTTCTCCAGGACACTCCGTATCACTACGAAGATCCCAAGTTTATTTGGATATTCCATCGTATGGTTATATATGAACTCGAAAGGAACTCGTTTCAGTTCGAGGATGGATTCTGGTTCAGCAGAAATAGGAATAAGGTTTGTTCGGTTGTCTTTTATCCTCACCTTCTCTCTCATTGCGAGTGCTCCTAGGACTAGGACAGTACACCCATTATGCTTATTGGATAGTCTTCTTCCAAACCATAGGCTGGTGCCGAACGGTAGCGAAGGAATAAAACTATTTGGCCTAAAGAGGTGTGCAGAAGGTAATGACTAAAGACATAAAAAGGGATTTGGAGAAGTGGTAAAGAATTATACGGTTACAGTTGTGAATCTGGATAATGGAAGAGGCATTACTAGGAATACCGGGATACCCCATCGAAACATTTCAATGTTTCAGTTTCACTGTGTACTGTTAAAGGAAAACTGATTTCCCAATTAGACACTTGCTCTAGGGTATGTATTTATCAGGTTTGACTCTCACATCTGTATGGTTTTACAGATGATGAGTGGGAGTAAGTTATTGGGAATTAGGTGATCATCATCATTATATCGGGATTCGTTGTAATTGGTGATATTTGAGGAAGTCACCTGGGTTGTTTGCCGGACGGCAAATATTTGGTTTTGAATATCCGTTGTTATGCACCAATTTCAAATTGATATATCTGTACGTCTATTTTTATAGAGTGAGATATACCTTTTTGAAATTATGTCTATGACATTTACCTATATTAGTGGATGGTTAGGTAAGGAGCATTGAACAGCGGTGTAATTCTTCTTAACCATAAGTACAGTTTTCAACCTACGACACACAATGAATGAGTTATTAGACTCAAGGGATTTGTACAAAGTATTGTATACTGTCCAGCGTCCATTAGGACAGAGGGGTTGGTCCTCGTACTATATTCGGCTTACTTATGACTTCTTTAGTTTTTTAGACAAGTGTTTCGTAGAAACACAGGGTCCGAATTTTGAGAAGTTATAGGTATAAGAGTAAAGTAGAGAACCAGGTATTGCAAGTATCAGGATTCTTTAAGGAGATCGAAGATGTAGATACTTGTGTATGGTATTCAGTTGATAGTAATGATTAAGAGAGTTTGCTTCTCTTTCAGGTTACTCATAATTGGAAGCATTCCTAAGTTGAGTAATGCTGATCGGCCTTTTTCCATTTAGTTGACATGCACTGGTGACAGCTACATGATTTGAATCTGGTTCAATTAAATTTGTGCCTCTGTTTCTATGTTGGATATAGAACAGTTCATATCTTGACATTGTTAAGATACGGGGAGTTGTCCGGCTTATGCTTAAAACCAGACTCTGGATAACTCAAGGCACGTTTCTGTAATGGCTATTTGTGGGATTAACCAGGCTATGACGAGGGTTGATTTTCTACCATCTGGAAGATCAATAGTGATATTATTCTTGACTCGCCACAATTTTAAAAAGAAATAGATTTTTTTTTCAGAAAACAGTTGTGGGAGTATAGTAGAACTGGGAGTGATTCCAGAACCGCAAACGATTACTGAAAATTTGATAGGAACCTAAAGATTCAATCTGGTTTGACATTCCATTGGCCAATCCGCAGATAAAGTGGGTAACCTCAGGCACCCGAGAGGTACTTCGGTATGCTCAAAGACGGTGGCAGGGAGGTTCTTGTTTACCCAGACTTGCCATTGCTGTTGTTCTAGACTGTGAGACCCGGCAGGAGGATGAGTATACCGTCATTCTAAACTGGCTTTAGAAGTGTACTTCTATATGACTCTGCCAGAGGGTTGTCATAGTCAGTGGGAGCAACGGAAGCACAGTGGGCAAGAGGCTTATATCTATTTATAGACTTAAGCAGAAATAGCGGAGATAGATCATCTATTTCTGATGTGACGGTCATAGGTTTGACTTCATCAGAATAGGGGATGGATCTGTTAAGAAGGTAGTAGGGTGTGATGTCCTGGTATTTGGATGACATACACAGAGTAGGAAGTGAAATTCCTACACTATGATCGGTTATTCTTTGGTTGTCACACAGTGGTTTCTCCACATAAGACTTGGATATTATATTTGACATTCTGATTACTGGATCTATGGTTTTAGATCTAGATTTGGGTAGTTTCCCAATCTGGGTACTTAGACAGCATTCTATAAGTATTTAGAATGGACGACTCCTGGCACGGTAGTGTACCTGCAGGTGATGGAGTCACCCTCTCTAAAGGTGTCTTACAGACTAAAAGGGAGAGGGATGTGCATGATTGGCAGATCACTTGCTTAGGCAATTGAGTCAATCATGAGATGTCAAGTACCACACCAGATGTTGTTCTTGCAGGAGATGCAATAAGTTGATATTAATCCAATCCTGGAGAAACAATCGGAAGCAGCTTTAGAACATAAGTGAATGTTCTAGGGATTTGATAACGGCAGCCTCCTTTAGGAGACGGTTATCATTCCAGGCTTCCAAGGTGACATGGACGACAGGGTGGTCGTCAGAGTTATAGTTTTCCCTCTGACGAGGGGCAGTATTTTGGACAGGTGGTCCAGACGGATACTGAGGGAAGGATGGCGCAGGATACTGATTAAGTTTAGTTGACGATACAGTCTAAGAGGCTTGGATTTGATGTTCATTTATGAGCTAGGTCCCATCAGACATCCAGACATTCTAAGACAGATATTGCTCATTTCGCGAGATGACTTTCTCCGCGAACTTGAGATATAGAGAGACATAGAAAGAGACACCAGAGCAGATCCACTCACTGAGGCTATTCCTCGAACGCAATAGTTTCGCAAACGAGCTTTGTGAGACTGACTAGTAGAGGAGTTGGGTGTTCGGTATCACACGGGCTGTGAGTATGCGACATCGCAATAATTAGCCTTGAGTGCAAGTGGGAGATTGTTGGAGATAGTGCCCTCAGAGTCAATTATTGGATCACAGGCACGTGATTGCAATGATTGAGGGAGGATCTATCCCGGTAGGACAGTCTTACTCAAGATGATAGTATGCTATCTGGTTTATCTTTATCATTGTGTACTGCTTTAGGTGACCTTACGGGTTGCTATTACACGTTGATAGAGCCCCTAGGATTCTTGCTTGACTACCAGCAGTATGAGGGCGATCATATACGTGAGAGCTGGAGTCTATAAGCACATCCTTAAATGGTCCCTAGTCGTGGGAGTTTCGAGACTGGGCATCGATACTCCATTAGTAGACTAGTGTATACAGTCGAGACCCCGACGAGGGGCGGTGGCCAGTCTCACAAGCCATTGGTGTCAGTTGGTTCACCTAAGATGTATACAGGTGCTCATTGGGTTATGAGTACACCGGACAGGACTCGACGGGAACCTGCTAGTTGGGATTATACCAGATGTCAGATAGCAGTTCCCTGGTGACATGTGTACAGGTTAGTTCATCGACCTGAGATCGTCATTTGCCTCGTGTGAGTTCCCACTGTGCTTTGATTACTACCCTACCACGGCTCAAAAGAGTCGTGCAAACAGGTTTTAGTTGGGTACAGTCCCGAGCCACATGGAGGCAGTGAGCGGATCTGCAGGGGTTCGTCTCTCCCGGTATTGGGGGTGAGGTCGCGCTGTGTCTAGGAGTGCCATTACGCAAAGCCCTCGGCCGAGGCAGGAGATTTACTGGTAGGTATTCCAGTAGTATATCAGGGTGTTCTAGGCTACACTCCGACACGACTTGTACAGCTTTTGGGGGTCTGACTTTTACCAACCCCCTAGGCCCGCCATGCGATACTCATAGACGAACGGACCGGACTGTACGGATATTGTTACTGACAGGCTCAGTAGGGTGTCAGGATGTGTTCGCTCATCGACATCCCTTTTGGTCAATAGCTGGTGGCCCGTCACGTATGGCTAATACCTCTGACGTGCTAGTGGTTAAATCCACAGCCATAGTATTGACGAATCTTTAGAGTCCACCACACACAGTTACTCAAGTTTCGGGCGAAACGCTGTAGAGGCCGTATGGAGATATGGCAGGGTTCGATCAGATACGTGCGGTATTGCACGGATCGTGGTCGGACGGATTTTACTAGCCGGCTTTGGTTTAAGCCGGATCCTAGTATTAGACAGTGTAGATTTTGTCTCTTTGCATTTGTGTTCAGTGGGAATACATATGCGGGCATCTATATGCAGTAGCGGGGTTTTCCTGTGATTTATTACGGGATCAGTTTTTTTTTGAAGTTGCTAGTTTGCATTCCATTCCGACCAGTTTTTCTTTGTTCTTTCACGGCCGGACTTTTTGATGGAGTGGGTTATTTGCAAGTTTGCAAATAACTTTTGTGGAAGGGGGTTTCTTGCATTTGTAGCTTCATCATGATGAGATTCTTTATTAGTCTTTTCCTTTGCTTTTTGAGATGAGAAAGGATTTGAAATTGAGATGACTTTGTTATCATGGTTTTTGGTGTGGTCACCCCTTTGCTTTTCCTACCATCACCTCCCTTCTTGTTTTGTTGATTCCTCCACCATATTTCCAAAGAGGGGGGCCGGCCACAACTAGAAGAAAATGAGAGAGATTTTCATTTTTGTGGTGGCACATATTTCTTCATCTCATTCTTCTTGTTTGGAAAAAATGAAAGCACCATTTTTTCTTAACCTCATTCTTCCATCCCCAATGGCAACATAAACCCCAATGAGACAAAGGTGCTACACTACAACCTACAGTACCCTTGGACGTGTTGGCTAGCCAACTTCGCGCCCGAGTTGCCTTGGTCCAGAGGTGGGAGCCCGTAAAAGAATCCGGCTACGTGGTGCCCTTTCCGGAGAGGAGATGAAGACCGGAGATTCCGCGGGAGATCGGGACGACGACGAGAAGACCGGAGGACACGGATCACTCGGTATATCTCTCACCCCTTCTCTTGTTAGCTAGCATTAGATTAATGGTCACGATCCGGGTATATTGTCCGCGGTAGCGCCGGTTAAAGTTAAGAAAAAGTTTTGATTCCACATTTTGGCCTCGAGTAGAAGGCCGGGGCGCTGCCGTGGCGCAACAATCCAGGAACTCGGCAATTAAGTATTCACCATCTCGATCAGATCTCAGTGTCTTGATACTTTTCCCTGTTTGTTTTTCCACTTCATTCTTATATTTTCAGAATTTCTCAGAGGCCTCAGATTTTTGCTTCATCAAGAAGACATGTTCATACCTAGAGAAATTATCCGTAAAAGTAATAAAATAGGAATAACCACTCCGTGCATGTGTAGACGCTGGACCATACACACTGCTGTGAATGGGTCCCAAGAGCTCGCTCGCTCTTACTCCGTGTCCAGTGAGCGGAGTCTTTATCATGTTTCCTATGAGACAAGATTGATAAGTTGCATAAGACTAATATTCAAACGGATACAAATATCTCTCTCTATGGAACTTCGTCAACCGTGTTTCAATGATGTGACCCTGTCTATAATGCCATAAGAAAGCCTTATTTATTCTGGAGATTTTCTTTTAAGTGTGTTCTGAACACTGAAAACCTGAGTTTGATTTAATACGTATATATTTTCCTCTAGTGTACCTGACCCAATCAAACTTTGATTTAGGTGGATGTGGACCACATCGCTTACAAACTAGACTAGGTACATATAAACAGTTACGTAGAATCAATATCCGCTCACTTGTCAATCCTAGGTGATATTCCCATACGGATACAACGTCCACGCTCATTCCGTTAGTAACCATGAGAGTCATATCACCTGCCCTGATAACTCTACGGTTTCTCAAAACCTATTATGAATTACAGATATGAGATCCTGATGTGGTATCATGTACCCAGGAAGTAGAGTTAATTGACATACTGTTTTCACTCACAAACACACCCAAAGCCGAAGTCACAACATGCTTCGGGTCCTGAATTCTGGCTTTCCAAGCCCTGCATTCTTTCTGCCAATGCCCATTCCCATGACAATAGGAACATTCCTCCTTTCCTACTGTTAGCCCGAAACGTTTTCCCTTCCTTGTCCCTCTACTTTACTAACACCGCCTATCGGCTTGGTGGAGGCCTTTTTTTCTCTCCGTTGGCTTTCGCTTTAGATCTAGAAGAGAAAGATTCCCCAATAAGTAGAACGGGTGTCACCTTGGTTTCCTTCAGGGTGCTCTCAACTGGAAGTACAACTTTCTTCCCCTGGGCGTAAGTAGAAGGTAGGGACTGTAGAATCAAGTCAGTATACGACTCGTTCTTCAACATGGTCTCCAGGTCCGTGAGCTCATCTTTATAGTTAGTCATTGTAAGGACGTTGTCCCCTAAAGATGACCCGACAGCCAATCTCGCTTGAAGCAATTCCTTCGAGGTATCATATCTTGCGATACGAGATTGCTCTTCATATAAGTCTTTGTTATGGAGGAAAATGGAAACTAAGTCCATCTTCTCGTGCTGCCTCTGATATTTACCACCAACTGAGGCCAACACGAGACACTTGTCATTCGCACAGTCCTTTTCCCTTGTATTACAGATATCAACCTCCGCTACGATGGAAACTTGACCTGGGACGGCAGGGGCTTGAGTAGTAATGAGGTGGCCCAGCTTGTCATAGGTAATGGACATTTGGACAAACCTTTGCCAGTCATTATACTATAACTCCGTCATTTTATTATCTATTTGTAACCTAATCTGGTCACCTGGTCGCTGCAATTAGGAGAGAGAGAAGAAAACACTCAGCATGATGCTCATGCAAGTTTAGATTGGTTTTTAATTTATCTAAACAGGATGGCTCCCACTGTATTTCAAATCCTTCCTTAAACCATAAAAGAAGAATTAGTCAGGATTAATCTCACCTTACAATACTTGCTTAACCGTTCAGCCAGGCTAGTGTCGGTACTTCGAGGGAGGTTTTACGACACTTTCGCGAAGTTCCTTAATTAAATAACCTCTTTTCCCTGGAGGCGTAGCTCCGCTAATACTCTTCTAGACACTTACTTGGTTTATAGCATTGATCGTTAAGTGAAGAATCCCCCGAGGAGTAGCGGATACTCACAGTAGGATCATGATCCAAATATCATTGTGTGATAATGTTAAAGGAATCCTACCAACTTTATCAAACTCCAAATAGTATGCAACACTAGCAAGTTTCAGTTTCTTTAGAAACTCCCGATGTGGATTTTTGCCCCATGCTCTTTTGACCTTGACGAAGGCCAACATATCATAAGTCACGTGTCAAGTTCTACCCATCATTGTCCAGGTTAATTTGAACCCACTCATACATACCCTTAACGAAGGCCAAAATAGTAGTACGAATGTTCCAAACCAACACATCTATCTATGCTACATATAAACACACAGCAGCTACCAATCACTATGCCTTGAGAAAGGCCAACATACATAACTTGAATACCACTGAATATTCAATGAAATGACGGAGGGCTACGAATGGTTTTGGCAAAACCGTGAATGTAGTGAACTTGATATAATTGAAGGAACCTGATAGCTTTTAAAAGGAGTGGTTTAAACTCTGCATTTAAAAGTCTCCTATTTTAAAATAACCGAGTGGTTTTTAAAATTTATTCCAACGATTCAACTTTGTTTTGTTTGCTTTGCATTAATATTGTAGTCCCATTATTTACACCTATCATCACAAAAAAGACGAAAATACCACGTCCACTTATGCCATCCGCATTCACCACTGGGCCCCGTCATCACCCGTTAGGTTACTTAACTGACGATAGAGCGGGGGCTGGACTAGCGCAGATGCAAAACATAAGCAATGCTTATTAGATATAATATATAGATATATACATTCGTCTGACGCAATAATAAGCATTCCAGATCACAGATGAACATATTGGATGTACTAGGAATTCCGCGTTTCGTTTAAGCCTGTAACGAAAGTCGGATTCCACGGTCGTGATGAATAGCCAAATCTCACCCCAGACCCCTACGGGTGTGGCAAACTACCCATCAAATACCCGATGTGAAGCAACCTTCCTTATCAAAGTGAGTAGGCCACTCGACATATTAAAATACCCGGTAGTTTGTGCACCCCACCTTGGGTCTATCCTAGGAGCAAAAAACAGTAAATGAAATAATACAATGGTGGATACAACCTCAACCCGGATGTGCCCCACAAAATAATATTACATCACTTTACAATTTACATTGAATGAATGAAATGAAAAACCCTCATCTCACATCCCCGGCTATTCATTCACGACGATCCAACAAGTTCATATACACAAACCAACAATGCATCACAGATATGTGCAACCCCGACTAATCGACGTATAGCAATTAGTAGACATTTCCAAACACATATACACATCACAAATCTTGTAAAGTAACCGCGACTTTAGAATTCCGCACGTAATTAGCAAATTTGACCAATTTTTCCAAAACTTGAAAAATCCAGTGAGCCAAAGTTCCAAAAACGATTGTTTTAAGCCAATCCGGGAGTCGAAACGAACTCGAAACCCGCCCGAATCTTCGCGGGGAGTTAGAGCACGAAATTAAATTCGAGTTGGGGGGCCTAAAGGGGGTACCCCACCCTGAGGCCACCATGAGATGGCCATGGGGTGAGGCAGACCCGAAACTGCCCAAGGTGGGGCAGTTTCGGGTCCACACCGCCAAGACCACCTTGTGGTGGTCTTGGGGAGTGGGCCCTGAAGGTGTTACTACAGCACCACTACTAGGGTTTGGTAGCATCACACATGCCATATTAAAAAATATAGGGTGCTAAAGAACCATTCTTAAGGATCAAACTAGAAAATCTAGGGTAACAAAACTTTAACACAAACACAAGTAGTAAAAAGCTAGGGTTTGAAAATACAATCTTTGTAGCTCCCTACGCTAGACTCCTTGACTACTTGAGAGTTGAAAAAAACTCGCTTGAGATCCTCTAGGTCCACGACGATCCACCCGGAGTCCTCTTTGTCCAAGCTAGAAGCTCCATTTGATCAAGAGAAGAAGTAGAACTCAACAATCTAAACTAATGGGCAAGCGTAGTGTAGAATGGTGATGTGGTTTGTTTTCTCATTTCAAAACCCTAACTTGATCACTCTTTTGCTCATAAATGAAAGCTATAGAGCAAGAGAGAGGAGGAAGAAGATGACAACAAACGAGAGCTTAAGAGATAATGATGAGTAGTGAGATAAGAATGAGAAAAGAAAATATATATATTTTCTTCTTCTCACTCTTAACTCAAGTTAATAAATATCTAGATATTTATCTTTGAAGAACTAATGGCCATAGAATGATAACTTATGGTTAAAGAGAGGTTTAGTGGAGGAATAAAATATTCAACCAATAATTATCCATTTCCATTTATCTCAAAAATAAATATCAATATATTTACTAGCATGTGAGTCTTATATTGCCACCATCCAATGTATCAATAACTATGATAAAAATGAGTATGCATGTAGGTGTGCATGCACATCCAAATGTGCATCAATGTAAACATGTGCATACATGCATGCATATTCCAAAAGACAAAAGGGTTTAAAGTGAAAATACAAATGGTCAATGTTAAATCAACACTTGATTTATCAAACCGGTCATATCTCATACGACCCAACCAATAGCAAACCTCCCGATTAATATACGGTATCACATACGCGTATTTAATTAGGTCCCCGCGCATATCTCATATGCGCACCACATCGTTTCGCCTGGGCTAGGTAACTCCATTGTAGGACTCTAAGAGTCGTCAATACGCTAGCAGTGGGTGATGATCATATCAAGCACCCTCAAGCCGCAAGAGATCAGCTAAACGTAACGGCCATCCGGGTATTGAGCGATCAGAACAAAATAAGCGAACTTCTCACAACTCCCGTCGAGCCAACCGGCAACACTACCGTACAGTCTGGTCTCTTCGTCAGATATGCTGCATATCGAGTCTAGGGATGGTAACGTCGACCCCAATAATTCAATAAGTCACGCCGATGAATGGTCTATAATAGATCGAGAAATTACTGATAACACTTATTAGTAAATCTCAACAGCCCTGGCCAGGGACTTACTGATATAGCCAATCGAGCACATAACACTTATTAGTAAATCTCAACAGCCCTGGACAGGGACTTATTGATATAGCCAATCGAGCACAGCACAGCATCAACTCCCAATACCGGGAGAGACGAAATCCCTCCTATCGCTTATCGTCTTCGTATGTCTCGGGACTATACCTAAAAGCCACCTGTTTGCACGACTCAGTAGAGACGTGGTAGGGTGGTAATCAAAGTACAGTGGGAGAACACACAAGACTCTATAACGATCTCGGGTCAACAGACTAACCTGTTCCCGTGTCACCTGAAAACTGCTATCTGACGATAGATATATTACCATATAGGAGTTCTCGGCGAGTCCGTCCAGTGTACGTAGTCACCACTGAGCACCCGTATATGATCTCGATCTCAAACATCAATGGATGTGGGAACATCCATCGCTCATCGTATGGTCCTAGTATCATATACGCTAGTCTACTCTGGTATATCAATGCCCCATCTCGATACACCTATGACTAGGGACATTTCAGGATATGCTTATAAACTACAGACGTCCCACTAGTATGATCTCCATCATAATCACAGTAGTCAAGCCAATATCCTCAGGGATTTACAACATGTGTGAATGAATAAAAGCATGATCACGTCAACATGTCAGATAAAGAAGAACCAGATAGCATACTATCATGTCGAGCATGAATGTACACTGAATATATATATATATATATATATATATATATATATATACATGTATAAATACATCCACCATCATATAATGGCCTCTAGGGCATACATATATCCAACAATCTCCCACTTGCACTAAGGCCAGTTATTGGCGTATCTCATACCCAACATCTCAAAAAGTCGCTCATGCTACAGCTGAGTGAGGGCCTTGGTGAGTGGATCCGCGGTGTTATTCTTTGTGTCTACTCTCCTAATCTCAATCTCGCGGCGATCTACAATCTCCCGGATCAAATGAAAGCGCCTCAGGATGTGTCTGGACCGCTGATGGGACCTGGGCTCCTTGGCTAACGCCATAGCCCCATTATTATCACAATACAATGGTATTGGATCAATAATGGTTGGGACTACTCCTAACTCTGAGATGAACTTCTTCATCCAGACGGCTTCCTTGGCGGCATCATTCGCAGCAATGTACTCAGCCTCCATCGTAGAGTCTGCAACGGTATCTTGTTTGGAACTCTTCCAACTTACCGCCTCTTCATTGAGGGTAAATACAAACCCAGAGATAGATTTGCTGACGTCCTTATCACTCTGGAAGCTTGAATCGGTAAAGGCCTCCATTTGGAGATCTCCATTACCATACACCAAGAACAATTCTTTAGTCCTTCACAAGTACTTAAGAATGTTCTTCACAACTATCTAGTGATTCTCCCCTGGGTTGGATTGATACCTGTTTACTACACTAAGTGCATAAGTTACATCTGGGCGTGTACATAACATCGCATACATTATAGATCCTACTGCAGAAGTATAGGGTATAATGCTCATGCGAGCCCTCTCTTCATCGGTCTTTGGGCAAGAGTCCTTAAAGAGAGTGACCCCATGGCAAGCGGGTAAGGCACCCCGCTTGGAGTCTTCCAAACTAAACCTTTTTAGGATGGTGTTGATGTACCTGGTTTGGGACAATCCTAATAATCTCTTGGATCTATCCCTATAGATCCTAATGCCCAGAATGTATATGGCATCACCCAGGTCCTTCATGGAGAACTTTAGTGATAAGAAAGATTTGACCGACTGTAGCATAGGAATATCATTTCCTATTAGAAGAATGTCATCCTCGTACAATACAAGGAATGTGACAGCTCTCCCTACAGCCTTCTTATAAACACAAGGTTCATCTGGATTTTTGATGAAATTAAACTCTTTGATAACATCATCGAAACAGATGTTCCAACTCCGTGATGCCTGCTTTAATCCATAAATGGATTTAAGCAGCCTACATGCTTTCCCGCTGCTCCCACTTTTAATGAAGCCCTCTGGCTGATACATATAAACACATTCTTCTAAATCTCCATTTAGAAATGCTGTTTTAACGTCCATCTGCCAGATTTCATAGTCGTAGTGAGCAGCGATAGCAAGTAGGATCCGAATGGATTTAAGCATGGCCACGGGAGAAAAAGTTTCGTCATAGTCCAGACCTGGTCTTTGACAAAAACCCTTCGCCACAAGTCTTGCCTTATAGGTCTCTACCTGTCCATCTACACCAATCTTTCTTTTAAAGATCCATTTGCACCCCCACAGGTTTTACCCCAGGGGGTACAATGTCCAAAGTCCATACTTTGTTGGTGTACATAGACTCTATTTCGGATCTCATGGCATCCAGCCACTTCACAGAGTCTCCACTTGTGATAGCTTGCTGAAAGCTGGTAGGATCATCATTCTCCATGATGCAGTCTTCTCTATCACCATCAATGAGGAAACCGTAGTACCTCTTCGGTGGGCGAGAAGTCCTACTAGACCTACGGAGTGGCCGAGGTTCCTCAGTTTCTGTTGCAACGGCCGGTTCAACCAAGTCATCATTTGTAATTTGTGTTTCTAGAACTTCTTCTAGGTCTACCACACTGCCATCTGTATCATTTGTAAGAAATTCTTTTTCTAAAAATGTGGCATGCTGAGAAACAAATACCTTTTGTTCCTCTTTGTGGTAGAAAAGATATCCATAAGAATTCTTTGGATATCCCACAAAATTACACATGATCGACCGTTTCTCGAATTTGTCTAGATTCTTCTTTTTAATATAGGCCGGACAACCCCAAATATTAATTCGTTTAAGAGATGGCCTCTTCCCATGCCATATCTTATATGGCGTGGTAGACACGGTTTTGGTTGGGACCCTGTTCAGTAGAAACGCTGCAGTCTCCAATGCATGCCCCCAAAATGAGACGGGTAACTCAGCATCACTCATCATGGAACGAATCATATCTAATAGGGTCCGATTCCTATGTTCTGACACACCGTTGTGCTGTGGTGTGTAAGGAGGAGTGAGCTGAGAGAGAATCCCATTCTCTTTTAGGAAGTCTGCAAACTCTGTACTGAGGTACTCCCCACCTCGATCTGATCGAAGCATTTTGATGCTCAAGACGGTTTGTTTTTCTACTTCGTGTTTATATTCAGTGAATTTCTCGAAAGCTTCGGACTTGTGTTTTAATAAAAATACATGACCGAATCTTGACAAATCATCAGTAAAAGTAATGAAGTAAGAAAAACCGCCTCTAGCCGGTGTAGACATTGGCCCACATACATCACTATGTATGAGGCCTAAGAGCTCAGTAGCTCTTTCTCCGTGTCCTGTAAACGGAGTTTTGGTCATTTTACCCTTGATATGATACTGGTAAGTCGCATAAGATTTATATTCAAAAGGGTTTAAATATCCATCTTTGTATAACTTTTTTAGTCTTGTTTCGTTAATATGACCAAGTCTACAGTGCCAAAGAAAAGCTTCATTTATTTCTGAAAGTTTTCTTTTATTAGTATGTTGTATGTTGAAAACTGTGTATTGATTTAGGACGTATATCCCATTATTAAGTGTACCATACCCAACCAATATTTGATTCAGGTGAATGTTCATAACATTGTTCTGTAATACAAAATTATATCTTTCATTATCTAACAAAGAAATGAATATTATATTACAAAGCATACTAGGTACATAATAACATGAGTTCAAAACCAATGTACACCCAGACGGCAACCCCAAGTGATACTCTCCCACTGCAACTGTATGTACATTGGAACCATTTCCAACGCGGAGAGTATGGTCACTTGTCTTCAAAACCTTGGTATTTCTCAACCCCTGCATAGAATTGCAAATTTAAGAACCTGAACCGGTATCTAATACCCATGAAGCAGAGTTTATTGAAAAACAGTTTTCTGTCACAAACACACCTGAAGCGGAAGCATCCCCATGCTTGTTCTTGAGATCCAAGTACTCGGTGCAGTTGCGCTTCCAGTGTCCTGTTTTGTGGCAGTGATAACATTCCCCTTCCCCGATTCCCTAACTTTGGACTTGTCCTTCCCCTTAACCTTTTTGACTCCACCCTTAGGTTTTGTGGGTTTCTTCTTCATCTTTCCCTTGGCCTTAAGCCTTCAGGCGAGAAGAGGAAGATTGCCCAACACTCAAAATGGGAGTTTTCACTGATTTCAGCGTACTCTCTGCACTCCTTAACATATTAAGGAGTTCAGATAGTTCCTTCTCCATGTTGTGCATGTTGAAATTAACTATAAATTGAGCAAAGGTGGATGTGAGAGATTGCAGAATAATATCCGTATATTGCTCATTGTCCATTGTCCACCCAAAGTCCTCAAGCTCTTCTATGAGAGCTATCATCTTCAGAACATGGTCTCCTACTGGTGTGCCAGGGGCCATTCGCATTTGAAATAGTTTTCTGGATGCTTCGTATCGGAATACGCGAGATTGCTCTCCATACAACTCCTTTGTATGGAGGAATATGGCGTGGACGTCCATATTCTCGTGCTGCTTTTGATGTGTGTTATCCATCGATGCAAGCGCGAGGCACTTGGCCGTAGCACAGTCAGCGTCCCATGTCTTGCGGACTTCAATATCCACAACTGAGGATTTAGGACCTGGGACGGGCGGAGCTGGAGCCGTGAGGACATATGATACCATATCATAAGTCAAGGCAATGTTAAGATTCCTCAGCCAGTCTTTATAATTGGTCCCATTCAGTTTATTTTTATCTAGTAGAAGCTTGAGTCCTGTCATTGGTATCTGCCATTAAGAGAGAGAAAAGAATACACTCAGCGAAAGCTCTTGCAAAGATCATATTGGTTATTATCTTATCTAATCGATGTCTCCCACTGCTTTAATCAAGTTTTTCTTTCAAACCTTATAAAGAAAACTAGCCAAGATTAATTACAGTCTACAACTTTGCTAACCGTTCAGCCAGGCCAGTATCGGTACTTGAGGGTGGTTCCCCGTGCTTTCGCACGGACCTAATTAATATAAACCTCGTCTTCCGAGAGGCGTAGCCCTGTTAACACCTTTCTAGACACCTAATAGGTTAGCTAATTGTAAACTGCAAAACTCTCCTAGGAGCAACTATTGCCCACAGTATGATCGGGATCCAACCATCATATGGAAGGTATGCAATCTCATTGCAAATTTCAACTCTTGAAACTCCCGATGTGATTTTTACCCCTAGCACTCATGACTTTGGCTATGGTCAACAAATCACAAGCACTAGTCAAGTTCAAACCATCATTTCTTGATTAATTAGACACGTTCACATGACCCTTGGCTAAGGTCAACAAAGTCACATGCCCGTCCTAATTAATCTGCATCATATGCATTGTAGGAAGACATCACTTAGCTACCACACACCACACCTTGGATAAGGTCAACAAACATAGCACGAATACTAAGTACTCTACTCCCTAAAATGACGGAGGGTTGCGGATGATTTTTAAGAAAATCTTTAATGCTTGGAACTTGATAACCTCGTAGAATCAAATGGTTTTTCAAAAGGAGTGGCTTAAGCTCCGCAGTTTTGAAATGTAGCTTTTTCGTAAAAAGCCGAGTGGTTTTCAAATCTGATTCTACGGCATCTTTTTAGGTTTATTTTCTTTACATTAATCATATGTCACGACCCAAAGTTCGGCCCATGACCGGCACTTAACCATGTAACGTCTAGAGGCGTAATGCGACTAAGTAAGCCGAAACCTAGAAATCAAAACCATTAAAAGTATTGTGTTAAAATGTTTGATAGAAACATTTGATAAAACGTTTAGAAAACATTAAGTAATTTAGTAAAATTCTTTAAAGTTCAAGTTATTATCTTAAAAATTTTGGCAGCATTTCCTTTGTAAAAACTAGCCCAGAAATCGAGTACAAGACAATATATGAGTAAAATGATATACAATAGGAATAAAGCATCCCAAACGGGAGAAATCACGCCCAACGGCGGAAACAATCACCACGATAATAATATACGATGCCATAGCGAAGAATGAGCAAAAAATAAGTGAAGACAACATGAAAAATAAAACTGCATAAATAAAGTCGGCTCACAATGAGATCGACACCAGAGTACAAATAATATACATCGTCCTCACAACTGGTCTCTAAGTCAATATATGAAAATTAAATGGAGAGTACTAGATACAACAGTGTATACAACTGGAAAATAAACAGATACCGCAAAACCCACCTATCAGCAAAAGGGTTCACGCGCCAACTGTAATGGTATCTGTATCAAAAGATGCAAGAAAGAAACCTGCCGTGACTACTCTGAGGGGCAACCTGAAAACACTGTGGCACAACGGGGGTGAGTTGCCAACTCGTGAATAGTAGATAACATATAAAAGTAATCGTGAGTATGCACGTGCTGCGATACTCTAACCTATGCCAGCAGATAACATCTATATGATGAACTAGATGAGTAATAATCATGCAACAAGTGCGATCTAATAACATCTCTATATGATGAGCAGGGTATGCAATAATCGTGCATAGCATGTGCAATCTAATAGCATCTATATAGGATAAGCAGGGTATGCAATAATTATACATAGCAAGTGTACTCTATCAGGTACAACAAATACAGGATGAGATGTATAACATTGAATGCTGAGCATGGGAATAAATAACATCTACACAGAATGTCAATGTGTAAAATAACCGGTGTCAATCAATACACCCAAATCCCAGTAAAACTCAGGCGCCGTCACTCCAATCGGCCCTCAAATCCTGTAAATCTCATAGAATCGTGAGTGCCCAACATCGGCACTCGAAATATCATAAAATAATCGTGTTTAGCATCGACACGCAAATCCTCAAATATCGGGCTCCGTCAGTCCGGATCGGCCCACGGGCTCCGTCTGCGGAATCGGCCCTCGGCCTCCGGCAGTACGTGTCGTCCCGTATCCATCTCTCAGCTTTGTTCAGTATCCTCCGGATAACCGCCAGGTCCAACCAATCATCGGTAGGTAGTAGTCCCTCCGCCGGGCTCACCGTCTAAGAATACGAGTCTTCTTGCCCCGGGGTACCATACCGGATCCACCATGTACCCGCAATTGGTGCCTACCACTCCTCGAATCGGGTATACTCACACAAGCTCTCTGGAACCGAGAAAACTCTTGGTGGACGCACTGAAATATCATATCAAGAGAAACCGGGTTTTTAAAACAGTGTGTATTTTCTTAAAATAATACCACGGTTCTCAAATCCAGAAATCCTATAAGTCCAACTCAATGCGTAAATCCATGCAATGTGTCGTATGACACTAAGAGTAAAAAGGAAAACCGCTTTTTTAAAAGAATCCAGTTTTGAAAATATCTCATGCGGTCCCTATTTTCATGAAATCAAATCAATATCATCCATGTATGTGACATATGTATGTATGTAGGTATCGATGTGCAAATGGATATATACGCGAATATGAGTGTAGCACTAGTATGAATATACAGTGTGCATGTGCGCAAGTATGAAGATATCAATATATGTGTGCACTGGTATGAATATACAGTGTGCATGTGCGCATGTATGAAGATATCAATATATGTGTGCATTGGTATGAATATACAGTGTGCATGTGCGTAAGTAGTGATATATCAATGAAGGTACATATAAACATCTACGACTAAACATCCTATCACGCCCTGACGCTTAACGCCATACGGGTGATTTCCCCGTAGATGTTAAATCTACTCACCTGGTCGCGTGCTAAGCGCAGCCGACCACCTGCTTCCCTTTCTTTGCGGCGTCCGACGTACCCGCCTGCGAACCTAGAATTCACATAGAGAATTCACATAAGCAAATATCTCGCAAAAACGCGATATCGAAATCAAACGAGAAACTCGCGTCGCGAACTAAACGCGCATGTGTCCGATACGCTAAAACGTGTGTATACGCGTCTGAAACTACCCCGACACGTCATGATATGATGGAACGTAGAACCCACTCACGTATCACACGTGTCGCGCAAACAAAACGTATTGTAAAAACGATACATGGTTCCAGATTTTTACCCTGGTGAAAACTTACAAAATTGCACATACCACAGACCTTAAATATACAGCAAACTCCTACCCATGCAAACCCAACACAAGACTCCCTCATCTGGCCGCAATTTGCATCCATAAAGAATAAATCGGCGGCCAAAGGGTGGTTACGGTGTCTCGTTCTCTGGTGGTGTGCTCAAGGTCTATCAAATATGCTCCAGTTATCTCAATTTTTCTCTGAAGTAACCGGGTCTATAGCAGATCATAGAAAGGCCAAGTTTTGCTTAAAAATGTTATATTTTGCACAAAATGAAAATCTAGGGTATTTTGGTGAAATATGGGTTGAAGCTAGGTTTATGTGGCCCTAATAACACTTAAATAGGCTAGGCTAACCGATAAAATCACCACTTAGCCACAACTTCACACAAAACACCATTTCTAGCACTAAAACGCATAATTAACACTAACCGAAGCTATTTAACACACATGCTTAGCAAAAAGGAGTTGGGTTTAAGAAATATACCCCAATAGACCCTAGGAAGCAGGAGAAGGAGGAGAAGAAGCTGTGTTGCTGCTGCTTGCTACTGCAGGTGCTGCATGTTGCTGCTGCTGCTGATGCTGGTGCTGCTGCTGATGCTGCTGGAGCTGATGCTGATGCTGGTGCTGCTGCTGCTTCTTCTGCTGTTGTTGCAGCTGATGTGAGTGTGTGTGTATGAGTGAGAGAGTTGTGAGAGCAAATGAGAGTTAACAAAAGAAAAGAATGGGAGCCATGCTAGTCAACCCCCCTCTCTCTTCATTTAATGCAAGCATGGGCTCATGCCATGATGCACTCTCTCCCTCTCTCTCTCCAAGTCAACACCCCTATATAATTCATTTTCCATAAAAAATACCCTTAATTAAAATCAATTTAGCTTAAGAAGAAAGGGTTAGTCTACAATGGTTGCTAAACATGGTTTAACCCTAATTTTAACCCTAGTTTACATGCACATGTATTCAAGCCACAATAAATTCTAATAAAATATTCATTAAATTTGATAAAATATTTGAAAATCGATTTGGTAAACTTTTTATTAAAAACCTTTTATTAAAGTATAATTAGCCATTAATCACATCCTAAGGTGTTATAATCTTCCCCCCTTAAAGAAATTCGTCCCCGAATTTAAAAATATAAAGCTACGTATACCTTCAAAGAGATGAGGGAACTTCTTCCGCATCTCGCCCTCGGCCTCCTAAGTGATCTCTTCACTATTTAGGCTGCGCCAAAGCACCTTCACAGATGGCAAGACCTTCGATCGATGTTTCTTCACCTGCCGGTCCAATATTACGACTGGTTGCTCGGTGAACGAAAGATCACGCTCGAGCTGAACGGTCTGATGCTGAATCATGTGAGAAGGGTCATGCAGGTATCTGCGAAGTATCGATACATGGAATAAGGGGTGAACATCTGGGAAGTCAGGCGGAAGAGCCAAACGCTATGCTACTGCGCCCACACGCTCGAGGATCTCGAAGGAACCTATGAATCTGGGGCTAAGCTTCTCCTTCCATCCAAACCTCATCACTCCCTTCATCGGAGAGACCCTCAGTAAAACGTGATCGCCAACTGCGAAGTCTAATCTGTGGCGGTGTCTGCCAGCATACGATTTCTTCCTGCTCTGAGCTGTCCTCATCCTGTCTCGAATCAGCTGTATCTTCTCGGTCGTCTCCTGTATGATCTGCGGCCCCAAAATACTGCTCTCACTGAGCTCTGTCCAACAGACGGGCGATCTACATATCCTCCCATACAAGGCCTCGAAAGGTGCCATCTGAATAGTATCCTGGAAACTATTGTTGTAGGAGAACTCCACCAAGGGTAAATGATGATCCCAGCTACCACCAAAGTCTAAAACGCATGCTCGAAGCATGTCCTCGAGAGTCTGAATAGTCCGCTCTGACTGGCCATCGGTCTGCGGATGAAATGCTGTGCTGAAACTCAAGCGGGTGCCCAAAGCCTCCTAAAGCCTCTGCTATAGTCGGCTGGTAAACTGGGTACCTCGGTCGGACACGATACACGTCGGGACTCCATGCAGTTGTACAATCTCGTCGATGTATATCTAGGCATACTGAGCAGATCCGAAAGTTGTCTTCACCGGCAGGAAGTGAGCCGCTTTCGTCAATCGATCCATGATCACCCAAATGGAGTCATACCCTCGCCTATTCCTGGGTAGACCTACAACGAAATTCATCGAAATCTTCTCCCATTTCCATTCTGCAATGGGTAACGGCTGTAGCTCTCCCGCTGGCCTCTGGTGCTCGGCCTTAACTTGCTGACAAGTCAGGCATCTCGACACGAAGTCTACGTTGTCCGTCTTCATTCCGTCCCACCAGTAAACATCTCTCAAATCATGGTACATCTTGGTGGAATCCGGATGAACACTATACACTGATCTATGTGCCTTCTCAAGAATCTCGCGCCGCAATCCCTCAGCATCTGGTACGCACAGTCTAGTCCCAAATCGCAGTATCCCCTGATCATCGATCACGAACTCAGAAAATATTCCCTGTCCAATCTGTGCCATGATCTCTGAGCAATGGTTATCATTGTACTGTGCTTCATGTATACGGTCAAGCAACTGTGGGCGTGCACGAACATGCGCAAGTTGTCCCCCGATCGGCGTGAACTCGAACTGCACTCGGCTGTCGCATAAAATCTGCCAATCTGCCGATGACAGCCTCTGCACTGTGCTCAAACAAGATAGGCTACCCCTGGGCCTCCTGCTCAAAGCATCCGCCACTACATTAGCCTTGCCCGGGTGATACAAGATCCCGCAATCGTAGTCCTTTACTAGTTCCATCCAATGGCGCTGTCTAAGATTCAGGTCTCGCTGCTGAAATATATATTTTAAGCTCTTGTGATCAGTGAATTGTAGGAGATAGTGCCCTCAAAGTCAATTATTGGATCGCAGGTACGTGATTGCAATGATTGAGGCAGGACCTATACCGATATGACAGTCTTGCTCGAGATGATAGTTTGCTATCTGGTTTGTCTTTATCATCATATACATGCTTTAGTTCACTATTGTATGATGATAGAGCCCATAGGATTCTTGCTTGACTACCAGCAGTATGATGGCGATCATATACGTGGGAGCTGGGGTCTGTAAGCACATCCTTAAAGTGTCCCTAGTCATGGGAGTTTCGAGACAGGGCATCGATACTCCAGAGTAGACTAGTGTATACAGTCGAGACCCCGACGAAGGGCGGTGGCCGGTCTCACAAGCCACTGGTGTCAGTTTGATCACCTAAGATATATACAGGTGCTCATTGAGTTATGAGTACACCGGACAGGACACGCCGGGAATCTGCTAGTTGGTATTATACATATCGTCAGATAGCAATTCCCTGATGGCATGTGTACAGGTTAGTTCATCGACCTGAGATCGTCATTTGTCTCGTGTGAGTTCCCACTGTGCTTAGATTAATACCCTACTATGCTCAAAGGAGTTGTGCAAACAGGTTTTAGTTGGGTACAGTCCCGAGCCACATTGGAGGCAAGTGAGCGGATCGTCGGGGATTCGTCTCTCCCGGTATTGGGGGTTGATGCCGCGCAGTGTACGGGTGGCTATCACTAGGAATCATCGGCCGAGGTAGTGGAGAATTACTGATTTGGATCAGTAGTTTCTCAGGTGGTGATGGGTTTCATGCCGATACGATTTATCGCGTTATTAGGGGTCTGACTTTATCCACCCCCTAGACTTGATATGCAATACTCTTTAGACGAACGGACCGGACTGTATATACATTGTCACTGTCAGGCTCAGTTGGGTTTATGGATGAGTTCGCTCGTCAGCTTCCCTTCCAATCAATACAAAGGCAAAACGTTACGTGCAGCTTGTACATCTGACGTGCTAGTGGTTATACCCAAAGCCGATGTGTTGATGAGTCATTAGAGTCCCCCACAGACACTTTTCCAAGTTCGGTCGAAACGTTGTAGAGGCCGTATGGTGATATGGCAAGGTTTGGAAAAAACACGTGCGTTTTCGCACGTGTCGTTTTTCGGGCAGATAATACTAGTAGGCTTTGGTTTAAGCCGGAACCCAGTATTATACTGTGTAAATATAATATCTTTATCTCAGTTGCATTTGTATTCGGTCGTAATACAAATGCGGGTATGTTTATACTGATACGGGGTTATCCTGAAATTCGTTTCAGGATCACTTTTGGAAGTTTCCAGTTTCCAGTTTTCTATCAGCCGTATTTAACATTTGGTTAAATACGGATTTATCTTTTCTTGAGATAAGTGTGGAAGCTTCTAGAAGAGATGACTAGGATGGTGACTAGGATGGTGAGGTGGCTTTGTTCATTAATGATGCATTAATGTGTTGATGACTATGTATTATGATTCATCACTTGCATTAATGCATTCATACTAGGTGTATCTTTGACTCATGCTTTTCTTTATGTGCTTATGGTCACCCCCCTCCTACACTCACCCTCCCACCTCCATATAGTGGCCGGCCATGCTTGGTGTGGAATATGGTGTTAGTGTATATGCCCTAGAGGCCATTACTGTATCATACTAGTTTGTATATTACTTGATGGAAGCTTGGGATATTCACCTTGTATAAACAATCTTGCTCAATATAGTAGTATGCTACTTGGTTTGTTTCTACTTCAATGTGTACTTGTGTTTATTTCAGTATATCACTTATACGCATTAGTGGAGCCCTTAGGATCTTTGCTTGATTACCAGCGTTGTGATGGCAGTCACACTAGTGGGGGCTGGGTAATCTATAAGCACATCCTTATACAGGTCCCTAGTCGCAGGACTATCGAGACAGGGCATCGATACTCCGGAGTAGACTAGCGTATGCGCTTCTCATCCCAGTGTGGGAGATGGTCTGTCCCACAGCCATCAGTACGTCGTACTGGAGATAGTATACGGGTGCTCGTTAGGTTACGAGTACACTGGACAGGACTCGTCGGGAACTGACAGGTTGGTACTATACCTATCGTCAGTTATCAGTTCCCAGGTGACATGAGTACAGCTTAGTCCGCTGACTTGACACTGGCACTTCGCCTCGAGTGGGTTCCCACTGCACTTTGATCACTACCCTACCACGGCTCAAAGGAGTCGTGCAAACAGGTGGTGGTTGGGTGCAGTCCCGAAGCACTTGGAGGCAGTGACGGTTAGACAGGATTCGTCTCTCCCGGTATTGGGGGTTGACATCGCGCTGTGTCTAGGAGAGCCATTACACGAGTAGTCCCTGGCCAGGGCAAGCGAGATATACTGGTAGGTTTCCAGTGTTATCTCAGGGTGTTTTGGGCTTCACTCCGACACGACTTGTACCGCTATTGGGGGACTGACGTTTTACCGCCCCCTAGGCCCGACATGCGATGTATCAGACGAACAGACCGGACTGTACGGAGACTGTCACATTCAGACTCAGTAGGAGTTCAGATGGGGTTTCACCTCGTCAGCCTTCTTGTCGACATCTACCTGGGGACCGTTACGCACAGCTAGTGCCGCTTGCGGTCTGTGGTTAAACCCACTGCCAGCGTAGTGTCGAGTCTTTAGAGTCCCACACAGAGGGTATTCGCCTCTGGGCAAAACAGAGTAGAGGTCGCATGGTTTTGCGACAGGGTTCGTTCTCATCCGCGCACTTGTGCACGTTTAGAGTCCGGACGGATATTACTGGCTGGCTCTGGTTTGAGTCAGATACTGGTATATATTTTTGGGGTTGCTTTTATCTCAGTATTCATGTTCCTCGGAACAAGGATGCAGGTGTGTATGCACGGTTATTTGAGGAAGAGGAAGATGACTTTCATTAGGGTTTCGGAACGGGTGCGTATGCACAGTTGACAGTCGTCTTTTTCCAAACCCTAATGGATTTGTATTATATCAATTAATAATATATAATAAAATGAAATTGTGTCATGGTTGGTTTTTGTTGACTTGTTGACCATGGTTGACTTGTTGACCATGGTTGAAGTGTTGACCATCATCATTACAAAAGAAAGATGCTCTTTGATTCTAGCAAATTCATTTAATGTTTGAAATGATAATGGTCATTCTAAAACTTTCCATCAACCTTTTCATTTTCATTATTATTATTATTGATAATTCTTTTTCTTTTGCATTATGGTTGCAAGAAAGAAAAAGGATAGCTCATTCTATCATATTGATTCTCTCTCTTCACTTCATCTTCTTCTTCCTCTAGCTAAAGAGAAACCTTCTCATGTGTTGAGAATCCTTCTCTTTAAAAAGAAAAGCACCCTTTAGACACTCTCTACTTATTCTAGGTTCAAGGTTTAGCAAGCCGGAAACCCTAGTTCACTCAAAGCACGAGGAAGAGCCCAAAGGTTGAACTCTCGAGGTGGATCCATCTTCGACGGAAGAAGGCGACAAAAAGAGAACCATCAACCTCTACAAAGTTTGAAGAAGAAGGAGATCAAGTTTAGGTATAACCATCTTCATCCGAGTAGCTAACTCTCTTTAGCAAAGTATACTAGTTTTAGTTTAGTTAAAGATCCCGACTTTGTTTTAGTCCATGTTGCCTCTTGCGATAAAAAATTTGATTTTTATACCGTTTCCGCCTCCCCGTAAGCACCGGGGGTCGCAACGTGGACTTACAGTGGTATCAGAGCCTAACTAAACTTAAACTAGCTTGGTAGTGAAATGTAACGAAGTTCGGAACCGAAAAAAATCACAAAACCGGAAAAACAAAACCCTAAGTTTCTGTTGAAATTTTTTCTGCTCTAAATGAAATACTTTATACTTGTAAATTCGGCTCAGGGTTTTGTGTGAACACCCAAGAAAAACGATGCAGTGATTCGTTCAAACCGCCGCGCTTCCGCCGCACGAGGTAGGTATGTGCCGCGGAAGCGCCGCGGTTTGTCGTCTTCTGTGTATCGTTTTTCGTGCAGTGTGTGTCTGTGTTGGTTTTGGGATTTTTAAAATATATTATATGTACCCAGATTTTCCAGAACAGAAATTCACTTTTGGGGTCCTATAATTCCGTATTTTTTTCCGAACTTCACTGCACTTTGACTATGATGGTTATATCTGTGATGCTTGCATGTATTGAACGTCGGCTAATCGCTATAAGACGATTAGTCGGGGTTATACATGATCTGTGTTTGACATTGGAATGTGTATATGAATATGTTGGACTGTCGCGGGTGAATAGCCGGGGTGGATGTGAGATGAGCTTTTGTTTTTCTTTCATTCATTGTAAATGTAAATTGATGTAATAATTATTATTTGTTTGGCCGCACAACCGGGTCGGGGTTGTAGCCGTCATTGTATAATTTTTTTTACTGTTTTTGCTCCTAGGATAGACCCATGGAGGGGTGCACAAACTGCCGGGTACTTGGCGGGTAGTTTGCCGCACCCGTAGGGGTCTTGGGTGGGGTATTTGGCTATTCACCGCGACCGTGTTATCCGCTTTTCGTTCCAGGCTCGAAAGGATTGCGGATTGCTAGTATATCCAATGTATTCATCTGTGATCTGTAATGTCTATCATTGCTTTCTATTTAGGCGTTGCTTATGTTTTACAGCCGCGCTAGCCCAGCCCCCGCTCTGTCGTTAGTTAAGTAACCTAACGAGTGATGACGGGACCCCGTGGTGAATGCGAATGGCATAAGCGTACGTCATATTTTGGTTGTTTTATGCAATGGTAGGAATTAAATGATGGGACGCATTAAAAGTACTAATGCAAGAATATCACGCATTAAAAGAACTAATGCAAGATAATAAACCAAGTTAAAATCGTTGGAACACTTTCGAAAAACCACTCGGTTCTTTTCAAAACTAACTTTTAAATGCGGAGCTTGAGCCACTCCTTCTAAAAGCTATCTCGTTCCATCGATTATATCAAGTTCACTACGTTCACGGTTTTACCAAAACCATCCGTAGCCCTCCGTCGTTTCATATGAATATTCAACAGTATTCAAGCTGTGTTTGTTGGCCTTAGTCAAGGCACAGTGTTTGGTAGCTGCTGGGTATTCATATGTTGCATAGATAGAATGCGTTGGTTTGGGACAGTCGTATTGCCTTGTTGGCCATAGTCAAGGGTATATACGGGTGGGTTCAAATTAACCTGGATAACGACGGGAAGAACTTGACATGTGACTTATGATTTGTTGGCCTTAGTCAAGGTCATAAGAGCATGGGGCAAAAATCCACATCGGGAGTTTCATAAGTACTGAAACTTGCTAGATTTGCATACCATTTGGAGTGTGATGATTATGGTAGGATTCCTTCATTTTCGTCACGCGATGATATTTGGATCCCGATCCTACTGTGAGTATATGCTACTCCTCGGGAAATTTCTCACTAAACGATCAATGCTATAAACCTAGTAGGTGCCTAGAAAGGTGTTAGCGGGGCTACGCCCCCAGTGAAAAGAGGTTCTTAAATTAAGGAACTTCGCGAAAGCGTTGGAAAACCTCCCTCGAAGTACCGACACTGGCCTGGCTGAACGGTTAAGCAAGTATTGTACGGTGGGATTGATCCCGGCTAATTCTTCCTTTGTGGTTTGAGGAGGGATTCGAGAGACAGTGGGAGCCATCCTGTTTAGACAAATTAAAACCATTCTAAACTTGCAAGAGCATCGTGCTAAGTGTTTCTTCTCTCCCCCTGCAGCGACCAAATCGAAATGACTGGACTTAAGTTACTTCTAGATAAAAACATACTGACAGGGCCAAACTACAAAGATTGGCTCAGGAATGTCAAATTGGCAATCGCTTACGACAAGCTGGGGTATCTTCTTACCACCAAAGCTCCCCCCGTCCCAGGTCCCACCTCCAGCGTCGCGGATAAGGAAATCCGTACGACTTGGGAGATTGACAGCGCGAAGGCCAGGTGCCTCGTACTTGCCTCGATGGACAACGACCATCAAAGGAGGCACGAGAATATGGATTTGGAATCCATATTTCTTCATACAAAAGAACTGTATGGAGAGCAGTCTCGTATCGCAAGATACGAAGTGTCGAAGAAGTTATTTTCGACAAAGTTGGCCGTCGGATCATCGGTAGCGGACCACGTGCTTAAGATGATTGGCTACACTGAGGAGCTCGCGGAACTTGGGACCACGTTGGACAGTGAACTCTATACGGATATAATTCTCCAGTCCCTTCCATCCACTTACACCCAGTTCATACTGAACTTCAACTTGCAAGAAAAGGAAGTTGAACTTTCAGAACTCCTCAACCTGCTGAGGAGCGCAGAGGGCACCCTACAGAAGGGTAGGGAAACACCCGCTTTGTTTGTAGGAGGATCTTCTTCCTCTAGGTCCAAGGCGAAAGCCAAGGGAAAGAGGAAGAAAGCCCCCGCCAAACCAAGAGGCGGTGTTAGTAAAGTGGGTACGAAGGGAAAGGAAAAGGCAACAAAGATTGCGGGGAAGCTTATTGGAAAGGAAGAGTGCTTCTATTGTCATAAGAGTGGACACTGGAAGAAAGATTGCAGGGCTTGGAAAGCCAGGACACAGGAACTGAAGCAGATTGCGGCTTCAGCTTCAGGTGTGTATGTTATTGAAAACTGTCTTTCTATAAACTCTACTTCCTGGGTATTGGATACCGGATCAGGATCTCATATCTGTAATTCTTTGCAGGCGTTGAGAAACCGTAGGTTTTTGAAGGCAGGTGACATGACCCTCAGAGTTGCGAACGGAGCTAGCATGGATGCTAAAGCCGTGGGGGACTATCACCTGGGAATGACAGATGGGCATGTTTTGGTTTTGCGTAATTGCTTTTTTGTACCCAACGCAACTTGTAATATCATTTCTGTATCTTTGGTTTCTAAAGAAGGTTATGAATTTGCGTTTGTAAGTAATGTTGTAAACATTCACCTTAATCAAGTTCTGATTGGGTCAGGTACACTGAGCAATGGTATATACGTATTAAACCAACCACAGATTTTCAATGTCCAGAATACACACAAAAGAAAGTCTCCAGATATCAATCAGGCTTTCTTATGGCATTGTAGACTGGGTCACATCAATGAGACACGGTTGACTAAGTTACATAAAGAAGGATACTTGGATCCGTTCGAGTATCAGTCTTATGCTACTTGTGAATCTTGTCTCATGGGAAAGATGACAAAGACTCCGTTCACTGGACACGGAGAAAGAGCGAGCGAGCTCTTGGGACTCATACACAGTGACGTGTGTGGTCCAATGTCTACACATGCCCGAAGCGGTTATTCATACTTCATTACTTTCACAGACGATTTCTCTAGGTATGGACATGTCTTCTTAATGAAGCACAAATCCGAGGCCTTTGAGAAATTTCGGGATTACAAGAATGAAGTTGAAAAACAAACAGGCAAAAGTATCAAGATCCTAAGATCGGATCGAGGTGGTGAATACTTGAGTGCCGAGTTCCTGGACTATTTAAAAGGGAATGGTATTCTCTCTCAGCGTACTCCTCCATACACTCCGCAACATAACGGTGTATCAGAAAGGAGGAATCGAACCCTATTGGATATGGTTCGTTCCATGATGAGTAAGGCTGAGTTACCGCGATCTTTCTGGGGATATGCACTAGAAACAGCTGCACATCTCTTGAACCAAGTTCCTACTAAGACTGTGCCTACCACACCATATCAGATGTGGAGTGGGAAGAAACCCTGTCTTAAAGCCTTTAAGACATGGGGATGTCCGGCTTTTGTAAAAAGGCAGCATGCGGACAAGCTCGAGGCACGCTCAGTACAGTGCAAGTTTGTGGGATACCCAAAGAACTCCAAGGGGTATCTATTCTATTACGCAGAGGAGCAAAAAGTCCTTGTTTCTCGTCATGCCCACTTCTTGGAAACTGAGTTTTTGGAAAATCAGATAAGTGGGAGCGCAGTAGAACTGGATGAAATTCCAGAACCTCAGACTATTACTGAAAGCTTAGTGGAACCAGAGGGTTCAAAAGAACAGGACATTCCTATGCCGCTCCGCAGAAGTAGTAGGCAGTCTCATCCGCCCGAGAGATACTACGGTTTTCTCATAGACGGGGATAGAGAGGATTGCATCATAGACTATGATGAGCCTACTAGCTTCCAACAGGCCGTTCAGAGCGTTGACTCGGTAAAATGGCTGGATGCAATGCGGACCGAAATGGAGTCCATGTACACCAACAAAGTATGGACGTTGGACATTGCTCCAGACGGGGTAAAACCCGTAGGATGCAAGTGGATCTTCAAAAGGAAGATTGGTGTAGATGGACAGGTTGAGACCTATAAAGCTAGACTTGTAGCAAAGGGTTTCCGTCAAAGACCTGGCTTGGACTATGACGAAACCTTTTCTCCAGTGGCTATGCTGAAATCCATTCGGATCCTTCTTGCCATTGCTGCCTTCCACGATTATGAGATTTGGCAGATGGACGTAAAAACCGCTTTTCTAAATGGAAGTTTAGAGGAGTGTGTCTATATGGATCAGCTAGAGGGTTTCATTCAGAGTGGGAGCAGCGGAAAGGTGTGCAAGTTGCTTAAGTCCATCTATGGACTAAAGCAGGCATCGCGGAGTTGGAACATCTGTTTTGATGAGACGGTCAAGGAATTTGACTTTATCAAAAATCCAGATGAACCATGCATCTATAGTAGATTTGTAGCGAGAACTGTAGTATTCCTTGTTTTATACGTGGATGACATTCTCTTAATAGGAAATGACATTCCTATGCTACAATCTGTCAAGGGTTTCTTGTCACACAGGTTCTCCATGAAAGACCTGGGTGATGCCTCTTACATCCTGGGGATCCGGATCTATCGTGATAGATCCAAGAGGATATTAGGACTTTCACAGTCCAGGTACATTGACACCGTACTGAAAAGATTCAGTATGGAAGATTCCAAGCGCGGTAACCTACCGGCTTGTCACGGGATCACCCTCTCTAAAGAGATGTCTTCCAAGACTGATTTGGAGAGGGATCGCATGTCTATTATACCCTACGCTTCTGCGGTAGGCTCTATAATGTATGCGATGTTGTGTACCAGACCGGATGTAGCTTATGCACTGAGTGTAGTAAGCCGGTATCAGTCAAACCCTGGGGAGAAACATTGGATAGCAGTAAAGAACATTCTCAAGTACCTGAGAAGGACTAAGGAGATGTTCTTGGTGTATGGCGGAAAAGACCTCCAGATCGAGGCCTTTGCTGACTCCAGCTTCCAGAGTGACAAGGATGATTCCAAGTCCATGTCGGGTTTTGTCTTTACCCTCAATGGAGGGGCGGTGTGTTGGAAGAGTTCCAAACAGGAAACCGTTGCAGACTCGACTATGGAAGCGGAATACATCGCTGCATCTGATGCCGCAAAAGAAGCTGTCTGGATGAGGAAGTTCTTGAGAGAACTGTAAGTCCATATTGCGACCCCCGGTGCTTACGGGGAGGCGGAAACGGTATAAAAAACGAATTTTTATCGCAAGAGGCAACATGGACTAAACTTGGTCGGGATCGTAGTCTAAACTAAAACTAGCAATCTAGCTAAAGAGAGTTAGCTACTCGGATAGAGATGGTTATACCTAAACTTGAACTCCTTCTTCTTCAAGCTTTGTGGAGGTTGATGGTTCTCTTCTCTTGTCGCCTTCTTCCGTCGAAGATGGATCCACCTCGAAGGCTCGACCTTTGGGCTCTTTCTCGAACTTGGAGTGAACTAGAATCGCCGGCTTGCTAAACCCTTGATCCTAGAGTGAGTAGAGAGAGTGTCTAAGGGTTGCTTTTTTTTTTAAAGAGAATGATTCTCAACTCATGAGAAGGTTTCTCTTTGCTAGAGGAAGAAGAAGATGAAGAGAGGAGAGAGAATGAGAATGATAGAATGAGCTATATCTTTTCTTTCTTGCAACCATAATGCAAAAGAAAAGAATTATCTAATAATAATAATTGAAAATGAGAATAGTTGATGGCAATATGGAATGACCACAACCATGCTTCATTTAAAAATACAAGCATAAATCAAGGAAGACTTTTGAAGCATGATGGTGGTCAACTTTCAACTATGGTCAACAAGTCAACCATGGTCAACAAGTCAACAATATCAACCATAACAAAATTCTCATTTAATTACTATTATAAATAGATAATCCATAAATCCATTAGGGTTTGGAAAAAGATAACTGTCAACTGTGCATACGCACCCGTTCCGAAACCCTAATGAAATACCTCATCCTCCGCCTCAAGCAACTGTGCATACACACCTGCATTCTCGTTCCGAGGAACAAGAATACCAAGATATAAAAGCAACCCCAAATATATATATACCAGTATCTGGCTCAAACCAGAGCCTGCCAGTATAATCCGTCCGGACTCCAAACGTGCACAAGTGCGCGGATGAGAACGAACCCTGTCGCAAAACCATGCGACCTCTACTCTGTTTTGCCCAGAGGCGAATACCTTCTGTGTGGGACTCTAAAGACTCGACACTACGCTGGCAGTGGGTTTAACCACAGACCGCAAGCGGCACTAGCTGTGCATAACGGTCCCCAGGTAGATGTCGACAAGAAGGCTGACGAGGTGAAACCCCATCTGAACTCCTACTGAGTCTGAATGTGACAGTCTCCGTACAGTCCGGTCTGTTCGTCTGATACATCGCATGGCGGGCCTAGGGGGTGGTAATCGTCAGTCCCCCAATAGCGGTACAAGTCGTGCCGGAGCGAAGCCCAAAACACCCTGAGATAACACTGGAAACCTACCAGTATATCTCGTTTGCCCTGGCCAGGGACTACTCGTGTAATGGCTCTCCTAGACACAGCGCGATGTCAACCCCCAATACCGGGAGAGACGAATCCTGTCTAACCGTCACTGCCTCCAAGTGCTTCGGGACTGCACCCAACCACCACCCGTTTGCACGACTCCTTTGAGCCGTGGTAGGGTAGTGATCAAAGTGCAGTGGGAACACACTTGAGGCGAAGTGCCAGTGTCAAGTCAGCGGACTAAGCTGTACTCATGTCACCTGGGAACTGATAACTGACGATAGGTATAATACCAACCTGTCAGTTCCCGACGAGTCCTGTCCAGTGTACTCGTAACCCAACGAGCACCCGTATACTATCTCCAGTACGACGTACTGATGGCTGTGGGACAGACCATCTCCCACACTGGGATGAGAAGCGCATACGCTAGTCTACTCCGGAGTATCGATGCCCTGTCTCGATAGTCCTGCGACTAGGGACCTGTATAAGGATGTGCTTATAGATTACCCAGCCCCCACTAGTGTGACTGCCATCACAACGCTGGTAATCAAGCAAAGATCCTAAGGGCTCCACTAATGCGTATAAGTGATATACTGAAATAAACACAAGTACACATTGAAGTAGAAACAAACCAAGTAGCATACTACTATTTTGAGCAAGATTGTATATACTAGGTGAATATCCCAAGCATCCATTAAGTAATATACAAACTAGTATGATACAGTAATGGCCTCTAGGGCATATACACTAACAATCTCCCACTTGCACTAAGGCCATGTACTGGCGTATCGAAGACCTATCATCTCGATCAGCCGCTCGAACTGAGTCTGGGGTAGGGCCTTGGTGAATGGATCTGCAGTGTTCTCTTCTGAAGCAACCCTCCGAACCTCGATCTCCTTGCGATCCACGATCTCCCTGATCAGGTGATACCGCCTCAAGATGTGCCTGGATCTCTGATGGGACCTGGGTTCCTTCGCTAAAGCTATAGCCCCGTTGTTGTCGCAATACAGAGGTATTGGGTCAACAATGGACGGAACCACCTGAAGTTCTTTCAAGAACTTCCTCATCCAGACAGCTTCTTTTGCGGCATCAGATGCAGCGATGTATTCCGCTTCCATCGTCGAGTCTGCAACGGTTTCCTGTTTGGAACTCTTCCAACACACCGCCCCTCCATTGAGGGTGAAGACAAAACCCGACATGGACTTGGAATCATCCTTGTCACTCTGGAAGCTGGAGTCAGCAAAGGCCTCGATCTGGAGGTCTTTTCCGCCATACACCAAGAACATCTCCTTAGTCCTTCTCAGGTACTTGAGAATGTTCTTTACTGCTATCCAATGTTTCTCCCCAGGGTTTGACTGATACCGGCTTACTACACTCAGTGCATAAGCTACATCCGGTCTGGTACACAACATCGCATACATTATAGAGCCTACCGCAGAAGCGTAGGGTATAATAGACATGCGATCCCTCTCCAAATCAGTCTTGGGAGACATCTCTTTAGAGAGGGTGATCCCGTGACAAGCCGGTAGGTTACCGCGCTTGGAATCTTCCATACTGAATCTTTTCACTATGGTGTCGATGTACCTGGACTGAGAAAGTCCCAATATCCTCTTGGATCTATCACGATGGATCCGGATCCCCAGGATGTATGAGGCATCACCCAGGTCTTTCATGGAGAACCTTTGTGACAAGAATCCCTTGACAGATTGTAGCATAGGAATGTAATTTCCTATTAAGAGAATGTCATCCACGTATAAAACGAGGAATACTACAGTTCTCGCTACAAATCTACTATAGATGCATGGTTCATCTGGATTTTTGATAAAGCCAAATTCTTTGACTGTCTCATCAAAACAGATGTTCCAACTCCGCGATGCCTGCTTTAGTCCATAAATGGACTTAAGCAACTTGCACACCTTTCCGCTGCTCCCACTCTGAATGAAACCCTCTGGCTGATCCATATAGACACACTCCTCTAAATTTCCATTTAGAAAAGCTGTCTTTACGTCCATTTACCAGATCTCATAATCGTGGAAGGCAGCAATGGCAAGAAGGATCCGAATGGATTTCAGCATGGCTACTGGAGAAAAGGTTTCGTCGTAGTCCAAGCCAGGTCTTTGACGAAAACCCTTTGCTACCAGCCTAGCTTTATAGGTCTCAACCTGTCCATCTACACCAATCTTCCTTTTGAAGATCCACTTGCATCCTACGGGTTTTACCCCGTCTGGAGCAATGTCCAACGTCCATACCTTGTTGGTGTACATGGACTCCATTTCGGTCCGCATTGCATCCAGCCATTTCACTGAGTCAACGCTCTGAACGGCCTGCTGGAAGCTAGTAGGCTCATCATAATCTATGATGCAATCCTCTCTATCCCCGTCTATGAGAAAACCGTAGTATCTCTCGGGCGGATGAGACTGCCTACTACTCCTGCGGAGCGGCGTAGGAATGTCCTGTTCTGTTGAACCTTCTGGTTCCACCAAACTTTCAGTAACAGTCTGTGGTTCTGGAATTTCTTCCAGTTCTACTGCGCTCCCACTTCTTTCTTTTTCTATGAACTGGTGTTCTAGAAAGTGGGCATGACGAGAAACAAGAACTTTTTGTTCCTCTTCACAGTAGAAGAAATATCCTTTGGAATTCTTTGGATATCCCACAAACTTGCACAGTACTGAGCGTGCCTCGAGCTTGTCCGCATGCTGCTTTTTGACAAAAGCTGGACTTCCCCATATCTTAATGTGATTAAGATGGGGTCTCTTCCCACACCATATCTCAAATGGCGTGGTAGGCACAGTCTTAGTGGGAACTCGGTTCAAAAGGTATGCAGCTGATTCTAGTGCATACCCCCAGAATGATCGCGGTAACTCAGCGTTACTCATCATGGACCGCACCATATCCAATAGGGTGCGGTTCCGTCTCTCCGATACACCGTTATGTTGCGGGGTGTATGGAGGAGTAAGCTGAGAGAGAATTCCGTTCTCTTTTAAATAGTCTAGGAATTCGGCACTTAAGTATTCTCCACCTCGATCCGATCTTAGAATCTTAATACTTTTGCCGGTTTGTTTCTCTACTTCATTCTTATACTCCTGGAATTTTCCAAAGGCCTCGGACTTATGTTTCATTAAGAAGACATAACCGTACCTTGAGAAGTCATCCGTAAAAGTAACGAAGTAAGAATGTCCGCTTCGGGCATGTGTAGACATTGGACCGCACACGTCACTGTGTACGAGTCCCAAGAGCTCGCTCGCTCTTACTCCATGTCCAGTAAACGGAGTCTTTGTCATCTTTCCTTTGAGACAAGATTGACAAGTGGCATATGATTGATATTCGAACGCATTCAAATATCCTTCTGTATGCAACTTAGTCAACCTTCTCTCATTGATGTGACCCAATCTACAATGCCATAAGAAAGTCTGATTTATTTCTGGAGACTTTCTTTTGTGTGTATTCTGGACATTGAAAATCTGTGGTTGGTTTAACACGTATATACCATTACTCAGAGTACCTGACCCAATCAATACTTGATTAAGGTGAATGTTTACAACATTACTTACAAACGCAAATTCATAACCTTCTTTAGAAACTAAAGATACAGAAATGATATTACAAGTTGCGTTGGGTACAAAAAAGCAATTACGCAAAACCAAAACATGTCCATCTGACATTCCCAGGTGATAGTCCCCCACGGCTTTAGCATCCATGCTAGCTCCGTTCGCAACTCTGAGGGTCATGTCACCTGCCTTCAAATCCCTACGGTTTCTCAACGCCTGCAAAGAATTACAGATATGAGATCCTGATCCGGTATCCAATACCCAGGAAGTAGAGTTTATTGAAAGACAGTTTTCAATAACATACACACCTGAAGCTGAAGCGGCAACCTGCTTCAATTCCTGTGTTCTGGCCTTCCAGGCCCTGCAATCATTCTTCCAGTGTCCTTTCTTATGACAAAAGAAGCATTCTTCCTTATCCACAAGCTTCCCCGCTATCTTTGTTGCTTTCCCTTTTCCCTTCGTATCCACTTTACTAACACCGCCCCTTGGTTTGGCGGGGGCCTTCTTCTTCTTTCCCTTGGCTTTCGCCTTGGACCTAGAAGAAGATGATCCTCCTACAAACAAAGTGGATGTATCCCTACTTTTCTGTAGGGTGCCCTCTGCGCTCCTCAGCATGTTGAGGAGCTCTGATAGTTCAACCTCTTTTTCTTGTAGGTTGAAGTTCAGTATAAACTGGGCGTAAGTGGAAGGAAGGGACTGGAGAACTTTATCCGTATATAGCTCACTCTCTAATGTGATCCCTAGGTCAGCGAGCTCCTCAATGTAGCCGATCATCTTTAGCACGTGCTCGGCTACTGATGATCCGACGGCCATCTTTGTCGAAAACAACTTTTTCGACGCTTCGTATCTTGCGATACGTGATTGCTCTCCATACAGTTCTTTTGTATGGAGCAATATGGACTCCATGTCCATATTCTCATGCCTCCTCTGATGTTCGTTGTCCATCGAGGCAAGCAGGAGGCACTTGGCCTTCGCGCTATCAATCTCCCAAGTCTTGCGGATTTCCTTATCCGCGACGCTGGAAGTTGGACCAGGGACAGGGGGAGCTTTGGTGGTAAGAAGATACCCCAGCTTGTCATAAGTGATTGCTATCTTGACATTCCTGAGCCAATCTTTGTAGTTTGGCCCTGTCAGTTTGTTTTTATCTAGGAGTAACTTAAGTCCAGTCATGTTGATTGGTCGCTGTAATTAGGAGAGAGAAGAAGAAACACTCAGCATGATGCTCTTGCAAGTTTAGAGTGGTTTTTAGTTTGTCTAAACAGGATGGCTCCCACTGTTTCTCGAATCCCTCCTCAAACCATAAAGGAAGAATTAGTCAGGATCAATCCCACCGTACAATACTTGCTTAACCATTCAGCCAGGCCAGTGTCGGTACTTCGAGGGAGGTTTTCCAACGCTTTCGCGAAGTTCCTTAATTAAAGAACCTCTTTTCCCTGGGGGCGTAACCCCGCTAACACCTTTCTAGGCACCTACTAGGTTTATAGCATTGATCGTTAAGTGAGAAATTTCCCGAGGAGTAGCATATACTCACAGTAGGATCGGGATCCAAATATCATTGTGTGACGAAAATGAAGGAATCCTACCATAATCATCACACTCCAAATGGTATGCAAATCTAGCAAGTTTCAGTACTTATGAAACTCCCGATGTGGATTTTTGCCCCATGCTCTTATGACCTTGACTTTGGCCAAAATATCATAAGTCACATGTCAAGTTCTGCCCGTCACTATCCAGGTTAATTTGGATCCATCCGTATCTACCCTTGACTTTGGCCAAAATGGCAGCACGACTGTCCCAAACCAACGCATCTATCTATGCTACACATGAACACCCAATAGCTACCAATCACTATGCCTTGACTTTGGCCAAAATACATAGCTTGAATACTATTGCCTATTCATGCGAAGCGACGGAGGGCTACGAATGGTTTTGGCGAAACCGTGAACGTAGTGAACTTGATTTAATCGATGGAACGAGATAGCTTTTAGAAGGAGTGGCTCAATCTCCGTATTTAAAAGTTAGTTTTGAAAAGAACCGAGTGGTTTTTCGAAAGTGTTCCATCGACTTAAACTTGGTTTATTATCTTGCATTAGTTCTTTTAATGCGTGATATTCTTGCATTAGTACTTTTAATGCGTCCCATCATTTAATCCTACCATTGCAGAAAACAACCAAAATATGACGTACGCTTATGCCATTCGCATTCGCCACGGGGCCCCGTCATTACCCGTTAGGTTACTTAACTAACGACAGAGCGGGGGCTGGGCTAGCGCGTCTGTAAAACATAAGCAACGCCTAAATAGAAAGCAATGATAGACATTTCAGATCACAGATAAATACATTGGATATACTAGCAATCTGTAATTTGTACGAGCCTGTAACAAAAAACAGATAACACGGTCGCGGTGAATAGCCAAATCCCCACCCAAGACCCCTACGGGTGCGGCAAACTACCCGCCAAGTCCTCGGTAGTTTGTGCACCCCTCCATGGGTCTATCCTAGGAGCAAAAACAGTAAAAAGAATTATACAATGACGGCTACAACCCCGACCCGGTTGTGCGGCCAAACAAATAATATAATTACATCAATTTACATTTACAATGAATTGCAAGAAAAGAAAACTCTCGTCTCACAACCCCCGGCTATTCACCCGCGACAATCCAACATATTTATATACACATTCCAGCACATTACAGATCTTGTATAACCCCGACTAATCGTCTTATAGCGATTAGCCGACGTTCAATACAAGCAAACATCACAGATATAACCATCATAGTCAAAGTGTAGTGAAGTTCGGAAAAAAAATACGGAATTATAGGACCCCAAAAGGAAATTTCTTTTCTGGAAAATCTGGGTACATATAATATATTTTAAAAATCCCAAAACCAACACAGACACACACTGCACGAAAAACGACGCACTAAAGACAACAAACCGCGGCGCTTCCGCGGCGGCCAAGAAGGGTCACGCGGCGGAAGCGCGGCGGTTTAGACGAATTGGTGAATCGTTTTTCATGGGTGTTCTAACAAAACCCTGAGACGAATTTAGGAGTATAAAGTTTTTCATTTTGACCAGAAAAAATTTCAACAGAAACTCAGTTTTTGTAGTTTTCCGGTTTTGTGATTTTTTTCGGTTCCGAACTTCGTTACACTTTACTACCTAGCTAGTTTAAGTTTAGTTAGGCTATGATACCACTGTAAGTCCATATTGCGACCCCCGGTGCTTACGGGGAGGCGGAAACGGTATAAAAAACGAATTTTTATCGCAAGAGGCAACATGGACTAAACTTGGTCGGGATCGTAGTCTAAACTAAAACTAGCAATCTAGCTAAAGAGAGTTAGCTACTCGGATAGAGATGGTTATACCTAAACTTGAACTCCTTCTTCTTCAAGCTTTGTGGAGGTTGATGGTTCTCTTCTCTTGTCGCCTTCTTCCGTCGAAGATGGATCCACCTCGAAGGCTCGACCTTTGGGCTCTTTCTCGAACTTGGAGTGAACTAGAATCGCCGGCTTGCTAAACCCTTGATCCTAGAGTGAGTAGAGAGAGTGTCTAAGGGTTGCTTTTGTTTTTAAAGAGAATGATTCTCAACTCATGAGAAGGTTTCTCTTTGCTAGAGGAAGAAGAAGATGAAGAGAGGAGAGAGAATGAGAATGATAGAATGAGCTATATCTTTTCTTTCTTGCAACCATAATGCAAAAGAAAAGAATTATCTAATAATAATAATTGAAAATGAGAATAGTTGATGGCAATATGGAATGACCACAACCATGCTTCATTTAAAAATACAAGCATAAATCAAGGAAGACTTTTGAAGCATGATGGTGGTCAACTTTCAACTATGGTCAACAAGTCAACCATGGTCAACAAGTCAACAATATCAACCATAACAAAATTCTCATTTAATTACTATTATAAATAGATAATCCATAAATCCATTAGGGTTTGGAAAAAGATAACTGTCAACTGTGCATACGCACCCGTTCCGAAACCCTAATGAAATACCTCATCCTCCGCCTCAAGCAACTGTGCATACACACCTGCATTCTCGTTCCGAGGAACAAGAATACCAAGATATAAAAGCAACCCCAAATATATATATACCAGTATCTGGCTCAAACCAGAGCCTGCCAGTATAATCCGTCCGGACTCCAAACGTGCACAAGTGCGCGGATGAGAACGAACCCTGTCGCAAAACCATGCGACCTCTACTCTGTTTTGCCCAGAGGCGAATACCTTCTGTGTGGGACTCTAAAGACTCGACACTACGCTGGCAGTGGGTTTAACCACAGACCGCAAGCGGCACTAGCTGTGCATAACGGTCCCCAGGTAGATGTCGACAAGAAGGCTGACGAGGTGAAACCCCATCTGAACTCCTACTGAGTCTGAATGTGACAGTCTCCGTACAGTCCGGTCTGTTCGTCTGATACATCGCATGGCGGGCCTAGGGGGTGGTAATCGTCAGTCCCCCAATAGCGGTACAAGTCGTGCCGGAGCGAAGCCCAAAACACCCTGAGATAACACTGGAAACCTACCAGTATATCTCGTTTGCCCTGGCCAGGGACTACTCGTGTAATGGCTCTCCTAGACACAGCGCGATGTCAACCCCCAATACCGGGAGAGACGAATCCTGTCTAACCGTCACTGCCTCCAAGTGCTTCGGGACTGCACCCAACCACCACCCGTTTGCACGACTCCTTTGAGCCGTGGTAGGGTAGTGATCAAAGTGCAGTGGGAACACACTTGAGGCGAAGTGCCAGTGTCAAGTCAGCGGACTAAGCTGTACTCATGTCACCTGGGAACTGATAACTGACGATAGGTATAATACCAACCTGTCAGTTCCCGACGAGTCCTGTCCAGTGTACTCGTAACCCAACGAGCACCCGTATACTATCTCCAGTACGACGTACTGATGGCTGTGGGACAGACCATCTCCCACACTGGGATGAGAAGCGCATACGCTAGTCTACTCCGGAGTATCGATGCCCTGTCTCGATAGTCCTGCGACTAGGGACCTGTATAAGGATGTGCTTATAGATTACCCAGCCCCCACTAGTGTGACTGCCATCACAACGCTGGTAATCAAGCAAAGATCCTAAGGGCTCCACTAATGCGTATAAGTGATATACTGAAATAAACACAAGTACACATTGAAGTAGAAACAAACCAAGTAGCATACTACTATTTTGAGCAAGATTGTATATACTAGGTGAATATCCCAAGCATCCATTAAGTAATATACAAACTAGTATGATACAGTAATGGCCTCTAGGGCATATACACTAACAAGAACTTCAGGTGGTTCCGTCCATTGTTGACCCAATACCTCTGTATTGCGACAATAACGGGGCTATAGCTTTAGCGAAGGAACCCAGGTCCCATCAGAGATCCAGGCACATCTTGAGGCGGTATCACCTGATCAGGGAGATCGTGGATCGCAAGGAGATCGAGGTTCGGAGGGTTGCTTCAGAAGAAAACACTGCAGATCCATTCACCAAGGCCCAACCCCAGACTCAGTTCGAGCGGCTGATCGAGATGATAGGTCTTCGATACGCCAGTTCATGGCCTTTGTGCAAGTGGGAGATTGTTAGTGTATATGCCCTAGAGGCCATTACTGTATCATACTAGTTTGTATATTACTTGATGGAAGCTTGGGATATTCACCTTGTATAAACAATCTTGCTCAATATAGTAGTATGCTACTTGGTTTGTTTCTACTTCAATGTGTACTTGTGTTTATTTCAGTATATCACTTATACGCATTAGTGGAGCCCTTAGGATCTTTGCTTGATTACCAGCGTTGTGATGGCAGTCACACTAGTGGGGGCTGGGTAATCTATAAGCACATCCTTATACAGGTCCCTAGTCGCAGGACTATCGAGACAGGGCATCGATACTCCGGAGTAGACTAGCGTATGCGCTTCTCATCCCAGTGTGGGAGATGGTCTGTCCCACAGCCATCAGTACGTCGTACTGGAGATAGTATACGGGTGCTCGTTAGGTTACGAGTACAGTGGACAGGACTCGTCGGGAACTGACAGGTTGGTACTATACCTATCGTCAGTTATCAGTTCCCAGGTGACATGAGTACAGTTAGTCCGCTGACTTGACACTGGCACTTCGCCTCGAGTGTGTTCCCACTGCACTTTGATCACTACCCTACCACGGCTCAAAGGAGTCGTGCAAACAGGTGGTGGTTGGGTGCAGTCCCGAAGCACTTGGAGGCAGTGACGGTTAGACAGGATTCGTCTCTCCCGGTATTGGGGGTTGACATCGCGCTGTGTCTAGGAGAGCCATTACACGAGTAGTCCCTGGCCAGGGCAAGCGAGATATACTGGTAGGTTTCCAGTGTTATCTCAGGGTGTTTTGGGCTTCACTCCGACACGACTTGTACCGCTATTGGGGGACTGACGATTTACCGCCCCCTAGGCCCGACATGCGATGTATCAGACGAACAGACCGGACTGTACGGAGACTGTCACATTCAGACTCAGTAGGAGTTCAGATGGGGTTTTACCTCGTCAGCCTTCTTGTCGACATCTACCTGGGGACCGTTACGCACAGCTAGTGCCGCTTGCGGTCTGTAGTTAAACCCACTGCCAGCGTAGTGTCGAGTCTTTAGAGTCCCACACAGAGGGTATTCGCCTCTGGGCAAAACAGAGTAGAGGTCGCAAGGTTTTGCGACAGGGTTCGTTCTCATCCGCGCACTTGTGCACGTTTAGAGTCCGGACGGATATTACTGGCTGGCTCTGGTTTGAGTCAGATACTGGTATATGTTTTTGGGGTTGCTTTTATCTCAGTATTCATGTTCCTCGGAACAAGGATGCAGGTGTGTATGCACGGTTATTTAAGGAAGAGGAAGATGACTTTCATTAGGGTTTCGGAACGGGTGCGTATGCACAGTTGACAGTCGTCTTTTTCCAAACCCTAATGGATTTGTATTATATCAATTAATAATATATAATAAAATGAAATTGTGTCATGGTTGGTTTTGTTGACTTGTTGACGATGGTTGACTTGTTGACCATGGTTGAAGTTTTGACCATCATCATTACAAAAGAAAGATGCTCTTTGATTCTAGCAAATTCATTTAATGTTTGAAATGATAATGGTCATTCTAAAACTTTCCATCAACCTTTTCATTTTCATTATTATTATTATTGATAATTCTTTTTCTTTTGCATTATGGTTGCAAGAAAGAAAAAGGATAGCTCATTCTATCATATTGATTCTCTCTCTTCACTTCATCTTCTTCTTCCTCTAGCTAAAGAGAAACCTTCTCATGTGTTGAGAATCCTTCTCTTTAAAAAGGAAAGCACCCCTTAGACACTCTCTACTTATTCTAGGTTCAAGGTTTAGCAAGCCGGAAACCCTAGTTCACTCAAAGCACGAGGAAGAGCCCAAAGGTTGAACTCTCGAGGTGGATCCATCTTCGACGGAAGAAGGCGACAAAAAGAGAACCATCAACCTCTACAAAGTTTGAAGAAGAAGGAGATCAAGTTTAGGTATAACCATCTTCATCCGAGTAGCTAACTCTCTTTAGCAAAGTATACTAGTTTTAGTTTAGTTAAAGATCCCGACTTTGTTTTAGTCCATGTTGCCTCTTGCGATAAAAAATTTGATTTTTATACCGTTTCCGCCTCCCCGTAAGCACCGGGGGTCGCAACGTGGACTTACATATGGTTGATTCATTTGGAAAAAGATATAAGTTTTGGTGCATAGAAATTAGATGTGATCGGTTTCTCTTTTCACCCGATTCCAATAGGCAACTTCATTAACCGTTCGTCCATAGCCTTGGACGTAACGAGACAAAGTGTTCTACTCATTCTCTACTTCATCTTGGTCGTCTCTTTTAGCAAACTTGACGACCGAGTTGCCTCGGTTCAGAGGCGGGAGCTCGTTTAAAGATCCGTCGACGTGGTGCTACCAGGACGACGAAACTGGAGTTTCAGAAGATCGAAGCCGCCGCAACAAGCGTGGGATGATGGTTGAAGACCGAAGGACTCGGATCATTCGGTATAACGTTTCTACCCATTTGTAATGTGTTAGGTTAGCTTTAATGGCAGATCCGGGTTACGGTACGCGATAGCGCCTGTTGTAAAAAGTTTTTGTTCCGCATTTGGCGTCTGTTAAACGGCCGGGGCGCTACCGTGGACTTACAGTGGTAACAGAGCCTCACGATTAAGCTATACTAACTTGCGCTAACACGTTTAAAACATCGATCGAACCGTTTTTCAAAAACTGCAATTTCCATGTTCAAAGTTTCTGTCGATTTTTAACAGGGCCCAAAAATTATTTTGAACATACCAGAAAACAGAGCAGGCTTTTATTAGAAAACTGGTGAAATTTGGAGGCCCAATTCCACAGAACCGCCGCCGATCCGCGGCCCAAACAAGGGTTTGGCCGCGGATCCGCCGCAGTTTTGTGAGATTGGCACTCCAAATTTCTACAGTGAGTTCTACTTGGGAAATTGTGGCTTTTGATATATTTCTTTTAGGCCCAGATTTTATTACTGTACAGCAGATGTACGTGGGGCCCACATCGGGAAATTTTGTCGATCGAAATTTTAAACTTGTTAGTTTACAGTATTTACATTATATCTCCGACCGGGAATGTCATTTGATCGGTAAACCGCGTCTGGTTGCTATAGTTCTTTTAGACGGGTTTGCGAACGTGACATTCGCGTTGATGTTCTGTGTTGTGCTGTGATGTTGCGGATTTGTCGTGGTGGATAGCAGGGTGCAATGATAATGCCGTTTGGATTTATTTGTACATTTGATATTGCGGGGCGAGCGTCCGACATGTGTACTGCCGTCACTGCCTGTTTGTATAATATTCTTTTGGAGCACGACCGGGTCGAGGTTGATGTACCCGTTGTACATATTTTTATTTCTGTACTAGGTTTATCCCGTGAAGGAGTGCACGGATAGCCGGGTTCTGGAGGGCAACGGGTCCGTATCTCATGGCTTTGAGAGGAAAAGGGACCTCACTCTAGAATTGGCAGACTATTCGCCGCACTCGTAGGGGGTACAGGTTGACCCAAGGAGGGGTGCTCAATTTTCCGGATTCCGTGAAGTGCCGGGTGTTCCATTCACTATGATGTGGTGACTGCCTCGCTTCAGGTTTTGGCGGGTAACTTGCCACACCCGTAGGGGTCTAGGTTTCATTGCACAGGCTATCCACACGACCAGGGGAACGTCGGGTTTCAGTAGCGGCTCTGTAAAACCCGGGGATCCCAGATTATCTGTATTGTTCTGTGATGCTTATTACTTTTCTGTAATGTTGCATATTATCACGCCCGGAGCGATTATTGTATATTGGTATATATACTATTAGATGTTGTTTATGTTTTACACCCGCGCTAGTCCAGCCCCCGCTCTGTCGTTAGTTAAGTAACCTAACGGGTGATGACGGGACCCAGTGGCGAATGCGGATGGCATATACGTACATTTTATTTCGTTCTTTTCTGGTGTGATTGATTGATGGGAATGCATTGATTCTTATCAATGCAAGGATAAAACAAACCTATTTTTGATGTTGTTGGAACAAATTTTAAAAAAAATTGTTGTTACAAAGATGTTTACTTTTGTTTTGCATAGTGATATTCAGTTTAGAATATCCTGCACCTCATTCGACGAGGCAAGGGCTGATATCCCTTCCCCTGGAAAGACCCCTTGGGCAGAAGTTTACGTCAGGGTAATAACTTTAATATAGTCGATTACAAGTTGCTTTGCATCGCGGTATTCAGTTGGAATATCCTGCACCTCATTCCATGAGGAAAGAGCCGAGATCCCTTCACCGGGAGTGACCTCTTTAGCAAAGGTTTTTCGCCACTATATTTTTATAAAAAGCTATCAGGTTCCTTCAACGAAATCAAGTTCATTACCTTAAAGGTTTTTCGCCAAAAACCAGCCGTAGCCCTCCGTCATTTCTTATGGATGGTCAGTAGTATTCAAGCTATGTTTGTTGGCCCTTAGTCAAGGCATAGTGTTTGGTAGCTGCTGGGTATTCATTTGTTGCATAGCTAAATGCGTTGGTTTGGGACAGTCGTATTACTTTGTTGGCCCTTAGTCAAGAGTATGTACGGGTGGGTTCAAATTAACCAGGACAATGACGGGAAGAAATTGACATGTGACTTATGATTTGTTGGCCCTTAGTCAAGGTCATAAGAGCATGGGGCAAAAATTACATCGGGAATTTCTAAAGAAACTGAAACTTGCCAGATATGTGCATACCTTCTGGAGTGTGATAACTTGAGTGGCTTCCATCAAGTTATCATGCGATGAGAGTTGGATCCCGATTCCCACTGATGAGTTGGTTTACTCTTCGGGTGATCCCGACTAATTCTTCTTTCAGGTTTGGAGGAGAATTTGAGATAACAGTGGGAGGTTTCCTGATTAGATAAAGTGATAACCATTCTGATCTAGGTTAGAGTGCACGCAGAGTGTTTCTTTTCTCTCTCTCTTTTTGGCAGCGACCTTTGACCGACCCTAGACTATGACTCAGTAACCAAGTTGACCGAACCTTCTTAAAATACTGGCTTTTGGATTGTCCGAGTTGCATAAATCATTGCCGCTCTTTCTTTTACCCTTTGTATTTCTCAGAACACCTGTATTACTACGGACATCCACTTCCATTGGATAGATCCATCGTATGGTTATATACGAACTCGAAGGGACTTCTTCGAGGATGGATCCAGGTTCAGGAGAAATAGAATTGGTTTATTCAGTTGTCTTTTATTATCACCTTCTCTCAGGTTGCGAGGGCTCCTTAGTTTAGGAGAGTACACCTATTACGCTTATTGGATAGTCTTATTCCAAACCATAGGTAGGTGCCGAAAGGTAGGGAATGAAGAAAACCAATTAGCCTAAGTAGGGTGTGCAGAAGGTAATATGTAAAGACAAAATAAAGGGATTAGAAAGAGGGTAAAGTAAATTGCAACTGTTATCATTCATGACCAAACCACGTACTTCATCGCCACTCCTATTTTCATCTTTGCTTTTTTCCCAGTTTGGGAGAAATAGAATAAGGTATTATTCAGTTATCTTTTATCATCACCTTCTCTCAAGTTGCGAGTACTTCTAGGATTAGGAGGGTACACCTGTTATGCTTACTGGATAGTCTTCTTCCAAATCATAGGCTGGTGCCGAACGGTAGGGAAGGAAGAAAACCATTTAGCCTAACGAAAGTGTATAGAAGGTAACGACTAAAGACAAATAAAGGGATTTGGAGAGATGCCAAAGAAATATACGGTTAAAGTCATGAATAGGTTTATGGAAGAGGCATTACTAGGAATACCAGGATACCCCTACGAGACATTTTTAATGTTTCAGTTTCACTGCGCATTGTTAAAAGAAAACTGTTTTCCCGATTAGATACTTACTCCAGAGTATGTATTTACCAGGTTTCATTCTCATATCTGTATGGTTTTTACAGATGATGAAAGGATGTAAGTTATTGGGGATTAGGTGATCATCCTCATTATATCAGAATTCGTTGTAATTGGTGATATTTGAGGAAATCACCTGGGTACAGTTTTCAACCTACAATGCACAGGTTTTGAGTTATTCGACTCAGCGGACTTATACAGAGTATTGCATGTTGTCCAGTGTCCGTCAGGACAGAGGGGTAGGTCCTCGTACTATGTTCTGTTTACTTGTGACTTCTCTAGTTTTTAGACAAGTATTTCGTAGAAATACAATGTCTGAGTTATGAGAAGTTGTGAGTATAAGAATAAAGTAGAGAACTAGATATCGCAAGTATCGGGATTCTTCAAAGAGATCGAAGATATAGATTCTTGTGATTGGTATTCTGTTGATAGTAATGGTTTTGAGAAACTTGTTTCTCTTTCAGGTTACTCATAATTGGATGGATTCCTAAGTTAAGTAATGTTGATTAGCCTCTCTCCATTCAGTTGTTATGCACTGGAGACAGCTGCATGATTTGAATCTGGTTCCAATTAAATTAGTGCCTCTGTTTCTATATTGGATATAGAATGGTTCATATCTTAACGATGTTAAGGTAAGGGGAGTTGTCCAGCTTATGCTCAAAACCAGACACTGGATAACTTAAGGCACGTTTCTGTAATGGCAGTTTGTGGGTTGACCCTGGCTTTGACGAGAGTTGACATTTCTACCATCTGGAAGATCAATAGTGATATTGTTCTTGACTCGCCACAGTTTTATTAAAATGGATTTTTTCAGAAAACCGTAGTGGGAGTATGGTAGAACTGGAAGTGATTCCATAACCGCAAACGATTACGGAAAATTTAATAGGAGCTATATATTCAATCAGGTTAGACATTCCAATAGCCACTCCGCAGATATGGTGGGTAACCTCAGACACCCGAGAGGTACTCAGGTAGCCTCAAGGATGGTGACAGGGAGGTTCTTGTTTACCCAGACTTGACACTACTGTTGTTCTAGACCGAGGGACCCGGCAGAAGGATAAGTATAGCGTCGTTCTAAACTAGCTTTAGAAGTACACGTATATATTATTCTGCCAGAGGGTTGTCATAGTCAGTGGGAGCAGCGGAAGCATAGTGGGCAAGTAGCTTATGTCTATTTATAGGCTTGAGCAAATATAGTGGAGATTAGATCATCAAATTTTGATGTGACAGTCATAGGTTTGACTTCATCAGAATAGGGGATGGATCTGTTAAGAAGGTAGTAGGGTGTGATGTCCTGGTATTTGGATGACATACACAGAGTAGGAAGTAAAATTCCTATACTACGATCGGTTGTACTGTGGTTCTCACACAGTTGTTTCTTCACACAGGATATGGATATAATATCAGACATTCTCGTTACTAGATCTATGGTTTTAGATCTAGATTTGGGTAGTTTCCCAATGTGGGTATTTTGACAGTATTCTTATAGTATTTTAGAATAGATGACTCCTGGCATGGTGGTGTACCTGCAGGTGATGGAGCCACCCTCTCTAAAGGTGTCTTAGAGACTAAAGGAGAGAGGGATGTGCATGATTGGCAGATCACTTGCTTGGGCAATTGAGTCAATCATGAGATGTCAAGTACCACACCAGATGTTGTTTTCGCACTAGATGCGATATGTTTATATTAATCCAATCCTGAAGAAACATAAGGAAGCAGTTTTAGAACATAAGTGCATGTTCTACGGATTTGATGACGGCAGCCTCCTTTGGGAGACGGTTATAATTCCAGGCTTCCAAGGTGACATGGATGACAGAGTGATTGTCAGAGTTATAGTTTTTCCCTATGATGAGGGACAGTATTATGGACAGGTGGTCCAAGAGGATACTGTGGGAGGCATTGTGCTGGATACTGATTATGTTCAGTTATCGATACAGTCTAAGAAGTTTGGATTTGGAGTTCATTTATGAACTAAGTCCCATCAGATATTCAGACATATTCTAAGACAGGTATTACTCGATTCGGGAGATGGCTTTCTCCGCGAATTTGAGATTTAGAGAGATATAGAAAGAAACATCAGGGCGGATCCACTCACTAGGGCTATTTCTCGAACACAAGAGTTTTACAAACTTGCTTTGTGAAACTGATTAGTAGAAGAGTTGGATATTCGGTATCACACGGGCTGTGAGTATGCGACATCGCAATAATTAGCCTTAAGTGCAAGTGGGAGATTGTTGGAGATAGTGCCCTCAAAGTCAATTATTGGATCGCAGGTACGTGATTGCAATGATTGAGGCAGGACCTATACCGATATGACAGTCTTGCTCGAGATGATAGTTTGCTATCTGGTTTGTCTTTATCATCGTATACATGCTTTAGTTCACTTTTGCATGATGATAGAGCGCATAGGATTCTTGCTTGACTACCAGCAGTATGATGGCGATCATATACATGGGAGCTGGGGTCTGTAAGCACATCCTTAAAGTTTCCCTAGTCATGGGAGTTTCGAGACAGGGCATCGATACTCCAGAGTAGACTAGTGTATACAGTCGAGACCCCGAAGAGGGACGGTAGCCGGTCTCACAAGCCACTGGTGTCAGTTTGATCACCTAAGATGTATACAGGTGCTTAATGAGTTATGAGTACACCGGACATGACTCGCCGGGAATCTGCTAGTTGGTATTATACATATCGTCAGATAGCAATTCCCTGGTGACATGTGTACAGGTTAGTTCATCGACCTGAGATCGTCATTTGTCTCGTGTGAGTTCCCACCGTGCTTAGATTACTACCCTACCACGCTCAAAGGAATTGTGCAAACAGGTTTTAGTTGGGTACAGTCCCGAGCCACATTGGAGGCAAGTGAGCGGATCGTCGGGGATTCATCTCTCCCGGTATTGGGGGTTGATGTCGCGCAGTGCACGGGTGGACATCACTAGGAATCCTCGGCCGAGCTAGTGGAGAATTACTGCTTTGGATCAGTAGTTTCTCAGGTGGTGATGGGTTTCATGCCGACACGATTTATCGCGTTATGAGGGGTCTGACTTTATCGACCCCCCTAGACTCGATATGCGATACTCTTTAGACGAACGGACCGGAATGTATATACATTGTCACTGTCAGGCTCAGTAGGGTTTATGGATGAGTTCGCTCGTCAGCTTCCCTTCCAATCAATACATAGGAAAAACGTTACGTGCAGCTTGTACCACTGATGTGCTAGTGGTTATACCCAATGCCGATATATTGATGAGTCATTAGAGTCCCCCACAGACACTTTCCCAAGTTCGGGAGAAACGTTGTAGAGGCCGTATGGTGATATGGCAAGGTTCGGAAAAAACACGTGCGTTTTTGCACGTGTCGTTTTTCGGGCAGATAATACTGGTAGGCTTTGGTTTAAGCCGGAACCCAGTATTATACTGTGTAGATATAATATCTTTATCTCAGTTGCATTTGTATTCGGTCGTAATACAAATACGGGTATGTTTATACTGATACCGGGTTATCCTGAAATTCGTTTCAGGATCACTTTTGGAAGTTGTCAGTTTCCAGTTTTCTATCGGCCGTATTTAACAATTGGTTAAATACGGATTTATCTTTTCTTGAGATAAGTGTGGAAACTTCTAGAAGAGGTGACTAGGATGGTGAGGTGGCTTTGTTCATTAATGATGCATTAATGTGTTGATGACTATGTATTATGATTCATCACTTGCATTAATGCATTCATACTAGGTGTATCTTTGACTCATGCTTTTCTTTATGTGCTTATGGTCACCTCCCCTCCTACACTCACCTCCCCACCTCCATATAGTGGCCGGCCATGCTTGGTGTGGAATATGGTTGATTCATTTGGAAAAAAATATAAGTTTTGGTGCATAGAAATTAGAAGTGATCGGTTTCTCTTTTCACCCGATTCCAAAAGGCAACTTCATTAACCGTTCGTCCATAGCCTTGGACGTATTGAGACAAAGTGTTCTACTCATTCTCTACTTCATCTGGGTCATCTCTTTTAGCAAACTTGACAACCGAGTTGCCTCGGTTCAGAGGCGGGAGCCCGTTTAAAGATCTGTCGACGTGGTACCACCTGGACGACGAAACTTGAGTTTCAGAAGATCGAAGCCGCCGCAACAAGCGTGGGATGATGGTTGAAGACCGAAGGACTCAGATCATTCGGTATAACATTTCTACCCATTTGTAATTTGTTAGTTTAGCATTAATGGCAGATCCGGGTTACGGTACGCGATAGCGCCAGTTGTAAAAAGTTTTTGTTCCGCATTTGGCGTCTGTTAGACGGCCGGGACGCTACCGTGGACTTACATGAATATCTGGCACGACTCGCCGTATAGGTAATGTCGCCAGATCTTGAGTGCAAAGACCACTGCAGCCATCTCCAAATCGTGAGTGGGGTAGTTCTGTTCATGTTTCTTCAACTACCGTGAAGCATACGCGATCACCCTGTCATGATGCATCAATACGCACCCTAGCCTCACTCGAGAAGCATCACAATAGACTAAAAATATGCCCGATCCTGAAGGCAATGATAACACTGGTACCGTAGTCAAACAAGTCCGTAGCTGCTAAAGCTATGCTCGCACTCCTCCGTTCAATCGAAAGGAACTCCTTTCCGGGTCAACCCGGTTAAAGGTGCAGCAATACGGGAAAAGTCCTGTACAAATCGCCTGTAGTAGCCGGCCAATCCTAGAAAGCTGTGGATCTCAGTAACTGATGTTGGTCTGGGCCAACACCGAACGGCCTCAATCTTCTTCGGATCCACACATATACCATCTCATGTAATCACATGACCCAAGAAGTCTACGCTGTCAAGCCAGAATGCGCACTTGGAGAATTTTACGAAAAGCTGGTGCTCCCTCAAGGTCTGTAGTGTGATCCGCAGGTGCTGCTCGTGCTCCTCTCGGCTCCGAGAATACACCAAGATATCCTCAATGAATACGATGATGAACAAATCAAGATACAGCCTGAAAATACGGTTCATCAAGTCTATAAATGCTGCTGGGGCGTTGGTAAGTCCGAACGACATCACCAAAAACTTATAATGGCCGTAGCGCGTGCGGAAAGCTGTCCTCGGTATATCCTCCTGTCGAACCCGCAGCTGATGGTATCCTGATCGCAAGTCGATCCTCAAAAAATATCCTGCCCCCTGAAGCTGTTCGAACAAGTCATCGATGCGTGGCAAAGGATATCTGTTCCGCACGGTAACCCTGTTCAGCTGGCGGTGGTCGATACACAAACGCAAATTGCCGTCCTTCTTCTTAACAAATAGGACCGGAGCACCCCAAGGAGAAACACTGGGTCGAATAAGTCCCTTGTCCAGCAAATCTTGCAACTGACCCTTCAACTCACTAAGCTCCGCAGGGGCTATCCGATAAGGCGGTATAGAAATAGGCCCCGTGCCGGGAATCAAATCAATACAGAAAGCAACATCGTGCTCAGGCGGTAGCCCAGGAAGCTCGTCAGGGAAAACATCAGGGAACTCACAAACAATTGGAACCTGGTCCAATGGAACATCTGTAGCTTTAGTACCGCAAACATAGGCTAGAAATCCCTGACATCCCTTCCTCAAAAACTGTCCAGCGTGAAGAGAAAAAATCAAACTGTGAGGGGCGGCACCACGGTCCCCCTGCACAACAAAAGCCGACTCGCCCGGAAAATAAAATCTAACTGTCTTCTCGCGGCAGTCCACAAACGCATAGCACGTGGCTAACCAATCCATGCCCAAAAGAATGTTGAAGTCCAACATCTCAAGAAGGATCAAGTCGACAGGCAACTCTCTCTCGCCAATATGGACAACACAGGATCGGAACACGTGTCTAGCAACAAACGACTCTCCTACTGGAGTGGTCACAACAAGCGGCTGGTCAAACAAACCGGACTCTCTACCCAAACTCGGCACGAAGTGTGTGGAAACGTACGAGTGCGTAGATCCGGGATCAAACAACATGCGTGCGTCAACGGAACACACTGATAGTGTTAGTTATATGTATGCCCTAGAGGCCATTACTATACATAGGATGTATATTGTAGTGGATGCTTGGACATATATAGGGAGGACTTTCTTGCTCGACATGATAGTATGCTATCTGGTTGCTCTTTACCTTAACGTGTACACTGATTGTCTCTCTGTTACATGTTGGTAAAACCCTTAGGATGTGTACTTGACTACCTGGACTATGATGCGGATCATACTAGTGGGGACATGGTAGTCCATAAGTACATCCTTCAAGGTCCCTAGTCGTGGGTGTATCGAAACGGGGCATCGATATACCAGAGTAGACTAGCGTGTACCTTCTCGACCCATATAGATGGGCGATGGATGATCCCATATCCATTGGTGTTTGACATCAGAGATGATATACGGGTGCTCAGTGGAGACAGGGTACACTGGACGGACTCGCCGAGAACTCCCAGATGGTATTATACCTTACGTCAGATGGCAGTTCTCTGGTGACACTGGTACAGAGTAGTCTGTTGACCCGAGATCGTCATAGAGTCTTGTGTGATTCCCACTATGCTTTGATTTCCACCTTACCACGTCCAAGAGGGCGTGCAAAACGGTGGTTTTTGGGTACAGTCCCGAATCACATGGAGGCAATGAGCGATAGGAGGGGATTCGTCTCTCCCTGTAGAGGGAGTTGATGTTGCGCTGTGTTCGATTGGCTATAACCGGAAATCCCTGGCCAGGGTTGCTGAGATTTACTGGTAAGTGTTACCAGTAGTTTCTCGAACTGTTATAGACCTCATATCGACACGAATTATCGAGCTATTGGGGTCTGACGTTTAACACCCCTAGGCAAGATATGCGACATATCAGACGACGAGACCGGACTGTACGGTAAGTGTTACTCGTTGGATTCACAGGAGTGTTAGCGGGCTTGCTCGTTGATCTTCTGATCGCTCAATACCCGGGTGGCCGTTACGTTTAGCAGACCGCTTGCGGCTTGTGGGTGTTTGATATGATCATCACCTGCTGCCGGCGTATTGACGAGTCTTTAGAGTCCTACACAGAGGTTTCCTGGCTCAAGAGAAACGAAATAGGAGCGCATATGAGATATGTACGGGACCGAGAATAATACCAGTATGTGATACTGTATTCTATTCTCGCGATTTGTATCATTGGACGGTTATATATAATATAGCCGGGTTACCGAATCAAGTGTTGATTCGATATATTGATACACTTGATATTAGTAGGTTATATGCAGTATGACCGGATCATTAAATCAAGTGTTGATTTAATGATTTAATGTATAATTATATATTTGATATATTACTTTGCATTAATTAGTATTGGTTCACTTAAGATGGATTTTCTCACTTGATGTGCACATTGTATATATGATATAGTTTTTATGCACTAGTTTGTATCATGTTTGATAATACTTGCAAACTTGGGTGTGTGATATACACCATGTTTAGTTAATGGTTAGGGTTTTATTTGCCTTATTTATTTATTTCATTTGTTTATTTTTTGAAAGAAAGAAAAACAAAATGGTGGTGGCTTTTCTTTGTTTTATTCTCGAAGATTCATGAAGCTTCAACCATTTTGTTTTATGCCTTGACTACAAAGAGAGATTACTGTGCAAACCACGTGTCACAATTCACTAGTATGGCCGCAGAACCGCCGCGCAATCCAGGGTTAGGCCGCGGTTCCGCGGCGGTTTAGTCGAGTTATGATCACGTGCTGCACAGTAACTCCTATAAAACCCTGCTATTGGCGGCGGTTCCGCGGCCGTATGTACTGATTAGGGATTCATTTTTATACAGTTATGCCCTTATCTGTTTCCTCTGTTATCTGGGAATTTTTAATCTGCACTCAACAGTTGAATTTTCTGGGTTGTATTGGAGATTCGATGATTCGATCGGAAACTTTAACTGCGTCTATGTGTTTTCTAACTTCGTCTACTCATCGCCTTCCCAATACAACCCAGAAAATTCAACTGTTGAGTGCAGATTAAAAATGCTCAGAAAATAGAGCAGGAAATTCTAAGAGTTACTGCAGAAAACGAACCCCTAACTCTACTAAATCGCCGCGGAACCGCGGCCTTACCCTGCTATTGGCGGCGGTTCCGCAGCCGTATGTACTGATTAGGGATTCAGTTTTATACAGTAATGCCCTTATCTGTTTCCTCTGTTATCTGGGAATTTTTAATCTGCACTCAACAGTTGAATTTTCTGGGTTGTATTGGGGATTCGATGATTCGATCGGAAACTTTAACTGCGTCTATGTGTTTTTCCGGATAATTTAGAATATGTTAAAAAGTTCGACCGGATATAAATACCCACTCTTTCCCCTGTCGGGAAATTTCCAAATGTTGGATTTTTCCGTGGTTTAAAGACGTTCTAAGTAGTGCAAGTAGCGCGATGGACCCTCTAGAACACAACAAACCTTAACTCGATTATGTGACCGTCTTGAACTGCCCTTTGAAACTTAGGGTTTGGGGCAGTACGGCGTGCCACATGTGAGGCGTTGGCTTGACCCTTCTACGGCTGGACCGTTGCTACTGTGGCATGAAGTGGATGTTTTTAAACTTATTTCATGTGTTGAGCTGTTTCGGGAAAACTTGGGTGTTTGATTGTTCGATCGGAAAGTTTAACATTTTCTATTTATCCGGAATGTGATACAATATTTGGAATTCACAAGTAGTTATGAGATAACTAATATGAATGTTATAAACATAGCACTTTAGTCTCACTTGATCGGTTGCCACGGAATTTTGATGCGATCAAAAGTCCGTCGCAATCACGTAGCGTACGCGGATACTCACCGGATAAACTTAATAGACAACTACACCCCTTAGCCCCAACCAAGTGGCTCTAGGAGAACCCCGTCGCCGAAAGCATCCGTTCGGGTGCTCGCGGTAGCGGTGTTCTGCCTTGGTGCGCTTCGTCGACGGTATCGGGGATGCGGCCGCCTACTAAAGTTTGCGACGAGCATTCGATCAGGATGTCGGGAATCTTGTTGAATTGCCCGACTTGATATTGAAAAGAGTTTTCGATAATGAGACTAAAATGCGGGGTTTATAATTGTTAGGCATGCGATGTCTAAGGAATTCATTTGATTAGGCATGCGATGTCTAAAGAGGTTGCGGATTCCAACTGTTGTAGTTTTACACTTTCTTTTCTGCGACCGTAAGTGTAATATGTGATATCGCCGATTTCGTTGCTATATGTCAACGAAAATTGGGATCCGCATATTTACTTACGTTGATGACATGTGATGTTATGTGTTGCTGGATATGTTATATTGGATCTTCGCGTTTTGAATAGCCGGGTTTTTTTTATGTGAGATGGGTGTTTTTCATTTTCATTCATGTAAAAACTTGTATGTAATATTCTTTTATTGGGGCGTTTCCAGGTTGCGGAAGTTGTCACCATTTGTATATTATTTACTTTTCCGCACTAGGATAGACCCAAGGAGGAGAGCACAAGTAACCGGGTTATGGAGTCCAGTGGAAGACCAACTCGAGGAGTCGAGTCCGGGTCTCCTAACTCTAGAATTGGTAGGGTTGCTTGCCGCTCTCGTAAGGGTCTAGGGGTGCGGGTTTGGCTATTCATCGCGACCGTGGAATCCGTGTTTTATACTGGCTCGTATTGAAAACATGGATGTCCTAGTATATCCAATATTTCATATGATATTTTCTGCTGCGTTATCTGTGATGTGATCATTTGATGTTCTGTGATAAATACTGTATATAGTATATATGATATATTATATAGACGTTACTTATGTTTTACACCCGAGCTAGCCCTGCCCCGCTCTGCCGTTAGTTACCTAACCTAACGGTGCACGAGGGGACATCGAGGCGAATGCGGATGGCATAAGTGTACGTCGTATTTATCTGTGATGTTTAGGTACTTAAATGATGGGACTTCATTAATGAGATTAATGAAATAAAAGAAACCTAAAGATGTTGTGGAATCGAATTTTCAAAAACAGGTAGCTACAGTTCTTGCTTTGCTTCGCGGTGTTCCTTGTAGAATATCCTGCACCTTATTCGATGAGGAAAGGGCCGACGATCCCTTCACCGGGAGTGACCCCTTTAGCAATAACTGGCAGATGCTACAACACTCGGTTTGTCTTTTGATTGCTTCTATAGTTTCTGCTTTGCACAGTGATATATATGATATATCCCGCACCTCATTCAATGAGGAAAGGGCCGACGATCCCTTCACCAGGAGTGACCCCTTTAGCAAAACTAGAAAAGCCTAAAAAACACTCCATTTCAAAATCATTTGATTCTACAACGATATCAAGTTCATTACGCAATAGGTTTTCAGAAAAACCTGTCGTAGCCCTCCGTCATTTCAGATAAGTCCTGCTTAGTATTCGTGCTGCGTTTGTTAACCTCCGTCAGGGCGTAGTGTGCGGTAGCTAACTAGTATTTATCTGCTTATGCATATGATGTAGATTGGATTAGGGTAGTCGTGTAACCTTGTTGACCTCCGTCAAGGGTCGTGCGGTTGGGTTTGATTCAATCACGAAATGACGGGTTGAACTTGACTAGTAGCCTATGGTTTGTTGACCTCCGTCAAGGTTATAGGGTGCTAAGGGTAAAATTATCGGGAATTTCAAGTGTTGAAATTTGCAATGAGATTGCATACCTTCTATTAGATAGTTGGATCCCGAAACCCACTGCGAGTAATTGTTACTCCTGGGAGAGTTTTGCACTTTGCAATTAGCCGATCAAGTAGGTGTCTAGAAAGGTGTCAACGGGGTTACGCCTCTGGAAAAACGAGGTTTACATTAATTAGGTTCGTACGAAAGCACGGGGGACCTCCCTCAAGGTACCGACACTGGCCTGGCTGAAAGATTGGCGAACTTGTAGAGTGTAATTAATACCGGCTAGTCTTTCCTTTTAAGGTTTGAAGGAAGATTTGATAAAAACAGTGGGAGCCATCCTGAATAAATAAAATAATGACCAATCTTTTCTTGCAAGAGCATACGCTGAGTGTTTTCTTCTCTCTCTCTCCAGGTAGCGACCATATCACGCCTTAATCAAGATAATAATACGGATATATTGACCAAACCCGCTTGTTATACTGAGCTGGGGAACGTTGGTCCCGCTCCAACTTATAATTGTTATAAGACAGAGCAAGAAATAGGGGAATACCAGAATTTCTATGCCGCCCAAACGAAGAAAGTGCATATGATGCATCTCCTTCGGGTGTGTTAGTTGTAAAGAACTGTTTCTCAGTGTCCTCTACATCCTAGGTATTAGATACCGGATCAGGATCCCGCTAATGTAATCCATTACATGGGCTACAGAAAGGTAGAGAACTGAGAACGGGTGATAAGTTTTATGAGACAGAAAACGGTGCAAGTGTTGCAGCCAAGTCTGTTGGTCACTGTCACCCTATATTTCCAAATACATTGATTCTGAACAAATGCTATTAGATACCGAACCTGATATACAAAATAATATCAATCTCTTTGTTTTATAAAGAAAGGATATAATTTTGTATCGTTGGATTATGTTTTGAACATTTCCTATATCAAAAGTTGATCGGTTCAGGCACGTTATCTAAAAGCATTGATGTTCTAAATCAAACTACAGTTCTTAATATACAGAACACACACAAGAGGAAGAGTTCAGAAATGAACGGATCCTTCTTGAGGTATTGTAGACTAGGTCATATCAATGCAACCCGACTAGCTAAGTTGCACATAGATGCATATTTAAATATGTTTGAATTTACATCTTGTGAAAACTTGCCGGTCATGTCACAAAGATAAGATGACTACAACTCTGTTTATTGGAAACAGAGAAAGAGTTAGTAAACTCTTGGGATTGATATATGTTGATGTATGTAAGGCCCCCCGTCTACATATGCCAGGACCGGTTCTTTGTACTTCATTACATTCTCTGATGATCTCTCAAGATTCAGTCATATGTTCCTGTTGAAACACAAGTCCGAACCTTTTGAGATATTCATAGAATATAAGTTAGAAGTAGAGAACCAATACGGGTATAAGTATTATGTCCTTTAATGGGATCAAGGAGGAGAATACTTATGCATAGAATTCCTGGACTATTCTAAAGGAGAATGAGATTCTCTCTCAGCATTACTCCTCCGTATACACCATAGCACGATGGTATATCGGGGCGGATCAATTGCACCCTATTCGATATGGTGCGCTCTATGATGAGTACTACTGAGTTACCTGTTTCCTTTTGGGGGTTATTGTAACGTTTTGAAAATCGTTTCGTTGAAATTTCGGAAAATCAGTAAAATAAGGGGTTTTTCTGTTAAAAGTCAAAATATAAATATAACAATTTGCAAATTAGCTACAAGATTAGGTTTTGCATATCTAAAGATGCTAAAATACATCACACAACCATGAATAAATTATCACAACCACAACTTTAATTTAACCCTTCTCTTGAATTTAAACTAAAAATTTAAAACCTAAATTAAACACCTAATTAAGTTGATTTAAAGTATTTAACCTACAACTAAACACTTGGGTTAGGATTTACCTCCACAATTTTAGAGATCTCCCATGCAAACTTGGCCTCCCAACTTGCTCTCTAGCTCTATGATCCAAGATATGCAAAACCTAATCTTGTGGCTAATTTGCAAATTGTTATATTTATATTTCCCAAATTGTGATAATTATGCTAAATTGCAAACTAGATTTTAGAAATTTAATTAAAATGTGGGATTAAAATCTAGTTAGGGTTTTTAGCACATCATTAAGGTTTCCATGTCTGGTTTAACCATTTAAAATATGCAAAACCAAGCTTAATTGTTAAATTGTGAATTTTGCTTTAAAAATTGTTAAAATTGGTTATTTTTGCAAACTTGAATTTTGGGTTAATGATAATTAGTGAGATTAAAAATATGGAAATGGTTTATATGACCTGGTTATGATACTTAGTGAATATCATGGCTATTAGTTGGGTTAAAACATCAAGTTTCGAATTAAAACGGTAATTAAGTGCTTTCTAGGTTTTGTGAAATAAATCGATTTGAGCAAATTTAAGGTTTTTATGAATTGCACCATATTTTCAATTAAATTCTAGTGCGTTATGAACGCATGATTGGTATGTTGGGTTTTTCTCGATTGATTGACGTTTGTACATCGATATCGAGGGTTGGTTTGGCTATTTTGGCATGCGTAGGCGATAGGTTTTGACTTATGCGTGATACGCGTGCCGATTTGATTTTCGTGTGCCATTTCGATTTCGAATTTGGTTTTAATGCGATACGATGCGTTATGATATGTAGGTACCCTATGTGGACTTCGAGACGACAAGCAAGCACGTGGCGACGTCGGCACCGGCTAGCGAGGACCATGCGAGTAGACTTATATCTACGGGGAGAAGTCGGGTGGATGGCGTATAGCACCCCCGCAGTTCGTGGTGATGTATACGAATACGTATACACACATATATATATTGTTTATATATTGTTTGAGTATATTGATGATAATATGGATATTTGGTGTTCTTGGATGATTTAGTGTCGCGAAACCCTAGAGTAGTGGTCGCACTACACATGCACACACCAACCCATACTTGCATACTTTCTTCTTTCATTTGTGCTTATACGGGAATATATAGTTATGTGTTCACATGGGTATGGGACTATGTGTTCACATACGGATTTGAGGATGATACTTGGGTTTGAGATGAGTCGATGAGATTTGTATTGAGGTTGTGAATTCGGTAATATGGCAGGATTCGTATTTGAGATACGACATGACGTTGTAGCGGGTCCTTGACGTAGTGTTTCACACATGTCCATGCATACTTAGGCGGTATCAGTATTGTACTAGACGTAGATTAGTACCCCGATCATAATATTTGATAAAGAAGATACCAGGTGAATAGTATGATGAATGTGATATTAACCCGTACCCAGATTTGGGGATGCCGTACAACGGATTTACGTACTAGCTATATTTTGATGATTGATCCGCACTCTTGACTTGGGATGTCTGATTATAGATATGGTATCGGATATGATATTATTGAGGCAGGATCACCGACTAATATATATACAGGTATGTATATGTATCGACTCAGATGTTAGGCGGTTTCCTTATCTGTAGTCCAGCTTGTTAGCTTAGCCCTTTAGTTTAGTTTAGTTGTCAGATTAGATTCGATTCTTACTTATTTCAAAAACTAACGAATCGTGGGTATTTTAAAAGACAGCCCAAGGGATCCTACGGATATTTCAAAAGACGTATCTTTTCATAAAAGCACCGTAGCCCCTATTTTCAAAACCCCATGATTCGTGTTATTTCAAAAGGCACCATTTGTAGGACTTATAATAGATTAATGCAGATTAGTTATAGTTGCGTCTAGTATTCAGCTCCCGCTCATTATTGTGGTTCGCTTCGCATCGTAGGCTTATATTATGTTTCATACTCCATTATTGATATCATGCTGTTAGGACACCAGCACCATTACCGATGATGCGTATGTACCACGTACACTTACTTGCCGGCTCACACACATCTTCATCGGTAATTGCCATGTCACGTACACCTTAGAAATATTATTGCTTGACATAGCCTGTTAGCTAATAGTTTAGACATGATATTAGTGTACTTGCCGTATATGTTAGTTTAGACATTGTAGTTATTACCTGCTACTTCATGTAGGGTTCCTAGGCACTCCCAAGAGGTCTCACAAGGCATCAACCATGCCAATTTCAAATTTTACGGGTGCCGACAAACCCTAATACGGATCGTTAACTAGAATTTTAGGCGACAAAGCAATTAGTTAACAACTTAACTACGAGTAAACGGAAATACAACCTTTGTAGATCCGGTCCTCCACCTCCATAGCTCCGCAATGAAGTCTCCTCGCTGTCCAAATGGAATCTTGGGCTCTAGCGTCGGCTTCATCGGAGAAAAAGCGGGCTAGGTCATCGACGACGATGCCGAAGATGATCTACGTCGAGGCATCACTAGATCAAGCTCCACCTTCACCAAGTCATGAAAACTTGTGAAGGAAACACCCTATACTACTTGGCAAGAGGTAGAGGATGAAGAAATAGGAAGTGGGTTCACTTTAGAATTGGATTTCTCACTCATTTTCATCAATCACCATTGATGGAATCAAGGTTCTTCATCTTGAAGAAGAAGAAGAAGATGATAGAAATATTATGATAAGATTAATCTAAAAAAGAAAAGAAAAGCAATACTTATCATAATACAACCATGGTCAAGTGTAGAGAATAAATCATGGTTAGATGGAATGGTTAGGGTTAAGCATGAAGACAAAATGGTCACTAAGTCAAAGCTTCATGAACTTTCAATGTAAAACAAAACTAGCAACCATTTTCTTTTCTTTTGCCATTTCTTTTCCAAAATAAAATAAATGAAATAAATAAATAAATGATAAAGAAAACCCTAACCATTACACAACCATGGTTTAATCTTTACACAAACCCTAGAGTGCATGTATCATCAAACATGATACAATCAAGTGCACAAAAAGCATATCACATATACAATGTGCACATCCGAGCGAGAAAATCCATTTAAAGTGAACCAATACTAGTTAATGCAAAGTAATATATCAAATATATAATTATGCATTAAATCATTAAATCAACACTTGATTCAATGATCCGGTCATATCGCATATAACCGACCAGTATCCAATGTATCGGCTTATCGAATCAATCCTCGATTCGATAACTAGGTTATATCGTATACAACCATTCGACACACTCATCGCGAGAATAGAATGCGTTATCACATACACGCATTATTCTCGGTCCCGCACATATCTCATATGCGCTCCTATTTCGTTTCGCTTGAGCCAGGAAACCTCTGTGTAGGACTCTAAAGACTCGTCAATACGCCGGTAGCAGATGATGATCATATCAAGCACCCACAAGCCGCAAGCGGTCTGCTAAACATAACGGCCACCCGGGTATTGAGCGATCAGAAGATCGACGAGCAAGCCCGCTCACACTCCTGTGAATCCAACCAGTAACACTTACCGTACAGTCCGGTCTGATCGTGTGATATGTCGCATATCTCGCCTAGGGGTGGTAAACGTCAGACCCCAATAGCTTGATAAGTCGTGTCGATACGAGGTCTATAACATTTCGAGAAACTACTGGTAACACTTACCAGTAAATCTCAGCAACCCTGGCCAGGGATTTCCGGTTATAGCCAATCGAACACAGCGCAACATCCACTCCCTATACCGGGAGAGACAAATCCCCTCCTATCGCTCATTGCCTCCATGTGACTCGGGACTGTACCCAAAAACCACCGTTTTGCACGCGCTCTTGGACGTGGTAAGATGGAAATCAAAGCACAGTGGGAACCACACAAGACTCTATGACGATCTCGGGTCAACAGACTACTCTGTACCAGTGTCACCAGAGAACTGCCATCTGATGTAAGGTATAATACCATCTGGGAGTTCTCGGCGAGTCCGTCCAGTGTACCCAGTCTCTACTGAGCACCCGTATATCATCTCTGATGGCAAACACCAATGGATATGGGATCATCCATCGCCCATCTGTATGGGTCGAGAAGGTATACGCTAGTCTACTCTGGTATATCGATGCCCCGTCTCGATATACCCACGACTAGGGATTTTGAAGGATGTACTTATGGACTACCATGTCCCCACTAGTATGATCCGCATCATAGTCCAGGTAGTCAAGTACACATCCTAAGGGCTTTACCAACATGTAACAGAGAGACAATCAGTGTACACGTTATGGTAAGGAGTAACCAGATAGCATACTATCATGTCAAGCAAGAAGGTCCTCCCTATATATGTCCCAGCATCCACTACAATATACATCCTATGTATAGTAATGGCCTCTAGGGCATACATATAACTAACACATCATGCATACTGTTTTTCATTGTTATGCCGCATTCGTGGATTCTCATGCATATAAACAAAAATAAAATTCAAAGGTCATTGAAATCTTCACTATTTTACATGTTATTGAGGTTTTGGATTCGGATTTCCATGAGATTTTCTGGATTTGGAGGAAAACCGCAAAAACATAAATAAACCTTTTCTCTCTTTTAGAATAAAAAGTGCGGTTTTCCCATGATGTATGAGTCGTCCACCATGAGTTTGCTGATGGATTTCGAGACCCGATTCGAGGAGTGGAGGAACCGTTTCGGGTATATGGTGGGCCCGGTGCGGTACCCCGGGGCAAGAGGAATGTGTTGTTGACATTGAGCCCGGCAGGGGAGCACTACCGACCGGTGATATTACCCGACGCGTCGGATATCCGGAGGATACCGTCATGGTCTTGAGATGGATGGTAGGGGCCGGTCTGGATTGACGGCGCCCTAGATATTGAGATTTTGAGATATTGAGGTACAGAGATTGTGATACAGAGATATCGAGATATTTGGACACTTGTTTTGTGTCGATGCTGGGCACTGTTTTATGCTGATTTCATTTATGGTACCTCACTTTTAAAATACAGAAATCTCACTGATTTATGAAAGCAGTTTTCGTCAGTACATGCATTCTGTTCCATGCATTCATACCTCATTCATATGATATATTGCTACCTGAGGCACTGATACGGGCATATGAGATCACACTCGGGTTAGATATTATCCTAGCCTTTATTATAGGCTACATGTTATTCATATATTTGAGGATATATTATGATCATTGACCTAGGTTGCGTTATTTATATGATTTCTGTGCGTAGATGTTTTTCTATTCACGAGTTGGCAACTCACCCCCGTTGTGCCCCAGTTCTTGCAGGTTTGCCGTACAGGTTTCATTACGGCTTTGCTGACACTGCTCCGTTCGGGTGATTTGCTAGTAGGTGGGTTTATTGTATCATACCCATCAGTATACATTGTATATTATTGTTCAGTTGTACCTAGAAGTTCCATCAACCAAACATGTATTTATTTTGAGATAGAGACCAGTGATGTTATTCCTTCGACCTTAGAGTCACGTGTTATATTTCTGTGGTTTTCTTGTGGTTTTGAGTTTCCTTTTGAATTTTGATCCTCGTCGTTGGCGTTGTATATTATATTGCTTGTGTGGTTGTGGCCGTCGATTGACGAAGAGCTAGCTCCTGCTTGGGGATGCCTTTTTATGGATTTCGTATACTATTCATGTTGTATCCTGTTTGGGGGCCAGTATTTTCAAAGAAGACTCTGCCGAAATTTTCGGGAAATATTTGATGTTTTTTTTTAAAACCGCATAATTCGGCTTATGCTATTAAAACTACTTGTTTTAAATTGGTTTTTCTTCACTCTACTACTTTTCTTGGTTTGGATTTCTGGGTTTTCGGCTCACTTAGATTACGTACGCCTCGAGACGTTCGTAGTTTATGTGCCGGTCATGTTCCGTACTTTCGGGTCATGACAAAGTTGGTATCAGAGCGTTAGGTTTTTCCGTCGGTGCGTAGGATGACCCTTGGTTGATGGAATAGGTGACTAAAGTAGAGTGACGTACCGTGGGTATGTTCCGCGGCATACTTACGATACGCTACTCCACTTAAGAAGCCTTAGGATGTCCATTTCTTTGCTCAGTATTATATTCATTCCGATCTAGCCTCATCAGTACCAGTTATGGTTTTGCTGCCACGATTACGGGCAGGGAGAGCTACAGCTAGAGTTGTGGTCAGCACGAGCTCGTCACGAACTAGGACTGACCAGGGCGAAATTCCGGCGACACATGATTGCGGAGATGTGTCTTTTTACTGTGTTTTCGCACCACGAGCGTTTGGCGGATCGCCTTTATGAGGTTACTCGGATGTGCTGATCGACACTAGAGGATTGAGCCAATGATAGATGCTAGCCAGATTTTGATGACCGTTGGTGTATTGCTCACTCATGATGATTGAGGCACTGTTCAGCGTGAAAACGAGTGAGTCAGTTGTTGCTGCGAGCGACGGGATATTACCCCAGACGCTGGAGCTAATGCAGTATGAGTTGTACTAATAGATGATAGAAGGTCGCTAGTCACCCGATGATGAATGACTAGGACATGTGGTTCGTTCGCCTACCCGATGAGAGGTCATCAGATAGATTGATTCCAGCTAGAGACGACTTCACGCGGAGACGTTGCGAGTCGACAGAGACGATCGAATGTCAGAAACCTATTATTCCAAGTTTAAAGTAGTCGGAAAGACATGCAGGCAATTCTAAGGTCTCTCTAGAAGAATGAAACCCTAACTCGACTTAATGACCGTGTGGAAGCCTTTGAACCTTAGGGTTTACGGCAGTTCCGCGGCGCCATTAGTGAGGCTTGGGTTTGCCCTTCTACGGCTGGACCACCGATGCTGTAGTATGTACTCGATACTATTAAACTGTGCCCAAGATGTTGAGCTCTTGGGGGATTATGAGGTTTTGACGACTCAATCGGATGGCTCGACTTAATTTGGATGCTAGGGGTGAGATGCAGTTCATGGGAGACTCCCGATACGAGGATAGCCGTTGGAGCTCAGTCCATGCAGCCGCGACGAGACGAGTCCGAAGCGGTCGACATTAGAGAAAAGTGAAGTAAGAGGTTCGTACCAGATCCAGATGAGATGACATTCCACTCCACCGACATCAGAGATGCGATGCGCATGCCGAGGCATGGTACTTGGATTAACCTTCTAGAAGGAGTCGCGATGAGTATGCAGTCGTTCCAGAGCAAGATGAAGATATAGGAAAGGACGATGACTTCCGGACAGTTGGCAGAGACGAGACATGGAAGAGACCGTGAGTAGGATTCCTTCCAGGACACTGCTGCAATGATACTTGCACCCAGGATCAGATGTGTCACGTACATTCAGAGAGCCAGAGGCCGACGCCAGTGATATGCTGTCTTACGAGTGGTCGCGATGATTGACCGAGAGATGACCAGAGAAGTGCTAGAACGGAATCATCCCCGTTAGCACATCTGACAGGGCCGATGAGCCGATGGACCGAGAGATTGGTAATTCACAGTGAAGACCTTGACCCAGGAGTGGTCATTGTTACGCACACCAGCAGGCCAGAGTTCATGATCATCAACGAGACGTCCCAATAGTGACCACGATAGTTGGCCCGAGATTCTTAGAGGATGCACTTGAGCGGTACTATTCCGTCATTATTGATTTTGATGTTTTGGGTGATTTATTCGCATGATTTGATTTTGATGATTGGGGATTTACGATCTTTGCATAGTGTTGCACTCGATATCGTTTTCGTGCTTTGGTTTCACATGTTTGTGATTTTACGGTTTTAGACATTTGAGTTGATTTTGTGCGTATGCACGCACACGATTTGGTTCCTGCACCCTGTATAGTTTATATATGCTTGCAGTGCAGTGATACGCCTTTTGGGCACTTAGATGCACTGGACTTCGATTTCGATTGCGATACTCGATATTTGTTTTGTGCACCTTGTGCACCTGATTTGATTTTGCGCATGTTCGGCGCTTGATATTGGATTTCATGATTTCGTGCATGATGGATGCCCCTGGTTTTGGGTTTTCGCGCATGTTGGGCGGATGTTTTGAGGTGCGATTTTGGTGCACACCAGATGCACTAAATCGAGATTCTTCGTGCATGTCAGATGCACCTGATTTCGCTGTCAGGCACACACGTTGCCTACGACAGATGCTTTGTGCACACCCGATGCACTTAGATCTTGTTTCTGTGCACTTGTATGGCACTTATATGGATTTTGATTGTCGTGCGCACCAGACGCACGTAGTATTCATACGCGTATTTTGGGATTGATTTCTTATAGAGCAGTATGTTTTTTTATGATAATTGCGATGTGTTTTCGTACTAAGCAGGACTAGTCAGAGGACAGTACCTGAATGTATTTTGCATGCATTGATAGCTATTGAAGGGAATTCCAAAAAGCGAGCTATAGTCTCAGTATTTACCTACGTGTCTGATATGACGCGAAACGTTTAAAACAAGGAAAACCTTTCTAAATTATTTCCCAAAACGGAGGAACGTACATTTCAAACAAAGGTATATATGTATATAATTATTTTCTTATGATAGGCGTCCGCCACTATGCAGTGTTGCGAACAACGCACGGCGATTTGAAAGAGGTTTGGCATGCATTGCTTCCAGATGTTTTAATGATGTATATCATATTGATTTTCGTTTTGGATTTAGACATTGATGTCTTCCCCATAACTCCGATGATCGCGGGATGCTTGACGGAGTTTTGATTTTTGAGTTATACACACTTTTTCATGCGCATGCATTGCGCTACGATATATGTTTTATGTATTTATGATTTCGGAGACCCGATGACTTGATTGTTTTGCTGAAATCGTTTTAGTATTTGGGGGAGTTTTTAATTTAAATTCGGGGACCGAATTTCTTTAAGGGGGGAAGATTGTAACGTTTTGAAAATCGTTTCGTTGAAATTTCGGAAAATCAGTAAAATAAGGGGGTTTTCTGTAAAAAGTCAAAATATAAATATCTTTTAATATAAAATTAAATATACATATTCTAGCTATGTAATTACTAGTATTTGGTGTTTATTGAGCCACTGGTAAAATTTCTAATTTTCTGAAATTTTTTCCGAAATTAATTATTTTATTATTATTTTAAGCCGTCACTACTACATTTAATTAGGTAAAATTACAAATTGGAATGGGTTAAGACAAATTTTGTGCATCATGACACACTAAAACAAAATGTAACATGTTGCTTTTAAGTGAATTGGAGTTGTCATGAGGGTTCTAGAAATTTAGGAATGAGTTATTAGAAAATAAAAGAAAACTAAATAATTAATAAAAGACTTAATGAATGTGAATTTTGGAGAAGTTCCTACACTAACCCATAAACCCACCCAACATGGCCGAACCCATGAGCTGCCCCCAAATCCCCAAGTCTCCATTTCAATTCCTTTTCCAATCAAATAGAAAAGAAATTTGAAAGAAACTAATAAAAAAATGAGGTATGGGCATACTTGAGGTATGGATTAATTTTGCTTTGACTTAGAATTCCCCCCCCCTCACACACACCTCACTCCTCTCCCTCCACTGCCGAATCTGCAGCCCCATCTCCCCCCTAATTTCCACTTCATTCCATCTCATAAAATCCACAACTTAGCATCAAAAATTCACTCAAAATCAACACAAAACCACACAAATCATTAATCTAACCTTTACCCATTATTTCTTTGCCTTATCTACCATGGATCATAGAGCTAGAGAGCAAGTTGGGAGGCCAAGTTTGCATGGGAGATCTCTAAAATTGTGGTGGTAAATCCTAACCCAAGTGTTTAGTTGTAGGTTAAATACTTTAAATCAACTTAATTAGGTGTTTAATTTAGGTTTTAAATTTTTAGTTTAAATTCAAGAGTAGGGTTAAATTAAAGTTATGGTTGTGATAATTTATTCATGGTTGTGTGATGTATTTTAGCATCTTAAGATATGCAAAACCTAATCTTGTAGCTAATTTGCAAATTGTTATATTTATATTTCCCAAATTGTGATAATTATGCTAAATTGCTAACTAGATTTTAGAAATTTAATTAAAATGTGGGATTAAAATCTAGTTAGGGTTTTTAGCACATCATTAAGGTTTCCATGTCTGGTTTAACCATTTAAAATATGCAAAACCAAGCTTAATTGTTAAATTGTGAATTTTGCTTTAAAAATTGTTAAAATTGGTTATTTTTGCAAACTTGAATTTTGGGTTAATGATAATTAGTGAGATTAAAAATATGGAAATGGTTTATATGACCTGGTTATGATACTTAGTGAATATTATGGCTATTAGTTTGGTTAAAACATCAAGTTTCGAATTAAAACGGTAATTAAGTGCTTTCTAGGTTTTGTGAAATAAATCGATTTGAGCAAATTTAAGGTTTTATGAATTTCACCATATTTTCAATTAAATTCTAGTGCGTTATGAACGCGTGATTGGTATGTTGGGTTTTTCTCGATTGATTGACGTTTGTACATCGACATCGAGGGTTGGTTTGGCTATTTTGGCATGCGTAGGCGATAGGTTTTGACCTATGCGTGATACGCGTGCCGATTTGATTTTCGTATGCCATTTCAATTTCGAATTTGGTTTTGATGCGATACGATGCGTTATGATATGTAGGTACCCTATGTGGACTTCGAGACGACAAGCAAGCACGTGGCGACGTCGGCACCGGCTAGCGAGGACCAGGTGAGTAGATTTATATCTACGGGGAGAAGTTGGGTGGATGGCGTATAGCACCCCCGCAGTTCGTGGTGATGTATACGAATACGTATACACACATATATATATTGTTTATATATTGTTTGAGTATATTGATGATAATATGGATATTTGGTGTTCTTGGATGATTTAGTGTCGCGAAACCCTAGAGTAGTGGTCGCACTACACATGCACACACCAACCCATACTTGGATACTTTCTTCTTTCATTTGTACTTATACGGGAATATATAGTTATGTGTTCACATGGGTATGGGACTATGTGTTCACATACGGATTTGAGGATGATACTTGGGTTTGAGATGAGTCGATGAAATTTGTATTGAGGTTGTGAATTCGGTAATATGGCAGGATTCGTATTTGAGATACGACATGACGTTGTAGCGGGTCCTTGACGTAGTGTTTCACACACGTCCATGCATACTTAGGCGGTATCAGTATTGTACTAGACGTAGATTAGTACCCCGATCATGATATTTGATAAAGAGGATACCAGGTGTATAGTATGATGAATGTGATATTAACCCGTACCCAGATTTGGGGATGCCGTACGACGGATTTACGTACTAGCTATATTTTGATGATTGATCCGCACTCTTGACTTGGGATGTCTGATTATAGATATGGTATCGGATATGATATTATTGAGGCGGAATCACCGACTAATATATATACAGGTATGTATACGTATCGACTCAGATGTTAGGCGGTTTCCTTACCTGTAGTCCAGCTTGTTAGCTTAGCCCTTTAGTTTAGTTTAGTTGTTAGATTAGATTCAATTCTTACCTATTTCAAAAACTAACGAATCATGGGTATTTTAAAATACAGCCCAAGGGATCCTACGGATATTTCAAAAGACGCATCTTTTCATAAAAACACTGTAGCCCCTATTTTCAAAACCCCATGATTCGTGTTATTTCAAAAGGCACCATTTATAGGAGTTATATTAGATTAATGCAGATTAGTTATAGTTGCGTCTAGTATTTAGCTCCCGCTCATTATTGTGGTTCGCTTCGCATCGCAGGCTTATATTATGTTTCATACTCCATTATTGATATCATGCTGTTAGGACACCAGCACCATTACCGATGATGCGTATGTACCACGTACACTTACTTGCCGGCTCACACACATCTTCATCGGTAATTGCCATGTCATGTACACCTTAGAAATATTATTGCTTGACATAGCCTGTTAGCTAATAGTTTAGACATGATATTAGTGTACTTGCCGTCTATGTTAGTTTAGATATTGTAGTTATTACCTGCTACTTCATGCATACTGTTATTCATTGTTATGCCGCATTCGTGGATTCTCATGCATATAAACAAAAATGAAATTCAAAGGTCATTGAAATCTTCACTATTTTACGTGTTATTGAGGTTTTGGATTCGGATTTCCATGAGATTTTCTGGATTTGGAGGAAAACCGCAAAAACATAAATAAACCTTTTCTCTCTTTTAGAATAAAAAGTGCGGTTTTTCCATGATGTATGAGTCGTCCACCATGAGTTTGCTGATGGATTTCGATACCCGATTCGAGGAGTGGAGGAACCGTTTCGGGTACATGGTGGGCCCGGTGCGGTACCCCGGGGCAAGAGGAATGTGTTGTTGATGTTAAGCCCGGCAGGGGAGCACTACCGACCGGTGATATTACCCGACGCGTCGGATATCCGGAGGATACCGTCATGGTTTTGAGATGGATGGTAGGGGCCGGTCTGGATTGACGGCGCCCTAGATATTGAGATTTTGACATATTGAGGTACAGAGATTGTGATACAGAGATATCGAGATATTTGGACACTTGTTTTGTGTCGATGCTGGGCACTGTTTTATGCTGATTTCATTTATGGTACCTCACTTTTAAAATACAGAAATCTCACTGATTTATGAAAGCAGTTTTCGTCAGTACATGCATTCTGTTCCATGCATTCATACCTCATTCATATGATATATTGCTACCTGAGGCACTGACACGGACATATGAGATCACACTCGGGTTAGATATTACCCTAGCCTTTGTTATAGGCTAAATGTTATTCATATATTTGAGGATATATTATGATCATTGACCTAGGTTGCGTTATTTATACGATTTCTGTGCGTAGATGTTTTTCTATTCACGAGTTGGCAACTCACCCCCGTTGTGCCCCAGTTCTTGCAGGTTTGCCGTACAGGTTTCATTACGGCTTTGCTGACACTGCTCCTTTCGGGTGATTTGCTAGTAGGTGGGTTTATTGTATCATACCCATCAGTATACATTGTATATTATTATTTAGTTGTATCTAGAAGTTCCATCAACCAAACATATATTTATTTTGAGATAGAGACCAGTGATGTTATTCCTTCGACGTTAGAGTCACGTGTTATATTTTTGTGGTTTTCTTGTGGTTTTATGTTTCCTTTTGAATTTTGATCCTCGCCGTTGGCGTTGTATATTATATTGCTTGTGTGGTTGTGGCCGTCGATTGACGAAGAGCTAGCTCCCGCTTGGGGATGCCTTTTTATGGATTTCGTATACTATTCATGTTGTATCCCGTTTGGGGGCCAGTATTTTCAAAGGAGACTCTGCCGAAATTTTCGGGAAATCTTTGATGTTTTTTTTAAAAACCGCATAATTCGGCTTATGCTATTAAAACTACTTGTTTTAAATTGGTTTTCCTTCACTCTACTACTTTTCTTGGTTTGGATTTCTGGGTTTTCGGCTCACTTAGATTACGTACGCCTCGAGACGTTCGTAGTTTATGTGCCGGTCATGTTCCGTACTTTCGGGTCGTAACAGTTATGCACTTGAGAAGCTGTATACCTATTGAAATTCGGTTCGAATCAGATCACATCCTACCACTCCATATGAGATATGGTATGGGAAGAGCCCATATCTTAAGTTAGTTAAGATTTAGGGTTGACCGGCCTATGTCTAAAAGCAAAATCCGGACAAGCTCGAGGCAGCCTATGTCTAAAAGCAATATCCGGACAAGCTCGAGGCAAGGTCTGTAATGTAGAACTGAAAAGGTTCCAGCTATACAAACTACAGCAGATGATTTGCTAAAACCAAAGGATTCAATAGTTACCAACGAACATCAGCCTCTCCGCCGATCTAGCAGGGTTCCTCACCCACCTGAGAGATACTTCGGTTTCTCTATGACAGTGGGAGCAAGAATTGCATCATGAGATGATGATCCAACTAGTTTCGAGCTGGCCATCAGGAGTGGGACCCTGTAAGAATGGCTGGATGCTTAGCGATCTGAGATGGAATCCTTATACACCAACAAAGTATGGACTTTAGTTGCTTTATCTGAAGGGTTAAATCCCCATCAGGAGCAAGTATATCTTGAGAAGATTACTTGGTGTACTTGGAAAAGTTGAGACTTTCAAAGCTAGACTTGTTAAAATTTTTCGTCATCGACAAGGCGTGGATAATGATGAAACCTTTTCCAGTGGCTATGCTTAAGTCCATCCGGATCCTTCTTGCCACGGCTACATACCATGACTACGATATCTGGCGGTTGGGTGTCATGACTGCTCTTCTAAATGATATTTTAGAAGAGAGAGTCTATAAGTGCACAGTCAGAGGGCTTCGTAAACAGTGGGAGCAGCGGATTCGTGTACAAGATGCTTTATAGGATAAAGCAGGCATCGCAGAGTTGGAACATCTGTTTTGATGTAGTAGTCAAATAGTTTGACTTTATCAAAATGGTAGATGAACCTTGTATATACAAAAAGGTAGTAGGGAGTATGGTGGCGATCCTCGTAGAGTACGTGGATGACATACTCTTGATAGGGAAGGAGTTTCCTATGCTACGCTCGATCAATCTCCGCTTATCACAATGATTCTCCACATATGATCAAAGTGATACCTACTAAATCCTGGGTTTTGGATCTATGAGATAGATCAAAATGGATGTTAGGATTCTTACTAGATGTAGTGAGATGGTATCAATCGATCCTGGGGAGAATCACTGGAAGTGTTCCAGGGTGATAAAGACGACTGAATGTCAGTCACAGGCATTGTCTTTACCCTCTATAGAGGGATGGTATGTTGGAAGAGTTCCAAGCTAGATACCGTGACATACTAGACGATTAAAGGAAAGATACATCGCTATTTAAGATGCTACCAAAGAGGTTGTCTGGGTGTATATTGTTCGTGAGATGAACTTAGTTCCTCCCATTGTGTGACAATGGAGTTGTGGCTTATGCCAAGGAACGTCTGTCATATCAGTGATCCAAACATATTCTAAGGCAGTATCACCTGATCATGGAGATGGTTGATCTCCAACGAAATTGAGTTTAGGAGAGTAGACTCAGAGGACAACACGGCGGATCCACTCACAAAGGCCTTTTCCCAGTAGAGAGACTTTTAAGGGATGGTTGAGTATGAGATACTACAACCACTGCTACAGATGGCCCTAGTGCAAGTGGGAGATTGTTAGTTATATGTATGCCCTAGAAGCCATTACTATACATAGGATGTACATTGTAGTGGATGCTTGGACATATATAGGGAGGACTTTCTTGCTCGACATGATAGTATGCTATCTGGTTGCTCTTTACCTTAACGTGTACACTGATTGTCTCTCTGTTACATGTTGGTAAAGCCCTTAGGATGTGTACTTGACTACCTGGACTATGATGCGGATCATACTAGTGGGACATGGTAGTCCATAAGTACATCCTTCAAGGTCCCTAGTCATGGGTGTATCGAGACGGGGCATCGATATACCAGAGTAGACTAGCGTGTACCTTCTCGACCCATATAGATGGGCGATGGATGATCCCATATCCATTGGTGTTTGGCATCAGAGATGAGATACGGGTGCTCAGTGGAGACTGGGTACACTGGACGGACTCGCCGAGAACTCCCAGATGGTATTATACCTTACGTCAGATGGCAGTTCTCTGGTGACACTGGTACAGAGTAGTCTGTTGACCCGAGATCGTCATAGAGTCTTGTGTGATTCCCGCTGTGCTTTGATTTCCACCTTACCACGTCCAAGAGGGCGTGCAAAACGGTGGTTTTTGGGTACAGTCCCGAATCACATCGAGGCAATGAGCGATAGGAGGGGATTCGTCTCTCTCGGTATAGGGAGTTGATGTTGCGTTGTGTTCGATTGGCTATAACCGGAAATCCCTGGCCAGGGTTGCTGAGATTTACTGGTTAGTGTTATCAGTAGTTTCTCAAACTGTTATAGACCTCATATCGACACGACTTATCGAGCTATTGGGGTCTGACGTTTACCACCCCTAGGCAAGATATGCGACATATCAGACGACGAGACCGGACTGTACGGTAAGTGTTACTGGTTGGATTCACAGGAGTGTGAGCGGGCTTGCTCGTTGATCTTCTGATCGTTCAATACCTGGGTGGCCGTTACGTTTAGCAGACCGCTTGCGGCTTGTGGGTGTTTGATATGATCATCACCTGCTGCCGGCGTATTGATGAGTCTTTAGAGTCCTACACAGAGATTTCATGGCTCAAGCGAAACGAAATAGGAGCGCATATGAGATATGTGCGGGGCCGAGAATAATACCAGTATGTGATACTGTATTCTATTCTCGCGATTTGTATCATTGGACGGTTATATATGATATAGCCGGGTTACCGAATCAAGTGTTGATTCGATACATTGATACACTTGATATTAGTCGGTTATATGCAGTATGACCGGATCATTAAATCAAGTGTTGATTTAATGATTTAATGTATAATTATATATTTGATATATTATTTTGCATTAACTAGTATTGGTTCACTTAAGATGGATTTTCTCACTTGATGTGCACATTGTATATATGATATAGTTTTTGTGCACTAGTTTGTATCATATTTGATGATACATGCAAACTTGGGTGTGTGATATACACCATGTTTAGTTAATGGTTAGGGTTTTATTTGCCTTATTTATTTATTTCATTTGTTTATTTTTGGCAAGAAAGAAAAACAAAATGGTGGTGGCTTTTCTTTGTTTTATTCTTGAAGATTCATGAAGCTTCAACCATTTTGTTTTATTCTTAACCCAACCATTAACCTAAACCCTAGTTTATTATCTACATGAGTTAGCCTCACCCATGGTTGCATTATGATAAGATCACTTGTTTTATTATTAATTTATAATTTCTTTTTCTTTCTTCTTCTTCATCTTCTTCATGAAGAAAAATTAAAAGCTTGCTTGAAAATTTCCAAGTGATGATTCCAAGTGAGAAATCCAAATCCAAAGTGAACCCACTTCCTATTTCTTCATCCTCTACCACTTGCCATGTAGTAGAGTGTGTTATCTTCACAAGTTCCATGACCTAGTGAAAGTGGAGCTTGAGTTTGAGTCGCCTCGACGTAGATCATCTTCGGCATCGAAGTCGACGACCTAACCCGATCATTTCTTCGACGAAACCATCGCTAGAGTCCGGGATCCGATGATCGCAGCGGAGGGACGTCAACACGGAGCTAGAGAAGTGGAGGACCGGATCTACAAAGGTTGTAGTCCCTTTCACTTAGTAGTTAAGTTGTTTACTTGCATCTTGTTTCGCCTATCCTCTAGTAATTGATCCAGTTTAGGGTTTCTCGGCACCGGAAAATTTGATTTTGGCATGGTTGATGCCTTGTGGAACCTCTTGAGTGTGCCTAGGAACCCTGCAGATAGGGTACATGAGACCACCGTATTGGACGCCTGCTCGTCTTGATGCGTCAACACGAAAATCCGTGCCTGTCCTCCACCTGCAACTGGCGGTCCCCTACTAGCAACTGGCTGTACTCTGCCGGCATCTGGCTGTCCTCTGCCTCGGCCACCACGTCCTCTATAAGTAAACCCTCTGCGACCACGACCACTCTGTGCATGAGTCTGACGCGGAGCAACAGTAGGTACAATAGGCAACGCCCTCTGGGGTGGAGAAGGTGGAAGTGTGATATGTGGTACTGCTGGCTTCCTCCGGTATATCTCGGTACAATCTCTGACGCGGTGATGGGGACTACCACACCCAAAGTATCCACGCGACGACTGTTGACCCTCCTGGGGATAAGCGCTAAATATCTGACCTCGCCCCGAGTCTCTGCCACCTGTACGACGTCTATCACAGCGTCTGAATGGAAGTCCCTATGCTGCTGTATCAGTACGAACCCTCTTCGGCCCTGGAACCCCCGAAGTCTCTGCAAGGCGCTCCTCGATTAATAGGGCTGCGTCTACAGCTGCTGCATAGCTCTCGCAATACTGTGCGCTGATCGTGAGGAACAGTGGGGTAAGCAAGCCTCGAACAAATCTCTTGACTCGCATCTCCTCAGTAGCCACTAAGTACGGGGCATAAACTGATAGTTCGGTGAACATCACATCGTACTCTGCCACTGTCATCTCCAGCATCTGGTGTAAGGACTCGAATCTGCGCGCTCGGGCATCCCTGACACTCTGGGGAAGGAAACGGACTAGAAACACCGTCACAAACTCGGTCCACATCATAAGAGGAAGACCTGCTGCTCTGCCCTTCTCGATCGATTCACACCATTTCTGCGCAAGACCTTCCAGGCGAAAGCTCGCGAACTCTACCCATCTCGCATCTGAGCATCTAAGTGAACGACATATCCGGGCCATCCTATCAATAAAAGACTGTGGGTCCTCGACTGCATCGGTGCCTGTGAAGACCGGAGGCTTCAGCCTCATGAACTCTGATAGCGATACTGTAATAACCTCCGTAGTTGCAGAGGCAACTATTTGTACTGTAGGTCCCATCGCGGTCCTCATAACGGGTGGAACTACCTCTGGTCGCTGCGCTTGAAGCGTCTCGACTAACGACCCTATCATCTGGCGCATCTCCTGCATACCGGCCCTAGCATAGCGATCTGATCTGTTGTAGGAGGAACAGTCTGCTCTGGTACAACAAGTGTACTACCCGGATCAGTCCTCGTCTCGGACGAGTCAACTCGAATCTCGGCTTTCGCAGCCGCTCTCTCCGCCCTCGTAGTCTTTGGTGGCATAATGGCTGAAAAGAAAGTAGGATTCGATAAGGATTCGGAAATCGAATCACAAGGATGTATACAATCATGAAGGAATTTCAATCAATAAGTCCTAAGGTCACTTAGGCGAAGTACCGTGTCGTGAGTATACTGCGGAACATACGCACGCTACGCCACTCTGCTTCAGCTACCTACTCCATCATACTAGGGTCATCCTACACTCCGAAGGTAAAACCTACGCTCTGATACCAACTTTGTCACAACCCAAAGTTCGGCCCGTGACCGGCACTTAACCACGTAACGTTTACAGGCATAACGCGACTAAGTAAGTGGAAACCCAGAAATCAAAACCATTAAAAATATTGAGTGTTAAAACGTTTGATAGAAACATTTGTTAAAACGTTTAGAAAACCTTAAGTAATTTAGTAAAATTCTTTAAATTTCAAGTTATTATCTTAAAAATTTTGGCAGCATTTACTTTATAAAAACTAGCCCAGAAATCGGGTACAAGACAATATATGAGTAAAATGATATACAATAGGAATAAAGCATCCCAAACGGGAGCAATCACGCCCAACGGCGGAAACAATCACTACGATAATAATATACGACGCCGTAACGAAGAATGAGCAAAAAATAAGTGAAGACAATATGAAATATAAAACTGCATAAATAAAGTCGGTTCACAACGAGCTCAAAACCAGAGTACAAATAATATACATCGTCCTTACAACTGGTCTCTAAGTCAGTACATGAAAAGTAGATGGAGAGTACTAGATACAATAGTGTATACAACTGGAAAATAAACAGATACCGCAAAACCTACCTATCAGCAAAAGGGCTCACGCGCCAACTGCAATGGTATCTGTATCAAAAGATGCAAGAAAGCAGCCTGCCGCTACTACTCTGAGGGGCAACCTGCAAACACTGTGGAACAACGGGGGTGAGTTGCCAACTCATGAATAGTAGATAACATATAAAGGTAATCGCGAGTATGCACGTGCTGCGATACTCTAACCTATGCCAGCAGATAACATCTATATGATGAACTAGATGAGTAATAATCATGCAACAAGTGCGATCTAATAACATCTCTATATGATGAGCAGGGTATGCAATAATCGTGCATAGCATGTGCAATCTAATAGCATCTATATAGGATGAGCAGGGTATGCAATAATCGTGTATAGCAAGTGTACTCTATCAGGTACAACAAATACAGGATGAGATGTATAACATTGAATGCTGAGCATGGGAATAAATAACATCTACACGGAATGTCAACGTGGAAAATAACCGGTGTCCATCAATACACCCAAATCCCAGTAAAACTCAGGCGCCGTCACTCCAATCGGCCCTCAAATCCTGTAAATCTCGTAGAATCGTGAGTGCCCAACATCGGCACTCGAAATATCATAAAATAATCGTGTCTAGCATCGACACGCAAATCCTCAAATATCCGGCTCCGTCAGTTCGGATCGTCCCACGGGCTCCGTCTGCGGAATCGGCCCTCGGCCCCCGGCAGTACGTGTCGTCCCGTATCCATCTCTCAGCTCTGGTCAGTATCCTCCGGATAACAGCCAGATCCAACCAATCACCGGTAGGTAGTAGTCCCTCCGCCGGGCTCACCGTCTAACAATACGAGTCTTCTTGCCCCGGGGTACCATACCGGGTCCACCATGTACCCGCAATCGGTGCCTACCACTCCTCGAATCGGGTATACTCGCATAAGCTCTCTGGAACCGAGAAAACTCATGGTGGACGCACTGAAATATCATATCAAGAGAAACCGGGTTTTTAAAACAGTGCGTATTTTCTTAAAATAATACCACGGTTCTCAAATCCAGAAATCCCATAAATCCAACTCAATGCGTAAATCCATGCAATGTGTCGTATGACACTAAGAGTAAAAAGGGAAAACCGCTCTTTTAAAAGAATCCAGTTTTGAAAATATCTCATGCGGTCCCTATTTTCATGAAATCAAATCAATATCATCCTTGTATGTGACATATGTATGTATGTAGGTATGGATATGCAAATGGATATATACGCGAATATGAGTGTAGCACTAGTATGAATATACAGTGTGCATGTGCGCAAGTATGAAGATATCAATATATGTGTGCACTGGTATGAATATACAGTGTCCATGTGCACAGGTATGAAGATATCAATATATGTGTGCACTGGTATGAATATACAGTGTGCATGTGCGCAAGTAGTGATATATCAATGAAGGTATATATAAACATCTACGACTAAACATCCTATCACGCCCTGACGCTTAACGCCATACGGGCGATTTGCCCGTAGATGTTAAATCTACTCACCTGGTCGCGTGCTAAGCGTAGCCGACTACCTGCTTCCCTTTCTTTGCGGCGTCCGACGTACCCGCCTGCGAACCTAGAATTCACATAGAGAATCCACATAAGCAAATATCTCACAAAAACGCGATATCGAAATCAAACGAGAAACTCGCATCGCGAACTAAATGCGCATGTGTCCGATACGCTAAAACGTGTGTATACGCATCTGAAACTACCCCGACACGTCGCGATATGCTGGAACGCAGAACCCACTCATGTATCACACGTGTCGCGCAAACAAAACCTATTGGAAAAATGATACATGGTTCCAGATTTTTACCCAGGTGAAAACTTACAAAATTGCACATGCCACAGACTTTAAATATACAGCAGACTCCTACCCATGCAAACCCAACACAAGACTCCCTCATCTCGCTGTAATTTGCGGCCAGAAAGAATAAATCGGTGGCCAAAGGGTGGTTAGGGGGTCTCGTTCTCTGGTGGTATGCTCAAGGTCTATCAAATATGCTCCAGTTGTCTCAATTTTTCTCTGAAGTAACCGGATCTATAGCAGATCACAGAAAGGCCAAGTTTTGGTTAAAAACGTTATATTTTGCACAAAATGAAAATCTAGGGTATTTTGGTGAAATCTGGGTTGAAGCTAGGTTTATGTGGCCCTAATAACACTTAACTAGGCTAGGTAATCATAACAGAATATTGCATTTTATACCGCCCATTCTTATGCTCATGTGTTTATAGGTAGGTGCTTTTCATCCGTGTTTGTTACATATTTACAGATTACAGGTTTCCAGTACAAATATTGCAAATCAAGACAAAATCTCCACAGTTACACCAAATACAGAACATCTGTTGACAGCAGATAAAAGCCGGGTTTCGGTCATCCATATCCGTCTAGTGCCGAGTACCAGTTCCAGGGACAAGACATATGACAGTGGTCATTCGTGTCTGGGACAAGCACAGAGCACGAGGGGGCTGCACAAGAATCAATGGATGCGCGGAGCTCGAGGGAGATGAAGTCAAAAGTGAAGAAAATAATGCAATCTTGGACTAAGAAATCTGAAGATATTCTGGAAGACTTTGTGCAGTGTAAAGTTTTCAAACACGAGGAAACATAAAACCAGGAAATCGCCCAAAACCCCATGACCCAAGCCCACTAAAGGGCCACGGAACCGCGGCCAATAAGGGGTCTAGGCCGCGGTTCCGCGGCCGTACTGGCTTCTCTCTCTGTCATTTTTCAGGGGCAGTTTTGTACTTTCATCTTGGTCCTGATTGTTGCCCTATATTTCCATTTCCCTACCTATAAATACCCCGGATCTGAGCCAAACCAAAGGGTCCATTCTTTGTGCCTCTTTTGTAGGTTTTAGTGAAGTTTTAGTCTTCTTCTTCTTCTTCTTCTTCTTCTTCTTCTTCATTCTTCCTCCATGAAATTGTAGTGAGAGCATTGAGTGGATGTTAATGAAGATGAGGGTTTCTGTATCATTCTTGTTTGTTCAGTTTCCCCTTGAGATTCTTACTTTCTCTTGATCTTTCAACCTTTTCATTGAGCTTGAAAGTTTAAGGGTTTGTTATTGATCTCAAGGGTTGTATCTTCTTATGGAATTAGTACTTCATTTCACATGAGTTCTTTACCCTTCTCTTGATCTTGCAACCTCTTGATTGAGCTTGCAAGTTTAAGGGTTGGCTATTGATCCCATGCTTGTCTTGAGTTCTAGTTTCTAGTTTTTTTTATTGCTTATTTCTTTCTTGCTTTTTATTACCTTGCTTTACTTTCATGCACTAAAATTCCATGCCCTTACTTGTAATCTTTTCTTTTCTTTTGCTCTTTTTGGTTCTTTTGTGAATGGTTGTAATTATTGTTGTTGTTAAGAATCAATACGATATTGTAAGTTAATGTTTCTTTGCTCATTTCCTTTTCCCGTTATTTTCCATTGAACTCCGCCCAAACGTTATGCAAGCGCTCCGTTAGGCACCCTACCCTAACAAGGTAACGGTGATTCCTAACCGCGACCGGTTGCGTTCGGTTTGGCCGGAGGCAAAAGCAAGAGACAAGAACGGAAGGACAAGGGTAAATAAGCCGGATTCCACGAATACCGTGCTTAAATCCCCTAATCCACGTTGTTGCCGATTGCTTTAGCTTCAATTGGTCAAGACTCGGTTCAAAGGTTTTGAGTACGGATTTCTTTAGCTTACAATTTCGTATCTTTTTCTTAACAACTTCATACTTGCATATAAAACACATAGGTTAGGTTGAACAAACACATACAAATTCTTTATTGACTCGTCTAAGACAAGAACGGAAATACAACCATCTCCTTGTGGATCGACCCATGCTCAACCGGCTAGCTGCATAGCGACACCGTCCTGATCGCGGTTATACTTTAGAACTTTGAACATCCGACACGCCAAAAGCGTGCGACCAAATGGCGCCGTTGCCGGGGGGACGGTAGCGTATTTTCTTTCTTGTTATTCGGGTTAATATTCTTTTTGTATATATTTATAAATAAAAAAAATATCTTTTTGTTATTTTTGATCATTTTTGTGGGCAAGAGTGCAGATTTTTGCGGATTTGCAAACTGCGATTGTGAGGAGCAAAGTGTACATTCAAGGTTAAGGTGATTACGAAGTACAGTGCCAAAGATCCGGGTAGTTTGACCCGCGCAAGCGAACTTTTTCAAGCTCACCGGATTTGATTCAACGGGGGTTTCCTAACCCAAAAACTTAACGGTACGTACTTTACTAACACCTTCTTCTCAAATCCGACGCATCCAATATACTATTCTTTGCAGGATTCTTTGCAAGTTCGCTTGCAAACGCAAAAAAAAAAAAAAAAATTGACTAACCCGTATTTGTTGCAGTGCCGCGCTTAAACTAAAAAAACGATTGTTTAATTCTTTATAGAATTTTTATTGAATTGCGCATTGCATACATTAATACGGACATAAGGGCAAGCGAACCCCACAACATACGGTAAAGGATTTCATCACCTTTTCCGTGGCCCACAAATCACGAACTTGAGCATAACGTTACCCGCACAAAATTTAAAAGAAACTAGACTTTAAGCCTTAAGGACTTCGCGCTCACTAGGAGAAATTAACTGTGTTTAGAACCTCGCTTAACGGTAAATTGTTTACGGGGTGTCTAGGAAAGTGTTAACGGCGAAACCGCCAAAAGAGAAAGGGTTATTTAATTAAGGAACTTCGCGAAAGCGTTGGAAAACCTCCCCTTATCTCTGCACTTACCTGGCCTCGTGATCAGTGTATCTTGAGCCCGTTTCTCGACACAGTTTTATTTCGACAATCAAGTTCTGGAGCAGGTCTAGTTGACCTAGGTGAACCCTAGAACGATTAGGTGTGTAGTATTTTTGTGTCGTGATTGTTTTTGTCCATATTCTTTTTGTGTGTATATTTCATTCTTTTGTTAATAACTAACTAAAAAAAAAATTTAAAAAAAAAATCATATTCTTTCCCCCCTCCTTTTCTCTGCCTTTCTTTCTCTCTCTCTTCATATCATGGGTACCCCACCTCGCAAAACTCTTGCCGAACTTTGGTACTCACAACTAGACATTACTTCTTACGGTTCTTGTTTTGGCCGAACATCGAACGACCCCTCCATGCCCAAAATGTCATTGAAAGATCGTATAGACGCGTCTAGGACAAACACTTGCCCTCCGCATTCCACTTTGTATCAACCTTTTCAACCTCCCGCACCCGCTTATGTTGATACCCCTTTTGCAAGTCATCCTTTGTCCATTGCTGAACGTATTGGACAATCTCATAGACGATCTTTCACTCCTTTCACCACTTCAAATTCTTGGGATCAACAATTCCATTCACCTTCGTATCCAAATGTTAATTCTACCCCTGTCCAGCCATTCAATTCCTACCAGTCCTACCCGACTTTTACACCTTCCCTAGACATTGCTTCTGAACCGTCATTTGGGAGTTTCCAGTACCAAAACAACTTTGAATCTTTTACTGAAACCCCTTCACAACCCATGTCTAGTGTGGAACAGTCATTGGAAGACTTTAGGGTAGCATCGTACCAACAGATGATGGATTTGAATGCGTCCATGGCCGTCCTCATACAACCTAGTGACCCGGTAGTTAGTTTTCAACTAGCTCCAAATTTTCCAATGTATGAAGAGGCGGTAGGACATGTTGAGAATTTGAGTGGAGAGAGTGAGCTGTACCCCCTACCCATTTCAAATTGAATCCCACAACTCCTGTGTTGAAAGTCTATCAAGTGTCCCAACTGAATTATCAATTAAAGATAGAATGTTTGATGAGTTGTGCGACTTTGCAGTGTTCGATTTACCCGATTGTGAAGGGACCTTGCCAAGTGAAACCATACCCAATCCTTTTGACCTCTACACCTCTATCTTAGAACCTGAATCGATTGAAATCCATGCTTTTGATGAGGTGTCTGAGAATTTTGATTTTCACTTGATTAAGGATATTGACGCTGGGAATATTTTGGATGATGAACCCATAGATTTGGCAGAGTTTTTCTCTCCAATTCATCATCCCGAGTCATTAACTGTTTTTCCCGAACCCCATATGCGTCTTGATTTTGATGAAATTTGCATGGATAAGCTGAATTTTGAGGAAACTTTTGAGGATATTTTTGAGGATGAACCAGTTTTAATTGCTGAGTCGGATTTTCCAATTCATCATGTTCCTTTCATTGACTGTGTACACCCTGCGGAACCTTTAACCGATAACCATCCTCAATCCCCTACCTCCATCCTTTCCATCGTTCCGACCTTGCAAGAAATCGTCTCACTTTCATTTCATATGTCTGGTTTACCGAGTTCGGCGTACCCATGGTTTCTCACGAATCTTGAGGGATTTAACCCCATTTCTCGATGGGTTAATAGATTACCACAAACGCTTCTTACACATCAGTCATCACAAATTGTGCTAATCTATTCACTCCATTTCCATCCTCAAGTTCGTATTCCACTTCCTTCTCCCTTCCTCCATTCTTCTTCTCATATACCGAGACCGTATCCCGCTTCTATCTCCATAAGGTCTCGCGTATTCTCCATTTCTTTCCTCTTCACCTTCTTTCACCAACCCGCATCTTACAGAGATAGAATTTTTGAATGGTTGGTGTTAATTTTTGGCCTTTGTAAGGCCTTGTATAGCTTGATACTATTCTCTTTCCCCCCTAATCCTGAACTTCAACGCTTAACAGTGGAAACACTGTTTTACTTAAGTTTGGGGGGGACTCCTTTTTTGTATATATTTTTTGTTTTCCTTTTTTGTTTTGTTTATAATTTGTTTCTAAGGAGTGCCGACAATTTTGACCCTCTTGGTATAGCCTGACAGTGAGGGCACTGTCAAGTTTAAGTTTGGGGGTATGCTCGGTAAGCTTTCTTCCTTCGCATTCATTTCTATATTTTGCATTTGCATACCTTATTAAAAACCCACAAAAATCGAAAATTTTCCAAAAAATATAAAAACTTTGTCGTCATGTTAGCTAATAGGGTAACTTAGATCTTTATTCCGAAAGTTTAGTAGATATGTTAGAAATAACTAAATTCTAGACTTAGGAATTGAAAATCCTTAAAATACCCCTCATTCTGTCTAACTTTGGTAAGTATACGTCCTTACAGTTTTTTTTTGAGAAATAGGTAATCTTGAGTTCAGTTCTTGAGTCAAGTCAAGATGAAGGGAAAGTATTGATGCTTTACTGAAGGATAAGTCTGAAAAATAGTTTCTTTTCTTGAGTTCAAATTTAGAAAGTATATACCCTACAAATTGCACTTACACGCACCTTGAAACTTGGATAGTAGAGGATACCTAGAAATACTCTTGCCTAAAAGCCTAGTATGAAAGAAAAAACGGTATTTAAAGCTAAACACCAAAAAAGCATTATTGAAAAACATATCCGGTCTTGAAAAAGAAAAAAATAAAAAGAAAAATAGAATAAAGTCAAGACCTGGAAACTGCTATTTACGCTTTAAGCTCACACATTCAGTAATCGGCCGTCAGTGCCTCAAGAAGCATTAATAGTCGCAAGAATGGTGTGTGAGCAAATCCGTCAATCATTAAATGAAAAGAAGTAGTATTAGGTATTAGGGCAAGGGTATTATAGCTTGAATTGAATTCTTGAGTGTAGGGGTGCAAATACACACACACGTAGGGGTATACAATTGATGTTTGGATAAGAGATAGAAATAAAGAATAAGACTTGTGTTTTCTGTAAAGTTGATAAAAATCCCTGATTTGAGGCCGCACTTTAGAAGGAAAACTCAGGAGAACCAACATCTTTCTAAACTTTTTTGGAACGTATAGGATCTAAAGTTAAACAGATAGGAGGTGTGAAACATAAGGGTTAGATATTTCTAACTTAGGATGATAGAGTTTCTAACGTAAATACTAAACTGTAGGAGTAGAATCGATGTTAACTTATGACACTAGCTTGACGGGATTTTGTGGGTGTAATCCGCTGAAAACCCTCAGGAGACAACACTCCTCCTACTAGGGACACCTAGAGGTTTAACGGCTTGTTGCACGCGCTCAGTGCAATCGCGTTCCCTGCGAAAGTGCGGTTAGGATTTTATTTTTGTGAATAATTGGTTTTGCTCGGGACGAGCAAAAGTTAAGTTTAGGGGTATTTCTTAATAACAGAATATTACATTTTATACCGCCCATTCTTATGCTCGTGTGTTTATAGGTAGGTGCTTTTAATCCGTGTTTGTTACATATTTACATATTACAGGTTTCCAGTACAAATATTGCAAATCAAGACAAAATCTCCACAGTTACATCAAATACAGAACATCTGTTGACAGCAGATAAAAGCCGGGTTCCGGTCATCCATATCCGTCCAGTGCCGAGTACCAGTTCCAGGGACAAGACATATGACAGTGGTCATTCGTGTCTGGGACAAGCACAGAGCACGAGGGGAGCTGCACAAGAATCAATGGGTGCGCGGAGCTCGAGGGAGATAGAAGTCAAAAGTGAAGAAAATAATGCAATCTTGGACTAAGAAATCTGAAGATATTCTGGAAGACTTTGTGCAGTGTAAAGTTTTCAAACACGAGGAAACATAAAACCAGGAAATCGCCCAAAACCCCATGACCCAAGCCCACTAAAAGGCCGCGGAACCGCGGCCAATAGGGGGTCTAGGCCGCGGTTCCACGGCCGTACTGGCTTCTCTCTCTGTCATTTTTCAGGGGCAGTTTTGTACTTTCATCTTGGTCCTGATTGTTGCCCTATATTTCCATTTCCCTACCTATAAATACCCCGGATCTGAGCCAAACCAAAGGGTCCATTCTTTGTGCCTCTTTTGTAGGTTTTAGTGAAGTTTTAGTTTTCTTCTTCTTCTTCTTCTTCATTCTTCCTCCATGAAAATGTAGTGAGAGCATTGAGTGGATGTTAATGAAGATGAAGGTTTTTGTATCATTCTTGTTTGTTTAGCTTCCCCTTGAGATTCTTGCTTTCTCTTGATCTTTCAACCTCTTCATTGAGCTTGAAAGTTTAAGGGTTTGTTATTGATCTCAAGGGTTGTATCTTCTTATGGAATTAGTGCTTCATTTCACATGAGTTCTTTACCCTTCTCTTGATCTTGCAACCTCTTGATTGAGCTTGCAAGTTTAAGGGTTGGCTATTGATCCCATGCTTGTCTTGAGTTCTAGTTTCTAGTTCTTTTTATTGCTTATTTCTTTCTTGCTTTTTATTACCTTGCTTTACTTTCATGCACTTAAATTCCATGCCCTTACTTACTTGTAATCTTTTCTTTTCTTTTGCTTTTTTTAGTTCTTTTGTGAATGGTTGTAATTATTGTTGTTGTTAAGAATCAATACGATCTTGTAAGTTAACGTTTCTTTGCTCATTTCCTTTTCCCGTTATTTTCCATTGAACTCCGCCCAAACGTTACGCAAGCACTCTATTAGGCACCCTACCCTAACAAGGTAACAGTGATTCCTTACCGCGACCGGTTGCGTTCGGTTTGGCCGGAGGCGAAAGCAAGAGACAAGAACGGAAGGACAAGGGTAAATAAGCCGGATTCCACGAATACCGTGCTTAAATCCCCTAATCCACGTTGTTGCCGATTGCTTTAGCTTCAATTGGTCAAGACTCGGCTCAAAGGTTTTGAGTACGGATTTCTTGAGCTTACAATTTCGTATCTTTTCTTAACAACTTCATACTTGCATATAAAACACATAGGTTAGTTTGAACAAACACATACAAATTCTTTATTGACTCGTCTAAGACAAGAACGGAAATACAACAATCTCCCTGTGGATCGACCCGTGCTCAACCGGCTAGCTGCATAGCGACACCGTCCTGATCGCGGTTATACTTTAGAACTTTGAACATCCGACACGCCAAAAGCGTGCGATGACTAGGCTAACCAATAAAATCACTACTTGGCCACAACTTCACACAAAACACCATTTCTAGCACTAAAACGCATAATTAACACTAACCGAAGCTATTTAACACAGAAGCTTAGCAAAAAGGAGTTGGGTTTAAGAAATATACCCTGTTAGACCCTAGGAAGCAGGAGAAGGAGGAGAAGAAGCTGTGTTGCTGCTGCTACTTGCTACTGCAGGTGCTGCATGTTGCTGCTGCTGCTGATGCCTGAAGCTGTTGTTGATGCTGGTGCTGCTGCTGATGCTGCTGGAGCTGTTGCTGATGCTGGTGCTGCTGTTGATGCCGCTGGAGCTGCTGCTGCTTCTTCTGCTGTTGTTGCAGCTGATGTGAGTGTGTGTGTGTATGAGTGAGAGAGTTTTGTGAACAAATGGGAGTTAACAAATGAAAATAATGGGAGCCATGCTAGTCAACCCCCCTCTCTCTTCATTTAATGCAAGCATGGGCTCATGCCATGATGCACTCTCTCCCTCTCTCTCCAAGTCAACACCCCTACATAATTTATTTTCCATAAAAAAATATCCCTAATTAAAATCAATTTAGCTTAAGAAGATAGGGTTAGTCTACTATGGTTGCTAAATATGGTTTAACCCTAATTTTAAACTTAGTTTACATGCACATGTGTGTGCAAGCCACAATAAATTCTAATAAAATATTCATTAAATTTGATAAAATATTTGAAAATCGATTTGGTAAATTTTTTATTAAAAACCTTTTATTAAAGTATAATTAGCCATTAATCACATCCTAAGGTGTTACATCATATTAATGTAGTCCCATCATTTAAGTCCTTAAGCCAATCACAGAAAAGAAACGAAAATACAACGTACGCTTATGCCATCCGCATTCGCCGCAATGTTCCGTTATGCACCGTTAGGTTACTTAACTAACGGCATACTGTGACGGGACTAGCGTGGGTGTAAAACATAAGCAACGTCTATTATATATCTCATATATAATATAGCATTCATCTCAGATATATTAAGCGATCACATCACATAATATAGGCAGCAGAAACACAGATATGATAATATAGGATATACTAGTACCTCCGTATTTAGTATTTAGCCAGCAATAGAAAATACGGATTCCACGGTCGTGATGAATAGCCAATCCCACACCCTAGACCCCTACAAGAGCGGCAAGTGACCCTGCCAATTCTGGAGTTAGGAAACCCGGTCTCGACGCATCGAGATGGTCTCCTATTGGACCCCAGAACCCGGTCACTTGTGCTCTCCTCCTTGGGTCTATCCTAACGCGGAAAAGTAAATAATATACAACAATGGTGACATCATCCTCAACCCGGAAGTGTCCCAAATAAAAGAATATTACATTACAAATGAATTTTACATGAATGAAAAGTAAAACGCTCATCTCACATAAAACCCCCGGCAATTCGATCACGATAATCCAATACATCACAATACAGCAACACATAACATCACATGTCATCAACGTAAGCAAGTATGCATACCCCAATTGCCGTTGACATATAGCAACGAAACCGGCGATACGCATGCTACGCTTACGGTCGCAGAAACAAGTATCACATACTACTAGGCGATATTAAACCCTTCGATCGAATTAACGAACACCCATATTCCCCAGCAAGCTCAATACCTGAGCACCGTTAAATAATACCCAAAATCTATGCCACAGTATTTAATAGACCAACCGTAGAAGGGCAGACCCAAGCCTCATTTGTGGCGCCACTAACTACGTTAAACCCTAAGGTTTAGTCACAGTTTGGTGGTCACATCTCGAGTTAAGGTTACATTCTTCTAGAGGGTCTATAGGAATACCTGCATTATATATCGAGTACGTTCAACCTGGAAAATACCAGTAATTCGTTCGACCTGTTTAACGTTGCCAAAGTTACCAATACGATGCTATAAAAATACGAATACGAACTATTCCGCAAAGAGCCCAATACCAAACTTACATCACATGAAATTCTGGACAACCAAACAATACTAGAAACCCCATAACATAATGTAAAGAGCACTGGTGCAAAACGAGGAGCAGGGGAGCACAAATGTCCGGCGTCGCCGGAAAAACCCACTTGGCCGCCGGCCAAAATCCGGTCACCCCCTCTCATTTTGTATCTGTGTTCTTATATGCTCTTAAATGTCACTCTGCAGTTGTTTAAATAATTTTCAGGTCACTTTTTAAAAAAATTACAGAGAGCATTTCATGGGTTTTCTAAAATCGTATTTTTGCGGATGTTTTCTAGGCTTCTAGTTAGACTCTGATACCATGAAGGTGTTTCTACAGCACCACTACTAGGGTTTGGTAGCATCACACATTCCATATTAAAAAATATAGGGTGCTAAAGAAACATTCCTAAGGATCAAACTAGAAAAGCTAGGGTAACAAAACTTTAACACAAACACAAGTAGTAAGAAGTTAGGGTTTGAGAATACAACCTTTGTAGTTCCCTACGCTAGACTCCTTGACTACTTGAGAGTTGAAAGAAGCTCGCTTGAGATCCTCTAGGTCCACGACGATCCACCCGGAGTCTTCTTTGTCCATGCTAGAAGCTCCACTTGATCAAGAGAAGAAGTAGAACTCAACACTTTAAACTAATGGGCAAGAGTAGTGTAGAATGGTGATGTGGTTTATTTTCTCACTTCAAAACCCTAACTTGATCACTCTTTTGCTCACAGAGAGAGGAAGAAGAAGATGATGGCAAATGAGAGGTTAAGAGATAATGATGAGTAGTGAGATAAGAATGAGAAAAGAATATATATATATATATATATTTTCTTCTTCTCACTCTTAACTCAAGTTAATAAATATCTAGATATTTATCTTTGAAGAACTAATGGCCATAGAATGATAACTTATGGTTAAAGAGAGGTTTAGTGGAGGAATAAAATATTCAACCATGAATAACTATCCATTTCCATTTATCTCAAAAATAAATATAATATATTTACTCGCATGTGAGTCTTATATTGCCACCATCCAATGTATCAACAACCATGATACAAATGAGTATGCCTATATGTGTGCATGCACATCCAAATGTGCATCAATGTAAACATGTGCATACATGCATGCATACTTACGAAAGACAAAAGGGTTTAATGTGAAAATGCAAATGGTCAATGTTAAATCAACACTTGATTTATCAAACCGGTCATATCTCATACGACCCGACCAATAGCAAACCGCCCGATTAATATACGATATCACATACACGCATTTAATCGGGTCCCTGTGCATATCTCATATACGCACCACATTGTTTCGCCTGGGCTAGGTAACTCCATTGTGGGACTCTAAGACTCGTCAATACGCCAGCAGTGGGTGATGATCATATCAAGCACTCTCAAGCCGCAAGAGGTCAGCTAAACGTAACGGCCACCCGGGTATTGAGCGATCAGAAAAAAACAAGAGAACTTGTCACAACTCCCATCGAGCCAACCGGCAACACTACCATACAGTCCGGTCTTTTAGTCAGATATGCTGCATATCGAGTTTAGGGATGGTAACGTTGACCCCAGTAACTCAATAAGTCGTGCCGATGAATGGTCTATAACAGATCGAGAAACTACTGATAACACTTATCAGTAAATCTCAACAGCCCTGGCCAGGGACTTACTGATATAGCCAATCGAGCACAGCACAGCATCAACTCCCAATACCGGGAGAGACGAAACCCCTCCTATCGCTCATTGTCTTTGTGTGTCTCGGGACTGTACCCAAAAGCCACCTGTTTCACGACTCAGTAGAGCCGCGGTAGGGTGGTAATCAAAGTACAGTGGGAGAACACACAAGACTCTATGACGATCTCGGGTCTACAGACTAACCTGTATCAGTGTCATCTGAGAACTGCTATCCGACGATAGATATAATACTATATAGGAGTTCTCGGCGAGTCCGTCCAGTGTATCTAGTCACCACTGAGCACCCGTATACGATCTCGATGTCAAACATCAATGGATGTGGGAACATCAATCGCCCATCATATGGGTCTAGTATCATATATGCTAGTCTACTCTGGTATATCGATGCCCCATCTCGATACACCAACGACTAGGGACATTTCAGGATATGCTTATAAACTACAGACGTCCTACTAGTATGATCTCCATCATAATCACAGTAGTCAAGACAATATCCTCAGGGTTTTATCAACATGTGTGAATGAATAAAAGTATGATCAAGTCAACATGTCAGATAAAGAAGAACCAGATAGCATACTATCATGTCGAGCAAGAATATACACTGAATATATATATACATGTATAAATACATCCACCATCATATAATGGCCTCTAGGGCATACATATATCCAATAGGCCCAGCCGTTCGGTCCCCCTCGGTGTAACCCTGGGGTGCGCACGCTCCACTCCACGGCTTCTCGGTTCAAACCGTGAGCCTGTAGGGTGTGCAAACAACTCAAAACATCATTTTTGGAAACTATTTTTGTCGGCAGTTTTGCGCGAAAAAAACGGCGGATTTCTAACATCGCTACAAGCTATCTAAGGTTTATAAGAGGCTCTGATATCACTTTAAGTCGATATCGCGCACCCCACGAGTTCGCAAGGATGCAGAAATAGAAAAAATAATTTTTACGGGCTTCGCAACACCGACTTGAACCAAGGATCGATCATACACCCTAGAAAGCATACTACTTGAGATTTAACTACTCGGATGAATGTTATACCTCGTAGTACCGTGTCCTTCGGGTCTTTATCGCTGTCCTCAACTTGTCGTCAGCTCCAAGGATCGGAACGGATCGAGGCAACTTCAATGGCCTCCTCGAGTCAAAGACTATCCACTCGAGAATCTATAGTCCATGCTCCCATCTCGAATCTGAGATAACTACGGCTTCTAGTTCGCTAAACTAGAAGGCCTAGATGGTGTAGAGTCAGTAGATGGAGTGCTTTGTCTCTTGTAACCCTAAGTTTCTTAACTCATGAGTGGTCTAGGGTTTTGAGGGAAGAAGAAGAGGCTTGAGAAAAATGAGAAAAGGAGTTGTGAACATTGGAGATGGCTTGGCTTCCCTCTTTGGATATTGTGAAGAAAATGAGATATTTTGTGAGATAAATGTCATACACAAATATCTTCAAGGCCTCACAAATATCTTGTGGTGACTTATGACCATGAGTCACCAAGTAGCCATGCTAGGTTCAATGCTCAAAATCCACCTCATTTCTCCACCCAAATTAAGTTTAATCCATAAAAGAATAAACCCTAAAAAGTGTCCCCCTTCTAGAAGCTTTCCCGAACAATTACGAGAACACCCCTCATCCGTATATACATACCCGCATCCGCATTCCGAAGAACACGAATACAAAGAGACGAAACAATCCATCAATATAATACTAGGATCCGGCATAAACCAAAGCCCACTAGTATTATCCGCCCGATCATCATATATGCACAAGTACACGTAAGTGATCGAAGCCCTTCCATAATACCATAGGCCTCTACACCTTTTTCCCGGTGTAGGGAAACCCTCTATGTGGGATTCTAAAGACTCGACACTACGCTGGCAGTGGGTTTAACAACAAGCCGCAAGCGGTACTAGCTGCACATAACGCCCCCCAGGTAAATGTCGATAAGAAGGCCGATGAGCTAACCCATCCGAACTCCTACTGAGCCTATATGTGACAATCTCTGTATAGTCCGGTCTGTTCGTCTAAGAGTATCGCATATCGGGCCTAGGAGGCGGTAATCGTCAGACCCCTAATAGCGCAATAAGTAATGTCGGAGTGTAGCCCAAAACATCCTGAGAAACTACTGGAGTACCTAACAGTAAATCTCGCTTGCCTTGGCCAAGAACTTTGTGTAATGGCCTTCAGAACACAGTGCGATATCAACCCCTAATACCAGGAGAGACGAATCCTATATAACCGCCACTGCCTCTAAGTGCTTCGGGACTGCACCCAACTACTACCTGTTTGCACGACTCCTTTGAGCCGTGGTAGGGTAGTAATCAACGTACAATGGGAATACACTCGAGGCGAAGCAGCGGTGTCAAGTCGACGGACTAAGCTGTACTCATGTCACCTAGGAACTGCTACCCGACGATAGGTATAATACCCACCAACAGTTCCCGACGAGTCCTGTCCAGTGTACTCATAACCTAATGAGCACCTGCATACTATTTCCAGTACGACGTGTTAATGGCTGTGGGATAGACCATCTCCCATGATGGGATGAGAAGCGTATACACCAGTCTACTCTAGAGTATCGATACCTCGTCTCGATAATCCTACGACTATGGACCTGTATAGATGTGGTTATAGACTACCCAGCCCCCACTAGTGTGACTGCCATCACAACACTGGTAATCAAGTAAAGATCTTAAGGCTCTACCAATATGTATACATGATATGCTAAAAGAAACACATGCACATATTGAGGTAGAAACAAACCAGATAGAATATTACCATTTCGAGAAAGACTGTTACAATATCCGTGTATATCCCAAGCTTCCATTAATTAATATACAAACTAGTATGATACAATAATGGCCTCTATGGTATATATCACTAACAGTATTATGGTTACAGTCTCGTGCCACTTTTAACACCTTTCGTACCAATTTACCCCTTATAAACCCCGCGATGTCTTGATTGTATTGTTGTATTATTTGTATTGTATATGGTGTATGAACGACTTGCCAAAACCATGATATCAGTAAATTTAATGGATATAAATGGAGAGTCATGTAGACGGAGTATATCCATGGTTCAGTTCAGTCAATATAGATTGATATGGTTGAATAGACAAATTCATGGATTCATGTTGAATATTGAATTGTAATATATATACTTGAATCACATTCAAGTCAGATTGATTATATTGAGACTCAGTCTAAGTCAGACACTTGAAAATAAATTGAAGTCCTGAGTTAGTTTTGATGTTATCGGTAACTCCTGCACATGGACGGAAGGATTTGTGTCTTTTTCCAAGACAATTACCGTGTTGATAACACCGTTTGTTAGGTTGTCTACCTTAGACAGGTAAGCACCCATATCTCCGGCTCCCTGAGGCTCAAGAGACTGGTTCCGCTTAAACCTATGTTTACTAGGATCCTTAATGTAATTTAGTATAACTTGAGGGGGTATTATGTAAAAATAGTTTTGGCATAATTTCAAAATACACCTCAAGCATTTAGTTATCGTATTTAGGGTTTTCATAGATGAATATTTTATAGATGTGAAATTTCTAGTGAATATAACCTAGTTTTCAAAGTATATGGTATTATATTGAAACATTGGAATTGTAATGGCATTTTCTTGTAAATGTGATGTTTTTCTTGGATTTTGGAAATGTGGAATATTATAAATATTAAAAATAGATATTTTGATATTAATTACATATATAATTATTTATTAAAAATATAAGTTTTATTTATAGTAGAAATCACATTTTCTAAAGAAAAATGCATTAAAATTCTTTCGAGATCGTATGTTCCATGAGGTGGTCTGCATCTCGCTCTTCTAGGCCCGAGGATGTGCGATAATCCGCACCATACCGAACGGGATCCCCAAAAGTGGGTTGTAAAGGCGCAATTGGAAAGAATTGTGCAATACATCTTTTCCTAAAAATGGTTTTATAAGTTTTGGGTAGTTATTTGCAAATGTCGTATTTCATGTATTCTAATGTACCAAACTTCATAGTGCTATGTTAAAGATGTGTGTTGTGATGAGGTAGGTCAGTACCTCATGAGTTTTCTAAGGTAATAGGATTAAAAGCAATAAGCAAATGTCAAATCTAAACATAAGGGTATTTTAATGTAAAAATACGATAAAAATTGCATAGATGTTTCATTTGAGATGAATCCTGTTTTAATGGTTTTGTTAATGTTTGTTAAACATGATATGAGAGTATGGTATTGTTTGTTTAATAAAAATAACCTTTTTAAAGAAAAACCGAATCGGAAGTCGGATTAACTCCGCTTCCATCGGGTTTTAGAATTGAAAGTTTCTAGAATAGAAGATGAGAGGGGGAGGGGGATTTACTGGTTTGTTGGACTAAAGGAGAGAGAGGGGGTCCTAAAGAAGGCTTCGGGGCGTCGTTTCGTCGGAGCTTCACCCTTCACTAACTCCACTTGTACATAAAAGGATTTGGGAATTCTTGAGAGTTTTAGCAGGGATTTATGAGTGAGGATGCATGAATTTGAGGTGGTATTTATAGGAGAAACTAGGGTTTAGTGTATTGAATGGGGGAATTAAAATTTGTATTAAAAATGGGATTAAAGAGGTTTTATTGTTCTCTGGAAAGTTCCAGAGAAAAATAAACAGTGTGAGAGGGAGTGGGGTAGGCCAAGGGTTGCAGGGGAAAAAGAATAGGGAGCATTGGGTACGGAAGGCCCGGCGGTATCGGGTATTTTGGTGTTTTTACCTGTTTTGTACCGTCGGTTGGGCTTGGTGTTTAGAGGTCGCTTTATATTCTTCAGTGCACTCGTTTGTTTTATTTATGACATTTGGTTTTACGTGTTGTGCACGTGTAGACTCTTAAGCTTCTAAAAAGATTAAATGAAATTTAAATAAAAAGAATATGTGGCTGATGGGATTTGAACTCTGGTGCTATGGTTCATCAGTGCATGGTCTTTACCAGTGACCTACAAGCTCTTTCTTGCTGTTCTAAAACAAATAAAACTTATATCTTGTGCTCAGGTTGAGGGGTTCCTTTCTGTAATTTTGAAAAATAAATTGTACAGAAAGATTAGGGTTGTTACACCAGTCTTCACCGTAAAGTTACTTAACTTATGGCATGGTGGGGATAAGACTAGCGTGGATGCAAAACATATATAGCGTCTAATATATATATCCATTAGTCTCAGGCATGATAACAATAACAAAGCAGCAGAAGCAAATACAATGAAATAGAGGGTATAGTAGGAATTCCGTGTTTCATTTTGGATATGAATGAAACACGGATTCCACGGTCGTGTGAGTAGTCATAACCCTAGCCCCTAGACCCTTACGAGCGTGGCAAGTAGACCCGTCAATTCTAGAATTAAGTGACCCGATCTCGACGCTTTGATATGGACACTCGTTGGATTCTAGAACCCGGCTACTTAAGCAGTCCTTCTTGGTCTATCCTCGGTACAAAAGATAAAGCAAATATATAATACATAGGCGATACAAGCTCAACCGTGAAGTACCCCTCAACTGAATAAATATACAACCTGCAGTGACGACAGTCCACAAATCGGACGCTCGCCTTGCAAAAGAATATACAGATGAAATATAAAACTCCCATCTCTTAAAACCCCCCCGGCTATTCACCACGACGACCGCAGCTATTCCAATAAAAATAACATCATCGCAGAACATCAATACGAGTATCAATTTCGTAACCCCGTCCAATTAATACCTATAGCAATTAGACGAAGTTTTACCAAATGCTATGATACTCACATGTTGGATATATTGCCCTCAAGGCAATTATTATGATTGCGAGTAGGCGATTATGATAATTGAGGGATGACCTATACAGGTATAACAATCTTACTCGAGATGATAGTATATTATCTGGTTTATCTTCATCGTTAATGATGCGCATAGGATTTTATTTGACGACCAGCGTTGTGATGGCGATCATATATGTAGGAGTTGGGTTGTCGATAAGCACATCCTTAAATATCCCTAGTCGTGGGGGTATCGAGACCGGACATTGATGTTCCGGAGTAGACTAATGTATACGCTTCTAGACCTCGACAAGGGGCGTTGGTCAGTCTCACAAGCCACCGGTGTTGTGACATCTAAGATAGTATACAGGTGCTCACTGGAGGTGAGTACACTGGATGGACTCGTCGAGAACTTTTAGATGGTATTATATCTATCGTCAGATGGAAGTTCTCAGGTGGCATGAGTATAGGTTAGTCCTTTGACCTGAAGTCGTCATTTATCTCGTGTGAGTTACCACTGTACTATGATTAGTACCCTACCACGGCTAAAAGGAGTCGTGTAAACAGCTTTTAGTTGGGTACAGTTCCGAGCCATATGAAGGTAGTGGTCGACCGTCACAGATTCGTCTCTCCTGGTATTAGGAGTTGATGTCGCGCTGTATTTAGTTGGCTATCACCAAAAATCCGTGGCCACGGTGGGTGAGATTTACTGATAGTTAATCAGTAGTATCTTACTTGGTGATGAGCTTAACTCAGACATGACTTATCGGGTTAGTAGGGGTTTGGCCTTATCCACCCCCTAGACCCGATATGCGATACTCTTTGACGAAGAGACCGGATTGTACGGAGATTGTCACATTCACGATCTGCAGGGTATGGACGTACTTGACTGTCGACCCCCTTTCGACAAGTACCTGGTGAGCCGTTACGTACAGCTAGTGCCGCTGACGTGCTTGTGGTTAAACCCACTGCCAGCGTATTGTCGAGTCTTTAGAGTCCCACACAGAGGGTTTTCCCGGTTCAGGTGACAGATGTAAGAGCCGTACGGTGGTAGATGCAGGGGTCTGATTAATTACGTGTACGTGATACACGGACTTTAATCTGACAGTTGATAATACTAGCCAGCTTAGAATTAAACCAGATTATTAAATCAGGTTTTGATTTAATAATTTATATATGTATTTTGACACATATATTTTAGTATTATTGTTCACTATTTATTTTCTCTCTTTGGTGCTATCCGTATTTTTATATGTATACGCGTATATATAGCGATACATATACCAGATGAAGTATTCCGTATTTATACGGGAATGCTTCTAGAAGAAGGAAACCTCATATTTGATTATCTTTTTTAGAAAATTAAATGGGAAATGAGGTGGAGCTATGGTTTAATGAAGCATGGTTCTAGATATGGTTCTAGCATTTATTGTGCACTATTGATGCATGGTGGGTTATATGTAGCCATTCTCATTTTCATGAGTTGGACTTGATGAGGATGAGATTCTTTCATCTTGTTGCTTCATGCTTCATTCCTCATTTGCTCATGCTCCATGGATGCTTCCTCTGCTCCTTCACCTTCTTCTTCTTCTTGCTCTCCATTTTTAGAATGGTTTAAGAGAGAAAATTTAGTGAAGTATTCCTACACCACCGACCATCCAAACCTAGCAAGTCTGGATCGTCGGTTAGAGCCTCCTCCGCATTCCCTCAGGTGGATCGTCTTCGGCAAGGGTGGTCGATTCTCAAACGCGATCCCGGCGGCTACGAGCTTGGAGGGGTCTTCCACATTTGGGTGGATACGCGACAAAGGTTGTATTTTCTCAACCTCTAGCACTTGTAGATTAGCTAGTTTAGATCTATGGTTCGAATCCTGGGTTTTACGGGTGTCCGGTATTTGCTAGAATTTTTGTTTTCGCTTCCACCTCGGCCGCGGTTTCCGTGGTGCGGGCACCGGATCCCAACATGGTATCAGAGCCACTCCATAAATCATTACTAGCCAGTTTACATAAGTTTAAAGTCTCGATCGACAAAATTTTCCGAACCGAAACTCCGTTTACATGCCTGCTATCCGAACATGAAAGTTGTTCAAAAAATCATTCTGGTTGCTTTAAAATAACGTGCAGGACTTTTTAGAGCAACTGAAGAAATTTGGACACATGAGCCCAACATACGGCCGCGGAACCGCCGCCTTACATGCCTATTGGCTGCGGTTCCGCGGTCGAGATGTGGCCGTTGTGCTCCAAATTTCTTCTGGCGCTCTGGAATATGGAAATAAGATTTTTGGGTGGTATGGTTTTGGCCCAGATTTGTTTGAGTACTGGTTTGTACATAGGGCCAATGCGGAAAGTTTTAGTCGATCGAAGTTTTGAATTCATGTTCATCAGTGCATATGTTAGTTTTTGTGACAATGAATATCATAAAGCGGTACAATCCGACTGGTTGCTATATGTATAATCAGACGAGTTTACGAACATGATATTCACATTGATGTTCTGTGTTGCACTGATGTTATGGATGGATTGTCGTGATGGATAGCCTTGTGTGCAATGTTAGATGTACAGTTTAGATTCATTTGTATATTGTTTATTGCGGGGAGACCGTCCGACATGTGGACTTCCGTTGCTGCCAGTTATGTATATTCTTTTATTGGGGCACGACCGGATTGAGGTCGATGTCATCATCTAAATAGAATTTTTTATGTGATCCTAGTTAGCCGAGGAGCTGCATTCCTTGAAAGAAAGAACCCCATATTTAGAGAAAAGCAGATATTTTCTTTTCTGTACTAGGATTGCCCTACGGAGGAGTGCTCGAATCGTCGGGTTCCAGAAGGCAACGGGCCCGCTTATCATGGCGTTGAGACCGGGGGGGCCTTACTCTAGAATTGGCGGGCAATTCACCGCACTCATAGGGGGTATAGGTTGACCCACGGAGGGGTGCTAAAGTTACCGGATTCCATGAAGTGCTGGGTGGCCCATTCACTTTGTTGATTGGGGTTGCCTCACTTTGGGGATTGGCGAGAAGCTTGCTGCACATGAAGGGATCTTGGATCTTCATTGAACTAGCTATCCACACGACCAGAGAACGTCGCGTCTCATTTATGGCTTAAATGAAACTCGGGGCTCCTAGATTATCCGCTATTCTATATTGTCGTTCGCATGCTTATGGTGATTTTTATCTGCCTGTGATGTTGATATATATTATATATTTAGTAGATGCTGTAGGGTTCCTAGGCACCCTAATGAGGTCTCACAAGGCATCAACCATGCCAATTTCAAATTTTAACGTGCCGAGAAATCCTAAACTACGGATCGTTTGCTAGATGTCTGGGCGAAAAATAAACTAGTTAACACTTAACTAAGGGAATACGGAAATACAACCTTTGTAGATCCGGTTCTCCACCTCCATAGCTCCGCAACGAAGTATCCTCGCTGTCCAAATCGAAATCCGGGCTCTTGCGTCGGCTTCATCGGAGAAGAAGCGGGCTAGGTCATCGACGACATGCCGAAGATGATCTACGTCGAAGCATCACTAGATCAAGCTCCACCTTCACCAAGCCATGAAAACTTGTGAAGAAAACACACTCTACTACTTGGCAAGAGATAGAGGATGAAGAAATAGGAAGTGGGTAGACTTTAGAATTAGATTTCTCACTCATTTCCATCAATCACCATTGATGGAGCTTGCTTCTTCAAGTGAAGAAGATGAAGAAGAAGAAGATGAAATATTATCATAAGTATATCTCAAAAAGGAAATAATAAGAATACTTATCATAATGTAACCATGGTAATGTGTAGAGAGTTAATCATGGTTGAATGGAATGGTTAGGGTTAAGCATGAGACAAAATGGTCACTTGGTCAAAGTCTTCATGAAGCTTCATGAACAAAACAAAACAAGCCACCATTTTCTCATTTGCTTTTCTTTTTCCAAAAGAATAAATAAATGAATAAAATTAATAAGGAAAAAGTAAACCCTAACCATTTCATTAACCAAGGTTTAATTTTTTACACTTAACCAAAAGGCATGCATCATCAAACATGATACAAGCAAGTGCACAAAATCATATCGCATATGCAATGCACACATCCGAGTGAGAAAATCCATATTAAAGTGAACCAATACTAGTTAATGCAAAGTAATATATCAAATATATAATTATGCATTAAATCATTAAATCAACACTTGATTTAACGATCCGGTCATATCGCATATAACCGACTAGTATTCTATGTATCGGTTTATCGAATCAATCCTTGATTCGATAACTAGGTTATATCGCATACAACCATTCGACACATTCATCGCGAGAATGGAATACGGTATCACATACACGTATAATTCTCGGTCCCGCACATATCTCATATGCGCTCCTATTTCGTTTCGCTTGAACCAGGAAACCTCTGTGTAGGACTCTAAAGACTCGTCAATACGCCGGCAGCAGATGATGATTATATCAAACACCCACAAGCCGCAAGCGGTCTGCTAAACGTAACGGCCACCCGGGTATTGAGCGATCTGAAGATCGACGAGCAAGCCCGCTCACACTCCAGTGAATCCAACCAGTAACACTACCGTACAGTCTGGTCTGATCGTCTGATACGTCGCATATCTCGCTTAGGGGTGGTAAACGTCAGACCCTAATAGCTCGATAAGTCGCGTCGATATGAGGTCTATAACAATTCGAGAAACTACTGGTAACACTTACCAGTAAATCTCAGCAACCCTGGCCAGGGATTTCCTGTTATAGCCAATCGAACACAGCGCAACATCAACTCCCTATACCGGGAGAGACGAATCCCCTCCTATCGCTCATTGCCTCCATGTGACTCGGGACTGTACCCAAAAACCACCATTTTGCACGCCCTCTTGGACGTGGTAAGATGGAAATCAAAGCACAGTGGGAACCACACAAGACTCTATGACGATCTCGGGTCAACAGACTACTCTGTACCAGTGTTACCAGAGAACTGCCATCTGACGTGAGGTATAATACCATCTGCGAGTTCTCGGCGAGTCCGTCCAGTGTACCCAGTCTCTACTGAGCACCCGTATATCTCCTCTGATGTCAAACACCAATGGATATGGGATCATCCATCGCCCATCTGTATGGGTCGAGAAGGTATACGCTAGTCTACTCTGGTATATCGATGCCCTGTCTCGATATACCCACGACTAGGGACTTTGAAGGATGTACTTATGGACTACCATGTCCCCACTAGTATGATCCGCATCATAGTCCAGGTAGTCAGGTACAAATCCTAAGGGCTTTACCAACATGTAACAGAGAGACAATCAGTGTACACGTTAAGGTAAAGATCAACCAGATAGCATACTATCATGTCGAGCAAGAAAGTCCTCCCTATATATGTCCCAGCATCCACTACAATATACATCCTATGTATAGTAATGGCCTCTAGGGCATACATATAACTAACAATCTCCCACTTGCACTAGGGCCATCTGATAGCAGTGGTTGCAGTATCTCATACTCAACCATCCCATAAAAGTCTCTCTCTGGGAACAGGCCTTTGTGAGTGGATCCGCTGTGTTGTCCTCTGAGTCTACTCTCCTAACCTCGATCTCCCTGGAGATCAACTATCTCCATGATCAGGTAATACTGCCTTAGAATATGTCTGGATCACTGATGGGACCTGCGTTCCTTGGCATAAGCCACAACTCCATTGTCACACAATGGGAGGAACAAAGTTCATCTCATGAACCAATATACACCCAGACTGCCTCTTTGGTAGCATCTTAAGTAGCGATGTATCCAGCCTTTATCGTCTAGTATGTTACGGTATCTGGCTTGGAACTCTTCCAACATACCGTCCCTTTACTGAGGGTAAAGACAATGCCTGTGACTGACATTCAGTCGTTTTTATCACCCTGGAACCCTTCCAGTGATTCTCCCCAGTATCGATTGATACCATCTCACAACATCTAGTGAGAATTCTAACATCCATTTAGATCTATCTTATAGATCCAAAACCCAGGATTTAGTAGGTATCATTTTGATCCTATTGGAGAATCCTTGTGATAAGCGGAGATCGACCGAGCGTAGCATAGGAAACTCCTTCCCTATCAAGAGTATGTCATCCACGTACTCTACGAGGATCGTCACCATACTCCCTACTACCTTTTTGTTTATACAAGGTTCATCTACCATTTTGATGATGTCAAACTCTTTGACTAACACATCAAAACAGATGTTCCAACTCCGCGATGCCTGCTTTATCCTATAAAGCATCTTGCACACGTTTCCGCTGCTCCCACTGTCTACGAGGCCCTCTGGCTGTATACTTATAGACGCCCTTTTCAAAAACATCATTTAGAAAAGCTGTCATGACACCCAACCACCAGATATCATATTCATGGTATGCAGCCGTGGCAAGCAGGATCTGGATGGACTTAAGCATAGATCCTTAGAAAAGGTTTCAACATAATCCACACCTGGTCAATGATGCAAACCTTTAATAAGTCTAGCTTTGAAAGTCTCAACTTTTCCATCTACACCAAGTAATCTTCTCAAGATATACTTGCTCCTGATGGGGATTTAACCCTTCAGATATAGCAACCAAAGTCCATACTTTGTTGGTGCATAAGGATTCCATCTCAGATCGCTAAGCATCCAGCCATTCTTACAGAGTCTCACTCCTGATGGCCAGCTCGAAACTAGTTGGGTTGTCATCTCATGATGCATTCCTCGCTCCCACTGTCATAGAGAAACCGAAGTATCTCTCAGGTGGGTGAGAAACCCTACTAGATCGGCGGAGAGGCTGAGGTTCGTTGGTAACTATTGAATCCTTTGGTTTTATCAAATCATCTGCTGCATTTTGTATAGCTGGAACCTTTCCAGTTCTACTTAACAGACCTTGCCTTGAGCTTGTCCGGATTTTGCTTTTCAGACATAGCCCGGACAACCCCAAATCTTAATCAACTTAAGATATGGGCTCTTCCCTTATCATATCAAATATGAAGTGGTAGGCAACTGATTTGATTCGAACCCTATTCAATAGGTATGCAGCTTCTCAAGCGCATAACTCCTAAAAAGGAAATAGGTAACTCAGTAGTACTCATCATAGAGCACACCTTATCATATAGGGTGTGATTGCTCCACCCCGATATACCATCGTGCAATGGTGTATACGGAGGAGTAATGCTGAGAGAGAATCTCATTCTCCTTTAGAATAGTCCAGGATTTCCGTGCTCAAGTATTTTCCTCCTTGATCTCATCATAGGACATAATACTTATACCCGTATTGGTTCTCTACTTCTAACTTATATTCTGTGAATATCTCAAAAGGTTCGGACTTGTGTTTCAACAGGAACATATGTCTGAGTCTCGAGAGATCATCAAAGAATGTAATGAAGTAAAAAGAACCTGTCTTGGCATGTGTAGACAGGGGACCTACATACATCAACATGTATCATCCCAAGAGCTTACTAACTCTTTCTCTGTTTCCAATAAACAGGGTTATGGTCATTTTATTTTTGTGACATGACTGGCAAGTTTCATAAGATGTAAATTCAAACTGATTTAAATATGCATCTTCATGTAACTTCAGCTAGTCGGGTCGCATTGATATGACCTAGTCTACAATGCCTCAAGAAGGATTCGTTCATTTCTGAACTCTTCCTCTTGTGTGTGTTTCGTATACTAAGAACTGTAGTTTGATTTAGAACATTAATGCTTTTAGATAACGTGCCTGAAGCGATCAACTTTTGATATAGGAAATGTTCAAAACATTATCCAACAATACAAAATTTTACCGTTTCTTTACTAATAAAGAGACAGATATGATTTTGTATATCAGGTTCGGTATCTAATAACATTCGTTCAGAATCAATGTATTGGTAATACAGGGTGACAGTGACCAACAGACTTGGCTGCAACTCTTTCCCCGTTTTCTGTCTCATGAAACTTATCACCCGTTCTCAGTTCTCTACCTTTCTGTAGCCCTATGTAACTGATTACATATCTGGGATCCTGATCTGGTATCACATACCCAGGACGTAGAGGATACAGAGAAACAGTTCTTTGTAGTGAACACACCCGAAGATGATGCATCAGCATGCACTCTCTTTGTTTGGGCGGCACGGGAATTCTGGTAATCCCCAATTTCCTGCTCTGTCTTATAACAATTATAAGTTGGAGCGGGACCAACGTTCCCCAGTTCAGTAAAACAAGCGGGTTCGGTCAATATTCCGTATTGTTATCTTGATTAAGGCGTGATATGGTAGCTACCTGGAGAGAGAGAGAAGAAAACACTCAGCGTGCGCTCTGTCAAGAATAGATTGGTTATTATCTTATCTAATCAGGATGGCTCCCACTGCTTTTTATCAAATCTTCCTTCAAACCCTAAAAGGAAAGACTAGCCGGGATTAATTACACACTACAAGTTCGCCAATCTTTCAGCCAGGCCAGTGTCGGTACTTTGAGGGAGGTCCCCCGTGCTTTCGCACGAACCTAATTAATGTAAACCTCGTTTTTCCAGAGGCGTAACCTCGTTAACACCTTTCTAGACACCTACTTGATCGGCTAATTGTAATGTATAAAACTCTCCCAGGAGTAACAATTACTCGCAGCGGGTATCGGGATCCAACTATCTCATAGAAGGTATGCAGTCTCATTGCAAATTTCAACACTTGAAATTCCCGATAATATTTTGCCCCTAGCACCCTATGACCTTGACGGAGGTCAACAAACCATAGGCTACTAGTCAAGTTCAACCCGTCATTTCTTGATCGAATTAAACCCACCCGCACGACTCTTGACGGAGGTCAACAAGGCCGCACGACTACCCTAACTCAATCTGCATCATATGCATAAACAGATAAATACTAGTTAGCTACCGCACACTACGCCTTGACGGTGGTCAACAAACGTAGCACGAATACTAAATAGGACTTATCTGAAATGACGGAGGGCTACGACAGGTTTTTCTGAAAACCTATTGCGTAATGAACTTGATATCGTTATAGAATCAAATGATTTTAAAATGGAGTGCTTTTGAGGCTTTTCTAGTTTTGCTAAAGGAGTCACTCCCGGTGAAGGGATCGTCGGTCCTTTCCTCGTCGAATGAGGTGCGGGATATATCATATATATCACTGTGCAAAGCAAAAACACTTAAAAGCAATCAAAAGACAAACCGAGTGTGTAGCATCTGCCAGTTATTGCTAAAGGAGTCACTCCCGGTGAAGGGATCTCGGTCCTTTCCTCATCGAATAAGGTGCAGGATATATCGTATATACCGCTGTGCAAAGCAAGAACTGTAGCTACCTGTTTTATTTTGAAATTCGATTCTACAACATCTTAGGTTTCTTTTATTTCATTAATCTCATTAATGAAGTCCTATCATTTAAGTACCTAAACATCACAGATAAATACGACGTACACTTATGCCATCCGCATTCGTCTCGATGTCCCCTCGTGCACCGTTAGGTTAGGTAACTAACGGCAGAGCGGGGCAGGGCTAGCGCGGGTGTAAAACATAAGTAACGTCTATATAATATATCATATATAATATATACAGTATCTATCACAGAACATATCATGATCACATCACAGATATCACAGCAGAAGAATCATATGAAATATTGGATATACTAGGACGTCCGTGTTTTCAATACGAGCCAGTATAAAACACGGATTCCACGGTCGCGATGAATAGCCAAACCCACACCCCTAGACCCCTACGAGAGCGGCAAGCAACCCTGCCAATTCTAGAGTTAGGAGACCCGGACTCGACTCCTCAAGTTGGTCTCCCACTGGACTCCAGAACCCGGTTACTTGTGCTCCCCTCCTTGGGTCTATCCTAGTGCGGAAAAGTAAATAATATACAAACGGTGACATCTTCCGCAACCTGGAAGTGCCCCAATAAAAGAATATTACATACAAGTTTTTACATGAATGAAAATGAAAAACACTCATCTCACATAAAAACCCCCGGCTATTCAAACACGACGATCCAATATAACATATCCAGCAACACATAACATCACATGTCATCAACGTAAGTAAATATGCGCATCCCAATTGTCGTTGACATATAGCAACGAAACCGGCGATATCACATATTACACTTACGGTCACAGAAAAGAAAGTGTAAAACTACAACAGTTGGAATCCGCAACCATCTCAGACATCGCATGCCTGACCAAATGAATTCCTTAGACATCGCATGCCTAACTATTATAAACCCCGCATTTTAGTCTCATAATCGAAAACACTTTTCAATAACAAGTCGGGTAATTCAACAAGATTCCCGGCATCCTGATCGAATGCTCGTCGCAAACTTCAGTAGACGGCTGCACCCCTAACGCCGTCGACGAAGTGCACCAAGGCGGAACACCGCTACCGCGAGCACCCGAACGGATGCTTTCGGCGACGGGGTTCTCCTACAGTCACTTGGTCGGGGCTATGGAGTGAGGCTGTCTATTAAGTTTTCCCGGCGAGTATCTGCGTACGCTACGTGATTGCGACGGACTTTTGATCACATCAAAATTCCGTGGCAACCGATCAAATGAGACTAAACTGCTATGTTTATAATATTCATTCCGTTATCTCATAACTTCTTGTGAATTCCAATTATTGTATCCCATTCCGGATAAATAGAAAATGTCAAACTTTCCGATCGACCAATCGAACAACCAAGTTTTCCCGAAACAGATCAACTCTTGAAATAAGTCTAAAAACATTCAGTTCGTGCCTCAGTACCAACGGTCCAGCCGTAGAAGGGTCAAGCCAACTCCTCACATGTGGCACGCCGTACTGCCCCAAACCCGAAGGTTCAAAGGGCAGTTCAAGACGGTCACATAATCGAGTTAAGGTTTGTTGTCTTCTAGAGAGACCATCGCGTTACTTGCACTACTTAGAACGTCGTCAAACTACGGAAAAATCCAACACTTGGAAATTTCCCGACAGGGGAAAAATTGGGTATTTATATCCGGTCGAACTTTTTAACATATTCTAAAAATTACCCGGAAAGCCACACAGACAAAATTTGATAATCCGATCGAATATACGAATCCCCTAAAACAACCCCAGAAAATTCAACTCTGTAGTCAGATTTAAAATATCCCAGGAAAACCAACACAGAAAAATACGAATTACTGTGCAAACTTGAAGTGCTGATGTGACAAGGAGACCGCGGAACCGCCGCACAAGCCAAGCTTGTGCCGCGGTTCCGCCGCGTATTGGTGGAATCACGTTCTCGAATTTCACAGTAATTCATAGAAAAGCCTGCTGATTTTTCTGCATATTTTTATTTTCGAAAAATCCCAGATTTTAGAAAAAGGACAGAGAGCATTTTCCGGGTTGGGTTTTCGGTTCGTTCGGACTTCAAATTCCGTCTAGACTTCGCCTAAGGCTCTAGCTAGGCTCTGATACCACTGTAGGGTTCCTAGGCACCCTAATGAGGTCTCACAAGGCATCAACCATGCCAATTTCAAATTTTAACGTGCCGAGAAACCCTAAACTACGGATCGTTTGCTAGATGTCTAGGCGAAAAATAAACTAGTTAACACTTAACTAAGGGAATACGGAAATACAACCTTTGTAGATCCGGTTCTCCACCTCCATAGCTCCGCAACGAAGTATCCTTGCTGTCCAAATCGAAATCCGGACTCTTGCGTCGGCTTCATCGGAGAAGAAGCGGGCTAGGTCATCGACGACATGCCGAAGATGATCTACGTCGAAGCATCACTAGATCAAGCTCCACCTTCACCAAGCCACGAAAACTTGTGAAGGAAACACACTCTACTACTTGGCAAGAGGTAGAGGATGAAGAAATAGGAAGTGGGTAGACTTTAGAATTGGATTTCTCACTCATTTCCATCAATCACCATTGATGGAGCTTGCTTCTTCAAGTGAAGAAGATGAAGAAGAAGAAGATGAAATATTATCATAAGTATATCTCAAAAAGGAAATAATAAGAATACTTATCATAATGTAACCATGGTAATGTGTAGAGAGTTAATCATGGTTGAATGAAATGGTTAGGGTTAAGCATGAGACAAAATGGTCACTTGGTCAAAGTCTTCATGAAGCTTCATGAACAAAACAAAACAAGCCACCATTTTCTCATTTGCTTTTCTTTTTCCAAAAGAATAAATAAATGAATAAAATGAATAAGGAAAAAGTAAACCCTAACCAAGGTTTAATTCTTTACACTTAACCAAAAGGCATGCATCATCAAACATGATACAAGCAAGTGCACAAAATCATATCGCATATGCAATGCGCACATCCGAGTGAGAAAATCCATCTTAAAGTGAACCAATACTAGTTAATGCAAAGTAATATATCAAATATATAATTATGCATTAAATCATTAAATCAACACTTGATTTAACGATCCGGTCATATCGCATATAACCGACTAGTATTCTATGTATCGGTTTATCGAATCAATCCTTGATTCGATAACTAGGTTATATCGCATACAACCATTCGACACATTCATCGCGAGAATGGAATACGGTATCACATACACGTATAATTCTCGGTCCCGCACATATCTCATATGCGCTCTTATTTCGTTTCGCTTGAACCAGGAAACCTCTGTGTAGGACTCTAAAGACTCGTCAATACGCCGGCAGCAGATGATGATCATATCAAACACCCACAAGCCGCAAGCGGTCTGCTAAACGTAACGGCCACCCGGGTATTGAGCGATCTGAAGATCGACGAGCAAGCCCACTCACACTCCAGTGAATCCAACCAGTAACACTACCGTACAGTCCGGTGTGATCGTCTGATACGTCGCATATCTAGCCTAGGGGTGGTAAACGTCAGACCCCAATAGCTCGATAAGTCGCGTCGATATGAGGTCTATAACAATTCGAGAAACTACTGGTAACACTTACCAGTAAATCTCAGCAACCCTGGCCAGGGATTTCCTGTTATAGCCAATCGAACACAGCGCAACATCAACTCCCTATACCGGGAGAGACGAATCCCCTCCTATCGCTCATTGCCTCCATGTGACTCGGGACTGTACCCAAAAACCACCGTTTTGCACGCCCTCTTGGACGTGGTAAGATGGAAATCAAAGCACAGTGGGAACCACACAAGACTCTATGACGATCTCGGGTCAACAGACTACTCTGTACCAGTGTCACTAGAGAACTGCCATCTGACGTGAGGTATAATACCATCTAGGAGTTCTCGGCGAGTCCGTCCAGTGTACCCAGTCTCTACTGAGCACCCGTATATCTCCTCTGATGTCAAACACCAATGGATATGGGATCATCCATCGCCCATCTGTATGGGTCGAGAAGGTATACGCTAGTCTACTCTGGTATATCGATGCCCTGTCTCGATACACCCACGACTAGGGACTTTGAAGGATGTACTTATGGACTACCATGTCCCCACTAGTATGATCCGCATCATAGTCCAGGTAGTCAAGTACAGATCCTAAGGGCTTTACCAACATGTAACAGAGAGACAATCAGTGTACACGTTAAGGTAAAGATCAACCAGATAGCATACTATCATGTCGAGCAAGAAAGTCCTCCCTATATATGTCCCAGCATCCACTACAATATACATCCTATGTATAGTAATGGCCTCTAGGGCATACATATAACTAGCAGATGCTTATATATGTTTTGCATCGGCGCTAGTCCTGCCCCCACTCTGTCATTAGTTAAGTAACCTAACAGTGCATGACGGGGCCCCGTGGCGAATGCGGATGACATATAAAAAGCATGTTATTTTAGTTGTTTCTTTTGTAGCTTGGAAACATAAAATGATGGGAATACATTATCGAAATAATGCAAGGAAAAATAAACCTAAATGATGTTGTCGGAACCAATTTTAAAATTATTCGGTTTTCTTCAAAACTCATAGTCGTATTCTTTTGCTTTGCATAGAGGTATTCGGTTAGGAATATCCCGTACCTCATTTTACGAGGGAAGAGCCTTGATCCTTTCATTGGAAGTTCGCTCTTAAGCAAAAGTTTATCTTACTAGTTTTAAAAAGAGGTGCTTAAGCCACTCCATTTCAAAGCCACTCGAGTTTCTTCAACGACATCAAGTTCATTACGTTAAAGGTTTTTCGCCAAAAACCAGCCGTAGCCCTCCGTCATTTCAGATTAGTATTGCTTAGTATTTGTGCTGCGTTTGTTGACCTTGTCAAGACGTAGTGTGCAGTAGTTCTGTAATACTTTTATGTCTCATAGATATATAGATTGGTTATGACAGTCGTTCGGCTTTTTTGACCTTTTCAAGGGTTTGTGCGGGTGGGTCTAATGCAATCAGGATAATGACATGTTGAACTTGACTAGGACCCTTTGACTTGTTGAACTTGTCAAGGTCATTTGGATCCTAGGGGAAAAAACCGTATCGAAAGTTTTAAACATACGGGAAACTTGCCAGGCATGCGCATACCTTCTGGAGTGTGGTGACTTGAGCGGATTCTGTTAGGTTATCATATGATGATAGTTGGGTCCCGATTCCCACTGATGAGTATGTATTACTCCTCAGGAGATTTTTTCACTTCACAATTAGCTAAGATATTAGGTGTCTAGAAAGTGTTAATGAGATTACGCCTTTTCGGAAACATGGTTATTAATTGGGTCTGTGCGAAAGCATGGAGGACCACCCTCGGAGTACCAACACTAGCCTGGCTGAACGGTTAGCAAACTTGTAAAAGTGTAAATGATCACGACTAGTTCTCCTTTTAGGATTTGAAGGAGAATTTGAGTAAACAGTGGGAGCCATCCTGATTAGATAAAGTGAAAACCAATCTAATCTTGATAAAGTGCATGCTGAGTGTTTCTTTTCTCTCTTTCTGGTACAACGACCCATGACTTACCTTAAAAACTCATGAACCAATTTGACCGAACCTTTTTACACCCTTGGCTTTGGCTTTTATTGATTCGCGACAAAGTCGCATATATCCCTGCCACTCCTACTCTACATTTTGCATTTCTTCAGAACACATCGTATCACTACAATGATCCATGTTGCTTGGAACGGCTATCATATAGTTACATACGAATTCGAAGAAGTTACTTCAGTCGAGGATGGCCATAAGTTCTAAAGAAATTTGAATAGGATTATTCGGTTGTCTCTTCCCTTTACTTTGTCTCATGTTACGAGAGCTTCTTGTATTAGGAGAGTACGCCTATTACGCTTATTGGATAGTCTTCTTCCAAATCTTAGGTTGGTGCCAAAAGGTAGGGAAGTAAGAAAACCAGTTAGCGCAAGGACGGTGTACAGAAGGTAAGATGTAGAGATATATAAAAGGATTGAAGTGAGAGCAAAGGAAATTGCGACTACTGTCATGAATCTGGATAATGGAAAAGGCATTACTAGGAATACCTGACCATCCCCTATGAAACATTTTCATGTGTACTTGTAAAAGAGAACTGTTTTCCTAATCAATTTTGACTCCAGAGTATGTATTTACCAGTTTTAGATCTCATATCTGTACGGTGTTACAGATGATTAGTAGGAGTAGAATAGTGGGAAATGGGCGATTTGATCCTAAATATCGGAATTCGTTGCAATTGATGATATTTGATTAAATCATCTGGCTTTTGCCTGACGGCAAATATTTGGTTTTGAATAACCATTGTTATCCACCAAATTTTGAAATAAAATATCTGTACCTTTATTTTATAAAGTGAGATATACATTTTGAAAATTGTGTTGTAAACATTTACCTTTATCAGTTGAGGATAAGGTAAGGTGCATTGAATAACAGTGTCAGACATTCTTAATCAAGATATAGTTTTCAACTTACAATACACAGAATTTGAGTTGGTAAACTCTTGTGACTTATACAAGAAAATATATGTTGTTCAGTGTCCTTCGGGATAAGGGGTTGGTACTCTTATTTCAATCAGGTTTACTTGTGAGTTCTCTGGGTTTAGACACGCATTCATTGTAATGCAAGGTCCAAAGATCTTGAGAAGTTCGTAGGTATTAGAATAAAGTAGAGAACCACACGTTGGAAGTATCGGGATTCTTCATGAGGTGATCGAAGATGTAGATACTTATGCTAGGTATTCCATTATATTAATATCGAGAACTTGATTCTCTCACAGATTACTCATCAGTGGACGTGCTCCATGATAAGTAATGCTGTATTGACCTTTTTTCCCATTAGATGATATGTACTGGAAATAGCTTCATGACATTTGAATCTGGTTCTATCTAAATTAGTGCCCTGATTCTATATGGATATAGAATAGTTTCATATCTTAAGGTTGTTAAGATATGGAGTTATCTGGTTTCTGTTTAAAAGCAGCATCCAGAAAAACTCGAGGCATGCTTCGGTAATGGCGGTTTGTGGATTATCCCGAGCATTCGCTGGGGTTTTGTTTCTACCATTTTCAAAATCAATAGTTATATTGTTCTTGACTCGCCACCATTTTATAAAAGATCTTTTTGCAAAAGAAACTAGTGGAGTATGGTAGAATTGGAAATGATTCTAGAACCACAAATGGTTACCGAAAATTTAGTAGAACCTAGTGATTCAATTGGACCTGAAAAACTGTTAGCCACTCCGCAGATTTTAGTAGGTGACCTCAGATACCCAAGAGATACTTCGGTTTTCTCGCAGACGGTGACAGGGAAGTCAGTATCATGGTGTTGATGGTCCTACTAGTTATCAGTTGGTCATAGGAAGTGGTAACTTCCAGGTGACCAGATGCTTATATCCAAGATAGACTCCACGCACTTCAGCAAATCATGGATTTTGAATTTTTCTGGGTGCTTCTTAAGGGGTAAAGCCCATTACGAGCAAGTAGATCTTTCAAGATCTGTGCAGGTAGAAAGGTACTAACCTAATAAGTCTAGACTTGTTGTAAAGAGTTTTCATCAAATACCCGTTGTGAATGTTGGCTATAGTGCCCTCAAGTCAATTATTGAATCGCAGGCACGCGATTGTGATGATTGAGGGAGGACCTATACCGGTAGAGAAGTCTTACTCGAGATGATAGTATACTATCTGGTTTGTCTCTATCATCATGTACAGCATTAGGTGACATTACAGATCACTATTACATGTTGATAGAGCCTATAGGATTCTTTCTTGACTACCAGCAATATGATGGAGATCATATACGTGGGAGCTGGGTGGTCTATAAGCACATCCTTAAATGTCCCTAGTCATGGGAGTATCGAGACTGGGCATCGATACTCCGGAGTAGACTAGTGTATATTTATCGAGGCTCCGACGAGGGGTGGTGGCCGGTCTCACAAGCCATTGGTGTCAGTTAGTCACCTAAGTTAGTATGCAGGTGCTTATTGGGTTATGAGCACACTGGACGGACTCGCCGGGGAACCTGCTAGTTGGTATTATACCTATTGTCAGATTGCAGTTCCCACGTGACATGAGTACAGCTTAGTCTGTCGACCTGAGATCGTCATTTTTCTCGTGTGAGTTCCCTCTGTGCTTTGATTACTACCCTACCACGGTTCAAAGGAGTCATGAAAACAGGTTTTAGTTGGGTACAGTCCCGAGCCACATGGAGGCAGTGAGTGGATCGTCGGGGATTCGTCTCTCCCGGTATTGGGGGATGATGTCGCGCAGTGCACGGGTGGCCATCACCAGAAATCCTTGGCCAAGGTAGTCGAGAATTACTAATCCAGGATCAGTAGTTTCTCAGGTAGCGATGGGTTTCATACCGACACGATTTATCGCATTATTAGGGTTTGACTTTATCCACCCCCTAGATTCAATATGCGATACTCTTAGATGAACAGACTGGACTGTATGGAGATTGTCACTGTAAGGCTCATTAGGGGTACGGATGAGTTTGCTTGTCGGACTTCCTTTCGCTCAATACTTGGGTAGCCGTTACGTACAGCTAGTGCCGCTGACGTACTTGTGGTTAAACTCACTGCTAGCGTATTGACGAGTTTTTAGAGTCCCATACAGAGGGTTTTCACGGTTCAGGCGATATGGTGTAGATGACGTATGTTGGTACATACATGTATCCGATTAAATATGTGTACAGGCTACACAAACTTTTATCGGACGGTTAATAATACTAGCGGCTTAAGATTAAGCCGGATTATTAAATCGGGTTTTGATTTAATAATTTATATATGTATTCTAGTATTATTATTCACTATTCATTTTCTCTCTTGGCTATTCGTATTTTGGTACGAATACGCGTATATGTATTTCGATGTGTACTGGATAGTATTCCGTATTTATACAGAATTGCTTCTGGAAGGTGGCCACCTCATTATTAGATTTACATTTTAGAAAATCATTTTGGAAATGAGGTGGAGGGTGAGTTGGCATGAACATTGTAGCATGTAGAGAGGTATGGCATGGAGTTATTTATTGGAAAAATGAAAAGAGATATTTTGTGTGCATGATTGAGAGAGAGGGTGGGGGCAGCCGCATTCTTGAGAATGCTTGCTCATTTTCTTTACTTGATTTCTTCACTTGCTTCATGCTTTATTCTCACTTGGAGAAAAACACTTTGCCATTTCTTTAGTTGCTCATGCCACTTGTTTCCTCACCTCCTTCTTCATCTTCTTCTATGGTTGCTCTTATGAGCATTAGTGATGAGAGAAAATTATAGTGAGACATTCCTACACCTCCACTCTCCATTGTTAGCAACCTTAGAGCGTCGGTTGCCTCGCTTGGCGAGGCTGGAGCTTGCGCCATTTCCCTCGGGTGGATCATCATGGATGGAAGAAGACCGGCAACCAAATTCGATCCACGACCACTAGGAGCTTGGGACATAGTAGAAGACCGAAGGAATTGGTTCGTTCGGTATAACATTCTAACCTAGTAGTTAAACTCCTTTTAGTATTAGCTAGTTTAGGGTTATGGTTTCGATCTTGGGAATCGGGTTTCGTTAGCGCCGTTCTAAGAAATTTTTGTTCCGCATTTGGCCACCGTTTGATAGATGGGGCGCTTCCGGGACCCAACAGTGAATTGTGATGTGACTTTTACATCAGTGTCTATACTGAAGTCTATATTCATATGACTGGACACTGCAATTTCCCCTACTTGTTATCGGCAGATCATAGGAAGTGGCAACTTTCAGGTGACCAGGTATTTCATACCCAAGATGGACTCTACGGACTTCAGCAAATCATGGATTTTAGACTTTGCTGGGTGCTCCTGAAGGTATAAAACCTATTAGGAGCAAGTAGATCTTTCGAGATCTGTGCAGGTGGAAAGGTGCTAACCTAATAAAGCTAGATTTCCTGTAAAGAGTTTTCATCAAATACCCATTGTGGATTGTGATGTAACTTTTATTTCAGTATCTATGCTGAAGTCTATATGGATATGATTTGGCGCTGATGCAGTTAATGGCTATGATATGGGCAAGTGGGTGACTATAACGTCTTTCCAAATAGGATTTTGGAAGTGCACGTGTATATGACTATGCAAGAGGGTTATCGTAGTCAGTGGGAGCAGCGGAATGTGTGCAAGTTGCTTATGTCTATTCATAGACCGAAGCATGGATAACGGAGACGGATCATCTGTTTTGATGTGACAGTCAAGATGATTAACTTTATCAAAACAAAAGATGAACCTAGTAAGAAGGATGTATGGGAGTACTGTCCTGGATTTGAATGACATACTTCAGATAGGAAATGATGTTCCTATACTACAATCGGTCAGATTTTTGTTGTCACACGGTGTTTTCTCCACGTTGGATGTGGGTATTATATCATGAATCTGGTGACTAGATCTAGATTTGGGATGTTTCCAAAATCGGGTACTTAGACAGCATTCTAAAAGTATTTTAGAATGAACGACTCCTGGCGTGGTAGTTGTAATTCGATGCCGCGCACCCCACACATTTGTGGGGAGGCGGAATATGCAAAAAACGATTTTTCTATGCTTCGCAACACCGACTAAACTCCAGGATCGATACTAAACCCTAACTAGAAAAACAACTATGATGTTTAACTACTATGTAAGAAAGTTATACCTCAAGAGTCGAGTCCTTCGGCTCTTCTTGTCTTCCTCTCCTTGGCTCCTCGAAGATCGGATCAAGCTTGCAAGGTCGGCCTCCTCGCAACAAAGACGATCCAACCGAGAGTGTATGCTTTGGGCTCCTACCTCTAACTTGAGGTAACTAGGGTACCTAGTGTGATAAACTAAGTATCCTAGAGGATGTAGATAGTGATTAAGGATTGTTTAGTCTCAAGAACCCTAGGTTTTTCAACACATGAGACAATTAGGGTTTGAGGAAGAAGAAGAGAGCTCTTGAGGAGAGAGAGTGTTGAGGATAATAATGAAATGAAGATGGCTAAGTCTTGTGATGAATGAAGCATACCAATAATTCACAAATGAATATATCAAGCATGCTTCAATAGTCACAAGGTGAGTCACTCCATGAGTCACCAAGTAGCCATGCTTCATTAAATGATAAGTAACACCTCATACCTCCATATTATTAATCCATTTAACAAAATGACTTTTCCATACATAAGGTGTCTTCTTCTAGAAGCATTCTTGAGTAAATTACAAGAATACCCCTCTCCGTATATACATATCCGTATCCGTATTCCGAAAAATTCGAGTATAAAGAGACGAAGCTAATCCAAGAATATAATACTAGGATCCGTTTTAAAACAAAGCCCACTAATATTATCCGCCTGAACATCATCCGTGCACAAGTACGTGTATATGATCGAAGCCCTGCCGTAAAACCATACGGCCTCTACATCATTTCGCCCGAAGCAGAGAAAACCTCTGTGTTGGACTCTAAAGACTCGACAATACGCTGGCAGTAGGTTTAACCATAGGCACGTCAGCGGTACTAGCTGCACATAATGGCTACCCAGGTACCTGTCGATAAGAATGCCGATGAGCAAACTCATTCGAACTCCAACTGAGCCTATCTGTGGCATTCTCCATACAGTCCGGTCTGTTCGTCTAAGAGTATCACATATCGGGCCTAGGGGGCAGTAATCGTCAGACCCCTAATAGCGCAATAAGTCGTGTTGGAGTAGAGCCTAGAACACCCTGAGAAATTACTGGAGTACCTACCAGTAAATCTCGCTTGCCTTGGCCAGGGACTTTGTGTAATGGATTTCCGAACACAGCGCGATATCAACCCCCAATACTAGGAGAGACGAATCATATCTAACCGCCACTGCCTCTAAGTGCTTCGGGACTGTACCCAACTACTACCTGTTTGACAGGGTTGTTTAACGGAGGAGCTCCCCCTTAGTCGGCGGGGCCTCACATCTGCGCCTTCTATCGTTCCGCTCCGTCAGTTGCTCCATTGAGCCGTGGTAGGGTAGTAATCTAAGAACAGTGGGAACACACTCGAGACGAAGTAGCGATGTCAAGTCAACGAACTATGCTGTACTCATGTCACCTGGGAACTGCTACCTGACAATAGGTATAAAACCAATGATTGTTAGTGTTTTTTTGCGTTCTTAATTTTAATTACCGCAATCAAGACGGTTTCGCTTGGTAGCTAGCCGGTTGAGTATGGGTCGATCCACAGGGAGATGGAATATTTTTCTTTATGTTCTAACGAGTTAAATCCAAATATGTCCAGATTTGTTTTAAGATCAACTAATGAGATAATGAATGATAAAAGAACTTGCTAGGGTTAGGATTAGGTTACCTTGAGTTAGGAATTTTTCACTTCTTTCATTGCCACTTTAATATCGGTGTTAAGGTAATCGACAACAATGGGGATTAGCACGACTAAGAAGGAACTTGCTAGTATAAGCTAGGCTTTCCATGCTTAGTTTCTTCCTTTTGGTCCTTGTCCGTCCGTTCTTGGCTCTTAGCCATAACCTCCAGTTAATTCAACCACAATCGGTCTAACTATGGAATCACCACTATCATGTAGGATAGGGTGTCGTAGTGAGCGAATTATGGTTCAATTAAAGAGAGTCCAAATTAAGGAGTTGGCCAAAGAAAAGAGTGAGAGAGGTTTCCTTCTCTCAAACTTTGCTTCTCCTGCTCTAACAAGTGAGAAATTACTCATCCATTAAAAAGATAAAAAAAAAAAGAAGGAATGTAGAAAGAAATGAGGTTGAGAAAAAGTACAACTAGCTATTTGAGACCGCACCTTGGTAAGGATCTTACTCAAGTATCATAGTTGTAAAGGATAAAAAAAAGAAGAAGAAGAAGAAGAAAAAATAAAGAAAGCAACAAAATAATCACAACTAGATTAACAAATGAAAAATTACGAGCAATATATAAAAGACATGCAAGATAATAAAAGAACTCTCTTTTTTTATTTATCACCACTCAAAAACTCACTACAATTTTCAATGGAAGAAAATAACATGGAAGAAGAACTACAGAATTCAATCCTAGATCTAATAAAGAAAAGCACTCATAATTTTGCTTTAAGCTCTTCTATTTATAGGCAGGAGAGTGAAACCCTAGGTATATATTCTGAACCAATCACGAGATTACAAAACTACCCAAAAAGAGTCGAGTCAACGCTGTTATGATGCGGCCAACACTGTTCAGAAGCGGCCGCGGTTCCGCGGCAGAAGTGCCATTTTGGCCGCGGTTCCGCGGCCGTTTGGTGGATTTGCCTTGTCGTTTTTTCTGGGTTTCTCGATGTTGCTTTTATCTTCTGTTTTGTACACTTGGTTTATCAGAATCTCTTCAGTTTTCTTCCAGATTTTCAGCAGTGCAAAATGATGTGGACTTTTACCTTGAGCTCCGCATTGAAGTCTTGGATCTTGTGTTGCCCTTGTGCTTTGTGCATTGAAATGACCAATTATTTGCCATTTTGTCCCTTGACTTGCCATTGCTGTTGCCAAGGACGGTGGCAGGTACTTCGGTATGCTCAAAGACGGTGGCAGGGAGGTTCTTGTTTACCCAGACTTGCCATTGCTGTTGTTCCAGACTGTGAGACCCGGCAGGAGGATGAGTATAGCGTCGTTCTAAACTTGCTTTAGAAATATACGTGTATATGACTCTGCCAGAGGGTTGTCGTAGTCAGTGGGAGCAGCGGAAGCATTGGTGGACATCAGGCTTATGTCTATTTATAGACTAGAGCAGATATAGCGGAGATAGATCATCTATTTCTGATGTGACAGTCATAGGTTTGACTTCATCAGAATAGGGGATGGATCTGTTGAGAATGTAGTAGGGTGTGATGTCCTGGTATTTGGATGACATACAAAGAGTAGGAAGTGATATTCCTATACCGCGATCGGTTAAACTTTGGTCATCACACAGTAGTTTATCCACACAGGTTTTGGATATTATATCAGACATTCTGATTACTAGATCTAAGGTTTTAGATCTAGATTTGGGTGGTTTCCCAAACAGGGTACTTAGACAGCATTCTAAGAGTTTTTAGAATGGACGACTCCTGGCACGATAATATACCTGCAGGTGATGGAGTCACCATCTCTAAAGGTGTCTTATAGACTAAAGTAGAAAGGGATGTGTATGATTGGCAGATCACTTGCTTAGGCAATTGTGTCAATCATGAGATGTTAAGTACCACACCAGATGTTGTTCTTGCAGTAGGTGCAATAAGTTGATATTGATCCAATCCCGGGGAAACAGTCGGAAGCAGTTTTAGAACATAAGTGGATGTTCTAGGGAAATGATAACGGCAGCCTCCTTTAGGAGACGGTTATCATTCCAGGCTTCCAAGGTGACCTGGACGGTAGAGTGGCCGTCAGAGTTATAGTTTTCCCTCTGACGAGGGGCAGTATTTTGGACAGGTAGTCCAGGCTGGATACTGAGGGAAGGTATGGCGCAGGATACTGATTAAGTTCAGTTGACGATACAGTCTAAGAAGTTCGGATTTGGAGTTCATTTATGAGCTAGGTCCCATCAGACATCCAGACATTCTAAGACAGGTATTGCTCATTTCGGGAGATGGGTTTCTCCGCGAACTTGAGATATAGAGAGAAATAGAAAGAAACACAAGAGCAGATCCACTCACTGAGGCTATTTCTCGAACGCAATAGTTTCGCAAACGAGCTTTGTGAGACTGACTAGTAGAGGAGTTGGGTGTTCGGTATCACACGGGCTGTGAGTATGCGACATCGCAATAATTAGCCTTGAGTGCAAGTGGAAGATTGTTGGAGATAGTGCCCTCAGAGTCAATTATTGGATCATAGGCACATGATTGCAATGATTGAGGGGAGGACCTATCCCAGTAGGACAGTCTTACTCGAGTTGATAGTATGCTATCTGGTTTATCTTTATCATCGTGTACTGCTTTAGGTGACCTTACGAGTCGCTATTGCAAGTTGATAGAGCCCCTAGGATTCTTGCTTGACTACCAGCAGTATGAGGGCGATCATATAAGTGAGAGCTGGAGTCTATAAGCACATCCTTAAAAGATCCCTAGTCGTGGGAGTTTCGAGACAGGGCATCGATTCTCCAGAGTAGACTAGTGTATACAGTCGAGACCCCGACGAGGGGCGGTGGCCGGTCTCACAAGCCACTGGTGTCAGTTGGTTCACCTAAGATGTATACAGGTGCTCATTGGGTTATGAGTACACCGGACAGGACTCGTCGGGAACCTGCTAGTTGGGATTATACCAGACGTCAGATAGCAGTTCCCTGGTGACATGTGTACAGGTTAGTTCATCGACCTGAGATCGTCATTTGTCTCGTGTGAGTTCCCACTGTGCTTTGATTACTACCCTACCACGGCTCAAAGGAGTCGTGCAAACAGGTTTTAGTTGGGTACAGTCCCGAGCCACATGGAGGCAGTGAGCGGATCTGCAGGGGTTCGTCTCTCCCGGTATTGGGGGTGAGGTCGCGCTGTGTCTAGGAGAGCCAGAACATGAAAAGTCCTTGGCCAAGGCAGGAGATTTGCTGGTAGGTATTCCAGTAGTATCTCAGGGTGTTCTGGGCTACACTCCGACACGACTTGTACCGCTATTGGGGGTCTGACTTTTACCAACCCCCTTGGCCTGCCATGCGATGTTCATAGACGAACGGACCAGACTGTACGGATATTGTCACTGACAGGCTCAGTAGGGTGTCAGGATGAGTTCGCTCATTGACGTCCCTTTTAGTCAGTACCTGGTAGCCCGTTACGTATTGGCTTATACCTCTGACGTGCTAGTGGTTAAATCCACAACCATAGTATTGACGAGTTTTTAGAGTCCACCACACATACAATTACTCAAGTTTCGGGAGAAACGCTGTAGAGGCCGTATGTAGATATGGCAGGGTTCGATCAGATACGTGCGGTATTGCACGGATCGTGATCGGACGGGTTTTACTAGCCGGCTTTGGCTTAAGCCGGATCCTAGTATTAGATAGTGTAGATTTTGTCTCTTTGCATTTGTGTTCAGTGGGAATACAAATGCGGGCATGTATATGCAGTAGTGAGGTTTTTCTGTAATTTATTACGGGATCAGTTTTCTGAGGTTGCCAGTTTGCATTCCGTTCCGGCCGGTTTTCCTTTGTTCCTTCACGGCCGGAGTTTCTGATGGAGGGGGTTATTTGCAAGTTTGCAAATAACCTATTGTGAGGGGGTTTCTTGCTTTTGATGGCTTCATGATGGTTCTTGTCATCATGAGATTCCTTTTGAGTCCATTCCTATGATTTCATGTGATGGTGCTTTGATTTGTTGAGATAAGAAATTGGTGTGACTTTTATTTTAGCCTTATCTTTTCTTTTTCACCTCTTGTATTATTCCATTCTCATGAGGGAGAGGAGGGGCCGGCCACTTTGGTGTGGGAGGGGAGAGAGGTTTCATTTTGAGTGAGGATATATTGATTCATCTCATTTCTTTTTCCCATTCTTGCTTTGCAAAAGTTCCAAACTTCTCTCCATTGTTCTTTCTCTATCCCTCCATCATGGCAACATAAACCCTAAAGAGACAACCCACTACACTATATCTACAGCAAACCTTGGACGTGTCGGCTAGCCAACTTCGCGCCCGAGTTGCCTCGGTCAAGAGGTGGGAGCCCGTAAAAGAGATCGGCTACGTGGTGCCCTTTCCGACGAGGAGGAGATGGACGGAGATTCCGCGGGAGATCGGAGTGGAGACGAAGACCGAAGGACACGGATCGCTTGGTATAACTTCTCTACTCTTTTCTTGTTTGCTAGTAGCTAGGTTAATGGCCCGATCCGGGTGAAAAGTGCGCGGTGGTGCCAGTTCTATAGTTTTTGAAAGTTTTTGTTTCCACGTTTCCGGCGTCGGATCGACGGCCGGGGCGCCGCCGCGGGCTTACAATGGTATCAGAGCCACGCCATTAACCATGCCTAGCTTCCTCTAGTATGTTTAGAACTCGATCGAACAAAAATCCCCAAAAACCGTATTTTCCAATGCTTCATGTTTCTGTCGAAATTTTTTCAGCTCCAAAAAATTTTCAGGTCATTGCAGAAACACAAGCAGGAAATTCTAAGAATTCTGGTAAAATTTGATACAGTGATCGCTTAGTACGGCCGCGGAAACGCGGCCAAACCTCTGGTTTGGCCGCGGTTCCGCGGCGGGAAGGTGTGCTCATTGCACCAAAATTTCCCAGTAGGCTTTGGACATGGAAATAGGGGTTTGGGGATATTAATTTTGGGCCCAGATTTTCTGTAAGTGCTACAGTACTGCTTGGGGCCCACTTTGATAAATTTGTTCGATCGGATATTTTAAACATGCTAGTTCACAGTATTTACATTACATCTGCGACCGTGAATGTCATTCGATCGGTAAATCCAGTCTATCTGCTATAGCCCTTTTAGACGGATTTGCGAACGTGACATTCACGTTGATGTTCTTTGTTGTGCTGTGATGTTGCGGATCGGTCGTGGGGATAGCCTGGTTGCAGTGGTAGTACAGTTCTGTTTTATATGTACATTTGATATTGCGGGGCGAGCGTCCGACATGTGGACTGCCGTCACTGCCTGTTTGTATTATTCTTTTGGGGCACGACCAGGTTGCGGTCGATGTACCCGTTGTATGTATATTTTACTTTTTGTACTAGGATTACCCTGCGGAGGGGTGCACGGATAGCCGGGTTCTAGAGGGCAACGAGCCCGCATCTCATGGCTTTGAGACGGAGGGGGCCTCACTCTAGAATTGGCGGGCTATTCGCCGCACTCGTACAGGGTATAGGATTGACCCAGGAGGGGTGCCCAAGTTACCGGATTCCGTGAAGTGCTGGGTGGTCCATTCACATTGCTGAAGGGGGCTGCCTCGCTTCAGGTTTTGGCGGGTAACTTGCTGTGCCCGTAGGGGTCTAGGATCTCATTGCACAGGCTATCCACACGGAACGTCGGGTTTCAGCAGCGGCTCTGTGAAACCTGGGGATCCCAGATATCTGTATTGATCTGTGTTGCTATACATTTCTGTGTTGTTGCACTTTATCACGCCTTGAGCGAAAATTATATATTATATATATACTAGTAGATGTTGTATATGTTTTGCATCCGTGCTAGTCCAGTCCCCGCTCTATCGTTAGTAAGCTAACCTAACGGGTGATGATGGGACCCAGTGGCGAATGCGGATGGCATATACGTACGTCAGTATATTTTCGTTCTTTGTGGTGTGATCAATTGATGGGACTGCGTTGATTCAGATCAATGCAAGATAAACAAACCTATTCTGATGTTGTTGGAACACTTTTTCAAAAAGCTGTTATTGCAAGGGCGTTCTCTTTTGTTTTGCACAGTGGTATTCAGTTGGAATATCCATCTCCTCAGTCGACGAGGCAAGGGCCGAGATCCCTTCACCGGGAGTGACCCCTTGGACAAAAGTTTGCGTCAGGGCAATAACTTCACTATAGCCGATTACTTTTGCTTTGCATCGTGGTATTCAGTTGGAATATCCTGCACCTCATTCTACGGGGAAAGAGCCGAGATCCCTTCACCGGGAGTGACCTCTTTAGAAAAGGTTTTCGTCACTATATTTTAAAAAGCTATCCGTTCCTTCAACGATATCAAGTTCATTACGTTAAAGGTTTTCGCCAGAAACCTTTCGTAGCCCTCCGTCGTTTCAGACGGGTAGCACGTAGTATTCATGCTATGTTTGTTGGCCTTCGTCAAGGCATAGTGTATGGTAGCTGCTTGTTACCTTTCTGCTGCATAGATAGATGCGTTGGTTTGGGAAAGTCGTATAGCCTTGTTGGCCTTCGTCAAGGGCTTGTACGGGTGGGTTCAAATCAACCTGGACAATGACGGGTAGAACTTGACATGTGACTTATGATTTGTTGGCCTTCGTCAAGGTCATAAGAGCATGGGGTAAAAATCCACATCGGGAGCTTCAAAAGAACTGAAACTTGCCAGATATGCGCATACCTTCTGGAGTGTGATAACGTGAGCGGATTCCGTCACGTTATCATGCGATGATAGTTGGATCCCGATTCCCATTGATGAGTTGGTTTACTCCTCGGGTGATCCTGGCTAATTCTTCTTTAAGGTTTGGGGAAGAATTTGACGTTACAGTGGGAGGTTTCCTGATTAGATAAAGTGATAACCATTCTGATCTAGGTTAGAGTGCACGCTGAGTGTTTCTTTTCTCTCTCTCTTTGGCAGCGACCCTTGACCCGACCCTAGACTATGACTCAGTGACCAAGTTGACCGAACCTTCTTAACACAGGATTTTGGATTGTCAGAGTTGCAAACCTCATTGCCACTCCTACTTTTACCCTTTTCTCCAGGACACCCCGTATTACTACGAACGTCCACTTCCATTGGACAAAACCATCGTATGGTTATATACGAACTCGATGGAATTCGAGGATGGTTTCCGGTTCTGGAGAAAACGAATAGGACTATTTAGTTGTCTTTTCCTTTCACCTTCTCTCATTGCGAGTACTCCTTGGTTTAGGAGACAGTATACCTATTACGCAAATTGGATAGTCTTCTTCCAAACCTTAGGCTGGTGCCGATCGGTAGGGAGTGAAGAAAACCAATTAGCCTAAACGGTGTACAGAAGGTATTGAGTTAAGACAAAGAAAGGGATTAGTAAGAGGGCAAAGTAAATTGCGACTACTATTTCACGACCAAACCAAATATTTCTTCGCCAATCCTAAATCACCTTTGTATTTCTCCTGGACACTCTGTATCACTACGAAGATCCCAGGTTTATTGGATAATCCATCGTATGGTTATATACGAACTCGAAAGGAACTTGTTCCAGTTCGGGGATGGATCCTGGTTCAGGAGAAATAGGAATAAAGTTCATTCAGGTTGTCTTTTATCTTCACCTTCTCTCGCATTGCGAGTGCTCCTAGGATTAGGACAGTACACCCATTACGCTTATTGAATAGTCTTCTTCCAAACAACAGGCTGGTGCCAAACGGTAGGGAAGGAAGAAAACCATTTGGCCTAAAGGGGTGTACAGAAGGTAATGACTAAAGACATATAAAGGGATTTGGAGAGGTGGCAAAGAATTATACGGTTACAGTCGTGAATCTGGATAATGGAAGAGGCATTACTAGGAATACCAGGATACCTTATCGAAAACTGATTTCCCAATTAGACACTTGCTCCAGGGTATGTATTTACCAGGTTTGATTCTCACATCTGTATGGTTTTACAGATGATGAGTGGGAGTAAGTTATTGGGAATTGGGTGATTGTCCTCATTATATTGGGATTCGTTGTAATCGGTGATATTTGAGGAAGTCACCTGGGTTGTTTGCCAGACGGCAAATATTTGGTTTTGAATATTCGCGGTTATGCACCAATTTCAAATTGATATATCTGTACGTCTATTTTTATAGAGTGAGATATACCTTTTTGAAATTGTGTTTATGATATTTACCTATATCAGTGGATGGTTAGGTAAGGAGCATTGAACAACGGTGTAATTCTTCTTAACCATAAGTACAGTTTTCAACCTACGACACACAGTGAATGAGTCATTTGACTCAAGAGACTTATACAGAGTATTGTATGTTGTCCAGTATCCATTAGGACAGAGGGGTAGGTACTCGTACTATATTCTGTTTACTTGTGACTTCTCTAGTTCTTAGACAGGTGTTTCGTAGAAACACAGGGTTTAAGTTTTGAGAAGTTATAGGTATAAGAATAGAGTAGAGAACCAGATGTTGCAAGTATCGGGATTCTTCAAGGTGATCGAAGATGTAGATACTTGTGTGTGGTATTCAGTTGATAGTAATGATTAAGAGAACTTGCTTCTCTTTCAGGTTACTTATAATTGGAAGCATTCCTAAGTTGAGTAACGCTGATCTGCCTCCTTCCATTTAGTTGACATGCACTGGAGACAGCTGCATGATTTGAATCCGGTTCAATTAAATCAGTGCCTCTGTTTCTTGGATATAGAACAGTTCATGTCTTGACATTGTTAAGATACGGGGAGTTGTCCGGCTTATGCTTAAAACCAGACTCCGGATAACTTAAGGCACGTTTCTGTAATGATTGTTTGTGGGTTGACCCGGGCTATGACGAGGGTCGACTTTCTACCATCTGGAAGATCAATAGTGATATTGTTCTTGACTCGCCACAGTTTTAATAAAAATGGATTTTTTCAGAAAACAGTAGTGGGAGTATGGTAGAACTGGAAGTGATTCCAGAACCGCAAACGATTACTGAAGATTTGATAGGAACCTAAAGATTCAATCTAGTTTGACATTCCATTGGCCACTCCGCAGATATGGTGGGTATCCTCAGGCACTCGAGAGGTACTTCGGTATGCTCAAGGACGCTGGCAGGGAGGTTCTTGTTTACCCAGACTTGCCATTGTTGTTGTTCCAGACTGTGAGACCCGGCAGGAGGATGAGTATAGCGTCGTTCTAAACTTGCTTTAGAAATATACGTGTATATGACTCTGCCAGAGGGTTGTCGTAGTCAGTGGGAGCAGCGGAAGCATTGGTGGACATCAGGCTTATGTCTATTTATAGACTGGAGCAGATATAGCGGAGATAGATCATCTATTTCTGATATGACAGTCATAGGTTTGACTTCATCAGAATAGGGGATGGATCTGTTGAGAAGGTAGTAGGGTGTGATGTCCTGGTATTTGGATGACATACAAAGAGTAGGAAGTGATATTCCTATACTGCGATCGGTTAAACTTTGGTCGTCACAGAGTAGTTTCTCCACACAGGACTTGGATATTATATCAGACATTCTGGTTACTAGATCTATGGTTTTAGATCTAGATTTGGGTGGTTTCCCAATCAGGGTACTTAGACAGCATTCTAAGAGTTTTTAGAATGGACGACTCCTGGCACAGTAATATACCTGCAGGTGATGGAGTCACCCTCTCTAAAGGTGTCTTATAGACTAAAGTAAAAAGGGATGTGCATGATTGGCAGATCACTTGCTTAGGCAATTGTGTCAATCATGAGATGTCAAGTACCACACCAGATGTTGTTCTTGCAGTAGGTGCAATAAGTTGATATTGATCCAATCCCGGGGAAACAGTCGGAAGCAGTTTTAGAACATAAGTGGATGTTCTACGGAAATGATAACGGCAGCCTCCTTTAGGAGACGGTTATCATTCCAGGCTTCCAAGGTGACCTGGACGGTAGAGTGGCCGTCAGAGTTATAGTTTTCCCTCTGACGAGGGGCGGTATTTTGGACAGGTGGTCCAGGCTGGATACTGAGGGAAGGTATGGCGCAGGATACTGATTAAGTTCAGTTGACGATACAGTCTAAGAAGTTTGGATTTGGAGTTCATTTATGAGCTAGGTCCCATCAGACATCCAGACATTCTAAGACTGGCATTGCTCATTTCGAGAGATGGCTTTCTCCGCAAACTTGAGATATAGGGAGACATAGAAAGAAACACAAGAGCGGATCCACTCACAGAGGCTATTTCTCGAACGCAATAGTTTCGGAAACGAGCTTTGTGAGACTGACTAGTAGAGGAGTTGGGTGTTCGGTATCACACGGGCTGTGAGTATGCGACATCGCAATAATTATCCTTGAGTGCAAGTGGAAGATTGTTGGAGATAGTGCCCTTAGAGTCAATTATTGGATCACAGGCACGTGATTGCAATGATTGAGGGGAGGACCTATCCCAGTAGGACAGTCTTACTCGAGATGATAGTATGCTATCTGGTTTATCTTTATCATCGTGTACTGCTTTAGGTGACCTTACGAGTCGCTATTGCACGTTGATAGAGCCCCTAGGGTTCTTGCTTGACTACCAGCAGTATGAGGGCGATCATATAAGTGAGAGCTGGAGTCTATAAGCACATCCTTAAAAGGTCCCTAGTCGTGGGAGTTTCGAGACAGGGCATCGATTCTCCAGAGTAGACTAGTGTATACAGTCGAGACCCCGACGAGGGGCGGTGGCCGGTCTCACAAGCCACTGGTGTCAGTTGGTTCACCTGAGATGTATACAGGTGCTCATTGGGTTATGAGTACACCGGACAGGACTCGTCGGGAACCTGCTAGTTGGGATTATACCAGACGTCAGATAGCAGTTCCCTGGTGACATGTGTACATGTTAGTTCATCGACCTGAGATCGTCATTTGTCTCGTGTGAGTTCCCACTGTGCTTTGATTACTACCCTACCACGGCTCAAAGGAGTCGTGCAAACAGGTTTTAGTTGGGTACAGTCTCGAGCCACATGGAGGCAGTGAGCGGATCTGCAGGGGTTCGTCTCTCCCGGTATTGGGGGTGAGGTCGCGCTGTGTCTAGGAGAGCCAGAACATGAAAATTCCTTGACCAAGGTAGGAGATTTACTGGTAGGTATTCCAGTAGTATCTCAGGGTGTTCTGGGATACACTCCGACACGACTTGTACCGCTATTGGGGGTCTGACTTTTACCAACCCCCTAGGCCCGCCATGCGAAGCTCATAGACGAACGGACCGGACTGTACGGATATTGTCACAGACAGGCTCAGTAGGGTGTCAGGATGAGTTCGCTCATCGACGTCCCTTTTAGTCAGTACCTGGTAGCCCGTTACGTATTGGCTGATACCTCTGACGTGCTAGTGGTTAAATCCACAACCATAGTATTGACGAGTCTTTAGAGTCCACCACACATACAGTTACTCAAGTTTCGGGCGAAACGCTGTAGAGGCCGTATGGAGGTATGGCAGGGTTCGATCAGATACGTGCGGTATTGCACGGATCGTGATCGGATGGGTTTTACTAGCCGGCTTTGGCTTAAGCCGGATCCTAGTATTAGATAGTGTAGATTTTGTCTCTTTGCATTTGTGTTCAGTGGGAATACAAATGCGGGCATGTATATGCAGTAGTGGGGTTTTTCTGTAATTTATTACGGGATCAGTTTTCTGAGGTTGCCAGTTTGCATTCCGTTCCGGCCGGTTTTCCTTTGTTCCTTCACGGCCGGAGTTTCTGATGGAGGGGGCCTATTGTAAGGGGGTTTCTTGCTTTTGATGGCTTCATGATGGTTCTTGTCATCATGAGATTCCTTTTGAGTCCATTCCTATGATTTCATGTGATGGTGCTTTGATTTGTTAAGATAAGAAATTGGTGTGACTTTTATTTTAGCCTTATCTTTTCTTTTTCTCCTCTTGTATTATTCCATTCTCATAAGGGAGAGGAGGGGCCGGCCACTTTGGTGGGGAAGGGGAGAGAGGTTTCATTTTGAGTGAGGATATATTGATTCATCTCATTTCTTTTTCCCATTCTTGCTTTGCAAAAGGTTCAAACCTCTCTCCATTATTCTTTCTCTATCCCTCCATCATGGCAACATAAACCCTAAAGAGACAACCCACTACACTATATCTACAGTAAGCCTTGGACGCGTCGGCTAGCCAACTTCGCGCCCGAGTTGCCTCGGTCATGAGGTAGGAGCCCGTAAAAGAGATCGGCTACGTGGTGCCCTTTCCGACGAGGAGGAGATGGACGGAGATTCCGCAGGAGATCGGAGTGGAGACGAAAACCGAAGGACACGGATCGCTTGGTATAACTTCTCTACTCTTTTCTTGTTTGCTAGTAGCTAGGTTAATGGCCTGATCCGGGTGAAAAGTGCGTGGTGGTGCCGGTTCTATAGTTTTTGAAAGTTTTTGTTTCCGCGTTTCCGGCGTCGGATCGACGGCCGGGGCGCGCCGCCGCGGGCTTACACGTGCAACAAGCCGTTAAATCTCTAGGTGTCCCAAGTAGGAGGAGTGTTGTCTCCTTAGGGTTTTCAGCGGATACTACCCACAAAATCCGATCAAATTGGCCGTTGACTCTAATTCTTCAATTCAGTATTCTAGTAAGAAATTCTATCATCTTTAACTTAGAAATCATCAACCTGTATTTTTCACACTTTCTTTTCATTTAACTTAAGATCATATATGTTTTGCCAATTTATAAAGCTTCCAGCATCTCCTGAGTTTTCCTTCTAAGGCGCAATCTTAACTCAGGAATTTTTATCATCTCTACTGAAGATATAAGCCCTATCTTTTATTCCTATCTCTCCTCCAGACTCCAATCATATACCCCTACGTGTATGTAATTATCATCCCTACACTTGGAAATTCAATTCAAGCTATCATACTCTTGTCCATCTTCCAAAATACTTTTTAGTTGGTGAATGAAATTGCTCACACATCTTTCATGCGACCGTTAATACTTCTTGAGGTACTAAACGACCGATTACAAAATGTGCTTGCATATTTAGGCGTAATTCCTCATCTTGCAACACCTTAGGCTTAGCAGTGAATCCCAAACCAGTTGGTCTAAGGTACTAGGTGATAAAGCACCCTCGCTATATATTTTTTATGCTCCCTTAAGCAATTACAAAACCAGTGATCATTTTTTTCTTTTCTTTCTTCACCACTTATATTTTTATTTTATTTTCCTTCATATTAAGGCTTTTAGACAAGAGCATTTTAAGGTAACCTCTGCTATCCCAAGTTTCAAGATGTGTGTAAGTGCGTATAGTAGGGTATATATTTTCAGAATTTGGACTTAAGGTTCAGAATTATATTTTAGACTTATACTTCAAATAGAGCTTTCAATACTCTTCCCTTATTTCGACTTAGCCCAAGTACTGAACTCTAAATTTGCTTATTTCTAAATAAACTCCCAGGACGTATATTTTCTACAGTTAAACTTTAAGAAAGGTTATTTTTACGGTTTTTAATTTACTAAGCTTAGGATCTAGTTTTTCTTAACTAGTCAACCGTCATGTTGAACTTGAGTCAAATATGGCCAATATTGAAATTTTCAATTTTTTATTTTTTAATTTTTTTTCAATTTTTCAATATGTGTATATATATATATATATATATATATAAATATATATATATATATATATATATATATTAATAAAGATGCAATTCAGAAAAATAAGATACGGAATTAAATATGCAAAAAAAAAACAAATACGTACAAAGAAATAAAAACATGCAGATGCAATGCAAAGATAACTATTTACAATCAACTCTCACCCCCAAACTTACTGATAGCAGTGTACTCACTGCTCCCTACAGCGTTTACTAGACGCGGCCTCACTGGTCCCGGCCTCACCTCTATCTGTCCCCCGTCCCCTCGATCGTGATCGTGAACGTTCCTCTCTTGCCAGTAGGGTGGACATTCCTTGTTCCAAGCTCGTTAGTCGCTGATCAAAGTTAGTCAGCATCCCTATCACTCGTTCTACCCCTCTATGGGTTTGTCGAATTAAGAGCGCTTGCGCAGCGGAGGTAAGCTCTTCATCGTTCGCTGTGGAGCTCGAGCTAGGGGTCTTGGCCATCACGTCCTCGGCCGGCTCGGTGCGTGACCATAAATCATGAAATCGTATGTAGGACGTGGAGACACTCTCAAGAAGGGGTCGAATGGGAATCCCACCATGCATATAAAATTCAAATTTCTCAACAGGAAGGAATTGGCGACACAGTTGTGTCACCAACATTGAGCATGGATAATTGGCTGCCCTTTTGCTAGCGCCAATAGAGTGAAGCAACACAGTGCACATGTCGTAGCTAGAGTTTTGAGTCATCAATGTGTGCGCAATGTGTATGGATGGTGTAAAAAATGTTGTATTGTGCGAACTTCCAAAAATATTGTTTTGTGCCCAACGGCATACAGTTAAAACGTTCGCAAAAAGCGTGCGAGCCTGAATGCCCTTTCTGGGCTCCCTAGAACAGTCATTTCCCATTAAGGGTAGGTAGTCCTCAAATCGGAGGGGTTGATCGTGAATGGGGAGTCGTGGTATTAAAGTGACTTCGTGAAAGAAGTCCCTATCGATTAAAATTTCCCGATCCCCCCATAGTAATCTAATGTACCCGTGTTGTGCCAGACAACCCTCCTCCATACATTCATAAAAACGTGCAACAAGATCCGGAAGCGCGAGTGCGTTCGGATGGTTAAATAATAGAAAGTTCCATTCACGTTTTTGGATTTCGTCGCCGAAATAACTACCGTAAATGTTATGGGCAAACAATTGTGAAAAATCCCTTTCAAACTGTAATGTAGGGGTCATGACAGAGAGGAATTGCAAAAAGTAGTAAATTTACGGAGAGTAAACAGAGATGCAAACCTCCTCTGAAAGTTTCAGAGGGCGAAGAAGCAAGGCGGCGGCGGTTCGGCGGAAAGAATGGGTTTCGGCAACGGTTCCACGGCAGAGAAGGGAGCTCTCTGGTTGATTTTTGCTGTGGTGGCTAGGGTTTTATTTTAGGGTTAGAATGAGGCTCTATAAATTTAGGGAAAGGGGTCGGGTTGTTTTTATAAGGGTTATTTGGTTATATGTACAAAAGCCCCCTTAAAAAGAGGAATTTATTATGTAAAGAAAAAAATGTGTTATTATTTATTTATTTAATAGAACTGAATATTTACAAAAACACCCCCCGAAAATTTGAATTTTTTTTATAATTTTATAATGGTATATACATACCCCCAAACTTATTTGAAACAGTGTTTCCACTGTTTATGGCTGGATAACTGAAGTTTGGTGGTAAGCGGAGGAAGATCAGTCGATATAAACCGGCTCCTGCAACATTAGGAGCTCCTCCGATGGGTCAGCGGTGAGTAATGGTTTTAACCTATGTTCGTTTGCTTTGAATAGTGAACCGTCCTCTGGATTTTCTAAATCCACCGCACCGTGCGGATATACACTCCGCATAAAATATGGTCCTTTCCAGCGATATTTGAGCTTCCCGGGATGGAAATGTAGTCGGGTGTCGTAAAGAAGTACCTGTTGACCAGGTGTGAAAGTTTTGCGTGTAAGGTGTTTATCATGAAACACCTTCGTTCGGTTCTTAACGACAACCGCGTTTTCGTAAGCTTCATCCCGAAGCTCATTTAGTTCGTTGATCCATTGCTTCCGATGGCTGCCCGCATTATCAAGAGATAGATTAGCTATTTGATTGCCCAAAATGCGTGATGCTCGATTTCCAATAGAAGGTGGCAAGCCTTTCCGTAAACAAGCCGATAAGGAGACATGCCAAGATCAGTCTTATAAGCAGTTCGAAATGCCCTAAGGGCATCAGTGAGTTTTAAAGACCAATCCTTACGATTCTTGGAAACCGTTTTCTCCAAAATCTGTTTGATTTTCCGATTAGACACTTCGGCTTGCCTACATGTTTGGGGTGGTAGGGCGTGGATAGCTTATGATTAATGGAGTATTTCCGCATTAAGGCCTCGAAAGTCCTATTACAGAAATGTGTTCCATTGTCACTAATGATCGCGCGGGGGTGTCCAAACTGGGAAAAGATGTTTTCCTTAAGGAATCTAACGACAACCTTGTTATCATTAGTCCGGCTGGGCACGGCCTCGACCCATTTAGACACATAATCAACAGCTAGAAGAATATACAGGTTCCCAAAAGAGCTGGGAAACGACCCCATGAAATCAATCTCCCAAACATCGAAAATCTTGAAAACCGATTGGTTGGAGCGGCATCTCATTTCTCCTAGATATCCGGCCCAAGTGTTGGTACCGGGAGCAAGTCTTGCAGTAATCATGGGTGTTTTTGAAGAGTTGTGGCCAGTAGAAGCCACACTGCAAGATCTTCTCGGCTGTCTTCCTTGGGTCAAAATGCTCGCCACGCGCTTGATCGTGGCAAAATGATAGCATACTCTTGAATTCATTATCAGGTATACACCGACGAATAATCTGGTCGGGACAGTATTTAAACAGATAGGGTTCGTCCCAGTAAAAGTGTTTTACTTGGGATAAGAATCGAAGTTAGTCCTGACTTGACCATTCGTTTGGTAGTAATCCTGTTGCCAAATAGTTCACAATATCTGCGAACCAGGGTTCGCATGATACTGTCAAGAGCTGTTCATCCGGAAAAACATCGTTTATTGGAAGTGGAAGTGTCAGCGAAGAAGGAAGTCATGAAAGATGGTCGGCTACTACGTTTTCACATCCTCTTTTGTCTTTGATGACAAGGTCAAACTCTTGGAGTTAGACGATCCAACGTATCAGCCGAGATTTTGCGTCCTTCTTTGCAAAAAGATGGTGTAGAGAAGAATGGTCTGTGTAGACAATGACTGGAGAGCCGATCAAGTAAGGCCTGAATTTTTCTAGTGCAAACACAACAGCCAAGAATTCCTTCTTTGTCGTTGTGTAATTCAGCCAGGCATCGTTCAGGGTTCGGCTAGCATAGTAGATTACGTGCGGCATCTTATCGATGTGCTGTCCTAGGACAGCACCGATGGCAAAGTCGGATGCATCGCACATAATCTCAAAGGGATACGTCCATTCAGGAGAAGAAAGTACGGGAGCAGAAGTAAGTGAGCTTTTTAGTGATTCGAACGCAGTAACACAGCTCGAGTTGAAATCAAATGTGGTGTCCATGGCCAGCAGAAGAGTCAAGGGTTTTGTAATCTTGCTAAAATCCTTGATAAACCGTCTATAAAAACCGGCGTGGCCAAGGAAAGCTTGGATGGCTCTGAAGCATCCGGGGGGAGGGAGATTGGAAATGACCTCAATCTTAGCTTTATCCACCTCAATGCCCTTTTGCGAGATGATATGTCCTAAGACAATACCTTTGCGTACCATGAAGTGGCACTTCTCCCAGTTCAAAGTGAGGTTTTTATCCTTACACCGGGTAAGGACAGCGTCGAGATGCTGTAAACACTCGTCAAAAGAGTTTCCGAAATGGAGAAATCATCCATGAATATCTCCAAGAATTTCTCCACCATGTCTGAAAAAATTCCCATCATACACCGCTGGAAGGTAGCGGGTGCATTGCATAACCCAAAAGGCATGTGGCGATATGCAAATGTGCCGAAAGGACAGGTGAACGTGGTTTTGTCCTGGTCTTTTTCGGCGATGGGAATCTGGTTATAGCCGGAATAGCCATCCAGAAAACAGTAGTACTCATGTCCAGCCATATGTTCGAGCATTTGGTCAATAAATGGTATTGGAAAGTGGTCTTTCTGTGTTGCAGCATTGAGTTTTCTACAATCAATGCATACTCGCCACCCAGTTTGGGTGCGAGTAGGGATTAACTCGTTTGCTTGATTGGTAATGACCGTTATGCCCGACTTTTTGGGGACAACATGTTTCGGACTGACCCACTGGCTATCAGAGATAGGGTAAATGATACCACTATCAAGACATTTGACGACCTCTTTTTCACAGCCTCCTTCATGACTGGATTAAGTCGCCTCTGTAGATCCCTGGCTGGTTTGGCATCATCCATCATATGAATGTGATGTTCAAAGATCAGGGGACTAATCCTTTTGATGTTCGCCATAGTCCAGCCAAAAGCTTACCGATTGCTCTGCAAGACCATCAGAAGGGCTTTCTCCTGCTCTGAAGCTAGAGAAGCCGAGATGATGATAGGGAGGGTCTCGTTCTCACCTAAGTAAGAATACTTGAGGTGAGATGGCAACGGCTTGAGTTCGAGCGTTGGAGGTGAAACGATTGAAGGCAAGATCGGCGAAAATGTCTCGAACTCGAAAGATTCTAACGGAGGCTCAAAACGAGTGTACGCGACCGAGTTGGATGGTTCAGCTAACGCATCCGAAAATTCAAAGGATTCAAGCTCGGATGGCGACAAGCCAAGATCGCTCGAGAAAGTGAAACACTCATAATCACTGTCGGGAGCAGAAGCAGTATCAGGTTCAAGGAGGAACACACTAGTGGAGTCAAGATTGCTGTGATTGAATAAAAATTTCTCGAACTCACGGTCCTCAGGGACGATCTCCTGGGTCGAACAAACGTCTAGTATATAAGCATTAGGTTCGGAGGGCTGATTCCCCAACCTAAAAAGGCTGAGTTCAATTGTCATGTTTCCAAAAGATAGGTTCATCGAACCATTTCGTCAATTGATCACAACATTTGAGGTTGCAAGGAACGGGCGACCGAGTATCCCCGGCAACGGCACCATTTGATTGTTAGTGTTCTTTTGCGTTCTTAATTTTAATTACCGCAATCAAGACGGTTTCGTTTAGTAGCTAGCCGGTTGAGTACGGGGCGATCCACAGGGAGATGGAATCTTTTTCTTTATGTTTGAACGAGTTAAATCCAAATATGTCCAAATTTGTTTTAAGATCAACTAATGAGATAATGAATGATAAAAGAACTTGCTAGGGTTAGGATTATGTTAGCTTGAGTTAGGAATTTATCACTTCTTTCATTTCCACTCTTAATATCGGTGTTAAGGTAATCGGCAACAATGGGAATTAGCATGACTAGGAAGGAACTTGCAAGTATAAGTTAAGCTTTCCATGCTTAGTTTCTTCCTTTTGGTCAATATCCGTCCGTTCTTGGCTCTTAGCCCTAACCTCCGGTTAATTCAACCACAACCGGTCTAACTATGGAATCACCACTATCATGTAGGATAGGGTGCCGTAGTTTGTGAATTATGGTTCAATTAAAGGGAGTCCGAATTAAGGAGTTGGGAAAAGAAAAGTGTGAGAGAGATTTGCTTCTCTCAAACATTCCTTCTCCTGCCCTAACAAGTGAGAAATTACTCACCTATTAAAAATATAAAAAAAAACAAGAAGAAAGATTGAAAAAAATGTGGTTGAGAAAAAGTACAACTAGCTATTTGAGACCTCACCTTGGCAAGGATCTTACTCAAGCATCATAGTTGTAAAGGATAAAAAAAAAGAAGAAGAAGAAAAAATAAAGAAAGCAACAAAATAATTACAACTAGATTAGCAAATGAAAAATTACGAGCAATATATAAAAGACATGCAAGATAATAAAAGAACTCTCTTTTTTTATTTATCACCACTCAAAAACTCACTACAATTTTTAATGGAAGAAAATAATAATGAAGAAGAACTACATAATTTAATCCTAGATCTAATAAAGAAAAGCACTCATAATTTGGTTTTGAGCTCTGCTATTTATAGGCAGGATAGTGAAACCCTAGGTATACATTCTGAGCCAATCACGAGATTACAAAACTACCCCAAAAGAGCCGAGTCAACACTGTTATGATGCGGCCGATACTATTCAGACGCGGCCACGGTTCCATGGCAGAAGTGCCATTTTGGCCACGGTTCCGCGGCTGTTTGGTGGATTTTCCTTGTCGTTTTTTTTGGGTTTTCTTTTTATCTTCTGTTTTGTACACTTGGTTTCTCAGAATCTCTTCAGTTTTCTTCCATATTTTCAGCAGTGCAAAATGATGTGAACTTTTGCCTTGAGCTCTGCGTTGAAGTCTTGGATCTTGTGCTGCCCTTGTGCTTTGTGCATTGAAATGACCAATGATTTGCCATTTTGTCCCTTGAACTGTTAGGCGGCATTATACGGATAGTGCGTGGAAACCTGTATTTATCTGTGGTTGGCGGATGTCCTAATTTTGTTGTGCTTTTTTATGAATTTCACTGCTAAGAGCTGAGAACCTGTAATCTGCAACTATTTAGCAAACACGGATCAAAAGTACCTAGCTATATGCAATGTGATCAAGAATGGGCGATATAAAAATGCAAAAATCTGATATGAACAACCAACCAGCAGTTCCCCATGAGTTCGTCCAGTGTAACGCATAATCTAATGAGCACCTGCATGACGTACTAATGGCTGTAGGATAGACCATCTCCCCTGCTGGGATGAGAAGTGTTAGTTATATGTAGGCCCTAGAGGCCATTACTATACATACGATGTATATTGTAGTGGATGCTTGGACATATATAGGGAGAACTTTCTTACTCGACATGATAGTATGCTATCTGGATGCTCTTTATCTTAACATGTACTCTGATTGTCTCTATGTTACATATTGATAAAGCCCTTAGGATATGTACTCGACTACTGGGACTATGATGAGATCATACTAGTAGGGCCACGGTAGTCGACGAGTACATCCTATAACTTTTCCTAGTCGAGGGAGTATCGAGATAGGGCATCGATACGCCAGAGTAGACTAGCGTATACGCATCTTGACCCATATGATGGGCGATGGATGATCTCATATCCAACGGTGTTTGACATCAAGGATGATGTACGGGTGCTCAGTAGAGACTGGGTACACTGGACGGACTCGTCGAGAACTCCCAGATGGTATTATACCTCACGTCAGATGGCAGTTCTCTGATGACACTGGTACAGGTTAGTCTGCAGACCCAAGATCGTCATAGAGTCTTGTGTGATTCCCACTGTGCTTTGATTTCCACAATACCACGTCCAAGAGGGCGTGCAAAAAGGTGGATTTTGGCTACAGTCCCGAATCACATGGAGGCAATGAGCGATAGGAGGGAATTCGTCTCTCCCGGTATAGGGAGTTGATGTTGCGCTGTGTTCGATTGGCTATAACTAGAAATCCCTGACCAGGGTTGCTGAGATTTACTGGTAAGTGTTATCAGTAGTTTCTCGAACTGTTATGGACCTCATATCGACATGACTTATCAAGCTACTGGGGTCTGACGTTTACCACCCCTAGGCGAGATATGCGACATATCAGACGACGAGACCGGACTGTACGGGAGTGTTACTGACTGGATTCACAGGAGAATGTACAGGCTTGCTTGTTGATCTTCTGAGCGCTCAATACCCGGGTGGCTTTTATGTTTAGTTGACCGCTTTCAGCTTGTGGGTGTTTGATATGATCATCACCTATTGCCGGCGTATTGACGATTCTTTAGAGTCCTACACAGAGGTTTCTTGGCTTAGGAAAAACGGAGTAGGAGCACATATATGATATGTACGGGACCGAGAACAATACGTGTACGTGACACCGTATTAGATTCTCGCGATATGAGATATCGGCCGGGTATTTGTGATATAGCTGGGTCATCGGATCAAGTGTTGATTCGATGAACTGATACGGATTATATTAGCCGGTTATTTATGAAATAGCCGGATTGTCGGATCAAGTGTTGATTCGATAATTTAATATATAATTATATATTTGATATATTAAATTACATTAACTAATATAAGCTCACTAAAAGATTCTTTTTCTCACTCGGGTAATACATTGATATATATGCGATATATGTTAATTGTATTATTTTATTTTGTTACAATAAATATTATATATGTGATATATAATATTGTAACATGATGTGGTTATTAATGCAACATGATTAGTGGAGATTAAACATGGTCAGGGTTTGATTTGGGTTAAGCTCTTCTAGAAGTTTCTAGAAGGTTTTGTTTTGTTTTGTGCAAAAATATTTGTGTTGATATTTTAAGTGACTCATTCTTTAACCCAACCAAAACCCTAACCCTAGTTAAATCTTTACAAAGATTACAATAACCATGGTTGCATTTCTAACCTCATACTTGACTTTCATTATTGATCATAAAAGGATTCATGATTATTCTTCTTCTTCTTCCTTGAGTTCTTTCATGAAAAGCTTTCTAGCTTTTTATTAAGTGATGATTATGAGTGAGATTAAGAAAACAAATTAGAGCTAAAATCCTACTTCATCATCCTAATCTATCCTAGCCATTTAGATTAGGGTGTTCACTTCATTTAGTGAGTGAGAGCTTGAGTTAAAGAAACTTCAAGGTAGATCATCTTAGTTATCGAAGATCGGAAGCAAGCTTGCATCTTTCTCTTCGTGGAGCTTTTCGAGAGTCCGGATACTCGATGATCGCAGCGAAGGGACCTCAACATGGAGCTTTAGAAGTGAAGGACCGGACTATAAAGGTTGTAATCCCAAACTCTTAGTGTTAAAGTGTTTAACATGATTTGTTTCGCCTAATCTCTAGTCTAAGATCTTGGTTTAGGGTTGTTCGGCACGGCTAAAGTTTAAATCGGGCATGGTTGATGCCTTATAGACCCTTGTACGTGTGCCTAGCAACCCTACAATGGTATCAGAGCCAAGCTAGAGCTTTAGGCGAAGTCTAGGTGAAGTTTAAAATCCGATCGAACCCCGAAACCCCAAAACATACCCTTCTCTGGAAATTTTGTAAAAATGTTGACTTTTTCGTATTAAAAATGCTTTAAAAAATCAGCAGGGAATTCTATGGAACTGTGTGAAAAACGACAAGGTAATTCACCCAAGGCGCCGCGGAACCGCGGCATGAGCATGGGTCGCGCGGCGGTTCCGCGGCCGTATAGTGAAATCATTGTTTAAGTTTTGTACAGTAAAGTGCCCATGTATTTCCTGATGCTTCTGGGTAATTTTAATTTTTACTCAAGTGTTGAGTTTTCTGGGTTGTATTGGGAGCTCGTTGATTCGATCGGATAATTTAACTTCGTTTAAGTTTTTTCCGGATAATTTTAGAAACTGTTAAAAAGTTCGAACAGATATCAATAACTCACTTTTCCCCGGTCGGAAATTTTTTCAAAAGTTGGATTTTTTTTTTCTCGAATCTGAAACTTCCGGAAAATCATGCAAGTAACGCAGTGGACCCTCTAGAAGAACACAAACCTTAACTCAATTATGTGACCGTCTGAATCGCCTCTGAAGCTTAGGGTTTGGGGCAGTACGGCGTTGCCACATGTGAGGCGTCGGCTTGACCCTTCTACGGCTGGACCATTGGTACTGTGGCATGTGATGGATAATTTTTTGAACCCCGCGCAAGTGTTGAGCTATTTAAGAAATCTTGGGTATTTGATTATTCGATCGGAAAGTTTAACATTGTCTATTTATCTGCAATGTGATACAATATTTGGAATCCACATGCAGTTATGAGATGACTAATTTGAATGTTATAAATCTAGCAGTTCAGCCTCAGATGATCGGTTGCCACGGGATTTTGATGCGATCAAAAGTCCGTCGCAATCACGTAGCGTACGCGGATACTCGCCGAGTAAACTTAATAGATAGCCACGCCCTATAGCCCCGACCAAGTGACTGTAGGAGAACCCTGTCGCCAAAAGCATCCGTTCGGGTGCTTGCAGCAGCGGTGTTCCGCCTTAGTGCACTTCGTCGACGGCATCCGGGGGTACGGCCATCTACTAAAGTTTGCGACGAGCATTCGATCAGGATGTCGGGAATCTTGTTGAATTACCCGACTTGATATTTAAAAGAGTTTTCGATAATTGAGACTAAAATGCAGGGTTTATAATTGTTAGGCATGCGATGTCTAAGGAATTCATTTGGTTAGGCATGCGATGTCTAAGGAGGTTGCAGATTCCAACTGTTGTAGTTTTACACTTTCTTTTCTGTGACCGTCAGCGTAGTATGTGGAGTATCGCCGGATTCATTGCTATACATCAACGACAATCGGGATACGCGTACTTGCTTATATTGATGATATGAGATATTATGTGTTGCTGTGATAAGTTATATTGGATCGTCGCGTTCTGAAAAGCCGGGTATTTTATGTGAGATGAGAGTTTTTCTTTTTCATTCATGTAAAATTCATTTGTATGTAATATTCTTTTATTGGGGCACTTCCGGGCTGAGGATGATGTCACCATTGTATATTATTTACTTTTCCGCAATAGGTAGACCCAAGGTGTGGAGCACAAGTAACCGGATTCTAGGGTCCAGTGGGAGACCATCTCGAGGAGTCGAGACCGGGTTTCCTAACCTTAGAATTGGCAGTGTTCCTTGCCGCTCTCGTAGGGGTCTAGGGATGTGGGTTTGGCTATTCATCGCGACCGTGGAATCCGTGTTTTATACAGGCTAGTATTGAAAACACGGACCTCCTAGTATATCTAATATTTCATATATGTTCTTCTGCTGCAATGTTCTGTGATGAGATCATATTACTGCCTGAGACGAATGTTTATATTATATATATGAGATATATGTTATATTGCAGATTTCGTTTCAAATGTGATGCTTGTGAAGCATAATAAAATAGGACTTCATTAATGAGATTAATGAAACTAAAAGAAACCTAAAGATGTTGTAGAAACTTGTTTAAAAACTGGTAGCTCTAGTTCTTGCTTTGCATAGCGGTGTTCCTTGTAGAACATCCAGCACCTTATTCGATAAGGAAAGAGCCGAGATCCCTTCACCGGGAGTGACCTCTTTAGTGAAACTAGCAGATGCTACAAACTCGGTTTTTCTTTTGATTGCTTATATAGTTTTTGCTTTGCATAGTGATATTTGTGAAATATCCTGCACCTTATTCGATAAGGAAAGAGCCGACGATCCCTTCACCGGGAGTGAGCTCTTTAGCAAAACTAGAAAAGGCCTTAAAAACACTCCATTTAAAATCACTCGATTCTACAACGATATCAAGTTCATTACGCTCATGGTTTTCTGGAAAACCTGCGTAGCCCTACGTCATTTCAGATAAGACTATTTAGTATATGCACTACGTTTGTTGGCCTGCGTCAAGGCGTAGTGTGCGGTAACTAACTATTACTTATCTGTAGCATACGATGCGATTGGATTAGCGTAGTCGTGCGACTTTGTTGGCCTGCGTCAAGGGTCGTGCGGGTGGGTTTAATTCAATCAGGAAATGTACGGGTTGAACTTGACTAGCGGACTATGGTTTGTTGGCCTGCGTCAAGGTCATAGGACGCTAGGGGTAAAAGATTATTGGGAATTTCAAGAGTTGAAATTTGCAATGAGATTGCATACCTTCTATGAGATAGTTGGATCCCGATACCCGCTGCGAGTAAGAGTTACTCCTGGGAGAGTTTTACACATTACAATTAGCCGATCAAGTAGGTGTCTAGAAAGGTGTCAAAGGGGTTATGCCCCTGGGAAAACGAGGTTTACTTTAATTAGGTCCGTGCGAAAGCACGGGAACCTCCCTCAAAGTACCGGCACTGGCCTGGCTGAAAGATTGGCGAACTTGTAGGGTGTAATTAATCCCGGCTAGTCTTTCCTTTTAGGGTTTGAAGGAAGATTTGACTAAAATAGTGGGAGCCTTCCTGATTAGATAAATTGATAACCAATCTAATCTTGTAAAAGCGCACGCTGAGTGTTTTCTTCTCTCTCTCCTGGTTACGGCTATATCACGCCTTAATCAAGATAATAATACGGATGAATTGACCGAACCCGCTTGTTATACTACGCTAGGGAACGTTGGTCCCGCTCCAACTTATAATTGTTATAAGACAGAGCAGGAAATTGGGGATTACCAGAATTCCCGTGCCGCCTAAACGAAGAAAGTGCATGCTGATGCATCTTCTTTGGGTGTGTTCATTACCGAGAACTGTTTCTCAGTATCCTTTACGTCCTGGGTATGAGATACCAGATCAGGATCCCGCATATGTAATCTGTTACATGGGCTACAGATAGGTAGAGAACTGAGAACAGGTGATAAGTTTCATGAGATAGAAACGGTGCAAGTGTTGCAGCCAAGTCTGTTGGTAACTATCACTCTGTATTAACAAATACATTGATTCTGAACGAATATTATTAGATACCGAACCTGATGTACAATATCATATCAGTCTCTTTATTAGTAAAGAAGGATATAATTTTGTATTGTTGGATAATGTTTTGAACATTTCCTATATCAAGAGTTGATCGGTTCAGGTACGTTATCTAAAAGCATAGACGTTCTAAATCAAACCACAGTTCTTAACGTACAGATCACACACAAGAGGAAGAGTTCAGAAATGAACGAATCCTTCTTGAGGCATTATAGACCAGGTCATATCAATGCGACCCGACTAACTGAAGTTACATAAAGATGCATATTTAAATTAGTTTAAATTTACATCTTGTGAAACTTGCCGGTCATGTCACAGAGATTAGATGACCACAGCTCCGTTTATTAGAAACAGAGAAAGAGTTAGTGAACTCTTAGGATTGATACATGCTGATGTATGAAAATCCCCTGTCTACAAATGCCAGGACCGGTTCTTTATACTTCATTACATTCACTGATGATCTCTCAAGATTCAGACATATGTTCCTGTTGAAACACAAGTCCTAAACTTTTGAGATAATCACAGAATATAAGTTAGAAGTAGAGAACCAAAAACGGGTATGAGTATTATGTCCTTTGATGACATCAAGGAGGAGAATACTTAAGCACGGAATTCCTGGACTATTCTAAAGGAGAATGAGATTCTCTCTCAGCATTACTCCTCCGTATACACCATAGCACGATGGTATATCGGGGTAGAGCAATAGCATCTTATGTGATATGGTGTGCTCTATGATGAGTACTACTGAGTTTTCTTTTTCCTTTTGGGAGTTATGCACTTGAGAAGTTGCATACCTATTGAATAGGGTTCCAATCACATCAGACGCCTACCACTCCATATGTGATATGGTATGGGAAGAGCCCATCTCTTAAAGATGTTAAGATTTGGGGTTGTCCGGCCTATGTCTAAAAGCAAAATCCGGACAAGCTCGAGACAAAGTCAGTCCTGTAGAAGTTTGTTGGATATCCCAAGCATTCGCAATGGAATATCTTCTACTAAACCGAGAAACAAAATTGTTTGTTTCTCAGCATGCCACCTTTGTGAAAGGGAATTTTTTGTGAAGAAATTAATAGTCATGAGGAAGAACTGGAAGGAGTTCCAGCTATACAAACTGTAGCTGATGATTTGGTAGAACCGAAGGATTCAATAGTTTCCAACGAACCTCAGCCTCTCCGCCGATCTAGTAGGGTTCCTCACCCACCTGAGAGATACTTCGGTTTCTCTATGACAGTGGGAGCGAGGATTACATCATGAGATGATGACCCAACGAGTTTCGAGCAGGCCATCAAGAGTGGGACTCTGTAAGAATGGCTGGATGCTTAGCGATTTGAGATGGAATCCTTATACACCAACAAAGTATGGACTTTGGTTGCTTTATCTGAAGGGTTAAATCCCCATCAGGAGCAAGTATATCTTGAGAAGATTACTTGGTGTACATGGAAAAGTTGAGACTTTCAAAGCTATGCTTAAGTCCATCCAGATCCTACTTGCCACCGCTACATACCATGACTACGATATCTGGCGGTTGGGTGTCATGACTGCTTTTCTAAATGATGATTTAAAAGAGAGCGTCTATAAGTACACAGCCAGAGGGTTTCGTAGACAGTGGGAGCAGCAGAAACGTGAGCAAGATGTTTTATGTGATAAATCAGGCATCGCGGAGTTGGAACGTCTGTTTTGATGTAGTAGTCAAAGAGTTTGACTTCATCAAAATGGTAGATGAACCTTGTATATACAAAATGGTAGTAGGGAGTATGGTGGTAATCCTCGTAAAGTACGTGGATGACATACTCTTGATAGGGAAGGAGTTTCCTATGCTACGCTCGGTCAATCTTCGCTTATCACAAGGATTCTCTATATAAGATCAAGGTGATACCTCCTAAAATCTTGGGTTTTTGGATCTATGAGATAGATCTATTTGGATGTTAGGATTCTCACTAGTTGTAGTGAGATGGTATCAATCGATCCTAGGGAGAATCACTGAAAAGGTTCCAGAGTGATAAGGGCGACTGAATGTCAGTCGCAGGTATTGTCTTTACCCTCAGTGGAGGGACAGTATGTTGGAAGAGTTCCAAGCTAGATACCGTGACTTACTAGATGATTAAAGGCAAGATGCATCGTTACAAAAGATACTACCAATGAGGCCGTCTGGATATATATAAGTTCATGAGATGAACTTTGTTCCAACCATTGTGTGACAATGGAGTTGTGGCTTTGGCCAAGGAATCCCCGTCCCATCAGAAATCCAGATATAATTCTTAGGCAGTATCACCTAATCCTAGAGATGGTTGATCTCTAGGGAGATCGAGGTTAGGACAATAGACACAGAGGACAACAGCGCGGATCCACCCACAAAGGACTTTTTCCCAGTAGAGACTTTTTATGGGATGGTTGAGTATGAGATACTTCAACCACAGCTAATTGTTGGTTATGCGATACCACAACAGATGGCCCTAGTGCAAGTGGGAGATTGTTAGTTATATGTATTTCCTAAAGGCCATTACTGTACATACGATGTATATTGTAGTGGATGCTTGGACATATATAGGGAGGACTTTCTTACTCGACATGATAGTATGCTATCTTGTTGCACTTTATCTTAACATGTAATCTGATTGTCTCTATGTTACATGTTGATAAAGCCCTTAGGATATGTACTTGACTACTGGGACTATGATGAGATCATACTAGTAGGGCCACGGTAGTCGACGAGTACATCCTATAACTGTTCCTAATCGAGGGTGTATCGAGACAGGGCATCGATACACCAGAGTAGACTAGCGTATACGCATCTTGACCCATATGATGGGCGATGGATGATCCCATATCCATCGGTGTTTGACATTAAGGGTGGTGTACGGGTGCTCAGTAGAGACTGGGTACACTGGACGGACTCGTCGAGAACTCCCAGATGGTATTATACCTCACGTCAGATGGCAGTTCTCTAGTGACACTGGTACATGTTAGTCTGTAGACCTGAGATCGTCATAGAGTCTTTTGTTCCCACTGTGCTTTGATTTCCATCATACCACGTCTAAGAGGGTGTGCAAAAAGGTGGCTTTTGGGTACAGCCCCGAATCACATGGAGGCAATGAACGATAGGAGGGGATTCGTCTCTCCCAGTATAGGGAGTTGATGTTGCGCTGTGTTCGATTGGATATAACTAGAAATCCCTGGCCAGGGTTGCTGAGATTTACTGGTAAGTGTTATCAGTAATTTTTCGAACTGTTATGGACCTCATATCGACACGACTTATCAAGATACTGGGGTCTGACGTTTACAACCCCTAGGTGAGATATGCGACATATCAGACAACGAGACCGGACTGTACGGGAGTGTTACTGACTGGATTCACAGGAGAATGTACAGGCTTTCTTGTTGATCTTCTGAGTGCTCAATACCTGGGTGGGTGTTACGTTTAGCTGACCGCTTGCAGCTTGTGGGTGTTTGATATGATCATCACCTATTACCGGCGTATTGACACAGAGGTTTCTTGGCTCAGGCAAAACGGAGTAGGAGCACATATATGATATGTGCGGGACCGAGAACAATACGTGTATGTGATACCGTATTAGATTCTCGCGATATGAGATATCGGCCGGGTATATGTGATATAGCCGGGTCATCGGATCAAGTGTTGATTCGATGAACTGATACAAATTATATTTGCCGCTTATTTATGAAATAGCCGGATTGTCGGATCAAGTGTTGATTCGATAATTTAATGTATAATTATATATTTGATATATTAAATTACATTACCTAATATAAGCTCACTAAAAGATTCTTTTTCTCACTCGGGTAATACATTGATATATATGCGATATATGTTAATTGTATTATTTTATTTTGTTACAATAAATATTATATATATGATATATAATATTATAACATGATGTGGTTATTAATGCAACATGATTAGTGGAGATTAAACATGGTTAGGGTTTGATTTTGGTTAAGCTCTTATAGAAGTTTCTAGAAGGTTTTATTTTATTTTGTGCAAAGATATTTGTGTTGATATTTTAAGTGACTCATTCTTTAACCCAACCAAAACCCTAACCCTAGTTAAATCTCTACAAAGGTTACAATGACCATGGTTGCATTTCTAACCTCATACTTGACTTTCATTATTGATCACAAAAGGATTCATGATTCTTCTTCTTCTTCTTCTTCCTTGAGTTCTTTCATGAAAAGCTTTCTAGCTTTTTATTAAGTGATGATTATGAGTGAGATTAAGAAAACAAATGAGAGCTAAAATCCTACTTCATCATCCTAATCTATCCTAACCATTTAGATTAGGGTGTTCACTTCATTTAGTGACTGAGAGCTTGTGTTAAAGAAACTTCAAGGTAGATCATCTTAGTTATCGAAGATCGGAAGCAAGCTTGCATCTTTCTCTTCGTGGAGCTTTTCGAGAGTCCGGATACTCGATGATCGCAGCGAAGGGATCTCAACACGGAGCTTTAGAAGTGAAGGACCGGACTACAAAGGTTGTAACCCCAAACTCTTAGTGTTAAAGTGTTTAACATGATTTGTTTCGCCTAATCTCTAGTCTAAGATCTTGGTTTAGGGTTGTTCGGCACGGCTAAAGTTTAAATCGGGCATGGTTGATTCCTTATAGACCCTTGTGCGTGTGCCTAGCAACCCTACAAGAAGCGCATACACTAGTCTATTCTGGAGTATCGATGCCCTATTTCGATAATCCTACGACTAGGGACCTATGTAAGGATGTGCTTATTGACTACCCAGCCCCCACTAGTGTGGCTGCCATCACAACGCTGGTAGTCAAGTAAAGATCCTAAAGGCTCTATCAATTTATATTAGCGATACGTTAAAAGAAACATATATACATATTAAGATAGAATCAAACCAAGAAGCATACTACCATATTGAGCAAGACTGTTACATTATCCGTGTATAGTATATCCCAAGCTTCTAAAATATAATATACAAACTAGTACTATACAATAATGGCCTCTAGGGCATATATCACTAACAGTAGTGTACCCACAGGTGATGGAGTCAGCCTTTCTAAATAGATGTCTTCTAGACTGATGAAGAGAGGGACTGGCATGAATGACATATCATTTGCTCAGGCAATTGAGTCAATCATGCAATGTCTTGTACAATACCAGATTGATAATTCTGGTTTTAGATCTAGATTTGGGAAGTTTCCCAATCGGGTATTTGAACAGTATTCTAAAAGTAATTTAGAATGAATGACTCCTGGCGTGGTGGTGTACCTGCAGGTGATGGAGTCACCCTCTCTAAAAAGGATGTCATCTCGACTGATGAAGAGAGAGGCTGGCATGAATGACATATCATTTGCTTAGGCAAATGAGTCAATCATGCAATGTCTTGCACAACACCGGATATTGCTTTTGCACTATTTGTAACAGGCATATATTAATCTAATCCTCAAGAAACAAATGGAAGCAGTAAAGAACATAAGAGCATGTTCTTGGTATAAGATAACGACAGCCTTTTCTGGGAAGCGGTTATTAGTTAAAGCTTCCAAGGTGACCTAGATGACAGAGATCCTGTTAGAGTTTTGAGTTTAGCCTCTTCTGAGGGTCAGTATATTGGATAGTGTTCCAATAGAGATACTTAGATAAACATGGTGCAGGATGATCGGTTATAACTCAACAAAGAATACAGCCCAAGAAGTTTGTTGGATGGAGTTGTTCATTGATGAACTTGGTCCCACAAGGTATCCAGATAGATTCTTGAGACAGGGTATCGCTCAGTTTGGGAGATTGTTGATCTCTGCAAAGTTGAGATATAGAGAGATAAAGTTGGAATATTGTAGCAGATCCACTCACCGAGGCTATTTCTCGAACACGTTAAGTTTCACAAACGTAGTTTACGAAACTGATTAGTAGAGAAGCTGGCTATTCGGTAGCACACAAGCTGTGGGTACGCGATACCGCAATAATTGGCCTTAAGTGCAAGTGGGAGATTGTTAGATATAATGCCCTCATGGCAATTATTATGATTGCGACTAGGCGATTATGATAATTGAGGGAGGATCTATACAGGTATTGAAAGTCTACCCTAACACCACCATGAGGTTATACAGGTATCTACCATGCCAAATTCAAATTTTACAAGGTGATAGGATATACTAGCCAAGATCTAAACTAGGCGATTAAAGTTTATAGTTTGATATCTAGCTAATATGCAAGAAGTGAATGATGGCTATACCTTCGTATCGAGTCCTTCACTTCACGTGCTCCATGTAGTTATCCCCGCGACTCAACTAAGCTCCACTTGAGCTTTGGACGAGCTTCATCCGATGACCTTCATGCCGAAGATGATCCACGCGAAGTCCCTCCAACTCAAGCTATCTCTACACTAAACTCTTTAGCGTAGTAAACACGTACACTCGATCGCTAGTCAACTGTAGGATGGTGAAGTAGGGGATGTTAAATCTCACAAGTTTATGTTCAAGCTTCATGATTCGCATCTCATGTGAGGGTTGAAGCTTGAACCATGCCATTAAAGAAGATGAAGAAGTTAGAGAGCAACCTAAAGAAAAATGGCTAAGTGTTAAGAATAATTCTTAGAATGGCTCACCAAGACCTCACTTATTGAAGCATACAAATATCCACACATAAAAAATATGATGCCATGCTTCAATAGTAAGTCAAGATGAATAAAGAAATATAAATGCCATACTTTGAACCATGCTCCCATTTTCCACCTCATTATTTCATTTTTCACAAAAAGAAAATCATGCCATGCTTCATATATATATTTATATATCACATAATATATATATATATATATATATATTATGAAGAATAATTAGTGAGCTAATGATATTAGTTAAGATATAATTATATCACATATAATGTATATCACATTATCAAATCAACACTTGATTTAATAATCCGGTTATATCACATATAATCAACTAATATCATTTATCTGTATATCACATTATCAAATCAACACTTGATTCGATGATATGGTTATATCACATATAACCTAACCGATAACAGATAACTGCTGGATTACAATACGGTATCACATACTCGTATTTAGTCAGGCCCACGCACATATCACATATGTGTCCTACTTCGTTTCGCTTGACAGGAAACTTCTGTGTGGGACTCTAAAGACACATCAATACGCCAGCAGTAGGTGATGATTGCATCAGTCACCTACAACCCATCAGCAGTACTGGCTGGACGTAACGGCTACCTCGGTATTGAGCGATATGAAGATCAACAAGAAAGCTTGTCCATACTCTCCTGAAGCCTATCAGTAACACTACCGTACAGTCCAGTCTCTTCGTCTGATATGTCGCATATCATGTCTAGGGGTGGTAACATCAGACCCCAGTAACATGATAAGTCATGCCGATGTCTGGCCTATAACGGTTCGATGAACTACTAGTAACTCTTACCAGTAAACATCGGCAGCAGCTCTGGCCAGGGACTTTCAGTTATAGCCAATCGAGCATAGCGCAACATCAACTCCCTATACTGGGAGAGACGAAACCTCTCCTATCGCTCATTGCCTCTATGCGACTCGGGACTGTACCCAAAATACACCTGTTTTCATGCCTCCTTTGAGCCGTGGAAGGGAAGAAATCAAAGCACAGTGGGAGCCATACAAGACTCTACGACGATCTCGGGTCTACAGACTAACCTGCACCAGTGTCACCAGAGGACTTCTATCTGACGATAAGTATACTACCAACTAGGAGTCCTCGACGAGTCTCGTTCGGTGTACTCATTCTCTAATGAGCACCTGTGTACAATCTTTGATGTCACACACCAATGGTTGTGGGATCAACTATCGCTCTCCAAGGGACAAGAAACGTACACACTAGTCTACTCTGGAATATCGATGCCCTAGTCTCGATATTCCCTCGACTAGGAACAGTTAAAGTATGTACTTGTAAACCACCCTGGCCCCACTAGTATGATCTCATCATAGTCCTGGTAGTCAAGTATATATCCTAAGGGCTTTATCAACATGAGAGAGAAAGACATTATTTCAATACCAGTAAACATGTTAAGATAAAGGATAACCTGATAGCATACTATCATGTCGAGCAAGAAAGTCCTCTCTATATATGTCAAAGCATCCGCTATATCAACAATAATGGCCTCTAGGGCATACATATTCCTAACAGGTATAACAATCTTACTCGAGATGATAGTATGCTATCTGGTTTATCTTCATCGTTAATGAAGCCCATAGGATTGTTGCTTGACGACCATTATTGTGATGGCGATCATATATGTGGGATCTGGGTTGTCTATAAGCACATCCTTAAATGTCCCTACTCGTGGGGGTATCGAAACTGGGCATCGATGTTCCGGAGTAGACTAGTGTATACGCTTCTAGACCCCAACAAGGGGAGGTGGCCGGTCTCACAAGCAACTGGTGTTGTGACACCTAAGATAGTATACAGGTGCTCATTGGAGGTGAGTACAATGGACGGACTCGTCAAAAACTTCTAGATGGTATTATATCTATCGTTAGATGGAAGTTCTCAGGTGGCATGAGTACAGATTAGTCCTTTGACCTGAAGTCGTCATTTGTCTCGTGTGAGTTCCTACTGTACTATGATTACTACCCTACCACGGCTCAAAGGAGTCGTGCAAACAGGTTTTAGTTAGGTACAGTCCCGAGCCACATGGAGGCAGTGGTTGACTGTCAGGGATTCGTCTCTCCTTGTATTAGGAGTCGATGTCGCGCTGTGTTTAGTTGGCCATCACCAGAAATCCGTGGCCACGGTGGTTGAGATTTACTGAAAGTTGATCGGTAGTATTTTACTTGGTAATGAGCTTGACTCAGACATGACTTATCAGGTTAGCAGGGGTCTGACGTTATCCACCCCTAGACCCGATATGCGATACTCTTTGAAGAAGAGACCGGACTATATGGAGATTGTCACATTCAGGCTCTGTAGGGTAATGACGTACTTGACTGTCGACCCCCTTTCGAAAAGTACCTGGGTAGCTGTTACGTGCAGCTAGTGTCGCTGACGTTCTTGTGGTTAAACCAACTGCCATCGTATTGTTGAGTCTTTATAGTCCCACACAGCGGGTTTTTCTAGTTCAGGCGACAGATGTAGGGGCCATACGATGGTACGTGAAGGTGTCTGATGTTGGCGACACACCCGCGCGCACAAACGCGTATTGTTTTGGAAATGTGATCGTTTTAAGGAAACGTATTGCGCACGCGAGATTGTTCACGTTTTTATATTTATAACCGCAAGTGCAGGGCGCGTTGTAGCAAGCCGGCAAGTATGGGTCGATCCGTAGGGAATTGTGTATTGGGTCTTGTAATTTAAGGTTCAACAAATTAATGAATGGTTGGTTTTGCAACAAAAAATATAAAAAGAAATGAAAACAAGAAAACAAAGAAAACAAGCAAATAGGTTAAGGAAGAAGTTGGCCGTGGCTTTGGTTCGGAAGATTGAATTGCGACGATTCCCTCGACGCTCCCTTGATCATGAGTGGTTCGTCTTCTGATTGATCCCGGCATGAAGCATGACTTGTCAAAGCGGTTGCGAGGCACAAGTCATCAAAGTCCGATGATCTCCGCAAAGCATGAAACGAGTCCATTTTGATCACTTACCATTTGTATGTCCAAGCTTGGGGTATCAACACTAAACACAAGGGTTAGCAAGCATACCACAACATCAAAAACATAATTAGTGAGTGAAAGAAAATAGTTTTGGTGTTAACTTTGCTAAGGGTTTGTGATGGTATATGGTATATGAAAACCGAGGGTTTGTCAAGCACTCAGGCACAAAATACCGTATCCAAACTTAGCAAACTTAACACCAATTTGATTCTAACTTAAATATTGTTAAATAGGGAAGGGGAGTGAATATGGTATAAGAAAAGCTTACAGATGGGTTATTATCTTTTAAATTCGAAGACGTTATATGTTGATAAGGTGTGTAATTACTCCAACAAGGTTTCAAATGGGTTATTTTTCAGACTTGTAGCTTCTGTTAAAACCTCTATAAAATTCTTCATATCTACTTCACTGTATGAACCATTCTTGATATTTTGCTTAACTGAGAACAAACCTCCTTGATCCTAACGATATGTATCAATTTTAAAAGTTTACAGACATGTTAGACTTTCATCAAATTCTGAAAAACATACGACACGTGTAAAGTGTTATGGAAGACGTATATCAGCTATGGTTAAACACAAAGGAGGGTTATTTTTCGGGTTGTCGGTTTCATAAAAAGGATTTAGTTATTTCAACTTATCAACCGAACCATCAGACTTTGAATCTAAGTTCCCCCGCTAGCTAACATGACAAAGTTTTTATATTTTAGGGAAATTTTTTCAATTTTTTTTCTTTTTTAATATGTCTGCAATGCAGAATATACAATATACACATGATGCAGCAGTGCTCACCCCCAAACCTAAGTTTTACAATGTCCTCATCGTTGCCCCCGTCTCTAGTAACTAGACTTAGATATCAAGGTGAGAATTTTATTCAAAGAAAAAAGAAAAAACCTAAGACTAATTACAACATATACAGGTTAAATGATTGGGTTAGTTCAGAAATTAATACCAGCCATTTAAAGTTTTTTTTCTATATAGCGCAATGGTTGGTAAAACAATATGTATATACAAAAGAAAAAGAAAAAGAAAAGGTATATGTTAGATGTTAGTGAAGGGCATGAGCGTGTAAAATAAGGGATCAGAAGGCGCTGAAGGTGAAGACGAAGTTTTGAAGAGGAAAAAGAATTGTTGTTCGAATGAATTGAATTGTCAAGAAGTATATGTGAAGTTTCAAAGTCAGGTTCGTTCAAAAACTGGAGTTCATCCGCAAAAAGTTCGGCAAAAGAAAGATCTTTAGGATGTTCCCAAATGGATCCTGACTCAAACTCACCAAGTATATCTAGTTCATCCGTAAAAAATTCCTCAAAACTTGGTATGAAAGAATTCTTTTCAAAACTGTCTTCCTCCCTATAATTTTCACAGTCCTATTCTTATCACTGTGGTTTTCTAACTCTCCCAATATCATTTCTCCCTCATCGCATTCACAAATGGGTAGGTATATGTCATCTAAAAAAGTAGGTTTCCACGCTAACGTTTCTTCCGAAACAATATCACTAAGTGATACAAAAATTGTGGGTTCCTGATTATTGATCTCTTCTGACAATCCATCCAAACCATACCCGTCAAATCCACAAGGTTCCTCCTCTATAATTGGAGCGTACAAATCAGTCAGAGGGTTCTCTTGTGTGTCCTGATAACACCCAGTCACGTCAATTGTATCATCATCTATGAAATCATCAAAATTTGTTTGATCATTTATCTCATTCGGGTGACTTCCTAGATGACAGCTACTAATATTATTGGGTTTCGATTGACTGTGTACACTCCCTAGAATCCTTACAGCTAAATGTTTCGTATGTTCCTCTATTCTAGCCAATGATTGAGCTTGAGCAAGAAATAATTGCTCAGACTGATGTATACCCTGGCGTAGTAGCTGTTTGATTCTCGGCCGCAGTCATTACTTCAATATCTTTCTCTAAAGCGGTCAATCTAGCATTCATCTCTCTATCATTCTCTAATGATGATTCAATTGTTTCAGGTTGGAGGGGTTGTGATGGTGGTGATGCTAAAGCAGTTAATCTGTCGACCTCTTTCTCTAAATGTTCAATCATTTGGTCTATGGTTAAAGTTGGACTGGGTTCAAAAGTGTTAGGTGGGTGACCATTATCAAAAATCTAGGACGGTTGGTCACCCCCTAAGAAAGGACAGTTGTCATGAACGTGGAAAGAGTTTTGGAGGGGTTGTAATGGTGGTGTTGCTAAAGCAGTTAATCTGTCGACCTCTTTCTCAAAATGTTCAATCATTTGGTCTATGGTTGAAGTTCGACTGGGTTCAAAAGTGTTAGGTGGGTGACCATTATCAAAAATCTAGGACGGTTGGTCACCCCATAAGAAAGGACAGTTGTCATGAACATGGAAAGAATTTTGGCAATTTGAACAATAAGTGTATTGGGATTGAGTATAAACAAAAGAATAAGAATCGTGAAAAAATGAATTAAATCGTGTATCACCCATATTAACAAGAATTCACAAATATCATAAAAATAAAGAATATCACACCCCTAGCAGTCTATGGTATGCTAGTCAACTAGATCTGCTCAAGAACCTGATTGTCGAAATAAAACTGTGTCGAGAAACGGGCTCAAGATATACTGATCACGAAGTCAGGTAAGTGCAAGAGAGAAGGGGAGGTTTTCCAACGCTTTCGCGAAGTTCCTTAATTAGATAACCATTTCTCTCGAACACTTTCCTAGACACCCGATGAACGATATACCGTTAAGCGGTATTCTAAACACACTTAACTTCTCCTAATGAGCGCGATGTCCTTAAAGTCAAAGTCTAGTTGATTTTAAATTACTGTGGGTATGCAAGAATGCAGTTTTGTGATTTGTGGGCTACGGAGAAAGGTGATGAAATCCTTTACCGTATCTTTTTTGGTCATTTTGCCCTTAAATTCCGTATTAAGATGCAAATGCATATTCAATAAAAGAATTCAAAAAATCAAGCAATTTAAGCAATTCTTTTTCTATTTAAGTTTAAGCACTGCAAAAAATATGGTTAGTTCTCTGTGCAATTGGCGGCAAAATTGTGCGAAGAATCCTGCAGAAGATAGAAATAGTGGAATGCATAGGATTCGAGAGGAATGTGTTAGGAGTACGTACCGATGTGACTTGGTTTAAGAAAACTCCTTTGAAAGTGATCCGAGTCTTTGATTGTTCGCTTGCGCGGTCAAACTACCCGGATCTTTCGCACTATACTTCACTAAAGTCTTGAAATTGAGTTTAAGTCTCACTCCGTACGATCGCTGGTCGTAATTTCTAAACAACCTGAAATGTCAGAAAATACGATATTTAGTGTCAAAAAACGATATATATGCCCCAATTCCTGCATACTCAAAATTATAAAAACCAAACAATACTACTAGAGTACTGACAACACACTGGAGATCATACAAAAACAAAAAATAAAAAAACGCCCACAAAGGGCCGGCGAGCTCGGAAATTTACTCAATGTCGCCGGCCAATTTCCGAGTATTTGTGATGGAATTTTGTGTGATTCTTCCAGGCTATATTAGTATTTTAATTGTATAACATGATTTTTTATTTTAATCACAGAGTGCTAGCAGGTTGCAGGGACAGAGAACAAAATGAAAGAATTTGTTAGTTGTGTTAGTTTTAAAAAAATTGAGTTAGTAGTTAATAAGTTAGTAAAAAACAAAAATAACAATACCTAATACTACCAACTCCCCGGCAATGGCGCCAAAAACTTGTTGGCGACTTACCCGTGCGCGCAAACGCGTATTGTTTTGGAAATGTGATCGTTTTAAGAAAACGTATTGCGCACGCGGGATCGTTCACGTTTTAATATTTATAACCGCATGTGCACGGCGCGTTATTGCAAGCCGGCAAGTACGGGTCGATCCGCAGGGAATTGTGTATTGGGTCTTATGATTTAAGGTTCAACAAATTAACGAATGGTTGGTTTTGTCACAAAAAATATAAAAAGAATACGAAAACAAGAAAACAAAGAAAACAAGAAAATAAGTTAAGGAAGAAGTTGGCCGTGGGTTTGGTTCGGAAGATTGAATCGCGGCGATTCCCTCGACGATCCCTTGATCATGAGTTGTTCGTCTTTACGTTGATCCCGGCATGAAGCATGAATTGTCAAAGCGGTTGCGAGGAACAAGTCGTCAAAGTCCGATGTTCTCCGCAAAGCACGAAACGAATCCGTTTTGATCACTGACCATTTGTATGTTCAAGCTTGGGGTATCAACACTAAACACAAGGGTTAGCAAGTATACCACAACATCAAAAACACAATTAGTGAGTGAGAGAAAATAGTATTGGTGTTAACTTTGCTAAGGGTTTGTGATGGTATATGGTATATGAAAACCGAGGGTTTGTCAAGCACTCGGGCACAAAATACCGTATCCAAACGTAGCAAACTTAACACCAATTTGATTCTAACTTAAACATTGTTAAATAGGGAAGGGGAGTGAATATGGTATATGAAGAGGTTACAAGTAACCATGGTTTCAAAATACCATATCATATCAATATATAAATCAATCTTTAAGTTATAGTCATGTAGATAAGAACATTAAACATAAACAAGATGTGGAGGAGGCAAAAGCCTTTCATCTCACTTCCTCACCATTCCCACAACCAAATAGAATTAGTTAATCAATAATAAGAAGGAAAACAAAGCAAGTATGGAAAGCAAGTAATAAAAGAAAGCAACAAATATATTAACACTTGATGAAGAGTTACAAGAGTTTGGTAACTTATTCAACCTCCATACTGAAGCTCTCCAAAGAAACCTTCAAGATGGAAGAAGAAGAAGAAACCAAGTTGAAGCCCACTCCTTCTCAAGCTAAACCAAAAAAAAAAAAACTATGGAATATACATTATATTTGGCATCGCCCCTTTCTTTCGATCTGTTCTGGTATTTATAGCCAACACAACAGAATAAACAAACAATATAAAAGTGATGATGTGGCACAAATAAACAACCAGAGAAAAAATAGGGACATTTGGGGATAGGGGGCCGGCAAGCTCGGATGATTGGGGAGTGTGGACGGGTCTAATCCGAGCAATAAGGCTTGGGTTGATGTGGTGGTCATGTGTGCATCCCAATATCATTCTGGTGCTGCTAGTTTTATCTGTAGAGGCCTTGTATGCACTCAGAGATTTGGAGGGAACAAGATGCCACACATCACATCCATACTTTTAGCATTCAATGCACATTTAATGCACATCACACCCATGTGTGCTCTTTTTGTGCCAAGGCTACCCCTCATATGGTCTGTGCTAAAGAGCATGTGTACACTTGTATGTGTTGGACCAAAATTGTGTGCACACATTTATTTTGCAAAAGCTCTATGGATATCGGTTGGTTTCCTGTTCTGTTCGCAGTGTCGGCTCCCAAACGTTATATCCATGATTTTGAATGTGTTTCCAGTATTTTATCACGAACACCTGTAATCTATAATTACTGAGTAGACACTGGTTAATAGCACCGATATATAACAAAATAGATAATGAACGAGGGTATTAAAAATCAGTTTTTAGTGATGAACATCCGATTAAATACGTGTACATGATACACGGACTTTAATCGGACGGTTGATAATACTAGCCGGTTTAGGATTAAGCCAGATTATTAAACTAGGTTTTGATTTAATAATTTATATATATATTTTAATACATATATTTTAGTATTATTGTTCACTATTTATTTTCTCTCTTTGGTGCTATCCGTATTTTTATATAGATACGCGTATATGTAGCGATACATATACCAGATGAAGTATTCCGTATTTATATAGGAATGCTTCCAGAAGAAGGACACCTCATATTTGATTTTCTTTTTTAGAAAATTAAATGGGAAATGGGGTGGAGGTATGGTTTAATGAAGTATGGTGCTAGATATGGTTATAGCATTTATTGTGCACTATTGATGCATGGTGGGTTATATGTAGCCATTCTCATTTTCATGAGTTGGACTTGATGAGGATGAGATTCTTTCATCTTGTTGCTTCATGCTTCATTCCTCTCTTGCTCATGCCCCATGGATGCTCCATGGATGCTTCCTTTTATCCTTTACCTTCTTCTTCTTCTTCTTCTTGCTCTCCATTTTTAGCATGGTTTAAGAGAGAAAATTTAGTGAAGTATTCCTACATCACCGACCATCCAAACCTAGCAAGTCTGGATCATCGGTTAGAGCCTCCTCCGCATTCTCTTGGATGGATCGTCTTCGGCAAGAGTGGTTGATTCTCAAGCGCGATCCCGGCGGCTATGAGCTTGGAGGGGTCTTCCACAATTGGGTGGACACGCGACAAAGGTTATATTTTCTCAACCTCTAGCACTTGTAGATTAGCTAGTTTAGGTCAATGGTTCGAATCCTGGGTTTTACGGGCGTCCGGTGTTCGCTAAATTTTTTGTTTTTGCTTCCACCTCGGCCGCTTTTTCCGTATCACGGGCACCGGATCACAACATCACAGTCGCAGAAGAAATCAAAACAATGACAATTAGTATCACAAAACCAGCGAGGCGGTCACTCGAAATTTCCAAACATTTAAATTCAAGTGCCCCCGCAACGGAAAAACCCTCATTTTTGCACGAAAACGAACCTAGTTAACCCCCCAAAAATCCCCACACTATTTGATCTTTGATTTAGCCCCGAAATGGGGCCAAATCATGGCCTGAATTGGCCCCGCATCGGGGCTGATCCAGTGGCTGATTCAGCCATAGATACGGGGCTGAATCGACCTCGGTTCGCCACCGTTTTAGGGCCGAACTTAGCACAAATGGGGTGGGTTTGGGTGACCATTAGCTTACTAGAAATCTTGGTCCAAGCCAATAATCTGTTAGCTCCGACAAAAGCAAAAATGAGAGCATTTAATGCAAATTTTCAAAACAAGTTTTAGCTAAAATAGGTTTTGATAATTCTAAAGTCATCCAAACAAGTTCTAATCTATAGTTTGGCTCTAATACCATGTAGGTATAACTCGGGCACTCTACTAGGATTTTAGAAGAATGAAAATAGCATTTTAATAAATCTAGAGAGCTCAAGTCTACAAGCTAGGAATATTAGCTAAAGAATTGAACTTGCAACAAATTTTCCATACAAGGTTAGAATCCTACAACCTTTGTTGCATCTTCCTATGCTTTAATTTGTGTTGAACTCTAGCTAGGCTCCTTAGATGAATGAACAAACTTGGTGAGAACCTTCCTTCATCATAGATGGATCCACTTGAAGAAACACAATTCTAACTCTATCTCCAGTAAACATAGAAGCTCCAAGTGAAGAAACTTGGTTAATTAGTTTGCTAGTCTAATTAACTAAGTGAATTAGATTAGTGTCACTCTTATTTTATCTCATCAAATCCATTCCATTTTCTATTCTCTTTTAATTTCATAAGGAGGAAGAAGAGAGTGAGAGTTTGGAGATGAGAAAGGAAAAAACCAAATGAATAAAATCCCTTTTCATTCTAAATTGTTACTAATCTTTTAAATATAAAGAGAAAAGATTACAACCATTGAATTCAAATCTCATCTCCACTTGTCCATTCTCTTCTCTTCTCTCCACATGCCCATCCTATGCGAGTGGCAATGCATGTGCTAAACCCTGGCATAACTTAACCAAAAGAGAATTAAAACGAAAAAGGAAAAAGAAACAACAATACACACACACACACATGTATGAGCCATAAATAAATAGTGACAATATACTAGTAAATACTTATATCCAATACATGTATTAATATATTAAACCAGCATTTGATTTAATATCCATCTTTCTAAAAGACGGACGGTTTACCGCCGAAAACGGGAGCCGGAACCGCATAGGTCGTCTTGCTTGAATTTGGAGGCAGATGCTATTTGGTTTTATCTGTATATCTCTCCGAAGATGCAAAGTTGATTTATGGCACCGTAGATCGAAGGTTTAGACAGATGCGGCCGATGTAGCAGACTTCGTCAGATTCCCCCTCATTGTGAGGGGTTTTTGATTATAGGGACGCTCTTCTCTGCAGGCGCAAGCCCCTGCAGTTAATTACCCTACCGCACCGCGGTAACCACTTTCTCCTTCTCCTGAAGGTCAATTCGTGTCGTGTGTGTTTCTTTTATTTTTGGTTGCCCGTGGATTGTATACGGAGACTAATTTGTTTTATCGCCCGTAGGGCGTGGATTAGTCCAAATCTATATTTTCTTAGATTTGGGTTTGGGTTGATTTAAGGATCGTTAACCTTGTTCGAGATTAAGGTCAACTTAAATATTTGTTAAGGATACGTTAATCCGATATTGGACTAAGATCTACTTAACGGGGTTTCGGGATCATTTTTGATCCAACGAAGGAGCATTTAGGCTCTATCATTTTAGTTTAAGGATGTTACGGTCCATAGCTAGTTTAAGAACTTTACGGTCCATAGATAGTTTAAGAACATTATGGTCAATGGGCTAGTTTAAGGACATTACGGTCCAATGCTAGTTTAAGGACATTACGGTCTATTGGGATATGCTCATGGGTTTGAGAGTGCTTCAAAGAACTGTTGGTTGTCAGGACCCTTCACCTCTTTGATATCGTTGAAGAATTACAACGACATGTATCAGAGGTGTGGAGAGATCTTCCCTTGAACCGAACTCCGGATGGAAGAGAGAGATCATGGTGTAACGACCATTATTTTAAATGCCACGCGTCAGGAGATTATTGGCCACTTTAGGTACTAAGATCAATTTGGGGAGACCTGAGTATAGGCAGGCTTGGTTGTTTGATGGTCAAAAGGTTTCTGGCCTCAAGAGACTTGGTTAATTTGGGCTAGGGTTGGCCCCCTCATAGTGTTAAACACTGATAAATGTTTGGCACTCACGTGCTCCGTCGTGATGCTCTCAAGCAGTGTTAAATACTGAAATTCGGAGCGCTCACATGTAGCACGTGAGGCACCTGAATATTGGGCATTGTTTCTTTTGGGCTTATTCCCTCATTCTATATATATAAGTGGTAAACACTTAAATCTTATAATTATCACGTGTGGCACGTGAGGCGCCACTAAGTTAGGCACTGCCTCCTTTGAATTTATCTTCCTATTCTTTTCTAAGTGCTAAGCACTATTGGAGGTCACGGTATGATCCCATTTGTTCCTTTTTGTTCCTCAAAGGTGCTCACGTGGGAACACATAATCTGTCGTTACAATGATGAACGCTAATATGCATGGGTCTCTTGATCTAAGTCTTGAGGCTTTCAAGTCCTTTGTTTTGTGAGAATTAAATTCTTAGGCAGGGTTAAACCCTAATTTTATTCAGAGGAATTAAATTCCTATGCCTTTGGAAGAATTAAATTCTTCGGACTTAGTTCTTTCTTCTAGGTTTTGGGACTGCATAACAGAATCTCCTCGATGAGAATTAAATTCTCAACTTGTGGGGACATCTGCTTCTGCAGACATCAACCAGAGAAAAAACTAAGTTCACTATTTTTTTGGAAGTGTTAAACTCTTGTAAAAGGAGAAGATATGATCTCTAGGTCTTTTCCCTCACCTAGGGTTTCTTTTTCTTCAAGAGAGCTCCTCCTCTTCTTTCTCTTCTCAAATCTTATAGGGGGTCTCTCTCTCTCTACAAGACTTGAAGTCTTGGGGCCTTTATATAGTGGAGGTAAGTTTGTTGATTTAGTTAAGGAAATCTCTCATTGAGAGATTTTTTGATTGATTCGGGAATTTTATCCACCGTTGGATCTTTGATCCAGGGAATTCTGTTTTTACAAAAGACATCTGTCTTGTTTTTAACAAAATTAGGAAAATATTTTCCCATAAAGAGCTTATTCTGTATCTCGGTGATTTTTAATCACCATTGGATTTTTAATCCAATGGTGCTCTGATTTACAGAGCACAATTTTTCTTGTTTAGAAAGATTGGGAAATTATTTTCCCATACAGAGCTTATTCTGTATCTTGATAATTTTTAATCATAATTGGATTTTTAATCAAACGGTGCTCTAATTTACAGCGCACAATCTTTTATTTAGAAAGATTGGAAAAATATTTTCCCATACAGAGCTTATTCTGTATTTTGATGATTTTTAATCACCATTGGATTTTTAATCCAACGGTGCTCTGATTTACAGAGCACAATCTTTCTTGTTTAGAAAGATTGGGAAAATATTTTCCCATACAGAGCTTATTCTGTATCTTGATGATTTTTAATCACCATTGGATCTTTAATCCAACGGTGCTCTGATTTACAGAGCGCAATTTTTCTTGTTTAGAAAGATTAGGAAAATATTTTCCCAAATTGGATTTGGATCCTTATATTTAGAATTTAATTCTAACGGCTCAGAAAGTATTGGGAGCACTCACGTGTAGCACGTAACCCATAACTATAGGTTGGTTTGCTTATATGCCACAATCCCAGAGAAAAGCATCACATGTTGGTACGCGATGCTCAATTCCGACCCTTTCTTTGTTAAGCGTAATGCTTAAGATTTTTGCTTCAAGGCGCATCACGTGTGAGCTCGTGATGCCCTATTTGGGGATATTTTCTAATCACTTTTTTGTTCATTATTTATATTTTTTTGTAAGGGAACAAATTCCCCAACAGCGTTGTTCTCACATGGTTTGCACGTGAGTGCAACGCTGCCACCTTTACAGCCGTTGGATCTGCCTATGGGAACGGGGAGATGAACCGCCCTTGTCATGTCTTATAAATGCAACGGTTTTCCCTTTGGGAAGCCACTGTTCTTTCATCTTCTTCCTTCATTGTTTTTCTTCAAGAATTTAATTCTCCTCTTCAGAGCTTAGTTCTCTGTTCATTGCAATTCCAGAGTTAAACTCTGTTAAAAAGGGAAACCTTTTCTAGGTAAAGATCTTGAACATCAGAGAACCCTGGATTTTAAATCCATCATGAGAGCTTTGCTCTCCTCTGAAACCCATCTCTCAGAGATCCAAAGACGTGATCTTTGAGTAGTAACCCTTAATGCCTTAGGCATTCCTCCTCTGACCTTTAAGGACTCATGGCATTTGATTTTTCATTTCATCTTGGAATTTAATTCAATTGCATAAAAGGAATTTAATTCCTCACAATAGAGCTTTGCTTTGAAGATCAACAGGACCCCTCGGAGATTTTATTTCCTGGTGTTCTTGAGCATATTTTCACAGGGTTTTTCCTTGCATAAATTTTAAATTTATTGGGTATTTTAACAGAACTTTTTTTTATGAGGATGTCAAGAGTTGTTTAAATCCCCGTGTCTGTTTAATGAGAATCTTTTAGATTCTCATAGTGACTGTCCTGTCTCATCATTGGTGAGCCACCATATTGATTTTGTGGGGTCCATTAGTTTTGCAATCAGTGGTCCAATGGAACAGACTTTCTATCGTTTCCTTCCATTATTATATATGTGTACACATATACAAAAGGTTTTATTAACGGCTTTTCCTTCCCTTTTTTCAGGAGCAATGGCTTCCCTTCCTTACTTTCCTTTTACTTACTCAAACACTGCTTTTCCGCAATCGCCGTCGGATTAGGAGTTCATGGCGATGGTCCTGGCCTATGACAGGGATTGCAGTAGTTTACTCTTATGGGGAGTTTGGTATGGGCACATTATCCGGGGCCGCCGCAGCTTTACTTGTGAGATGCCAACAGAGCCTCTGCGTCCAATATAGCTGATGGAGCGTCCGCCGATTGCTTATGTGGTGGAGGTGGCTAATTGGACTCCTGTAGGCCGGCTCAAACCATCGACAACCGGGATACCCAACCAGCCTTTGCCGGATATAGATATCTTTGGGCGCCGCATCTGTCAAGGTTAACTCCAACCCTGGGGACAAGTCTATAAGGTAGGGTTTACCCCTCATCATCCAATCGGCTATCTTCCTTGGGCTTGATATGTCCTCTCCGCCCATCGTGCACGGCTGCAGAAGGTTGGGTTATATCAAGCGGTGTATGCATCTCTTTTTCATTACCCGGCTCCTCACGACTGGTGGGTTTAAGCTTTCCTGAATCAATGGAATCTTCCTTCCAACACCTTCTTGCTAGGGGATCATGAGCTCTCGATTTCACTGGAAGAGTTCCGTGAGATCTCTGGATTGCCGATCAGGGGAGAGCACTACGAAGAGTTGCTGCCTCCCGATGAGTTTGTATTGACAACCGTGCCTGCTATGCTTGACGGCTTGACGACTGAAAACGCCGTCCGTCATAAGTATCCCAGTCTAATCAAGACTCTAGGTATTTTTGAGAAGTTGTTCGCGGAGTCAGAAGGACAGGGGGTCACCTTTAAGAGCTTCATCGCATGTTTTCTCCGTGAAGATGTCTTATCAAAAGATGCTCCAAAATTTGCAAACATTAACGACCCTTTTGGGTTTGGGCTGAATAAGCTGCCGGCCAAAGAAGAGGACTTGCCGCTGTTTTACATATCGGCTTTGTCGGCCGTGCCTTTCAATTCAATTGTGGCCCCTGGCATGGACGAAGAGATATTTTCGTTGGCTTCATCAGCCTTTGGCTCAGTTGGTTTGCCATGCAGACGCATCGACGCTTCATGAGAGCCTCTGTCTTCTACCCCGCTCATCGCGTAGCCGAAGGTACACGGTTGGCCGTTGGCATCGCGGGATTGTCGCATCTTTATCATTGATTAAGTGTTGTGGCCAACACTTCAACCCCAGGTGCAGACGTCGTGAATTCCTCCCTCCACTACTTCACGTCGTGGATCAAGATGCATGTATTGGGGGCGTTTGCAGCGTATCGGCGGCCAGATTTTTATGACTCCTATACCTTCCCATAGATCATGAGGTTGGTGGATGCTTCTACTCCCGACCCTACCTAGCTAGGAGCCCTCTGCGTGCTGCTTAATCCGGACTTCAACGAGGGCGGGATATTTTTCATTGACCGGGTCCTTTCTGCTCCCGCCGGGCCTATTCAGCAGTTGTTTGACTTGTTGAAAGGTGGAGCGTTGTCTTTAAAACCTAAGGAGATCATGCACCCGTACTCGATTAGGCCTGGCTACCTGGTGTTCCGACAAAATAACGCGGCCCTTTTTATGCGGTACAATTAGCATTGCTTTGCCCAGCATTTGGGCTATAACCAGTGTGTTCCTTTCGAGGCATTCTTGGTTGATCCTACTCCGTCTCTGGAAGTCACGCGTGACGTCACCCATCACTTCATGCGGCTTAACACCGGCTCCTGTTTCGTGATCTCTGAGGATGAGTATATTCCAAGGTGTGTGGGGTCCTTCATGGGTTAGTACCGTCATCGAGTCGGTCCCGTCATCGTCGAGGAGAGGAGGGTACTCTTCGAATGTCGATCATCGAATCTGGCCCAGGCCACTGGAATTCCGTAGCGGCCGCGGACAGTAGTTTGTCCTCCATTGAGGGACGGCGGCGTGGTTCTCATCCCGAAAATCTCAGAAGCAGAATTAACTCCTCAAGCTGTTGGGATGCCAGTGCGCATTAGAGCTCGAGCAAAGGCCTCCGATGAAGCGCCAGTGACAGTACCATCAGTGGCGGTGTCATCCGCGGTGGTATCGCCAAAGGGGGATACTGGAAGCGAGGTTGGCAAACGTCGCACCAAAGCGCCGAAGGGAAGGAAGCGGTCCTCTTCCAGTGTTAGCTCTAGCTCGAAAAGGAGGAAGAAAACAGTTGCTGGCCTGCTTGACTTCCTGCTGGATTCTGAGCCGATTGTTCATGATGAGCCCATCTCCATGCAAGATCTGGATGACGGCCTTATTTACCCTGGCTCGTCGGCTGAGGAAGTCACGCAATTAGCTGAAGCTTTAAGGCGCTCACAGGATGAGACCGAAAATGTATGCATCCCGAAAAAGTCCTACCCCCGGTTATCTTCTATGAAGATCCCCCTTCACTACGGAGGGTACATATGGGCCCACTGCGAAGGGAAGATGAAAGATCCTTCAAAGAGCCCATCTCGGCTGTTTCTGAAGATGAGCTGGCGCTGAAGATCGATGGGCATGAATCTGCATTTGAAGCCCGGCGAGTACATTTCCTCAGGAAGGAATGACGGCTTGAAAAAGCCATACTAGAAGCATACTGGCGTATCAGTATGTGTGCTTTCCGTATTTTTTCTTTTTGAAAATAATTTGTATCGCTTTTTATATCTCCTTATCTTTGCAAAAGCTTTGCAGTGGCTTTAGCGACGAAAGAGGATTAGAGCCCAGGTCGTGCCATGGTCGCAGCCTCTATAGATGCCTCTCGTGACGCATCGGCAGGTGCAGAAGGGATTACTACGGCCATCGTTCCTGTTGCGGAGCCTCTGATGGTAGCTCTTGTTCCTTCAGTGTCCATTCCTCGAGCGGAGGTGACCCCATTGGCCATGGACCCTATGGATGTCTCTAGTGATCCACCGAAAGGTGTGGAAGAGATTTTCGAAGCTGTTAGTTCTATTTTGGAGCTCCCGGTGATGACCTCTATCTCTTCTGCGTCTGTACTTTCCACAAAGGCGACCTTGCCGGTTGTAGACCCAATGGATCTTTCTGGCGGTGTCTTGAAGATTGTAGGAAGGACCGAGGAGACCGCAGTTCCCTCTTTAGAACCTGAAGTGGCGGTTGTTGCTCCGCAACTGGAAGCTGCTAAACCAGCAAATGTTCCCGGTGATGTGCCTGAGGGCGCGGAGGAGGCTGCCGAAGCTGCTATACCTCCAGTTCAAGATGAGCGGAGCATAGAAGTTAATCACTTGCATTTTTATTTTAATGATCCCCTCGTTATCTGAAATCTTCTTTCTTTCAGAATTGTGGGAATTGGCGGCTTCTATAATGGTCCTATCTTCCAGGAAGTCCTTCCAGCGCTTACTTGATATGGCTGCCCTACAGGCGATACCCCCGCAATGCATCGTCCTTTCTTCCGGGAAAGGTCGGTGTACTTTGACCCCTTTGCTTTATTATCACTTTTTTACAATGATGCCGATATGCCCTCTGCAGTTCTGGAAGCTGATGACGAAGTGGAGATCCTCGATGGGCCTGGGGATTTTTCAAACCCCCCTTGCATGACTGTGGGTAAGTAAAACTTTACGCTTGGCATTGTTTCATTCCATGTTTGCCAGTCTAGCTGACTATTCATAAATTTTGATAGCTTTTCCAGCTCTGGCTCTGTTAGAGTTCCGAATTTCTATGCCACCAGGCCCATATGCCCGAAGTGCGTCTGAAAGGATGGCGAGACAGAGCATTCACTCCTTGTCGGCCCTTATTGAAGATCTTCACGCTGGTAGTTCTGTTACGGCCGAAGAATTTGCTGTCGAAGCCAATACTTCTTTGCCCTTCCTTGCCACTTATCATGACGAAACATTGGTGCATATTTGGGTTGAGTATTGCCGCCGAGTGGAGACTTGCTTACATAATCTTGAATGCATACGCCTTCCTTCTGAGCTTCTGACTGCAAAGGAGAGCCTGCGGGGGTTGATTGAGCTGTGCGCCACTAATCTACAATCTTGCGAGAAGAGGCTTAACAGGAAATTTTCGGAGAGGGATCTAGCCTCGAATGCTTTGGGGGAACTCCAGGCTCAACTCACTACTAAGACCACTCACGTATATGAAATTTGGCGGGTGCTTCAAAGAGCTATCATAGAGGTGGTAACTCTTGATAAAGCCGTTATCTTTACCCACGAGATGGTTGAAGCTCATAAAGTTACTAAAAAGGAGCTTGAGAGTCGGTTCGCTTCGTATCAGACTCAACGGTTTCAGGCAAAGACCCGTCTTATGGAAATAACAAAGCTTGAAGCCGAGGCCCAACGGAAGAGCGATGAACTGACAAACTTATTGCATCCTCCGCCGGCTTGAAGATTTTTTTTATATTCTCCTTTTTGTATTTACTCCTGAATGAGAGTATCTTGTATTCATTTTAATTCTTTTATGAAATGTACCTTATATTCATTTGGATTCATGAATAAAAGACATATTTCATTTCATACTGATGTGCCCCTTTAGCAAATGCGTCTTGTAGATAGTCTATCCTGATCTCCTTGCAGAGCAGCGATGGCTTAGGAAACAGGTTCAGGTCTGCCGCTTAAGACTTTTCAAATTTATGAGTCGTGAGGGTCTTATAAAGACTTTTCTCCCTACGAGTCGAGAGGATCCCGTAGATGTATTTTCTCCTTAGGACTCGTAAGGATTCCTAAGTGCGTTTTCTATTGAGAGTCATAAGGATCTCACAAGAGAATTTTTCGTGCTTATAAGTCGAGAGGACTCGTAAGTGGTTGTTTCCTTCCTTATCGAGATTTGACTTTGGAGAGTGTAGCCCATGAATAGTGTGCAATAGTCCATCTTGAACTGACTTGCAGGGCCTCAATGCTTAGGAAACAGGTCCTTATCCCCATTGCCTAAGGCTTTTCCCTACGAGTCGAGACGAATCGAGAAGTTCTCACAAGGACACTAATTTCCTCACGAGTCGAGACGAATCGAGAAGTTCTCGTAAGGGTGTTCTAACGTTACAGTTAACTCCTACTAATAGAAGTCTGTTATGGTCCGTGGTAGTAAGGTTTTGTACCCGTCGCACCGTCGCGTTGGCCGATATATTCCCCGATATGCAATCTTGTTGTTCGGGTAGCCCCGTGACTGTCGTGTCTCTGATCACTTTGGGGGCTGGACAAGACGTTTTCAAGTAATCTTCCAGGTAATATTACCGTCGAAAGAGCAAGCGTTAGGGATATTCCATATGCTTTTTACTTGAGGTTAGGCTCAGTTTGGGAGCCCCGATGAGTCACGACTGCTCCGCGCTGGAATGGGATGATCTCTGATAGTCTTTTCAGGTCTCATTTGAGTTGCCGTCAAGACTCTGAAGTGAGGGTTTTTCCTTGGCTTCGTTTGTTGACATTGTGTCTGCAGCATTGCAATGAATGTCGGGGTTGTCTTCAAACCGTCGAGATTTGGAACTAGGGGACTTTGCCATGGTTCCGTTTGTTGTCTCTCGGTTGTCTGTGAACCGTTGAGATTTGGAACCAGGAGACTTTGCCTTGGCTCCGTTTTGTTGACGTCGCGTCTGCATCCTGCTTGAGTGAGAAGAAATGCCTTTGTTGATCTCTAGGTTGTCTGTGAACCGTCGAGATTTAGAACTAGGGACTTTGCCATGGCTCCTTGGTAGTCTCTAAGTTGTATGTGAACCATCGAGATTTGGAATTAGGGGACTTTGCCATGGCTCCGAGGTAGTCTCTAGGCTGCCAGTGGACCGTCGAGATTTGGAACTAGGGACTTTTCCATGGCTCCATTTTATTGACGTAGCGTCTGCTTCTGTTTGAAATGAGAAAGAATGCCGTTGTTGATTTCTAGGCTGTAGATGTAGCCATCGAGATCTAGCTTTCCTTTGATGAAGCCTGATGGGAAAACAAGGTTCCCTTTTCATTTGTGCCCATGGATTGTATACATGGGTCGATGTGATCGCACCCGCAGAGCAAAAGTTTCGTTTTATTTTTTTTATTTCTTTCCGCGATGCTCTATCATTTCATCTTTTTATATCGTGAAAGTCGCGATTGCCCAATCATTTCGGCTATTTTTATATGCATATATTTTACTTGTTGATTTTTGTCGCAAGTTGCTCTATCACTTCGGCTATTTCATATGCATTTTTGGCTCGCTGATTTTTTACTGTGAGTATGGAACTTGAGATCTGACACCAATTTTGGCATCAACATTGCTGCGACTGGAATATTTCCAAGAGTGAATCATCATTTTTCGTGAAAAGATTTGGAATTTGATACCAATTTGGACATCAGTATCGCTACAACTAGGATAGTGTCAGGAGCGAATCATCATTTGCCTTTGTCGATTCGAACCCAAACAGGGTTAGGATCCGGTCGACTAAGGCTTTTGACTTCATGAGCCGTAAGGATCTCATAAAGGTGTTTCTCCTTACAAATCGTGAGGATCTCGTAGGTGTATTTTCTCCTTAGGAGTCGTGGGGATCCCCAAGTGTGTGTTCTCTTATAAATCGTAAGGATCACATAAGAGTATTTTCTCCTTATAAGTCGAGAGCACTAACAAGTGTCGTTCACCACATGAGAACATTCCTCGTCGTTGGTGGGACTTGGTGGGGGAAAACGTTTATTTGCGCCTGTGGATTGTATACAAGGGTCGATATTGAACCGCTTGTAGGGAAAATTGGGGAATGTGGTGGCTTAAGAATAGGTTCAGATCTCTGTAACTAAAGGCTTTCTGAATCCTACGAGCCATGAGGGTCTCATTAGGGGAATTCTCCTTACGAGTCGTGAAGATCTCATAAGTGCAATTTCTCCATAGGAATCGTGGGGTGTTCATATCAGATTTTTGCATTTTCATACCGCCCAATTTTTGTCACATTGCATATCGGTAGATACTCTTGAGCCGTGTTTGCTAGTCAATTGCAGGATACAGGTTCTCGGTTCTAAAACGGTGAAATTCATGAAAAACACGACAAAATCCGGGTTCCTGCCAACCACAGATAAAACACGGTCTCCGCTCTTCATCCGTATGTTGCCAGATACCAGTTTAGGAAGACAAAAGGTCAAATCAATGTCAAATCAATGCACAAGGCTCAATGGTAGCACAAGATCCAAGAAATCTACGCGGAGCTCGAGGCAATCATGACAAAATCTTGACAAAAAGTCCACCTTTCCCTCAACAGAAATTCTGGAAAAATCGTGAAGACAAATTGAGAAAATACATGTACCAGACTAAAGGGGATAGAAGACCAGGCCATCACCAAAAGTTGCAGGGCCCAACTCCTCCAAAGGGCCGTGGATCCGCGGCCAAATGGGGGTCTAGGCCGCGGATCTGCGGCCGTTCTGGCGCCAAAGAAGAGGGGCTTTGGGGGGTAGAATGGTCTTTTCGTATGTGTTCTAAAAGTTGCCCTAGATTTCCATTCTCCAGCCTATAAATAGCCCAGAAGTTTGTGATGGAAAGGGTCCATTCTTGTATTTTTCTTTTTGCTAGGTTTTAGTTTACATGTTCTTCTTCTTCTCATCTCTTCTCCATTAAACTTGTAGTGAGCTTTGTGAGTGAGGAATGGTGAATAAAGAAGATCATTTTATTATCATGCTTGTCTTACTTTTGCTATAATTGTTGTAAATTTAAATTCGTTAAGTAGTTGTTGTTATTTCCTTGTTGTTTCTTTCTTCTCTCTTTTTCTTTATCATTCATACGACAATGATGCTTACGCTCGATCCTCGCCAAGGTGAGGTCGCAAATAGTTAGTCGTATTCTTCTAATCTCCTTCTTTCTATCTTCCTCTTTTGTTTTGTTTTGTTTTTCCTTATCATGATGTGTGAGTAGTTAATGCTTGTTAGGGTAGGATAAGGGATGTTTGAGAGAAGGAAATCTCTCTCACTCTTTCCTTGCCCAACAGCTTAAATCGACTCCCGTTAATTGAACCACAATCCGCTCCTTACGGCACCCTATCCTACATGATAGCGGTGATTCCGTAGTGAGACCGGTTGTGGTTGAATTAACCGGAGGTTATGGCTAAGAGCCAAGAACGGACGGACAAGCACCAAAAGGAAGACTTATGCGTTGGAAAGCCTAGCTTATACTCGCAAGGTCCTTCCTAGTCGTGCTAATCCCCGTTGTTGCCGATTACCGTAACACCGATATTAAGAGGGGAAACGAAAGATGTGGAGACTCCTAACTCAAACTAACCTAATCCTAACCCTAACATGCTCTCTTTAAATATCAACTCAACACTTAGATAATCACAAACAAAAATCTGAACAACCGGACTTAACTCGTTAAAGCACATAGAAAAAGACTCCCATCTCCCTGCGGACGACCCGTACTCAACCGGCTAGCTACAAGCGAAACCGTCTTGATTGCGGTATTTAAAACTAAACTTGAACACGAGCATTTACGCTACCAATCAAATGGCGCCGTTGCCGGGGAGACGGTAGTTTATTTCCTTGTGTAATTTCGTGTTAATTTGTGAATATAAAACAACCAAAAACCAACAAAAAAAATATACTTTTTAAAAAATCATCTTGTTATTTTTGATTAGCTTTTGTGCGAGTGTGCAGGAAAATACAATGTTCGAGTTCAGTGGCCAAGACGTTGAAAATACGGAGTTCAAGTACAGTGACAAAGACGTGGGAAGATAGACCCACAGTTCGCGGCTACACCGCGACGGACAAAAACGAAGCATCCGGTCTACTGTAAAAAATCTGGAGCATATACAGTGAGCATATCAGAATTACACACATCCAAACAGACAGAAGACACCAACAGGAGGTCACCACAGAAAAACGAAGCCCAAACTCTCTGTTCCTGCCGCGGATCCGCGGCAATAGAGGGCTTCGGCCGCGGATCCGCGGCCGTTTTGTGGCCTTGGGCTGCCATCTTTTCTCTGTAAGTCTCTCTGCCTCTCCCCTCTCCTCTGAACTCCACTGAATTGTGTTTTCTGCAGCCTTCTTTGCGCAAATTCTTCTCCCCCTTCCAATAAACTGTTCTTGTGCAGGATTCTTTGCGCCGCAAATAAAAAATTGTTTGCAGTTGATTTGTTACTGTTTTGCATTCTTTAATACGGACTTAAGGGGCTTGAAACCAATCCAGATTGGGTGGGGATTTCATCACCCTTCCCAAGACCCCAAAAATCACTAAAGCATATGCATTGTCCATTGTAAATTTAAAAAATACTAGACTTCAGCCCTAAGGACTTCGCGCTCATTAGGAGAAGATAAACCGTGTTTAGAACCTCGCTTAACCGTATATTGTTTACGGGGTGTCTAGGAAAGTGTTAAAGGCGCAACCGCCGAAAGAGAAAGGGTTATTTAATTAAGGAACTTCGCGAAAGCGTTGGACAACCTCCTCTTATCTCTGCACTTACCTGGCCTCGTGATCAGTGTATTTTTAAGCCCGTTTCTCGACATTGTTTAACTTCGACAATCAAGTTCAGGAGCAGGTCTAGTAGACCTAGGTTACCCTAGATCTAGGTGTGATTGTGCATATCTTGTTTGTGATTGCTTAAGCCGTATTTCCGTACATATTTCTGTAAAAATCTTTCTAAAAAAAAAAGAAAAAATCAAAAACTTTTATAAAAACTTGCCCTTTTGTCGCCAAATCCATTTTCACCCATCGCCTTTCTCCATTGACGTTTTCTTACCCTCACCTTCTCCGCTTTGACTATACTAAACTCGTTTAGTGTATGTCCGCTTGGACTCGGGACACTAGCGCCCGTCTAGTCCGCGTTACGTTAGTCGCGACCGACTACGTGATCGACTCCGAAGTCGATACTCCGTCCACTCCTCTTTCACCCCTTCCTTTGCCGGCCAACTCCGACGTTGACCGGAATTCTGTTCATACATCTTCACCTTCACCTTCACCTTCACCAACCTCTTCTTCTGCGATCTCAGGATTTAATCCGAACATCTCTTTGACCACCGCTGGATTGGCTCCACCTCCTACGGAGACCAATATCCCACCTCCTCTTCCTGTTGTAGCACCGCAGCGAATCGCGCTACAGGATCGTTTCTATCCCACCCGTTCTGCATTTCCCACCTGCCTTTCTCTTCCTCCGGCCAATGGGGAAAACTTTGAAATTAAGCCCCATTTCATCAACATGCTTCCAAGTTTTCATGGGCTTGAATCTGAAGATGCCTATATCTTCATTAACAAATTTCAAAACGTCTGTGCCATGATGAAAACCACCCAGCTGTCGGACGATGCTATACGTCTACGGGTCATTCCGTTCACTCTATGCGATCTCGCTGAAAAATGGCTGTATAGCACCGCTTCCCACTCAATTACCAGCTGGGACGAGTTTGTTAAAGCATTTCTGAAAAAATTCTATCCGAATCATAAGACCGCAAGAATTCGAAATGAAATCAACCAATTCTCCCAGCTTCCTTCTGAACCCTTCTGGAAGTGCTTTGACCGGTACAAAGACCTTCTTGTTCAGTGTCCTCACCACGGTATAGAGAAATGGCAACTCTGCCAAACCTTATACGAGGGACTGAACCCAGCAACGAAGCAGTTGTTGGAAACCATCTGTCAGGGCCACTTCCTATCCAAATCTGACGAGGAAGCGTGGCAGTTCTTTGACGACCTTGCGGAGCAAACGCTACAGTGGGAGAGCACCAGACCGACTTCTTCTTCTTCTACCTCCACTTCTACCGGTCAGTCTAGGGTAGGAATCCACCAACTCAATGTCTCTATTGCGATGAAAGCTGAAATGGCTGCAATAACACGAAAGCTTGAAGCGATAGAGAGCAAATTTTCTGCTCCTGCCCCCACACCTATTCTCCCCCTTCGTACCATCTGCGCTTGTTGTTCCGATCCTTCCCACTTGACCGAAGAGTGTCCTTACAATCCACCCTCGCAAGGACAGGATCAGGTTAATGCTGCCTTTCAGCAAAGACCGAGGAATGATCCATACTCTTCCACCTACAATCCCGGTTGGAGGAACCACCCCAATTTCGCCTGGAATCAGAATCAGAATCAATTCCAAGGCAACAATTTCCAAAGGGCCCCTCCGCCGCAACAACAAGCGCAGCAACAAACTCAACACCAATATCAGCAACCCTTCCAACCCCAACCTTTCCAAAACCAGACGAACAACTTTGCACCCAACAACTCTTTTCCACCAAACAACTTTGTTCCGTCAAACAACGATAAGGTTTCCTCGCTCGAGCGAAGTCTGGAGGCGTTTGTTAAACAATCGACTCAATCCACCGCCAACATCCAGTCTTCCATTCAATCCTTAGTGCAACACACTGCCGCACACGGGCAAAGCATCAAGACCATCGAGGCCCAGATTGCACAGCTGAACGCGGCCTTAAGCGAGCGAGAGAAGGGGAAGCCCCGGTCCCAGCCACTTCCAAATCCCGGTCACCCACATAATGCACATGTTGCTCTTGAACAACAAAACCATAATGTGAGTGCCGTGACCACACTGAGATCGGGAAGGATGCTGCAAAACAACATTGGCAAGCAAATCAACGATGACACCCCGGCCGCTTCTTCTTCTTCTTCTTCGTCTTCCGAGCCTATTCTCCATTCTTCAACAGGCTCTCCTTCCTCTTCTTCTGCTATGAACGGACCCACTTCTTACTCCACGAAAACACCTATTCTGGGATCTGTTCCAACTCCAAAATCTCCTCCTCCAGCATTAGACTCAACCAATTTTCAAAATGTTCCATTTCCAAACCGGTTGAGGTCTAACAAACAAAATCCTCAAATGGAGAAGATTCTGGAGTTATTCAAGCAGGTTAACATTAACATTCCTCTTTTAGATGCTGTCCAACAAGTCCCATCCTACGCGAAAATCTTAAAGGACTTGTGCACGAAAAAGAGGAAGTCTCAGGTACCCAAGAAAGTTTTCTTGGCTAGTGCTGTGAGTGATGCCCTTACCCAATCTTTACCACAAAAACGGAAGGACCCTGGCTGTCGTACGATTTCAATCACCATTGGGGATAAGAACATCAACCACGCACTATTAGATCTTGGTGCCAGTGTTAACCTGCTTCCGTATTCAATATACGAGCAATTAGGCGTCGGAGAGTTGAAACCCACACACTGCACTCTCCAAATGGCCGACCGATCGATCACCCATCCTAGGGGTGAGCTAGAGGATGTGTTAATCAAAGTCGGGGAATTCATATTCCTCGTTGACTTCATTGTCTTAGACACACAGCCTGTAGCTAACCCCCGGAATCAAATTCCGGTGATACTCGGTCGCCCATTTCTCGCAACCTCAAATGCTGTGATCAATTGTCGCAATGGTTCGATGAACCTCTCTTTTGGAAATATGACGATTGAACTCAACATTTTTAGGTTGGGGAATCAACCCGCCGAACCTAATGCTCATGTATTGGACGTCTGCTCGATCCAGGAGATCACCCCAGAAGAGTGTGAATTCAAGGAGTTTCTGTTTGAACACGATAATCTTGACGCCACTAGTGCGTTTCTCTTCGAACCTGCTGCTGTTTCTGCGCCCGACAACGAATACGAGTGTTTCACATTCTTGAATGATCTTAGCCGCGCACAACCCGAGTTTGAATCCTTTGACTTTCCGGATGAGTTACCTGAACCATCCAACTCGGTTGCCTACACTCGTTTTGAACCTTTGCTGGAGTCCTTTGAGTTCGAGACCTTTGCACCAGTCTTGCCTTCCATCATTTCACCTCCAACGCTCGAACTCAAGCCGTTGCCGTCTCACCTTAAGTATGCTTACTTAGGTGAGAACGAGACCCTTCCTGTCATCATCTCGGCTTCTCTAGCTCCAGAGCAAGAGAAAGTCCTTCTCGCGGTCTTGCACAGCAACAGGCAAGCTTTTGGCTGGTTCATGGCGGACATCAAGGGGATTAGTCCCCTAATTGTTGAGCATCACATTCATCTGATGGATGATGCCAAACCAGCCCGGGATCCACAAAGACGTCTTAATCCAGTTATGAAGGAGGCTGTGAAGAAGGAGATCGTCAAATGTCTAGATAGAGGTATCATTTACCCTATCTCTGATAGCCAGTGGGTTAGCCCCATTCATGTTGTCCCCAAGAAGTCGGGCATCACGGTCATAACCAACGAGGGGAACGAGTTGATCCCTACTCGCACCCAAACTGGGTGGCAAGTTTGCATAGATTACAGAAAACTCAACGCCGCAACGCGGAAAGACCACTTTCCGCTACCTTTCATTGACCAGATGCTTGAACGATTGGCCGGACACGAGTACTACTGCTTTCTTGATGGCTACTCCGGCTATAATCAAATTCCCATCGCCGAAAAAGACCAGGACAAGACCACTTTCACTTGTCCTTTCGGCACGTTTGCATATCGTCGCATGCCCTTTGGGTTATGCAATGCGCCCGCTACCTTCCAGCGGTGTATGATGGGAATTTTTTCAGACATGGTGGAAAAATTTCTGGAGATTTTCATGGATGACTTCTCCATCTTCGGCGACTCCTTTGACGAGTGTTTGCTGCATCTTGACGCTGTCCTTACCCGATGTAAGGACAAGAATCTCACTTTGAACTGGGAGAAATGCCACTTCATGGTGCGCGAAGGTATTGTCTTAGGACATATCATCTCGCAAAATGGCATAGAGGTTGACAAAGCAAAGATTGAGGTCATTTCCAATCTGCCTCCTCCCCGATGCGTCAGAGATATCCGAGCCTTCCTTGGCCATGCCGGTTTTTATAGACGGTTTATCAAGGACTTTAGCAAGATTGCTAGGCCCTTGACTCTTTTGCTGGCCAAGGATACGCCTTTCGACTTCAACTCGAGCTGTGTGACTGCCTTCGAGTCACTGAAACGCTCACTCACTTCTGCTCCCGTTCTTTCTTCTCCTGACTGGACGCACCCATTCGAGATTATGTGTGATGCATCCGACTTTGCCATCGGTGCTGTCCTTGGACAGCACATCAACAAGATGCCGCACGTAATCTATTATGCGAGCTGAACCCTGAACGACGCCCAACTCAACTATACAACAACTGAGAAGGAATTCTTAGCTGTTGTAGTTTCTTTAGAAAAGTTCAGGCCCTACCTCATCGGCTCTCCAGTCATTGTCTACACTGACCACTCTGCTCTGCGCCATCTTTTTGCGAAGAAAGATGCCAAATCTCAGTTAATCCGTTGGATCCTCTTGCTTCAAGAGTTTGACCTTGTCATTAAGGACAAACGAGGATGTGAAAACGTGGTTGCCGACCATCTCTCACGACTTCCTTCTTCGCCTTCGCTTCCAATTCCAATCAACGACGTTTTCCCGGATGAACAGCTCTTGACAGTATCGTGCGAACCCTGGTTCGCAGATATTGTGAACTATTTGGCCACAGGATTACTAGCGACTGAATGGTCGAGTCAGGACAGACTTCGCTTCTTATCCCAAGTAAAACACTTTTACTGGGACGAACCCTATCTGTTCAAGTACTGTCCCGACCAGATTATTCGTCGGTGTGTCCCTGATGAGGAATTCAAGAGTGTGCTGTCATTTTGCCACGATCAAGCATGTGGCGGGCATTTTGGGCCCAGAAAGACAGCTGAGAAGATCTTGCAATGTGGTTTCTACTGGCCACAACTTTTCAAAGACGCTCACGACTATTGCAAGACTTGCTCCCGGTGCCAACACATGGGCCGGATATCCCGGAGGAACGAGATGCCGCTCCAACCGATCTTGGTTGTGGAGATTTTCGATGTTTGGGGGATAGATTTCATGGGGCCGTTTCCCAGCTCTTTCGGGAACTTGTACATCCTTCTAGCTGTTGATTACGTCTCTAAATGGGTCGAGGCTGTGCCGAGCCGGACTAACGACAACAAGGTTGTCGTTAGGTTCCTTAAAGAAAACATTTTCTCCCAGTTTGGCCACCCTCGAGCGATCATTAGCGACAATGGAAGTCATTTCTGCAATAGGACTTTCGAGGCCTTGATGCGGAAATACTCCATAAATCATAAGCTTTCTACGCCCTACCACCCCCAAACCTGCGGGCAGGCCGAAGTTTCAAATCGGCAAATCAAGCAGATATTGGAGAAGACGGTTTCCAAGAACCGTAAGGATTGGTCGCTAAAACTCACTGATGCCCTTTGGGCATTTAGAAGCGCTTATAAGACCGACCTTGGCATGTCTCCCTATCGGCTTGTGTACGGAAAAGCCTGCCACCTTCCTGTCGAAATCGAGCATCGCGCATTTTGGGCCATAAAGGAGCTGAATCTGTCTCTTGAGGATGCGGGCAGCCAGAGGATGCGGGCAGCCATCAGAAGCTGCAGTTGAACGAACTGAGCGAGCTTAGGGACGAGGCTTACGATAACGCGGTTGTCGTTAAGAATCGAACGAAGGTGTTTCAAGATAAACACCTTTTGCACAAAACCTTCGTACCTGGTCAGCAGGTACTGCTTTACGACACCCGGCTACACTTCCATCCAGGAAAGCTCAGATCTCGCTGGAAAGGGCCGTATTTTGTGCGGAATGTGTATCCGCATGGTGCTGTGGATTTGGAGAATCCAAAGGACGGTTCATTTTTCAAAGTGAACGGACATCGACTAAAACCATACCTTAGCGCCGACCCAACAGAGGAGCTCCTATTCTTACAGGAGCCGGTTTACCCTGCATAATCTTCCTCCCCCTACACCCGAACTTCGATAATCCAGCCAAAAACAGTGGAAACACTGTTTCAAATAAGTTTGGGGGTATGTAAATACAATTTTGTTTTTGTGTGCCTAGAAAATTTCAAATAATAAATAAAAAACAAAAAAAAAATTTACAAAAAGAAAAATTTTCAGAAAAAAAAATTAATAAATATGTAAATATTTTTTTTCAATAGTCTGTTTATAGGGGTTTAAGTGTAAATAGCCAAAAACCCCCTATAAATACATCTCTTCCCATTCCAGACTTCCTCTCTGCACAAAAATAACCCCAACTCCAAACTCTAGCCTCCGCCAGAAGTTGCGCCACCGATCAGTTTCCGACGCCGCTGAACCGCCGCCTGAACCGCCTCTCCGCCGCGCATCCGCCGCGACCTTGCCATCTCACCCTCTGGAATTTTTTCCAGAGGAGGTTCGACTTCTTTCCTGTCTTTTCTGATCTGTAAATTTTTAAAATTTTGTTAATGGCTCCACATTTTCAATATGAGAGAAATTTTTCACAACTTTTTGAACATAATGTGTATGGAAGCTATTTCGGCGACGAGATCCGGAAACGCGGATGGAATTATCTTGTGTATAACCATCCGAATGCATTCGCGCTTCCGGATCTAGTCGAACGATTCTATGATAACATGGAAGAGGGTAGTTTTCAAAAATACGGGTTTATTCGTTTGTTTTGGGGAGATCAAGAAATTAGAATAGATAGGGACTTCATTCATGAAGTCACGTTGATTCCGTGAATACCCGCCCATCACCAACCCCTCCAGTTTGAGGATTACACCCCGTTGATGGGTAACGATTGTTATAGGGAGCCGCGAAAAGGGATTCAGGCGCGTACACTTTACGCGAATGTGCTGACTGTGTGCCGATGGGCACAAAATAACATCTTTGGCAGCTCACATAATACGACATTTTTCACACCCTCACTACACATCGTGCACACATTAATGACCAAAAACCCAAGTTATGACATGTGCACGGTGTTACTTCAGTCGATTGATGCTGGCAAAAGTTCAGCCAACCATCCGTGCCCTATGTTGGTGACACAACTGTGTCGCTATTTCATCCCTTCTGACGAGTTTGCAATACACATGCATGCTGGCATGCCCATTCGACCAGTCCTTGAGGGTGTTTCGACATCCTACACTAGACTTCATGATATATGGTCGCGCACCGAGCCGGCCGAGCATGTAATGGCCAGAACATCCAGCTCGAGCTCCACAGCGAGCGATGAAGAGCTTACCCCCGCTGCGCAAGCACGCCTACTTAGACGGACACATAGGGGGGTAGAAAGAATGATGGGAATGATGACAAACTTCGATCAGAGATTGACAACCCTAGAACAAGGAATGGCCACACTGTTGGCATGAGATGACAGATCGAGGTCGAGATCCAGGGCCCCTAGGGCAGAGACTACTGAACCAGGGACGAGTGACGCTGCGTCTAGGAGACGACGCAGGGGGCAGTGAGGACACTGCCATCAGTAAGTTTGGGGGAGCGATTAGATTGTAAATAGTTATCCTTGCATTGCATCTGCATGTTTTATCTGTTTTTTATGTAAATATTTGTTTTTACTTTGCATATTCTGCACGCTGTAAATATTTATTTATCTTTTCTGCATTGCATTTTAAAAAAATAAAAATGATAAAAAAAAATTGAAAAATACAAAAAAAAAAGAAAAAAAATAATAATTTAAAAACTTGAAAATGGAAACAAAAATTTTCTAAAAAAATATAAAAAACTTTTCTGTCAAGTTAGCTAGTGGGAGAACTCTGATTCAACATTCGACGGTTTTTGTTTGAAAAGATACGGATAACTAAATCTTATGTTTAGATTTTGAAAACCTGAAAGATAACTCTCCTTTGAAGTTAACTATAGCTGATATACGTCTTTACATCACACTACACGTGTCGTGAGTTTTTGGGAATTAGATGACAAGTCTTTTATGTTTAAAAACTTTTAAACAGATAAATGATTTTCTGAGGATCAAATAGGTTTGTTCTGAAATAAGTAATGTCAAGAATAGTTTATGAAGTAAAGCGAATATGAAGGAATGTTATTGATGCCGTAATTGGAGCTAAGTCTGAAAAATAACCCATCAGAAACTTGATTGGAATGATTACACACCAAACCCACTAAACACGTCTTTTATCCAAAAAAATAATTGAACTGCCGGTTATATCTCCGTTCGTATTAAATCATCTGATTTTCACGCCAAACTGTCTTTTGTTTTTGGACCTAGGTAACTTGAGTAATTAAGTCCGCTGGGGTGTTTCTACACCTAATGCCCTAAAACCAACTGGTTTGGATGCATTGGCTCAAAGCTCGCTAAGAAGCCTAGAAAGTCCAGTTTAAAACAAAGTCAAGCAAGTGTTCTCTCCGAGTTAAAATTCCTAACGGTTTTTTGTGTGAGAATAATCTTGATAAAAGACAGGCTTTTAAAAAAAAATTTAACGGAGATATGAAGGTTTTACTCTTTGATAAAGACTATTGCATGTTCACAGAGGTGTGTATGAAATGAAAACAAGAAAAAGGTGGAGTGAAGAATACGACTTAGTTTCCTGTTAAGGAAGATAGACATTCTGAAATTGAAACCTTACTGGAAAACAAAACTTGAAAAATGCTTAACTCTTTATAAAACTTATGTGATCCTTTTAAAATTGTTATCTGGGCTTTATTGTGCGACATGATTCGATCCTTCTGGAACTTAACGACACTATTTGCACTGCACGTAAAGATATATAAAATCTGTAGTTAAATAAGATGCGAGGTGTGAAAAATAAAGGTTCGATGGTCTAGACTTAGGATTATAGAATTGCTATTTTCTAAAACAAAACTTTAGGGTTTGAAGCTTAGTTATTTTACAAAACCAACTTGACCGGATTTTGTGGGTAGTATCCGTTGAAAACCCTCAGGAGACAACACTCCTCCTACTAGGGACACCTAGAGGTTTAACGGCTTGTTGCACATGCTCAGTGCAATCGCGTTCCCTGCGAAAGTGAGGTTAGGAAATTTTTGTGAATAAATGGGATTTGCTCGGGACGAGCAAATGTTAAGTTTGGGGGTATTTGTTCATATCAGATTTTTGCATTTTCATACCGCCCAATTTTTGTCACATTGCATATCGGTAGATACTCTTGCGCCGTGTTTGCTAGTCAATTGCAGGATACAGGTTCTCGGTTCTAAAACGGTGAAATTCATGAAAAACACGACAAAATCCGGGTTCCTGCCAACCACAGATAAAACACGGTCTCCGCTCTTCATCCGTATGTTGCCAGATACCAGTTTAGGAAGACAAAAGGTCAAATCAATATCAAATCAATGCACAAGGCTCAATGGTAGCACAAGATCCAAGAAATCTACGCGGAGCTCGAGGCAATCATGAAAAAATCTTGACAAAAAGTCCACCTTTCCCTCAACAGAAATTCTGGAAAAATCGTGAAGACAAATTGAAAAAATACATGTACCAGACTAAAGGGGATAGAAGACCAGGCCATCACCAAAAGTTGCAGGGCCTAACTCCTCCAAAGGGCCGCGGATCCGCTGCCAAATGGGGGTCTAGGCCACGGATCCGCGGCCGTTCTGGCACCAAAGAAGAGGGGCTTTGGGGGGTAGAATGGTCTTTTCGTATGTGTTCTGAAAGTTGCCCTAGATTTCCATTCTCCAGCCTATAAATAGCCCAGAAGTTTGTGATGGAAAGGGCCCATTCTTGTATTTTTCTTTTTGCTAGGTTTTAGTTTACATGTTCTTCTTCTTCTCATCTCTTCTCCATTAAACTTGTAGTGAGCTTTGTGAGTGAGGAATGGTGAATAAAGAAGATCATTTTATTATCATGCTTGTCTTACTTTTGCTATAATTGTTGTAACTTTAAATTCGTTAAGTAGTTGTTGTTATTTCCTTGTTGTTTCTTTCTTCTCTCTTTTTCTTTATCATTCATACGACAATGATGCTTACGCTCGATCCTCGCCAAGGTGAGGTCGCAAATAGTTAGTCGTATTCTTCTAATCTTCTTCTTTCTATCTTCCTCTTTTGTTTTGTTTTGTTTTTCCTTATCATGATGTGTGAGTAGTTAATACTTGTTAGGGTAGGATAAGGGAAGTTTGAAAGAAGGAAATCTCTCTCACTCTTTCCTTGCCCAACAGCTTAAATCGACTCCCGTTAATTGAACCACAATCCGCTCCTTACGGCACCCTATCCTACATGATAGCGGTGATTCCGTAGTGAGACCGGTTGTGGTTGAATTAACCGGAGGTTATGGCTAAGAGCCAAGAACGGACGGACAAGCACCAAAAGGAAGACTTATGCGTTGGAAAGCCTAGCTTATACTCGCAAGGTCCTTCCTAGTCATGCTAATCCCCGTTGTTGCCGATTACCGTAACACCGATATTAAGAGGGGCAACGAAAGATGTGGAGACTCCTAACTCAAACTAACCTAATCCTAACCCTAACATGCTCTCTTTAAATATCAACTCAACACTTAGATAATCACAAACAAAAATCTGAACAACCGGACTTAACTCGTTAAAGCACATAGAAAAAGACTCCCATCTCCCTGCGGACGACCCGTACTCAACCGGCTAGCTACAAGAGAAACCGTCTTGATTGCGGTATTTAAAACTAAACTTGAACACGAGCATTTACGCTACCAATCATGGGGCTCCTTTAATGTGTTTCTCCCTTGTGAATCGTAAGGATCTTACACAGGTATCTTCTCCTCACAAGGTCGAGATGACTTTGCAGGTGTTTTTATTTTAACGAGATTACGCCCTTTCGGGTTTTCACAAACTCATCGATAGTCCTGCTATTTTTACTCACGGTGCCTTTTCGGGTTTTCATCCGTGCCCATTTCGCTTGTGGACGTACCATTTTTTTGGCACGATGAAACTCTCGAGAACAGTTTTGCCGCATGCGACCCATCTATTTGCCGGTGGGATTTGAGTTGCAGTCCTCACCGCTGGGACTTGTAGACTTTCATTCCACTATCGTCGTGTTTGAGGCGATGTTAGTTTAGGGACATCTCGGTCTGTTTTTAGTTTAAGGACATCTCGGTCCAATGTTAGTTTAATGACATCTCGGTCTACTGCTAGTCTAAGGACATTTCGGTCCATTGTTAGTTTAAGGACATCTTGGTCCAATGTTTGTTTAAGGACATTACAGTCCATAACTAGTTTAAGGACATCTTGGTCCATTGCTTTGGAGGCGAGGTTTAGCTGGATACTACTTATAGAGTTTGGACTCGGGAAGATAGCGAGCAGACATAGGCGTCATCATCTATCATTGACTTGGGCCGTGACTCGTTAGGCGTAGTATTTTTTCATGAATCGGCCCTTTATTGGCCGGAAGGGTCTTTTGCCATGAATATCTACGAGCAAGTAGGCCCCACATTGGTAGAACTTGTCTATGATGTATGGGCCTTCATAGTTCGGCTCGAATTTCCCTCGTTTAGCACGATTGGGGATCATAGGTCTTTTTACGACTCGTATGAGTTCGCCTTGGTGGAATGTTCTCGGCCTAGTCAATCTTTCATATGAGCGCGTCGTCCTTGCTTTGTAAGCTTTCAGGTTTTTCTGCGCCATGAGACGAGTTTCATCGAGGGCATCGAGCTCCTCAAGCCGAAGATGGGCATTTTCTTCATCTGTCAGTTTGTACCGAACAGCCACTCGTAGAGAGGGTAACTCTATCTCTAAGTGAATTACTGCTTCCGTGCTAAATACTAACGCAAATGGCATTGTATTTGTGGCCGTCTTAAACGTGGTCCGATAGGCCCAAAGAGCTTCATGCAACCTATCGTGCTAGTCCTTCTTATTTCTGGACACCGTTTTCTTTATGATCTTTTTCAAGGTCTTTTTGAAAGCCTCAGCTAGACCGTTAGCTCGGGGATTGTAGATTGAAGAGTATCTCCAATCTATATTATGCTGTTGTGTGAAGCGACTGAGTTTGTGGCTTCTGTAGGTTGGCCCGTTATCAGAGATAATCTGTCGCGGGGTGCCGAACCGGTAGATGACATGTGTTTTGAAGAAATGGAGGATGTTCTCCGTATTCACCTCCCTTAAGGGTATTGCTTCTGCCTACTTAGAGAAGTAATCGGTTGTTGCTAGTATGAAACGATGTCCCTAGGATTATGCTGGTTCGATGGGCCCAATTATATTGGTCCCCCTCATTTCGAACGGCCAGCTAGCCAGCGTTGGGTGTAGCAGATTTCGGTGTTGGTGAATGAAGTCCCCGTGAATTTGGCACGAGCGACACTTCTTCTCGTATTCGAGATAGTCCTGCATCACCGTGGGCCAATAGTAACCCATTCTTTTGACCTTCAGCTTCATCTTTGGCCCAGCTTGATGGGAACCGCAGAGTCCGTCATGAGTTTCTTGAACGACCATTTCTGCTTCTTCCGGTCCCAGACACATTAGCCACAGGCAATCGAACGATCTCTTATATAGAGTATCATTGACGAAGGCGAAAGACAGAGCTCGCTTCCTTAGCTGATGTCTTGATGATGCGTCTTCGGGCATCCGATGGGATTTGAAGTTGTCTATGAAGACTTCTCTCCAATCCTTTGTCTTTTCTTCATCCTCCAATTGGAAGGCCTCTTGTTCGGTTACTTCCTCTCCGTTAGGCATCTTCGGAGATATTTCTGATGGTGCGAGAATCCGGCAGTTTTGCACAATGATCCTAACGTCGTCGAGGTTTTCATCGGCCAGTTCTTTAGTGAGCTTGGCTAATTCACCCGCCTTGCTATTTTCCATATGCGATATGCTTTCCAGGGTGTAAGAGGGGATTTGCATCAGCAATTGCTGCACTCTCTCACCATACCTGATCATTTCTGGCTTGCACGCCTGGTAGTCGCCATTTACTTGGCTAACGACCAGCCGGGAGTCTCCATATATGAGGAGGTTTTCGATTCCCATATTGACGGTAATCTCGAGACCTACTATCAAAGCTTCATAGTCAGCTTCATTTTCTGTTCTTGGCACCGTTAAGGGAAGGGAAAACGCATAATCCCTCCTTATGGAGTCACGAAGATAAGTCCCACCCCGGCTTTAATTACGGGGGCGTTTTGCTTTCGCTTCTTCAAGGAGAATGCTCCATCGAAGTAGAGTTCCAATCGGATATCACTCTCTTCTTTCTCCCTGTTGATTGCGTCAAATGCATGTTCGTCTGGTAAAACGCAATTCAAGGGAGAGTTGGCAGGCATTGGATATTCAGCGAGAAAGTCAGCGATGGCCTGGATTTTTATTGCCTTGAGGGGTCGATATATTATTGAGAACTCTATCAAGAGGAGGGCCCATTTGGAAAGTCTTCCTGTTAGCATGGCTCTTAACATTAAATACTTGAGAGGATCCACCTTTGATATCAGATGAACCTCATGTGCCAAGGCGTAATGTCGGAGCTTCGTTACCGTGAAGATCAATGCCAGGCAATACTTTTCGATTGGGGAGTAGTTGTTTTCTGACCCCAGGAGAACTCGATTCAAATAGTAGAGGGCTCTCTCCTTTCCCTGATCGTTCTCTTGTGCCCACAGCGCGCCTAACGAACCTTCAAGGGTTGTTATGTACAGGATGAAGGGCTTTCCTTTGACTGGAGCGGTCAGTACCGGCGGGTTCTACATATATTGCTTGATTTCGTCCAGTGCGCTTTGGCATTTGCGATCCCAAACAAACGGGGTTCCTTTCTTCATTAGATGACTGTAGGGGCGGCATTTACCGGAGAGGTTAGCTATGAACCGCCAGATATACGCGAGCTTTCCTTGGAGAGACCGCAGTTGCTTAAGAGTTCTTGGCGAAGGCATTTCCATAAGCGCCTTGATCTTTGACGGGTCTATTTCAATGCCACGGTGTCGTACGATGAATCCTAGGAATTTGCCCGAGGAAACTCCAAACGTGCATTTCAGAGGGTTCATCTTCAGGTTGTACTTCCGAAGGCGCTGGAACACTATCTTCAGATGCTCCCTGTGCTCTTCGTACCATTTGCTTTTCACGACGAGGTTGTCAATATAACATTTGACAATCCCGTGTATGAGGTCATCAAAGATCTTTGCCATGGCCCTCTGGTAAGTGGCGCCAGTGTTCTTCAGACCGAAGGGCATCACTTTGTAGCAGAATATGCCTAGCGGGGTCCGGAAAGAAGTGTGCTTTTGGTCTTCAGGATGCATCTTTATTTGGTTGTACCCTGAGGATCTGTCCTTGAAGGAGAAGAATTCATGGGGGGTTATATTATCGATCATCAGCTCGGTAACAGGCACTGGGAAGTCATCTTTCGGACAGGATTTGTTGTTATCCCAGAAATCTACGCAGATGCGTACTGTCCCATTTTTCTTCATTACCGGAACGATATTGGCGATCCAGTCAGGGTATTGAACTTTTTGGATGAAGCCAGAGCCGCATTCTTTTTGACTTCAGCATTGATACTTATCTCAAGCTCGACCTGCATAATTCTTGGCACTTGTTTGACCGGCTTGACATCCGGTGATATCGCCAGTTTATGCACAGCTATCTCTGGATCTAATCCCGACATTTCGGAATAGTTCCATGTGAAGCAGTCTTTATGTTGCATAAGCACGTCTGTTAACGTAGCCACCTGTTTCTCAGACAGCAGCTCCCTGGCGAACGTCGGCCTTGGCTCGTTTGCCATCCCCAAGTCGATTTTCCTCAGGTTATCTGCTGTGGTGTGTATTCCATCTTCCTGCTATTTTGGTGCCGGTGAAAATTCTGAGATCATCTCTTCCTCATCTTCATCTACGAAGCATTGGGAGAGGTCATCCATATTCTTATGCTCTCTTTCTTTTGAGAATGTTATCATATGGCATGTACGAGCTCGTTTCCAAGATCGATACTGATCTAGACCTTCCCTCGCAGTGTAGGTTGCTCTTGAGTTATGCTTTCGTGGCGGGGCTACCCTCCAACTGTCGGATAGAGCAAACTTTCCTTGCAGATACTGGTCTTCAAACCAATTTTTGAAGGTGAAGCAGTCTTCAATAGGATGCCCTATTGCTCGGTGATAGGAGCAATAATCTGGGTGATGAACCTCGTTTGCTTGACCGAGGTGCCGAGACTCCGGGAGTGTCATCATTTGATGTTTTATGATAAGGTCAAAGATTCTCCTTGTCTTATTTTGAGGGAAAGAATATGCTCGACCTATCTTTTTCATAAGAGACGGATTCCGGCTGACCTTTTCTCGATTGCGTGGCCTTTTGGATCCGTTTTGCTGCTGTTGAACGTTTTTTCCATTCTTTAACTTGTTTTTGCCTCCGCGTCGGGCCTTTTTCTTGTCTTGGGAATGCAAGGCGGGCTGACGGTGAAATGCATTGTCATCCTCCGTAGCCTGCTGAAGGAGGCATTGCGTCTTGGTTTTCTCGTAAATGGTCATTTCGCGGCTGTGGTCGTTCTGAACCTTTTGACTCGCTTCCCTTACAAGCTTATCCATCTGTTCTTCAAACGATGGACTCGACATTTTTAAGGCAGGACCTCGTTCTGGTTCAACGTCAACGTCTTTTAAAAGAGCATCCCCTTCTTCATCGAGGTCATTTATGACATGGCAACCATGGAATTGCTCCCGTTTCTTAGACTGGACATATCCAAGCCCAATCTCTTCCATTTTTCCGTTGGGCAATTGTTTCTGAGTTCCGGGGATGTTCCAAATCCTGTTGTAGAACTGAGCTTGTCGAGCAGTCTGTTTGAAAGGTATGCCTTAGCATCTTAATAACCTTTTCAATCCTTCTGCATAGTATCTAGGCAGACGGATTGGTTGGAGCCTATCAAGCGCAGGTTCGGCACCATGCCAGACTTCTCTTTCGACTTTAGTCTCCGCGGATCGATAGAATGGGATCGCATTTTCACCTCTTCGTCAAGAAGGGACGCGGAATGTCTGCAGCTCTTGTGCACTATATGTCTCAAGCGCATCAAGCTCTCTGTAGTGCTGCCGCAGAACCATGGCAATTTGTAGACTCTAATCATCTCCAGTGAGGGCCTGCATTGATGGACGGACTGAGAACACTGCATTGATTTCGCCTTCAGAGTCACTGCCAAAGACTAGAATAGGGGTAGATGGTCCTGGCCTATTGCATTGGGGTGGCCCCGAATAGACTATCTCTTCTTCCTTCTCGGTATCGCTCCCGAAGACCGGAATAGTGGTGATAGCTTTTTTCTTATTCTCCGGTTTATGGCATCTTTCCGTTTCTTCAAAGTATGGGAGGAAATACTTTGCATCTTCATACTTTTGGACTTCATTTACGGAGAATGGGTTTAGTTCCCCCGTCACGGTATACTTAAGACCATCTTTGAAATACTTCATACACTGATGTTGTGTAGAAGGGATGATGTTGTACTCGTGTAACCAGGGCCTACCAAGCAAAGCGTTGTAGCAGGTATTGGCGTCAATGATATGAAATTTAATGTCAGTGACAAGCAGCCCAAAGCGTAATGTTAGTATTACAGACCCGAGCGTTCGTGATGACTGGGAGTCGAACCCGGAGATGGTGATTTTAACCCGAGCGAGGTGCTGAACGCTCATACAGATTTCTTTTAGCACCCTCACATTTAGGAGGTTGACAGAGGACCCGTTATCAACTAAGATCTTCCCTATCTTAATGTCATAGCAGTACCCGGTGACATACAAGGGATGGTTATGCTCGCACGTTCCGAGGAGGAGATCTTCATCGCCAAAAGTGATGTCAGCCGTGTGCACTTCTTCCAGCTCGTCCTTCATCTTTTCTTCGGTAAAGAAAGCTTGAAACTGCTCGATCTCTTGTAATGACCTGATCAGAGAATCTCGTGCCTCTTTAGACAGAAGGAGAGCATCCAGTATGCTCAGTTGCGAGGGTATCCTCCTCAGTTGTGCCAGGACATTGTAATCCACTTTGTTTTTCTTGGGCGGGTCCTTGGCTGCTAGCTCTTCGACGACTCGATCATCGAGAACAATCTCCTCAGGGACTTTTTCCTTCCCTTTGTCCCTTCTACACGAACCTTTGTTTGAAGGTCCGAGATCCTTTTCAGGCAACGTACGGTTACACAGCTGAATGTTCTCACAGTTCTTCATCTCCTCTTCATTTTCAGAGGTAGATTCCTTGAAGAGAGGGCCGATGGTCATTTCCTCGTCCGAATCGCTCCCGAAGGTAAGAACTTGAACTTTTTCTCTTGTCGGGATAGTATCAACCATATGACAGTTACCGACCGTTCCTTCATGCTTGTCCGCCGTGCTTCTCTGCTCCCGACGGGCTTTGTGCTTCATCTGCTTGAAGTGTTGTCGGTGGGAACGTATCCCTTCCACCACTTCTTGAAGGCATTGCACTCTTCGCTAAGGTGTGTGACCTTCCGATGGTATAAGCAGTAGTTCGAATATACATCCTGTTCGTCGAGGCACGTATTCCCGGAAGTATTTTCTTAGGAAGGTGGCAGCTTCATTCCCATTGACAGAGCTTTGGCGAACTGCTTCCTTATCTTGATTCTTTTCTTGTTGGTGGCAAGGGCACTTTGATCCGGTTGAGATATTTTATGACTTCTCATCACCGGAGCTTTTTCGGCCTGGCACCGACGCTTGGCCTTTTCGTAAATGGTCGCTTCACGTTCTCGATCAGATTTTCTCTTTTGAAGAGCTTCGTTAAGCAGCTTATCGATGAGGTCATCTGACGGTTCTGTGGGTTTTGGTTCCGGATTTGCCCCCAGTTTCTCTATGTCAGGAGCTTCTTTGCTGTTTATCGACGAGTGAGAGATCACGTGGCATCTTGCCACATAATCCTCGGGCTCTTCTGAAGAATCGTCTCATTCATCAAAGTCACCGTCTTCATTCTCAACAACATGCTTGAAGAATTCTTCCAATCTAACTGGGGTCCATGCCTTTTGGTTGTATTCCTCCAGTGCATCGATGTATTTCTGCAGACCCGTACGATTGTCGTCGAGTTGGACGGGCTTCTTGGCCTTCTACTTTTTCTTTAAAGACTTCGGAGGCTTGGCCTGAAGGTTTTGTCCATCGTTACCAACTTTCGGCGTTGGGTGCGGTTTCAACATTCTGTCAATAATCTCAGGATCCAGCGGGCTTTTCCATTTGATCGCCGGACATTCCTGAAGATCTTTCAGCATCCTTTTAGTTTTAGCCGAAAGGACCACTTCCCATGGAGCTTCTTCCACAAATGAGCATGATGCCCCTAGGGTATCCACCTTTTTAGGATCGTGCTGCTGCGGCGGGTTTACCTTCCAATTTTCGGACAGCGCGAACCTACCCTGTTGGTACTGGTCTTCGACCCAGTTTTTGAAGACGTAGCGATCTTCGATTGGATGGCCCACTATTCGGTGGTAGGGGCAGTAATTAGGATTTTTGACGTCGCCTAATTGCAGCGGACGTCTCGATTCCGGCAGTGTGATGAGCCTGTTGCGTACTGCCAGTTCGAATAATCTCCTCGTTTTATCTCTGGGGAACGAGTAAGGACGTCTCAACTTCTCTTCGAGGTCCCGCGGTCTGTTGTTTTGGCGAACCACCAGTTTCGGGTCACTCGGTTGCTGTTGAGCAATGGTGACGAAGGTCGCTTTCCCATTGCCCTTTTCATTTCGAAGATCTGTCTTTGAAAAGAACGGCCTATGGCCCATCTGGTCCATTTTGGCCACTTTGTCAATCAAGGCCTGGAAGATGGTCGGATTGAAGAACATCATAAACTGGGATATAGTTGCCTGAGGATCAAGGGTCCCCACAAACATGCCCACAGCAGGAGCTTCTTCTATGAGTTGTTAACACTTTGACCATAGATTACGCCACCGAATTGCGTATTGAACCCAGGTCTCTCCCGGTTTCACCCTGGCATTGATTAATGCCGTGATCAGGGTGCACTCGCTCGCTTGTGAACCTTTGTGTAAACAGTTGCTCCATTTCTGCAAATGTCTTTGATGGAATCATTCGGAAGCTCCGAATACTATTCAAATGTTATCTCCGCAAAGCTGCTAACAAATTGGCGAAGCAATAATTTGTCATCGCCCCCGGTGTTACTTCATAAAGCTCTGAATTGAGCAACGTGTTGGTGTGGATTGCCCGTCCCCTTATACATATGGAATTTGGGGATCGTATATCCCGGCAGGTACATAATTTAGTCGTACAAGCTTGGATAAGGTCGCCCAGTTCTAACGACATGTCCTACCGCTTCGTTCGCTTGATGAGCTCATATTTGTTGAGCTATGTAGCCATCAAGGGTAGCTTTGGAGATCGTCTCCTCTCTGGTTGCGGATAAAGCCGGAGGAGGGTTTGATGTCTCCCCTCTGTCGTCTTCAATGATTATTGGAGGGTCTTCGGCCGGAGGATCCAGTTGGATCATCATCCCCACCATGTTTTGGAATAGGAGCATCATTTGTTTTATATTAGCTGCTTGTTCCGCGGTCTCTTTATCTTTTTTCTCGATCATCCTTCGTAGGAACTCGGCGTCGGTTTCTTGTTCCTGGCGTTGCTCCGACGATGCTTCCGGGCTTTCTTTCTGCCTAGTAAGTGCGGGCATCTATGTCAGCATCTCCTGGAGTTTCTGTTGTTGCTCCTGAGCCTTTGTTACGGACCCCGTAAGTGGTCGATGACCCCCAGAAGGACGGCTTTCCTCTTTTCCGGAAGCCATGGAAATGGTGTGCACTACTATGCCCCCGGACTTGTGGCGTTTAGGTTCAGTGCCATTGAGATTTGTCATTGGCACGAGAATCTTCTCCGGCCTTATCTTTTTATAGACGGTCGAGGTTGAGGGGGCTACAACAGTCACCCATGCAGACGACACCTTCCGTAGCATGGCGGCGGGATGGTCTTCCTCTTGCCGAACCTTTACTTTCTTCTGTCGACGGGAGTGGTCTTTGTCGATTACAGAGTCTTAGGCTCTTTGCCAGACCCTGTTGATTTTGGAGGACAGCCGCTGAGGGGGCTGTTCCGGCTTTGCCTTTGTGATGTTCTCCGCAGGCGGAGGAGACCTTTTTAGTATAGCAGTTGGAGAGTTCTTGCGTACCATCATGAGCGGCTAAAAGCTGTTCCCAGTTGGAACAACATCATCAACCTCCCCTATTAGAGCTGGCGGGGTAAGTCTAGAAGGGGAACTGCCCCCAGCTTTCCTCACTCGGCGCCAGTGACGACGCCGAGCATGTCGTGTAGCTGGGATCATCTCTATCATCGGAGTAGCTTCGTCATGCTTCCTGCTTTGAAGAGAGGTTGTTATTAGCTCCAGCCTATCAAAGACTGACATCTACTGGGAAGGAATGGTCAACCTGTCGAAGGCTGACTTTCGAGTAGGGGAAGTAGTTTGGAAGACTTCACCTGCAGCAGGAGTTGGGATAGCCTTCTCCGGTATTGCGAGCCTCTTCGCGGGCCCATTTGAGCTTAGGCTCAGCCTGTTGAAGACTGAGGCAGTAGACTTGGACGACCCGTTAAGAGGGGCCGCGGTAATTGCAAGCTGATCGAAGACCGACTTCTTCGGAGCTTCGTGTGATGGCATTGGGACGCTGAAGCTTGTTGGCGGGATCATGGTCCCGAAGAAAAACCCAGTGGTGGCCTGAGTCACCTGTTCCACTGGCATTGCAAAGATGGAGGCCACTTGGGGCCCATAAGTTATTCCTCCAACAGGGGCGGAGTGATAGTTATTGTTGTAATTAGTGTAGTTGGAAGCCATTAACGCCATATTCTCTTCTGCATGGAGCAGGACACCAAATCTTAGTACCTCGAGTCCAAGGGAAACCATATTAAACCATGATTCGTTCATGAACACGACACATGAAGTGTGGAGTGGAAATAGGAAAAGGTCCCACCGGGCATGCCAGAATCTGTTTACCACCGAAAATGGGAGACGGAACAGCGTAGGTCGTCTTTACTGAATTTATGGGCAGATGCTATTTGGTTTTATATGTCTATCTCTCCGAATATGCCAAGTTGATTTATGGCACCGTGTATCAAGGGTTTAGATAGATGCGGCCGCTGTAGTAGACTTCGTCAGATTCCCCCTCGTTGTGAGGGATTTTTGATTGTCGGGACGCTCTTCCCTGCAGGCGCAAGCCCCTGTAGTTAATTACACTACCGCATCACGGTAACCACTTTCTCCTGCTCCAAAATGTCACTTCGTGTCATGTGTGTTTGTTTTATTTTTGGTTTCCCGTGGATTGTATACGGAGACTAATTTGTGTTGTCGCCCGTAGGGCGTGGATTAGCCCAAATCCGTATTTTCTTAAATTTGGGTTTGAGTTGATTTAAGGATCGTTAAGCTTGTTTGAGATTAAGATCAACTGAAATATTTGTTAAGGATACGTTAATCCGATATTAGACTAAGATCTACTTAACGGTGTTTCGGGATCATTTTTTATCCAACGAAAGAGCATTTGGGCTCTATCGTTTTAGTTTAAAGACGTTATGGTCCATTGCTAGTTTAAGGACTTCACGGTCCATAGCTAGTTTAAGGACATTACGGTCCATGGGCTACTTTAAGGACATTACGGTCCAAAGCTAGTTTAAGGACATTACGGTCCATTGGGATACGCTCATGGGTTTGAGAGTGCTCCAAAAAACTGTTGGTTGTCGAGACCCTTCACCTCTCTGATATCGTTGAAGAATTACAACGACATGTATCAGAGGTGTGGAGAGACATACCCTTGAACCGAACTCTGGATGGAAGAGAGAGATCATGGTGTAACGACCATTATTTTAAATGCCATGCGTCAGGAGATTATTGGCCACTTTTGGTACTAAGATCAATTTGGGGAGACCTGAGTATAGGAAGGCTCGGTTGATTGATGGTCAAAAGGTTTCTGGCCTCAAGAGACTTGATTAATTTTGGCTAGGGTTGGCCCCCTCACTGTATTAAACATTGGTAAATGTTTGGCTCTCACGTGCTCCCACGTGATGCTCTCAAGCAGTGGTAAACACTAAAATTCGGAGCGCTCATGTGTGGCACGTGAGGCACTTGAATATTGGGCATTGTTTCTTTTGGGCTTATTCCCTAATTCTATATATGTAAGTGTTAAACACTTAAATCTTATAATTATCACGTGTGGAACATGAGGCACAACTAAGTTGGGCACTGCCTCCTTTGAATTTATCTTCCTATTCTTTTCTAAGTGCTAAGAACTATTGGAGGTCACGTGGAACACGTGATATGATCCCATTTGTTTCCTTTTGTTTCTCAAAGGTGCTCACATGGGAACACGTGATCTGTAGTTACAATGTTGAACGCTAATATGCATGGGGCTCTTGATCTAAGTCTTGAGGGTTTCAAGTCCTTTGTTTTATGAGAATTAAATTCTTATGCAGGGTTAAACCCAAATTTTATTCAGAGGAATTAAATTCCCATGTATTTGGAAGAATTAAATTCTTGAGACTTAGTTCTTTCCTCTACGTTTTGGGACTGCATAACAGAATCTCCCCGATGAGAATTAAATTCCCAACTCTTGGGGAGATCTGCTTCTGCAGAATTCAACTAGAGGAAGAACTAAGCTCTCTTTTTTTTAGAAGAGTTAAACTCTTGCAAAAGGGGACGAAATGATCTCTGGGTCTTTTCCCTCACCTAGGGCTTCTTTTTCTTCAAAGAGAGCTCCTCCTCTTCTTTCTCTTCTCAAATCTTATGCGGGGGTATCTCTCTCTCTACAAGACTTGAAGTCTTGGGGCCTTTATATAGTGGAGGTAAGTTTGTTGATTTAGTTAAGGAAATCTCTCATTGAGAGATTTTTTTGATTGATTCGGGAATTTTATCCACCGTTGGATCTTAGATCCAGGGACTTCCGTTTTTACAGAAGACATTTTTCTTGTTTTTAACAAGATTGGGAAAATATTTTCCCATACAGAGCTTATTCTGTATCTCGGTGATTTTTAATCACCATTGGATCTTTAGTCCAACGGTGCTTTGATTTACAGAGCACAATCTTTCTTGTTTAGAAAGATTGGGAAAGTATTTTCCCATACAGAGCTTATTCTGTATCTTGATGATTTTTAATAACTATTGGATTTTTAATCCAATGGTGCTCTAATTTACAGAGCACAATCTTTCTTGTTTAGAAATATTGGGAAAATATTTCCCAATACAGAGCTTATTCTGTATCTTAATGATTTTTAATCACCATTGGATCTTTATTCCAACGGTGCTCTGATTTACAGAGCACAATCTTTCTTGTTTAGAAAGATTGGGAAAATATTTTCCTATACAGAGCTTATTTTGTATCTTGATGATTTTTAATCACCATTGGATCTTTATTCCAACGGTGCTCTGATTTACAGAGCACAATCTTTCTTGCTGAGAAAGATTGGGAAAATATTTTCCCAAATAGGATTTGGATCCTTATATTTAGAATTTAATTCCATCGGCTCAGAAAGCATTGGGAGCCCTCATGTGTAGCACGTGACCCATAACTTTAGGCCGGTTTGCTTATATGCCGCAATCCAAGAGAAAAGTATCATGTGTTGGCACGTGATGCTCAATTCCGGCCCATTCTTTGTTAAGCGTAAGGCTATGATTTTTGCTTCAAGGCGCATCACGTATGAGCACGTAATGCCCCATTTGGGGATCTTTTCTTATTGCTTTTTTGTTCATTATTTATATTTTTTTTGTAAGGGAACAAGGACTAGTTTATCCAAATGTTCGATTAAGGTCAGTGTATCCAATACACTAGTTTTAATTGAACCCCGGTACGTATTGAATACGCACATCTACAACATATCGCTAGAGTCAGAAAAACATCTGTATGTGACTCTAAAGACTCGACAATACGCCGACAATAGGAATAACCACAAGCACATCAGCGACACTAGTTGTACATAACGGCTATCCAGGTATTGAACGAAAAGAAGATCAACAAGTAAGCTCGTCCAAATCCCTATTGAGCCTATAAGCGACAGTATCTGTACAGTCCGGTCTGTTCATCAAAGAGTATCGCATACCGGATTAAGGGGATGGAAAACGTCAGACTCCTAATAACCTGATAATTCGTGTCAATGTCAAGCTCATCACCTACTGAGAAATTAATGATTTTGCAATCAGCAAATCACATCCACTCTGGCCAGAGATTTATGGTGATAGCCGACCGAACACAGCACGACATCTACCCCTAATACCAAGAGAGATGAATCCACAACAATCCGCTCACTGCCTTCATGTGGCTCAGCACTGTACCTAACTAAAACCTGTTTGCATGACTCAGTACATCCATGGTAGGGTAGTAATCAAAGCACAGTGGTGTTGGGAACTTAAGCACACTAGCAAGCTAACATTAGAAGATGGCAACATGGATTTTTAAAATTTCTAGTTTGCTGAACTTCCAAAACCATGAATCAAACTAAAGAGCTAGAACTTGCAAAAAAATCTAGTAAGCTATGCTAATCTACTATGTTAGCAATACTCAAATCCTCAACCTTTCTTCAAGAGCTCCAGATCGCGCTTGCAAGCCGGTCCTCCTTCGCCGAAGATGATCCACCCGAGAGAACCGAACCAAACTCCAACTTCACCTAGTGAAGCAACCGATACTCCAAGCCCGCTAGGAATGGAGAGTGGGGATGTAGGAATATTCCATTATAATTTTCTCTCAAATCTAAAGCTCAAGAGAGCAAGTAAAGAAGGAGGAGAAGGTGGTGAAACTTATCCATGAGCAAGTGTAGAAAACATGAGAGAGTAATTGAATGAAGAATATGAAATGGCTTCATATTTTCTTCACAACCATCCAAAATAAAAATCTCACAATATTTTGTAATAAATTAATAAAGCACATTCCTCTCTACATGTCTTCAACCATGTTTAGTGCCACCTCACCCTCCACCTCAATTTATGAATATTCACGAATGAGGTGTCCATCTTGTAGAACAAATTCCGTATAAATACGGAATACTACCCGTTATACGTATCGAAATATATATATGCATATCCATATAAAAATACAAATATCCAAGAGAGAAAATGAATAGTGAACAATAATATTAGAATACATATATTAATATATATATATATATATATTATTAAATCAAAACTTGATTTAATAATCCAGCTTAATCCTAAGCAGCTAGTATTATTACGGTCCGATTAAAGTCCGTGTGGCCTGTACACATATTTAATCGGACACCTGTATGTACCAACATACGTCATCTATATCATATCGTCTGTACCGGGAAAACCCTCTATTTGGGACTCTAAAGACTCGTCAATATACTGGCAGTGGGTTTAACCACAAGCACGTTAGTAGCACTAGCTGTACGTAACGGCTACCCAGGTATTGAGAAAAGGGAAGGCCGACGGGCAAACTCATTCGTACCTCTACTGAGCCTGTCTATGACAATTTCCGTACAGTCCAGTCTGTTCGTCTAACAGAACGTATATTAGGTCTAGGGGTGGATAAAGTCAAACCCCTAAAAACGCGATAAGTCGTGTCGGTGTGAAGCCCATCACCCACTGAGAAACTACTGATCAAAATCAGTAATTATTTTCCACCTTGGCTAAGGATTTCTGGTGAAGACCACTCGTGCACAGCGCGACATTTACCCCCAATACGGGGAGAGATGAATCCTCGACGATCCGCTCACTTCCTCCACGTGGCTCGGGACTGTACCCAACTAAAACCTATTTGCATGACTCATTTGAGCCATGGTAGGGTAGTAATCAAAGCACAGTGGGAACTCATTCGAGAAAAATGACGATATCATGTTGACAGACTAAACTGTACTTATGTTCCCGGTTAGTCCGTCCAGTGTACTCACCTCCAATGAGCACCTGTATACTATCTTAGGTGACCAACTGACACCGATGGCTTATGAGACCGGCCATCGCCCCTCGTCGGGGTCTCGAAAAGTATACACTAGTCTACTCCAGAGTATCGATGCCCAGTCGCGATACTCTCTCGACTAGGGACATTTAAGGATGTGCTTATAAATCACTTAGCTCCCATGTATATGATCACCATAATAATGCTGGAAGTCAAGCAAGAATCGTATGAGCTCTATCAACATGTAACAGTGATCTGTAATACCACATTATACATATACATGATCATAGAGATGAACCAGATAGCATACTATCATCTCGAGTAAGTCTATTCTACCTATATAGGTCCTCCCTCAGTCATCTTAATCGCCTGCCAGTGATTACAATAATTGCCTTGAGGGCACTATATCCAACAATCTCCCACTTGCACTTAAAGCTGATTATTGCGGCGTCGCATACTTACAGCCCGTGTGCTACCGATCACCAAACTTTTTCTACTAATCTGTTTCGCAAAGCATATTTGCGAAACATTCGCGTTCAAGAAATAGCCTCAGTGAGTGGATCCACTCCAATATTTCTATTTTTATCTCTCTATATCTCAACTTCATGGAGAACGGCTATCTTCTGAAATGAGTGATACGTATCTTAGAACATGTTTAGATATCTTATGGGACCCTGTTCATAACATGAACAACAAATCTAACAATCTTCTTAGACTGTATCCTTTTGATGATATAATAAGCACCCAGCACCATGACCACCTCAGTATCCTGCTTGGAAACCTATCCAACAAACTGCACCTCAAAAGAAGGCAAACTATTAACTCTGACAGCCACTCTGTCATCCATGTCACTTTGGAAGCCTAAAATGATAACTGCCTCCTTAAGGTGGCTGCCATTACCTTATACCAAGGACATCCTCTTATGTTCATAACTGCTTCATAATGTTTCTCCAACATTGGATTAATATATGCTTATTGCAGGTAGTGCAAAAGCAATATCTGGTATGGTACTAGATATCTCATGATTGACTCAATTGTCTAAGCAAGTGAAATTTCAATCATGCAAGTCCCTCTCCTCATCAGTCTAGAAGACATCTTCTTAGAGAGGGTGATTCCATCACCTGCGGGTACACCACCATGTTAGGAGTCGTCCATTTTAAAACACTTTAAAATAATTTCAAAGTACCAGAGTTGGGACACTTACCAAATCTAGATCTAAAACTATAGATCTAGTCATCAGAATTCCTGATATTTTGTCTAGATCCTATGTGGAGAAACACCTTGTAATAACCACAGTAAAACAGATCGTAGTACAGAAACATCTCTTTCTATTAGGACTACGTCATCCAAATACTAGGACATCACTCCCTACTACCTTCTTACCAGGTCCATCTGTTATTTTGATGAAGTCAAACTCTATGACCGTCACATAAAAAATAGATGATCTATCTCTACTATACTAGTTTTAGTCCATAAATAGACATAAGCTACTGGCCCACCACGCTTCCGATGCTCTCATTGAATACAACAGCCCTCTGGCAGAGTCATATATACGTCCACTTTTAAAACTAATTTAGAACGATATTATAGTCATCCACCTGCCAGATCTCATAGTCTAGGACAACAGTAGCGGCAAGCTTGGGTCATCAAAACCTTACTGTCACCGTCTTTGAAAAGACCGAAGTACCTCTCGGGTGGTTGAGATTACCCACCAAATTTGTAGAATGGTTAATGGATTATCGAATCTAATTGAATCCTTAGGTTTTACCAAATTTTCAGTAACTGTTTGTGGTTCTGGAATCACTTCCAGTTCAACCATACTTCTACTAATGTTTTTTAAAAAGAATACATTTTACTAAAGAGATTGCGAGTTAAAGACAATATAACCATTGATCCTGTAAATGGTAGAATGTTAACCCTCATCAAAGCCCAGGATAACTCACAAACAGCCATTACTGAAACGTGCCTTGAGTATATCCGGATTCTGGTTTTAAGCATAAGCCGGACAACTTCATATACCTTAACATCGTTAAGATATGAATCCATTCTATATCTAATATAGAAACAAAGGCACTAATTTAATTGGAATCAGATTCAAAAATCAGGCAGCTATTTCCTGTGCATATCAACTAAATGGAAGAAGGCCATGCGTCATTACTCATCAAGAAGTGCACCCACGGATGAGTAACCTGTGAAAGAATCATGTTCTCAATATTACTATTTACGACGGAATACCTAGCATAAGTATTTACATCTTTGATCACCTCGAAGAATCGTGATACTTCGAACGCGTGGTTCTCTACTTTATTATTATACCTATAACTTCTCAAAATTTGAACCTTATATTTCAACGAAATGCATGTCTAAAACAAGAGAAGTCATAAATAAACGGAATATAGTACGACTACTAACCTCTTTTTCTTAATGGACATCGGACAACATACAATACTTTGTATAAGTTCTCCGAGTTAAATAACTCAAACCCTATGCGTCGTAGGTTGAAAACTGTGTTATGGTTAAGAAGAATTGCACCGTTATTGAATGCACCTTATCTAATCATCAACTGATAAAGGTAAATGTCATAAAAATAATTTCAAAATATTATATCTCACTTATAAAATAAATGTGCAGATATATCAGTTCGAAATTGGTGCATAACAACGGATATTCAAAACCAAAGAATTTGCCGTAAGGCAAAACCTAGGTGATTTCCTCAAATATCACCAATTACAAAAAATTCTGATAATGAGGATCTAATCACCCAATTCCCAATATTCTACTCTCACTCAGTATCTGTAATGCCATACAGATGTGAGAATCAAGTCTGGTAAATACATATCCTAGAGTCAGAATCTAATTAGGAAAGCAGTTTTCAATTAACAAAACACAGTAAAACTGAAATATGAAAATGTTTCGAAGGGGTGGCCGGGTATTCCTAGTAATGCCACTTCCACTTTCCAGATTCATGACAGTAGTCGCAAGTATCTTTACCCTCACTTCAATCCCTTTATTTGTTTCTACATCTTACCTTCTGTACACCATAGTTAGGCTAATTGGTTTTCTTCTTTCCCTACCTTTCGACATATGCTTAATTTTGGAAGAAGTCTATCCAATAAGCGTAATCAGTGTACTCTCCTAATACAAGGAGCTCTCGCAACTTGAGAGAAGGTAAAGTGAAGAGACAACCGAATAATCCTATTCAATTTCCACAGAATCGGAATCCATCCTCAAACCGAAACAAGTTTCTTCGAGTTTGTATGTAACTATACGATGGCATACCCAAGAAATATGGATCTTCGTAGTGATACGAAGTGTTCTGGAGAAACGCAAAGGTGAAGTAGGAGCGGCATGGATATATGCGACTTTGTCATGAATCATGACAATCCAAAAGTGTGCAAGAAGGTTCGGTTAATTTGGTTCATGAGTTCTAGTTTAAGGTAGGCCGTGGTCGCAAACCAGAGAGAGAAAAGAAACACTCAGCATGCACTCTATCAAGATTAGATTAATTAATCATTTTATCTAATCAGGATGGCTCCCATCGTTTCCTCGAATTCTCCTACTAACCTTAAAAGAAGTGTTGGAGATAGTGCCATCAGAGTCAATTATTGGATCACAGGCACGTGATTGCAAGATGGAGAGAGAACCTATACCGTTAGAACAGTCTTACTCAAGATGATAGTATGCTATCTGATTTATCATTATCATCGTGTACTGCTTTAGGTGACCTTACAGGTCACTATTGCACGTTGATAGAGCCCTTAGGATTCTTGCTTGACGGCCAGCAGTATGATGGTGATCATATACGTGGGAGCTGGGGGCTAAAAGCACATCCCTAAAAGGTCCCTAGTCGTGGGAGTTTTCGAGACAGGGCATCGATACTCCAGAGTAGACTAGTGTATACAGTCGAGACCCCGACGAGAGGCGTTAGCCGGTCTCACAAGCCACTGGTGTCAGTTGGTTCACCTAAGATGTATACAGGTGCTCATTGGGTTATGAGTGCACCGGACAGGACTCGCCGGGAACATGCTAGTTGGTCTTATACCTGACGTCAGATAGCAGTTCCGTGGTGACATTTGTACAGGTTAGTTCATCGACTTAAGATCGTCATTTGTCTCGTGTGAGTTCCCACTTTACTTTGATTACTACCCTACCACGGCTCAAAGGAGTCGTGCAAACAGGTTTTAGTTGGGTACAGTCCCGAGCCACATGGAGGCAGTGAGCGGATCTGCAGGGGTTCATCTCTTCCGGTATTGGGGGTGAGGTCGCGCTGTGTCTAGGAGAGCCATTACACAAAGCCCTCGGCCGAGGCAGGAGATTTACTGGTACGTATTCCAGTAGTATCTCAGGGTATTCTGGGCTACACTCCAACACGACTTTTACCGCTTTTAAGGGGTCTGAATTTTACCAATCCCCTAAGCCCGCCATATGATACTCATAGACGAACAGACCGGACTGTACGGATATTGTCACTGACAGGCTCAGTAGGGTTTCAGGATGAGTTCGCTCATCGACGTCCCTTTTGGTCAATACCTGGTAGCCCGTTATGTATGGCTAATACCTATGACATGCTAGTGGTTAAATCCACAACCAAGGTGTTGACGAGTCTTTAGAGTCCCCCAAAGACAGTTTCTTAAGTTTCGGGCGAAACACTGTAGAGGCCGTATGGAGATATGGCAGGGTTCGATCTTATCCGTGCGGTATTGCACGGATCATGATCGTACGGATAATACTAGCGGGTTTTGGTTTAAGCCGGATACTAGTATTGTACAGTGTAGATTTTGTCTCATTGCATTTGTATTCGGTCGGAATACAAATGCGGGTATGTATATACGGTCGTGGGGTTTTCTTGTGATTTATTACGGGATCAGTTTTTTGGAAGTTGCCAGTTTGCATTCCGTTTTGGCCAGTTTTCCTTTGTTCCTTCTTAGCCGGATTTTTCTAATGGAGGGGCTAATTTGCAAATACAAATTAGCATTTTGGAGGGTGTTATTTGTAAATGGAGGATTATGATGGGTATAGCATCTTTTGATTCCCTTTTATTCATCATGGTTTGCTTTATGAGATTGGATTTGTATAAGACATTGAAGTGATATAATTTCATGATTATCATCACACCTTTTCTTATCCTTACCTCACCTTTTCTTGTGCTCACCTTCCTTCACTCTCTCCCTCCCTAATTATGGCCGGCCACATTTTGTGGGGGGGGGAGGGGAGAATTCATTTTTGTGTGTGGGAAATTCTTGTTCTCATTTTGCTTACACCAAGAATTCCTAAGCTCATCTCCATTGCTCATTTCCTCCATCTAAAATGGCAACTTCTCAACCCATTGAGACAAAACCACTCTACACTTATCCTACAGTATTCTTGGACACGTCGACTCTCCAACCACGTGCCCGAGTTGCCTCGGTCCAGAGGTGGGAGCCCGTAAAAGAACCCGGCGATGTGGTGCCCTTCCGACGAGGAGATGAAGAACGGAGATTCCGCGGGGAGATCGGGATGTCGACGAGAAGACCGAAGGACACGGATCCATTGGTATATCTCTCTACCCCTTCTCTTGATAGCTAGTATTAGGTTAATGGTTATGATCCGGGTTTTAGGATGCGGTAGTGCCGGTTTAAAGTCAAGAAAATTTTTCGTTTCCGTATTTTGGCCTCGGATAGACGGCCAGGGCTCTACCGTGGCCTTATATGGTGTCAGAGCCATGCCATTAACCTAGTCTAGCTTGCTCTAACATGTTTACAAGTTCGATCGAACGGATTTTCCAAAAACCGCGTTTCCATGTCGTACTCTCTGTTGAATTTTTCTGTGCTCTAAAAATTATTTGGTACATTGGAAATTTACGTGCAGGGTTTTTTATGAATTCTGTGAAAATTTGGTAGGCTGTTGTTACTGTAGCGCGGCGGATAAGCGGCCAAAACCACGTTTTGGCCGCGGATCCGCCGCCGTTCTGTGGCCAAACTGCACCAAATTTTTACAGTGGGTCTCTGACATGGAAATAAGGTTTCTGGTATATTCTTTTTAGGCCCAGATATTTTTGAGTGCTACAGTTGTGCTTGGGGCCCACTTCGGGAAATTTAGTCGATCGAAAATTTTAAACTTGTTAGTTCACAGTATTTACATTATATCTGCGACCGTGAATGTCACTTGATCGGTAAATCCTGTCTAACTGCTATAGCCCTTTTAGACGGATTTGCGAACGTGATATTCACGTTGATGTTCTGTGTTGTGCTGTGATGTTGCGAATTTGTCGTGGTGGATAGCCTGGATGCAATGGTTGTACAGTTTGGTTGTATATGTACATTTGATATTGCGGGGTGAGCGTCCGACATGTGGACTGCCGTCACTGCCTGTTTGTATATTATTCTTTTGGGGCACGACTGGGCTGAGGTCGATGTACCCGTTGTATATTTTACTTTCTGTACTAGGATTACCCCGCGGTGGGGTGCATGGATAGCCGAGTTCTAGAGGGCAACGGTCCCGCATCTCATGGAGTTGAGACGGAGGGGGCTTCACTCTAGAATTGGCGGGCTATTCGCTGCACTCGTAGGGGGTACAGGTTGACCCAAGCAGGGGTGCTCAAGTTACCAGATTCCGTGAAGTGCTGGGTGGTCCATTCACGTTGCTGAAAGGGGCTGTCTCGCTTCAGGTTTTGGCGGGTAACTTGCCGCGCCTGTAGGGGTCTAGGATTTCATTGCACAGGCTATCCACACGACCAAGGGAATGTCGGGTTTCAGTAGCTGCTCTATGAAACCTGGGGATCCCAGATATCTGTATTGTTCTGTGATGCTTATTACTTTTCTGTGATATTGCATTTTATCACGCCTTGAGCGAATATTATATATTGATATATATACTAGTAGATGTTGTATATGTTTTGCACCCGCGCTAGTCCAGTCCCCGCTCTGTCGTTAGTTAAGTAACCTAACGGGTGATGACGGGACCTAGTGGCGAATACGGATGGCATATACGTACATAATTATTTTCGTTCTTTATTGGTGTGATCAATTGATGGGACTGCGTTGATTCAGATCAATGCAAGCTAAACAAACCTATTCTGATGTTGTTGGAACGATTTTTTCTAAAAAGCTGTTATTGCAAGGATGTTCTCTTTTGTTTTGCATAGTGGTATTCGGTTATGAATATCCAGCACCTCAGTCGACGAGGCAAGGGCCGAGATCCCTTCAACGGGAGTGACCCCTTGGACAAAAGTTTGCGTCAGGGCAATAACATCACTATAGTCGATTACTTTTGCTTTGCATCGTAGTATTCAGATAGAATATCCTGCACCTTATTCTACGGGGAAAGAGCCGAGATCCCTTCACCGGGAGTGACCTCTTTAGCAAAGGTTTTCGCCACTATATTTTTTATAAAAAGTTATCCGGTTCCTTCAACGATATCAAGTTCATTACGGTAAAAGGTTTTTCGCCAAAAACCATTCGTAGCCCTCCGTCATTTCAGATTAGTATTGCTTAGTATTCGCGCTACGTTTGTAGTTGCTATTCGCCGAGGCATAGTGTGCGGTAGCTCTGTAATGCTTTCTTTCGCATGGATATATGGATTCGTTAGGACAGTCGTACGACTTTGTTGATTATTCGTCAAGAGTCGTGCGGGTGGGTTTAAAGCAATCAAGATAATGACGGGTTGAACTTGACTAGGACCTTTTGATTTGTTGATTATTCGTCAAGGTCACTTGGGTCCTAGGGGTAAAAATCACATCGGGAGTTTCTAAAGAAACTGAAACTTGCCAGGAATGCGCATACCTTCTGGAGTGTGATAACTTGAGTGGATTCCGTCATGTTATCATGCGATGATAGTTGGATCCCGATTCCTATTGATGAGTTGGTTTACTCCTCGGGTGATCCCGACTAATTCTTCTTTTAGGCTTGGAGGAGAATTTGAGGTTACAGTTGGAGGTTTCCTGATTAGATAAAGTGACAACCATTCTGATTTAGGTTTGAGTGCACGCTGAGTGTTTCTTTTCTCTCTCCCTTTGGCAGCGACCATGACCCGACCCTTAACTACGACTCAGTGACCAAGTTAACCGAACTTTCTTAAAACACTGGCTTTTGGATTGTCAGAGTTGCATACCTCATTGCCACTCCTACTTTTACCCTTTTCTCCAGGACACCCCGTATTACTACGAAAGTCCACTTCCATTGGATAAAACCATCATATGGTTATATACGAACTCGAAGGAATTTATTCGAGGATGATTTCCGTTTCTGGAGAAAACGAATAAGACTATTCAGTTGTCTTTTCCTTTTACCTTTTCTCAGGTTGCGAGTGCTCCTTGGATTAGGGGATAGTACACCTATTACGAAAATTGGATAGTCTTCTTCCAAACCATAGGCATGTGCCGACCGGTAGGGAATGAAGAAAACCAATTAGCCTAACGATGGTGTGCAGAAGGTATTAAGTAAAGACAAATAAAGGGATTAGTATGAGGGCAAAGTAAACTGCGACTGCTATTCACGACCAAACCAAGTATTTCTTCGCTAATCCTATGTCACCTTTGTATTTCTCCAGGACACTCCGTATCACTACGAAGATCCACAGTTTATTGGATACTCCATCGTATGGTTATATACGAACTCGAAAGGAACTTGTTCCAGTTCGGGGATGGATTCTGGTTCAGGAGAAATAAGAATAAGGTTTATTCGGTTGTCTTTTATCTTCACCTTCTCTTAGGTTGCGAGTGCTCCTAGGATTAGGAAAGCAAACCCATTATGCTATTTGGATAGTCTTCTTCCAAACCATAGGCTGGTGCCGAAAGGTAGGGAAGGAAGAAAACCATTTAGCCCAAGAGGGTGTACAGAAGGTAACGACCAAAGACATATAAAGGGATTTGTAGAAGTGGCAAAGAAATATACGGTTGCAGTTGTGAATCTGGATAATGAAAGAGGCATTACTAAGAATACCCGGATACCCCTTCGAAACATTTACATGTTTCAGTTTCACTGTGTACTGTTAAAAGAAAACTGATTTCCCAATTAGACACCTACTCCAGGGTATGTATTTACCAGGTATGATTTTCACATCTGTAAGGTTTTACAGATGATGAGTGGGAGTAAGTTATTGGGAATTAGGTGATCTTCCTCATTATATCGGAATTCATTGTAATTGGTGATATTTGAGGAAATCGCCTAGGTTGTTTACCGGACGACAAATATTTGGTTTTGAATATCCGTCGTTGTGCACCAATTTCAAATTGATATATTTGTACGTCTATTTTTATAGAGTGAGATATACCTTTTTGAAATTATGTCTATGACATTTACCTATATCAGTGGATGGTTAGGTAAGGAGTATTAAACAGCGGTGTAATTCTTCTTAAGCATAAGTACAGTTTTTCAACCTACGACACACAGGGAATGAGTTATTAGACTCAGGGGACTTATACAGATTATTGTATGTTGTCCAGTGTCCATTAGGACAGAGGGGTTGGTACTCGTACTATGTTCTGTTTAGTTATGACTTCTCTAGTTCTTAGACATGTGTTTCATAGAAATGCAGGTTCTGAGTTTTAAGAAGTTATAGGTATAAGAGTAAAGTAGAGAATCAGGTATTGCAAGTATCGCGATTCTTCAAGCTGATTGAAGATGTAGATACTTGTGAATGGTATTCAGTTAATAGTAATGATTAAGAGAACATGCTTCTCTTTTAGGTTACTCATAATTGGAAGCATTCCTAAGTTGAGTAATGCTGATCGGGCTCTATCCATTTAGTTGACATGCACTGGAAACAGCTGCATGATTTGAATCTGGTTACAATTAAATCAGTGCCTCTATTTCTATATTAGATATAGAATAGTTCATATCTTATCTATGTTAAGGTATGGGGAGTTGTCCGGCTTATGCTTAAAAGCAGACTCTGGATAACTTAAGGCACGTTTCTGTAATGGCTGTTTGTAGGTTGACCCGGGCTATGACGAGGGTTGACTTTCTACCATCTGGAAGATCAATAGTGATATTGTTCTAGACTCGCCACAGTTTTAATAAAAATGGATTTTTTTTCAGAAAACAGTAGTGGGAGTATGGTAGAACTGGAAGTGATTCAAGAACCGCAAACGATTACTGAAAATTTGATAAGAACCTAAAGATTCAATCTGGTTTGACATTCCATTGGCCACTCCGCAGATATGGTGGGTAACCTCAGGCACCCGAGAGGTACTCCGGTAGCCTCAAGGATGGTGACAGGGAGGTTCTTGTTTACCCAGACTTTCAATTGCTGTTGTTCTAGACTGTGAGACCCGGCGGGAGGATGAGTATAGCGTCATTCTAAATCAGCTTTGGAAGTGTATGCGTATATGACTCTGCCAGAGGGTTGTCGCAGTCAGTGGGAGCAGCGGAAGCATATTGGACAAGTGGCTTATGTCTATTTATAGACTAAAGCAGATATAGCGGAGATAGATCATCTATCTATGATGTGACAGTCATAGGTTTGACTTCGTCAGAATAGGGGATGGATCTGTTAAGACGGTGGTAGGGTGTGATGTCCTGGTATTTGGATGACATACACAGAGTAGGAAGTGAAATTCCTATACTACGATCGGTTATACTTTGGTTGTCATACAGTGGTTTCTCCACATAGGATATAGATGTTGTTTTTGCACTAGATGCAATAAGGTGATATTGATCCAATCCTGGAGAAACGTTCGGAAGCAGTTTTAGAACATAAGTTGATGTTTTAGGGATATGATGACGGCATCCTCCTTTAGGAGACAGTTATCATTCCAGGCTTCCAAGGTGACATGGATGACAGAGTGAATGTCAGAGTTATAGTTTTCCCTCTGACGAGGGGCAGTGTTGTAACATTCTAAAATAATAAAATATTATTTTTAAGAATTTTTATAATTTAATATTATTTTATTGATTATTTTAATATTAGATTTATAATTAAATATCGATAAATGGGAAAATTTTTGAAAAATAATATGGAAAATTCAAAAATTATGTATTCTATGGAAATTAGTCATTTTAAAGTTTTTATGAGCATTTATATACTAATTTAGTACTAATCGCGATTAAAAATCGCTAATCGGATTTTTTGGCATTTTGTGCAAAACTTGCACATATCATTTTTTTTGGACTTGTGTTGCATTTTTCTTGCCATGGTTTTATTTTGGGATCACTATTTGAGTGAGAAGGAATTAGAGAAAAAGGAAAAGAAAAAGAAAAAGAGAAAGAGAAAGGATATTATATTGAGGTATGGGTGAGAAAGAGTAGGTAAGGGTGTTGACTTGGCCATTTCCCTTCATTCCTTCACTCAATTCTCTTCTCTTCCTCCTCCATTGCTGCTGCTGCTGCTGCTCCCTTCCATCTTCTTCCTCCTCCTTCAAAATCCCCCAAAACACCATTAAAACAATCTCAAAACCCCATATCGGTTTCACAAAAAAATGCACACAAGCTCAAGATCTACGCAATGGACCAAGGAAGTTGATGTTTTGGTGCTGTTGGATGATTCATGAGTCTCTATAGAGGTATGTCCTTCACATTTGTTGTAGCATTTCAAGTGAATTAGCCTCTTTTAAAGTTTAGTGTCGTTTTGTCGAAATTTTGTACACTTTGGACAAAACTAGAGAGGGTTAGGGTAAAGTTGAGGTGTGGCTGTGCAATTGGACCCTAATGGTGACCTTAGACCCCATATTGACCAAAACACTGGCCTAGCACAACGTGAAACCCAAAAATACGGAATTACGGAACTTTTCATGTCGGTTTGTGAGTAATTAGAGCGTGCAGGTGAATCTGGAGCAACCCGGGGTCACCAAAAATAAAATTGAGCTGTCAGTGAGCTGTGGAGGCACCCTGGAACCATCCCACAAAGCCCTAGCCCCCACCTCATTTTTACGGCCGCAATTTTATTCATTCTGGCCGCAATTTGTGGCCAGACCTGGGTGAAATTACCTCGTTTTGCGTGCACAGCCCCTTTTTCATGTAAAATTGACCCCCGGCATGTCTAGTTTTGACTGGTTCCTGTTAGGGTAAAATCTGGGTTCATTTTCATGAGTTGGCGTATGTTTTACGACGTGTTTTCGTATGGATTTTGATATTCGATGATTAGTATCTGTCGGGTGGCGTTCGGACGTCGACGACAGTGGTGATTGGCTGTTTTTGCACACCAGGTCACAGGTTTTTACCTATGGGCGCAGTGTGCACCATTTTGGTTTCATATGTGATTTTCATAAGTTTTAGCATGTGATATTCTTGTAGGAACTCACGTGACGTCGAGGCGTTGGAGATGCAAACGGCGACATCGGCACCGGCACATATAACAAGGTGAGTAGATTTATATTTACGGGGAGAAGTCGGGTGGATGGCGTATAGCACCCCCGCAGTTCGTGGTGATGTATACAAATGCGTATACACACAGATATTGATTATTTATGGTTTGAGATTATTGATGATAGAGATGGATATTTGGTATATTAGATTGGTTTAGTGTTGCGAAACCCTAGAGTAGTGGTTGCATCACACATACACACACACCCATACTTGCATACATTCTTCTTTCATATGTGCGTACATGGGATTACATATTGATGTGTATATTTACACATGGGTAGGGGACTATGTGTTTATATACTGGATTTGAAGATAGTAATTGGGATTTGAGATGAGCCGATGAGATTGAGCTTGAGGCCAGGAGATCGGTGATGTGATTTGGTTCGTATTAAGATACGACATGATGTTTTAGCGGGTCTTCTGACGTAGTAATTCTTACACCCGCATGCATACATAGATGGTATCAATATTGTACTAGACGTAGGACATTATGCCGGATCATGATATTTTATAAAGAAGATACCAAATGAATAGTGTGATTGATGTGACTTTGACCCGTACCCAGATTGGGATGCCGTACGACGGATTTACGTACGAGCTATATATTGATGATTGATCCGCACTCTTGACTTGGGATGTCTTATTATAGATATGGTATCGGATATGATAATATTGAGGCGGGATCACCGACTATACATATATAGGTATATATATGTATCGACTCAGATGTTAGGCGGTTTCCTTACCTGTAGTCCAGCTTGTTAGCTTAGCCCTTTAGTTTAGTTTAGTTGTTAGATTAGATTCGATTCTTACCTATTTCAAAAAGCTAACGAATCGTGGGTATTTTAAAAGACAGCCCAAGGGATCCCACGGATATTTCAAAAGACGTATCTTTTCATAAAAACACCGTAGCCCCTATTTTCAAAACCCCATGATTCATGTAATTTCAAAAGGCACCATTTGTAGGACTTATATTAGATTAATGCAGGTTAGTTACAGTTGCGTCTAGTATTCAGCTACCGCTTATTATTGTGGTTCGCTTCGCATCGCATACTTATGTTAGAATTTCTTATTGCAATGTTGATATCATATTGTTAGGACACCAGCACCATTACCGATGATGCGTATGTACCACGCACACTTACTTGCCGGCTCACACACATCTTCATCGGTAATTGCCATGCCACGTACACTTTAGAAATACTATTGCATTGACATAGGTTGTTAGCTAATAATTTAGACATGATATTAGTGTACTCGCCTTATATGCTAGATTAGACATTGTAGATATTACTTGTTACTTCATGCATGTTAATATTCATTGTTATGCCGCATTCATGGATTTTTATGCCGATATGCACTGTTTACATGCTATTGAGGATTGGATTCGGATTTCTGTGAGATTTTCTGGATTTGAGGGAAAACCGCAAAACTTATATAAGCTTCTTTCTCCCTTTAAAATAAAAAGTGTGGTTTTCCCATGATGTATGAGTCGTCCACCATGAGTTTGCTGATGGATTTTGAGACCCGATTCGAGGAGGCGGATGAACCGTTTCAGGTACATGGTGGACCCGGTAAGGTACCCCGGGGCAAGAAGCGCGTGATGATGACGATGTGAGCCTGGCAGGGGAGCACTACCTACCGGTGATTTTACCCGACGCGTCGGATATCCGGAGGATACCGTCGTAGTCTTGAGATGGATGGTAGGGGCCGGTCTGGACTGACGGCGCCCTAGATATTGTGATTGAGACATTGAGATTTCGAGATTTTGAGGTACAGAGACTGTGATTCAGAGATATCGAGATATTGGGATTACGTTTTATGCCGATGCTAGGCACTGTTTTATGCTGATTTCATTATGATACCTCATTCTAAAAATACAAAGGAAATCTCACTAAATTATGAAAACAGTTCTTCATTTACATGTATTCTGTTTTCCTGCATTCATACCTTATTCATACGATATATTGCTACCTGAGACACTGTCACGAGCACATGAGATTACACTCGGGTTAGATATTTACCCTAGCCTTGTTATAGGCTACGTGTTATTTATATATTTGAGGATGTATATTGATCGTATGACCTAGGATTGCGTCATACATGCGATTTCTATTCGTAGATGTTTTTCTATTCACGAGTTGGCAACTCATCCCCGTTGTGCCCCAGTTTCTTGCAGGTTTGCCGTACAGGTTTCATTACGGCTTGCGGGCATAGTTTCCTTCGGGTGATTTGCTAGTAGGTGGGTTTACTTGTATCGTACCCCCATTATATATCTTGTATATTATTATTCTGTTGTATCTAGAAGTTCCATCAACCAAACATGTAATTATTTCAGAGATAAAGACCAGTGTTGTTTATTCTATCGACCTTAGAGTCGCGCGTTGTATTTTTACGAATTTCATGCTGTTTTGAGTTTCCTTTCTGTTGTGATCCTCGCCTTTCGGCGTTGTATATTATATTGTTTGTGTGGTTGTGGCCGTCGTTTGACGAAGAGCTAGCTCCCGCTTGGGGATGCCTTTTATTGATTTCGTTTACTATTCATGCTGTATCCCGTTTGGGGGCCTGTATTTACAAAGGAGACTCTGCCGAAATTTTCATGAAATATTTGACGTTTTAAAAAAAACGCATAATTCGGCTTATGCTATTTAAACTACTTGATTTAAATTGGTTTTCCTACACTCTACTACTTTTCTTGGTTTGGATTTCTGGGTTTTCGGCTTACTTAGAATACGTACGCCTTGAGACGTTCGTAGTTTAAGTGCCGGTCATATTCCGTATTTTCGGGACGTGGCAAAGTTGGTTTCAGAGCGTTAGGTTTTACCTTCGTAGCGTAGGATGACCCTTGGTTGATGGAATAGGTGACTAAAGTAGAGTGACGTACCGTTGGTATGTTCCGCGGCATATTTACGACACGCCACTCCACTTAAGGAGCCTTAGGATGTACATTTCTTTGCTCAGTATCATATTCCTTCCTGATCTAGCTTCATCGGTACCAGTTTTGGTTTTGCTGCCACGATTATGGGCAAGGAGAGCTACGGCTAGAGTTGCGGTCAGCATGAGCTCGTTACGAATGAGGACTGACCATGGCGTGATTTGGGTGACACACGATTGTAGAGATGTGTCTTTTGGATTGTGTTTTTGTGCCACGAGCGTTGGATGGATCGCTGTATGAGAATTCTCGGACATGCAGATTAGCAACAGAGGATTGAGCCAATGATAGAGGCCAGCCAGATTTTGATGACCGTTGGTGTGTTGCTTATTCATGATGATCGAGGCAATGTTCAGCGTGCAGACGAGCGAGCCAGTTATTGCTGCGAACGACGAGATATCGCCCCAGATGTTGGAGCTATTGTAGTATAAGTTGTACTAAGAGATGATAGAAGGTCGCTAGTCATCGAGGATGAATGACTAGGACATGTGGATCGTTCGCCTACCCCGATGCGAGGTCATCAGATAGACTGATTCCAGCTAGAGACAACTTCACGCGGAGATGTTGGGAGTCGACAGAGACGATCGAATGTCAGAAACCTATTATTCCATGTTTAAGGTAGTCGGAAAGACATGCAGGCAATTCTATGGTCCCTCTAGAAGAATGAAACCCTAACTCGACTTAATGACCGTGTGAAAGCCTTTGAACCTTAGGGTTTGCGGCAGTTCTGCGGTGCCATTAGTGAGGCTTGGGTTTGCCCTTCTACGGCTGGACCACCGATGCTGTGGTATGTACTCGATACTATTAAACTATGCCCAAGATGTTGAGCTCTTGGGGGATTATGAGGTTTTGACGACTCGATTGGATGGCTCGACTTAATTCGGATGCTAGGTGGTGAGATGCATTTCTTGGGAGACTTCCGATACGAGGATAGTCGTTGGAGCTCAGTCCATGCAGCCACGACGAGACGAGTCCGAAGCGGTCGACCTTAGAGAAAAGTGGAGTAAGTGGTTCGTACGAGATCTTGATAAGATGACGTTCTACTCCGCCGACATCAGAGATGCGATACGCATGCCGAGGCATTGTACTTGGATATACCTTCCAGAAGGAGTCGCGGTGAGTATGCAGCTGTTCCGAAATAAGAAACAGATATAGTAAAGGATGATGACTTCCAGAAAGTTAGACAGAGACGAGACTTGGAAGAGACCTTGAGCAGGATTCCTTCCAGGATACTGCTGCAATGATACTTGCACCCAGGATCAGATGTGTTACGTACATTCAGAGAGCCAGAGGCCGACGCCAGTGATATGCTGTCTTACGAGTGGTTGCGATGATTGACCGAGAGATGACCAGAGAAGTGCCAGAATGGGATCATCCCCGTTAGCACACCTGACAGGCCGATGAGCCGATGGACCGAGAGATTGGTAATTCACAGTGAAGACCTTGACCCAGGAGTGGTCATTGTTACGCACACTAGCAGGCCAGAGTTCATGATCATCGACGAGACATCCCACTAGTGACCGCGACAGTTGGCCTGAGATTCTTGGAGGATGCGCTTGAGCGGTACTAATCCGCCATTATTGATTTCGATGTTTTGGGTGATTTATTCGCATGATTTGATTTTGATGATTGATGATTTACGATATTTGCACAGTGTTGCACTTGATATCGTTTTCATGCTTTGGTTTCACATGCTTGTGATTTTACGGTTTTAGACATTTGAGTTGATTTTGTGCGTATGCACGCACACGATTTGGTTCCTGCACTCTGTATAGTTTATATATGCTTGCAGTGCAGTGATACGCCTTTTGTGCACTTAGATGCACTGGACTTCGATTTCGATTGTGATACCCGATATTTGTTTTGTGCACCTTGTGCACCTGATTGGATTTTGCGCGTGTTCGACACTCAATATTGGATTTCATGATTTCATGCATGATGGATGCACCGGGTTTGGATTTTTAGCGCATGTTGGGCGCCTGTTATGAGATGCGATTTGGTGCACACCAGATGCACTAAATCGGAATTTTCGTGCATATCAGATGCACCTGATTTTGCGGTCAGGCACACACGATGCTTATGACCAAAGTTGTGTGCACAACCGTTGCACCTTGATGTTGTTTTTTTGTGCACATTCATGGATTTTGATCTCCGTGCGCACCGGACGCACAGGGTTTTCATATGCACTTTTTGGGACCGATTTCTTATGAAGCAGTACATTTTAATGATATTGCGATTGGTTTTCGTACTGAGCAAGACTGATCGGATGACAGTGCCTGGATATATTTTGCATGCATTGATAGATTTCAATGGGATTTCCAAAAGCGAGCTATAGTCTCATTGTTTACATACGTGTCTGATATGCCACGAAAACGTTTAAAACTGGGAACCCTTCCAAATTGTTTTCAAAAACGGCGGATCGTGCATACTAAACAAAAGATATATAAGTATATGCCTATTTTCTGATATAGACGTCCGCCACTGTGCAGTGTTATGCGCATCGCACAGCAACTTAAAAAGATTTGGCATGTATTTACTTCAGCTAATTACATGTATAGTTTTCATATATATCGTATTGGATTCGTATTGGATTTGGTATTGTGTCTTTACCATAACTCCGATGATTGCGGGATGCTTGACGGGGTTTTGTTTTTGAGTTATCTACTCATTTCTCTTGCGCATGCATTGCGCTATGATGCGTTTTGTGTATTGATGATTTCGGAGCCCCGACGACTTGGACTTTCATTTGAAATGTTTTAGAAATTGGGGGTTTAAATTTAAGTTCGGGGACCGAATTTCTTTAAGGGGGGAAGATTGTAACATTCCAAAATAATAAAATATTATTTTTAAGAATTTTTATAATTTAATATTATTTTATTGATTATTTTAATATTAAATTTATAATAAAATATCGATAAATGGGAAAAATTTTGAAAAATAATATGGAAAATTCAAAAATTATGTATTCTATGGAAATTAGTCATTTTTAAGTTTTTATGAGCATTTATATACTAATTTAGTACTAATCGGGATTAAAAATCGCTAATCGGATTTTTTGGCTTTTTGGGCAAAACTTGCACATATCATTTTTTTTGGACTTGTGTTACATTTTTATTGCCATGGTTTTATTTTGGGATCACTATTTGAGTGAGAAGGAATTAGAGAAAAAGGAAAAGAAAAAGAAAAAGAGAAAGAGAAAGGATATTATATTAAGGTATGGGTGAGAAAGAGTAGGTAAGTGTGTTGACTTGGCCATTTCCCTTCATTCCTTCACTCAATTCTCTTCTCTTCCTCCTCCATTGCTGCTGCTGCTGCTGCTCCCTTCCATCTTCTTCCTCCTCCTTCAAAATCCCCCAAAACACCATTAAAACAATCTCAAAACCCCATATCGGTTTCACAAAAAAATGCACACAAGCTCAAGATCTACGCAATAGACCAAGGAAGTTGATGTTTTGGTGCTGTTGGATGATTCATGAGTCTCTATAGAGGTATGTCCTTCACATTTGTTGTAGCATTTCAAGTGAATTAGCCTCTTTTAAAGTTTAGTGTCGTTTTGTCGAAATTTTGTACACTTTGGACAAAACTAGAGAGGGTTAGGGTAAAGTTGAGGTGTGGTTGTGCAATTGGACCCTAATGGTGACCTTAGACCCCATATTGACCAAAACACTGGCCTAGCACAACCTGAAACCCAAAAATACGGAATTACGGAACTTTTCATGTCGGTTTGTGAGGAATTAGAGCGTGCAGGTGAATCTGGAGTAACCCGGGGTCACCAAAAATAAAATTGAGCTGTCAGTGAGCTGTGCAGGCACCCTGGAACCATCCCACAAAGCCCTAGCCCCCACCTCATTTTTACGGCCGCAATTTTATTCATTCTGGCCGCAATTTGCGGCCAGACCTGGGTGAAATTGCCTCGTTTTGCGTGCACAGCCCCTTTTTCATGTAAAATTGACCCCCGGCATGTCTAGTTTTGACTGGTTCCTATTAGGGTAAAATCTGGGTTCATTTTCATGAGTTGGCGTATGTTTTACGACGTGTTTTCGTATGAATTTTGATATTCGATGATTCGTATCTGTCGGGTGGCGTTCGGACGTCGACGACAGTGGTGATTGGCTGTTTTTGCACACCAGGTCACAGGTTTTTACCTATGGGCGCAGTGTGCACCATTTTGGTTTCATATGTGATTTTCATAAGTTTTAGCATGTGATATTCTTGTAGGAACTCACGTGACGTCGAGGCGTTGGAGATGCAAACGGCGACATCGGCACCGGCACATATAACAAGGTGAGTAGATTTATATCTACGGGGAGAAGTCGGGTGGATGGCGTATAGCACCCCCGCAGTTCGTGGTGATGTATACAAATGCGTATACACACAGATATTGATTATTTATGGTTTGAGATTATTGATGATAGAGATGGATATTTGGTATATTAGATTGGTTTAGTGTTGCGAAACCCTAGAGTAGTGGTTGCATCACACATACACACACACCCATACTTGCATACATTCTTCTTTCATATGTGCGTACATGGGATTACATATTGATGTGTATATTTACACATGGGTAGGGGACTATGTGTTTATATACTGGATTTGAAGATAGTAATTGGGATTTGAGATGAGCCGATGAGATTGGGCTTGAGGCCAGGAGATCGGTGATGTGATTTGGTTCGTATTGAGATACGACATGATGTTTTAGCGGGTCTTCTGACGTAGTAATTCTTACACCCGCATGCATACATAGATGGTATCAATATTGTACTAGACGTAAGACATTATGCCGGATCATGATATTTTATAAAGAAGATACCAAATGAATAGTGTGATTGATGTGACTTTGACCCGTACCCAGATTGGGATGCCGTACGACGGATTTACGTACGAGCTATATATTGATGATTGATCCGCACTCTTGACTTGGGATGTCTGATTATAGATATGGTATCGGATATGATATTATTGAGGCGGGATCACCGACTATACATATATAGGTATATATATGTATCGACTCAGATGTTAGGCGGTTTCCTTACCTGTAGTCCAGCTTGTTAGCTTAGCCCTTTAGTTTAGTTTAGTTGTTAGATTAGATTCGATTCTTACCTATTTCAAAAAGCTAATGAATCGTGGGTATTTTAAAAGACAGCCCAAGGGATCCCACGGATATTTCAAAAGACGTATCTTTTCATAAAATCACCGCAGCCCCTATTTTCAAAACCCCATGATTCATGTAATTTCAAAAGGCACCATTTGTAGGACTTATATTAGATTAATGCAGATTAGTTACAGTTGCGTCTAGTATTCAGCTACCGCTTATTATTGTGGTTCGCTTCGCATCGCATACTTATGTTAGAATTTCTTATTGCAATGTTGATATCATATTGTTAGGACACCAGCACCATTACCGATGATGCGTATGTACCACGTACACTTACTTGCCGGCTCACACACATCTTCATCGGTAATTGCCATGCCACGTACACTTTAGAAATACTATTGCATTGACATAGGTTGTTAGCTAATAATTTAGACATGATATTAGTGTACTCGCCTTATATGCTAGATTAGACATTGTAGATATTACTTGTTACTTCATGCATGTTAATATTCATTGTTATGCCACATTCATGGATTTTTTTGCCGATATGCACTGTTTACATGCTATCGAGGATTGGATTCGGATTTCTGTGAGATTTTCTGGATTTGAGGGAAAACCGCAAAACTTATATAAGCTTCTTTCTCTCTTTAAAATAAAAAGTGTGGTTTTCCCATGATGTATGAGTCGTCCACCATGAGTTTGCTGATGGATTTTGAGACCCGATTCGAGGAGGCGGATGAACCGTTTCAGATACATGGTGGACCCGGTAAGGTACCCCGGGGCAAGAAGCGCGTGATGATGACGATGTGAGCCTGGCAGGGGAGCACTACCTACCGGTGATTTTACCCGACGCGTCGGATATCCGGAGGATACCGTCGTGGTCTTGAGATGGATGGTAGGGGCCGGTCTGGACTGACGGCGCCCTAGATATTGTGATTGAGACATTGAGATTTCGAGATTTTGAGGTACAGAGACTGTGATTCAGAGATATCGAGATATTGGGATTACGTTTTGTGCCGATGCTAGGCACTGTTTTATGCTGATTTCATTATGATACCTCATTTTAAAAATACAAAGGAAATCTCACTAAATTATGAAAACAGTTCTTCATTTACATGTATTCTGTTTTCCTGCATTCATACCTTATTCATACGATATATTGCTACCTGAGGCACTGTCACGAGCACATGAGATTACACTCGGGTTAGATATTTACCCTAGCCTTGTTATAGGCTACGTGTTATTTATATATTTGAGGATGTATATTGATCGTATGACCTAGGATTGCGTCATACATGCGATTTCTATTCGTAGATGTTTTTCTATTCACGAGTTGGCAACTCACCCCCGTTGTGCCCCAGTTTCTTGCAGGTTTGCCGTACAGGTTTCATTACGGCTTGCGGGCATAGTTTCCTTCGGGTGATTTGCTAGTAGGTGGGTTTACTTGTATCGTACCCCCATTATATATCTTGTATATTATTATTCTGTTGTATCTAGAAGTTCCATCAACCAAACATGTAATTATTTCAGAGATAAAGACCAGTGTTGTTTATTCTATCGACCTTAGAGTCGCGCGTTGTATTTTTACGAATTTCATGCTGTTTTGAGTTTCCTTTCTGTTGTGATCCTCGCCTTTCGGCGTTGTATATTATATTGTTTGTGTGGTTGTGGCCGTCGTTTGACGAAGAGCTAGCTCCCGCTTGGGGATGCCTTTTATTGATTTCGTTTACTATTCATGCTGTATCCCGTTTGGGGGCCTGTATTTACAAAGGAGACTCTGCCGAAATTTTCAGGAAATATTTGACGTTTTAAAAAAAACGCATAATTCGGCTTATGCTATTTAAACTACTTGATTTAAATTGGTTTTCCTACACTCTACTACTTTTCTTGGTTTGGATTTCTGGGTTTTCGGCTTACTTAGAATACGTACGCCTTGAGACGTTCGTAGTTTAAGTGCCGGTCATATTCTGTACTTTCGGGACGTGACAAGTGTTTTGGACAGGTGATCTAAGCGGATACTGTGGGAGGCATGGCGCAGGATACTGATTATTTTCAGTTGACGATACAGTCTAAGAAGTTTGGATTTGGAGTTCATTTATGAACTAGGTCCCATCAGATATGCAGACATATTTTAAGACAGGTATTACTCATTTCGGGAGATGGTTTTCTCTGCGAACTTGAGATAAAGAGAGACATAGAAAGAAACATCAAAGCGGATCCACTCACTGAGGCTATTCCTCGGACGCATTAGTTTCGTAAACGGGTTTTGTGAGACTGATTAGTAGAGGAGTTGGGTATTCGGTATCACACAAGCTGTGAGTATGCGACATCGCAATAATTAGCCTTGAATGCAAGTGGGAGATTGTTAGAGATAGTGCCCTCAGAGTCAATTATTGGATCACAGGCACATGATTGCAATGATTGAGAGAGGGCCTATACCATTAGAACAGTCCTACTCAAGATGATAGTATGCTATCTGGTTTATCTTTATCATCGTGTACTGCTTTAGGTGACTTTATAGGTCACTATTGTGCGTTGATAGAGCCCTTAAGATTCTTGCTTGACGGCCAGCAGTATGATGACAATCATATACATGGGAGCTGGGGTCTATAAGCACATCCTTAAAAGGTCCCTAGTCATGGGAGTTTTCGAGACAGGGCATCGATACTCCAGAGTAGACTAGTGTATACAGTCGAGACCACGACGAGGGGCGGTGGCCGGTCTCACAAGCCACTGGTGTCAGTTGGTTCACCTAAAATGTATACAGGTGCTCATTGGGTTATGAGTACACCGGACAAGACATGCCGGGAACATGCTAGTTGGTTTTATACCTGACGTCAGATAGCAGTTCCCTGGTGACATGTGTACAGGTTAGTTCAGCGACCTGAGATCGTCATTTGTCTTGTGTGAGTTCCCACTGTACTTTGATTACTACCCTACCACGGCTCAAAGGAGTCGTGCAAACAGGTTTTAGCTGGGTACAGTCCCGAACCACATGGAGGCAGTGAGCGGATCTGCAGGGGTTCGTCTCTCCCGGTATTAGGGGTGAGGTCGTGCTGTGTCTAGGAGATCCATTACACAAAGCCCTCGGCCGAGGCAGGAGATTTACTGGTAGGTATTCCAGTAGTATCTCAGGGCGTTCTGGGCTATACTCCGACACTACTTGTACCGCTTTTGGGGGTCTGACTTTTACCAACCCCCTAGGCCCGCCATGTGATGCTCATAGACGAACGGACCGGACTGTACGGATATTGTCACTCACAGGCTCAGTAGGGTGTCAGGATGAGTTCGCTCATCGACGTCCCTTTTGGTCAATAACTGGTAGCCCGTTATGTATGGCTAATATCTCTGACGTGCTAGTGGTTAAATCCACAACCAAGGTGTTGACGAGTCTTTAGAGTCCCCTACAGACAGTTTCTTAAGTTTCGGGCGAAACGCTGTAGAGGCCGTATGGAGATATGGCAGGGTTCGATCTTATCCGTGCGGTATTGTACGGATCATGATCGGACGGACAATACTAGTGGGCTTTGGTTTAAGCCGGATACTAGTACTGTACAGTGTAGATTTTGTCTCATTGCATTTGTATTCGGTCGGAATACAAATGCGGGTATGTATATACGGTCGCAGGGTTTTCCTGTGATTTATTACAGGATCAGATTTTTGGAAGTTGCCAGTTTGCATTCCGTTTTGGCCAGTTTTCCTTTGTTCCTTCTTGGCCGGATTTTTCTGATGGAGTGGCTAATTTGCAAATATGCAAATTAGCATTTTGGAGGGTGTTATTTGTAAATGGAGGATTATGATGGGTAGAGCATCTTTTGATTCCCTTTTATTCATCATGGTTTGCTTTATGAGATTGGATTTGTATAAGACATTGAAGTGATATAATTTCATGATTATCATCACACCTTTTCTTATCCTCACCTTACCTTTTCTTGTGCTCACCTTCTTTCACTCTCTCCCTCCATAATTATGGACGGCCACATTTTGTGAGGTTGGGAATTCATTTTTGTGTGTGGGAAATTCTTGTTCTCATTTTGCTTACACCAAAAATTCCTAAGCTCATCTCCATTGCTCATTTCCTCCATCTAAAATGGCAACTTCTCAACCCCATTGAGACAAAACCACTCTACACTTATCCTACAGCATTCTTGGACACGTCGACTCGCCAACTTCGTGCCCGAGTTGCCTCGTTCCAGAGGTGGGAACCCGTAAAAGAACCCGGCGATGTGGTGCCCTTCCGACGAGGAGATGAAGACCGGAGATTCCGCGGGGAGATCGGGATAACGACGAGAAGACCGAAGGACACGGATCGCTCGGTATATCTCTCTACCCCTTCTCTTGATAGCTAGTATTAGGTTAATGGTTACGATCCGGCTTTTAGGATGCGGTAGTGCCGGTTTAAAGTCAAGAAAATTTTTCGTTTCCGCATTTTGGCCTCGGATAGACGGCCAGGGCGCTACCGTGGCCTTACAAGAAGAACTAGTCGGGATCATATACACATGACAAGTTCTCTAACCGTTCAGCCAGGCCAGTGTTGGTACTCCGAGAGAGGTCTCCCGTGCTTTCGCATGGACCCAATTAAATAATCTCATTTCCATAGAGGCGTAACTATGTTAACACTTTCTAGACATCTAATAGGTTAGCTACTTGTGAAGTGAAAATCTCCCGAGGTGTAATACCTATTCATTAATAGGAATCGGGACCCAACTATCATTGTGTGATAACCTTGATGAAAGCCGACCAAAATCGGCATACTCCAGAAGGTATGCGCATACTAGGTAAGTTTTCCTTATATTTGAAACTCTCGATATGGTTTTTTCCTTTAGGACTCAAAGACCTTGACGAATGATCAAAAAATCAAGGGTTTTAGTGAAGTTCAACCCATTACTATCTTGATTGCGTTTAACCCACCCACATGACCCTTGACTAATAATCAACAAAGTCGTACAACTATCCTAACGAATCTACATATCCATGCGACAGAAAAGTATTACAGAACTACCACACACTACGCCTCAACGAATAGCAACGACAAATATAGCACAAATACTAAGCAATACAAATCTGAAATGACGGAGAGGTACGGCTGGTTTTTGGAAAAAAACCATTAACGTAATGAACTTGATATCGTTGAAAGAACTCAAGCAGTTTTGAAAAAGGAGCGATTTTAGGCTCCACATTTTAAAAATGAGTGGTTTTTTAGAGAATCGATGGTTTTGAAGAAAACCGAGTAGTTTATAGTCATGTAAACTTTTGCTTAAAAGGTCACTCCCTGTGAAGGGATATAGGCTCTTTCCTCATCGAATGAGGTGAAGGATATTCCTAACCGAGTACCACGATACAAAGAAAAAGGAAATGCCTATAGTTTTCAAAAATTAGTTCCAACAATATAATTTAGGTTTGTTTTTCTTGCATTAATCAGAATTAATGCAGTCCCATCATTTAAACATATCATGCCAGAAAGAAATGAAAATAAGCACGCACATATATACCATCCGCATTCACCACAGAGTTCCGGGTCTTCATCTTAAGGTTACTTAACATACAGCAGGGCGGGGACAGGACTAGCGCGGATGCAAAACATTTATAGCATTTATGAAATATATATATAATATATATAAATATTCGTATCACGCATGATATCAACCAACATCACAGAATCACAGCAGACGCAAAAACAATATAGAAATGCGGATAAACTAGGAAAGTTATATTTCAATGGAGCCAAATATGAAATGCATTTTTTCCGGTCGTGTGGATAGCCTGCAGTATCGGATCCTAGACCCCTACGAGTGCGGCAAGCCACCCTCCACTACCAGAAGCGAGGTAACCCCAATCAATGAAGTGAGTGGGCCACCCAGCACTTCCAAAATCCAGTGACTTGGGCACCCCTCCACGGGTCAATCCTATATCTCCTACGAGTGTGGCGAATATCATGCCAATTCAAGATTAAGGCACCCCGATTTCAACGCCATAAGATGGAGGCCCGTTGCCCTCTAGAACCTGGCTACTCGAGCACTCCGCTGCGGGGTAATCCAAATGCTGTTGGCTATAGTGCCCTCAAGTCAATTATTGGATCGCAGGCACGTGATTGCAATGATTGAGAGAGGACCTATACCTGTAGAACAGTCTTACTCGAGATGATAGTATGGTATCTGGTTTTCCTATATCATCATGTACCTGCTTTAGGTGTTTTTACAGATCACTATTACATGTTGATACAGCCTATAGGATTCTTTCTTGACTGCTAGCAGTATGATGGCGATCATATACGTGGGAGCTGGGGTCTATAAGCACATCCTTAAAATGTCCCTAGTCATGAGAGTTTCGAGCCTGGGCATCGATACTCCATAGTAGACTAGTGTATACTGATCGAGATCCCGACGAGGGGCGATGACCAGTCTCACAAGTCCTTGGTGTAAGTTGGTTCACCTAAGATGTATACAGGTGCTCATTTGGTTATGCGTACACCGGACGGACTCGCCGAGAACATACTAGTTGGTATTGTACCTATTATCAGATAGCAGTTCCCAGGTGACATGTGTATAGGTTAGTCTGTCGACCTGAGATCGTCACTTTTATCGTGTGAGTTCCCACTGTGCTTTGATTACTACCCTACCACGGCTCAAAAGAGTCGTGCACACAGGTTTTAGTTGGGTACAGTCCTGAGCCGCATGGAGCCAGTGAGCGGATCGTCGGGGATTCGTCTCTCCCGATATTGGGGGTTGATGTCGCGTTGTGCACTGGTGGCCATCACCAAAAATCCTCGGCCGAGGTAAACGAGTATTACCGATCTAGGATCGGTAGTTTCTCTGGTGGTGATGGGTTTCATACCGACACTAAATGTCGCGTTATTAGGGGTCTGACTTTATCCACCCCTAGACTCGATATGCGATACTCATAAACGAACGGACCAGAATGTACGGATATTGTCACTGTTAGGCTCAGTAGGGTTTCAGGATGAGTTTGATCGTCAGCCTCTCTTTCACTCAATACTTGGGTAGCCGTTACGTACAGTTAGTGCCACTGACGTACTTATGGTTAAACCCACTGCCAGCGTATTGACGAGCCTTTAGAGTCCCACACAGAGGGTTTCCCTGGTTCGGGCGAAACGTTATAGAGGCCGTATGGTTTTATGGCAGGGTTCGATCATATACATGCACTTGTGCACGGGTAATGATCGGACGGATAATACTAGTGGACTTTGGTTTAAGCCGGATCCTAGTATTATATTGTTTGATTATTTTCGTCTCGTTGTATTCGTATTCAGTCTGAATACGGATGCGGGTATGTATATATGGATGAGGGGTATTCTTGTAATCCGTTACAAGTTTTCTTTAGAATTGCCATTTTCTTTTCTTTCTTTTAAACATTTAGTTAAATGTTTATTATGTATAAGGTGGAAAGTGTGAGTGTAAGTTTTGGCTAGGGTATTGATCAAGGCACATGCACTTGGTGTCATGGTGTGTGTCATGGTACGACTCATGTGTGTCATGCAATGACTCATGCAAGATATTTGTGTGAGTGGTGTGAGATATTTTGAGAAGGCGGATATTTTTCTTGGGTTGCTTGCTCACAATATATCACAAGACTCACAAAGAAAAAAGAAGCCACTTCATTTTCCTCACATGCAAAAAATTGTGCTCACACTTTCTCACGTCATGGAAACTTCTTCACCTCCACCCTAACCCTCTCATTTGTTGAGAATCCTACGGTGTATTGAGGCAAAGTAATCTTACACAATCTCTACTTCATCTTGGCTATGGGTAGCATACTGGATACTCGAGTTGCCTCGGTTTTGAGGCGGGAGCCCGTATTACTAATCCTCGACGTGGATCTTCTTCAATGGGGAGACCGGAAATCAAGCTCGATCGAGCAAGCCGCGAGGAGCTTGGGACAGAGGTTGAAGACCGAAAGACACGGATCGATCGGTATAATCTTTAAACTCCTTTTACAGATAACTAGTATAGGGTTAATGGTTCAATCCAGGAATCGGGTTCCGTCAGTGCCGGTTTAAATAAGGTTTTTTTCTGTATTTGGTCACGAATTGATGTCCGGGGCGCTGGCGTAACCCAACAAATACATGTAATGAAAATCTGAATATGCAACGTTGACTACGTCCGCAACTACGACGCGCCCCAAAGAATAATATACAAGCCGCAGTAACGGCAGTCCACATATCGGACACTCGCCAGGTAATATAAATATACATTACATCATAGAGAACTACATCAAATACTATATACACCGGGCTATCCATCACGACAAATCCAACATAACCATAATCAACAGAGCAACACAGAACATCAACTCGAAAATTATGTTCGTAAACCTGTCTGATTGTACATATAGCAACCAGTCGGATTATATCGCGCTATGATATTTACTGTCGCAGAAACAAATGCACAGAAAAACACGAATTTAAAATTTCGATCGATTAAAATTTTCAGCATTGACCCCAAATACAAACCAGTATACAAACAAATCTAGACCAAAACAAAATATCCCAAAAATCATATTTCTATGTATTATAGCCCCAGAAAAAATTTGAGGCACTGTAGCCAAAATTCGGGCGTGGATCAGGCACCAATGGGTGCATTTTGCGGCTGTTCAGCGGTCGAATTTTGGGCTTATGTGCCCAAATTTTTTCCTAGCTTTAATTTTTCCTGCACATATTTTTTATACAACCTGAAGTTTTTTTTTGACACACTTTGAAATTCGAACAGAAAGCAAAGTTTTGGAATGTGAATTGGAAAATTCCGTTGATCGAAACTCTAAATTTTTGCAAACAAGTCTAGCCTTTAGCCGGCCTCTGATACCACCGTTGGGAAATTAAGTACACTAGCAAGCTAATTTTAGAATATGGCAACATAGATTTTTAAAATTTCTAGTTTACTAAAGTTCCAAAACTATGAATCAAACTAAGGAGCTAGAACTTATAAACAAAAACCTTGTAAGCTATGCTAATCTACTATGTTAGCAATACTCACATCCTCAAGTTTTCTTCAAGAGCTCCAGATCGCGGTTGCAAGCCGGTCTTCTTTCGCGGAAGATGATCCACCCGAGAGAACCGATCTAAGCTCTAGATTCACCTAGTGAAGCAACCGACGCTTTAAACTCGCTAGGAATGGAGAGTGAGGATGTAGGAATATTCCACTATAATTTTCTCTCAAATCTAAAGCTCAAGAGAGCAAAGTAAAGAAGGAGAAAGAGGTTAAGAAACTTAGCCTTGAGCAAATGTACAAAGCATGAGAGAGTAATTGAAAGAAGAATAATGGAATGGCTTCATATTTTGTTCACAACCATCCAAAACAAATTTTTTTCACCATTTTGTAATAAACTAATGAAGCCCATTCCTCTCACATATCTTCAAACATGTTCAATGCCACCTCACCATCCACCTCATTTTATGAATATTCATAAATGAGGTGTCCATCTTTTAGAACAAATTCCGTATAAATATGGAATACTACCCGGTATACGTATCGAAATATATATACGCATATCCATATAAAAATATGAATAACCAATAGAGAAAATGAATAGTGAACAATAATACTAGAATACATATATATTAATATATATATATATATATATAAATTATTAAATAAAAACTTGATTTAATAATCCAGCTTAATCCTAAACCGCTAGTATTATCAACCGTCCGATTAAAGTCAGTGTAGCCTGTACACTTATTTAATCGGACACCTGTATATACCAACATACGTCATCTACATCATATCTCCTGAACCGGGAAAACTTTCTGTGTGAGGTTCTAAAGACTCGTCAATATGCTGGCAGTGGGTTTAACCACAAGCACGTCATCGGCACTAGTTGTACATAATGGTTACCCAGGTATTGAGCGAAAGGAAGGACGACGAGCAAACTCATCTGTACCCTTACTGATCTTGTCTATGACAATTTCCGTATAGTCCGGTCTGTTCGTCTAAGAGTATCGCATATCGGACCTAGGGGTGGATAAAACTAGACTCCTAATAACGCGATAAGTCGTATCGGTGTGAAGCACATCACCCACTGAGAAATTACTGATCCAAATCAGTAATTCTTGTTCACCTTAGCCAAGGATTTCTGGTGAAGGCTACCCATGCACAGCATGACATCTACCCCCAATACCGGGAGATCGAATTCCCGATGATCCGTTCACTGCCTCCATATGGCTCGGGACTGTACCCAACTAAAACCTGTTTGCATGAATTCTTTAAGACGTAGTAAGGTAGTAATCAAAGTACAGTAGGAACTCACACGAGGCAAATGACGATCTCAGACCGACAGACTAACCTGTACTCATGTCACCTGAGAACGACTATCTGACAATAGGTATATACCATCTAGCATGTTCTCGGTGAGTCTGTCCAGTGTACTCACCTCTATTGAGTACATGTATGCTATCTTAGGTGACTAACTGACACCAATGGCTTGTGAGACTGGCCACCGCCCCTCATCGGGGTCTCAAAAAGTATACACTAGTCTACTCCGGAGTATCGATGCCCAGTCATGATAATCCCTCGACTAAGGATATTTAAGGATATGCTTATAGATCACCTAGCTCCCATGTATATGATCGCCATCATAATATTGGTAGTCAAGTAAGAATCCTATGGGCTCTATCAACATGTAACAGTGATCCGTAATACCATATTATACATGTATATGATGATAGAGATGAACCAGATGGCATACTATCATCTTGAGTAAGACTGTTCTACCCATATAGGTCCCCCTCAATCATCTTAATCGCATGCCTATGATTACAATAATTGCCTTAAGGGTATTATATCCAACAAGTGGGAACTCACACAAGACAAATGACGATCTCCGGTCGACAGACTAACCTGTACTCATGTCATCAGAGAACTGCTGCCTGACTATAGGTATAATACATTTAGCATGTTCCCGGCGAGTCCGTCCACTATAACTCATAACATAATGAGCACCTGCATACAATCTTTGGTGACTGACTGACACCAATGACTGTGAAACTGGCCATCGTCCCTCGTCGGGGTCAAGAAACATATACACTAGTCTACTATGGAATATTGATGCCTAGTCTCGATACTCCCACGATTAAGGACATTTAAGTATTTGCTTATGTACTACCCAGGCCTCACCTGTATGATTGCCATCATAACCCTAGTAGTCAAGCAAGAATCCTATGGTCTCTATCAACATGTAATAATGATACGCAATACCACATAATATATGTACATGATGATAAAGGCAAACCGGAAAGCATACTATCATCTCGAGTACCACTGTTTTACCCGTATAGGTCCTCCCTTAATTATCATAATCGTCTGCTTGCATTTACAATAATTGCCTTGAGAGCATTATAGCCAACAAGATCTGACCAGCGAACTAGGGCAAGATCTTTTAAGAGAGGAAATTGCAAATGCGAAGAGAGAAAAGAAGCCAAGTTCTTTCTTGATCTCGCTGTACACAAATCCTGACAATAAGAAAAAGAAATTTGTGAAGCCCCTACAAGGAATAAAATATCACATATCGGAATTGAAAAAAAGAATATGGAGGCGCAACTTTGGATCGAACAAAAAAACGAGAAAGAGAACCAAAGTTTGTCTAGTTCTAATGAATTAATTATAATTTCATATTTAAAAGTTAACTACTAAATATTTATGTTTTGATAACCTCCAGAGAAATTGAATGTGTTCATACAAGCGAACCAGATACAAGCGAACCAGAGACAATTGCATATTATTCCAACTTTCTCTTGTTACAAATTGGGGAGTGTGTTAAAGGAGAAATGATAACCTCTTACATCAAGAGGTTACGTATACGTGAATCTTCCGCCAATAGCTTCTTTTTTTATCCTGAATTTTGTGTATGTCATTGTTATTAACTTTCATTTTATATGTCAGCTAAATAATATTCACTACCGTGTTGTTTATTCTACTTTTTATTTTCTAGACGTTACTCCGTTATTGTTTTAACGAATACAAAGCAGAGAAACTAAAGAGGAGGGACCACAAGTGCAAAGGTAGCTTACTGGAATAGGTCGAATCGAAAAATCCTTATTAGAGGTCTGTAATAGAGAGTGACACGGTAAGTCTGTACTTTATTTATCTCATTTTCTTTTTATTTGCAACAAATACGATTTATAATAATGAATTAAAATTTCAATCCTAGGTTTATATTCCCATGCATCATGAAAATCATTGGATGTTGTGTGTCTGACATATTACGGAAGGAAAGTTTGTGCTATATGATCCAATGTACGAAAAATTGGGTCGTTTGTATATGGATGAATGTGTCGCAATAGTTAGTACAATTTTATAACGAGTACTATTTTCATTTGCTTATAATCTGTAATAATTTGTTTAGCTTAATAATTTTTTTGCAGCAAAATCATTTTGTTAAGTATATGCTTAAGAAGGTACCCAATCCCGTCAAAATTGATTTAGGAAAGGATTTGGATTGGATTGAGAATAAGGGACATTCGAGACAAGACAGCGGATCAGTCAATTATGGTGTACTTATAATGAAATACATATATTGCTTATCGTAGAGAATTGCATTGAACGACAAAAAATGGAACACAAATACTATAAATAATTTTAGATATAGGATTTGTTATAAGGTAGCTAATCAGAAACTACCCAAATGATATAATAAGTTATAGATTTCGTTTTTAATGTCCCTATAGGATGTGTGTTGATGTCTTGTTGATGTGTGCTGAAATTTGCATATATAATGTGTGGTGATATTTCTATCCGATCTCTGATATTTGTTTGTTGTACATGATATAAATTTGTGAGAAAGTCATGTAATTTGGCTGTAAATGAACTACATTTGTGTGTAATTGATGTACATTTATGTATATGAAATCTGATATAAGATTTCTGACGTATATTTTTTTGGTTCTACTCAAAATTCAACCGCTACTTAAAATAGCGATTATATTTTGAGCAGTCTCCAGGAACAGAGAGCAAATTATACCCCTACTTTAAGCAGCAGTTATATTTTTAAAGAAAACATAACCGCTACTTAAAGTAGCGGTTATATTTTGAGCAATTTTCAGGCACAGAGAGCAAACTATATAACCCTTACTTTAAGTACCGGTTATATTTTTTAAGAAAACATAACTGCTACTTAAATTACAAGTTATATTTTGTGCAAAGTTAAATGAGAGAGGAAACTATTTAACCTCCACTTTAAGCAGCTGCTATATTTTTTAAGAAAACATAACCATTACTTAAAATAGCGGTTATATTTTGTGCAAACTTAAATGAACAAAGAGCAAACTATTTAACCTCTGCTTTAAGTAGCGGTTATATTCTTTAAGAAAAAAATAACTGTTCCTTTAAGCAGCGGTTAAAATTTGAGCAGATTATTTAAACTGCAGGTACAGAGAGCAAACTATGTAACCGCTAGTTTAAGAAGTTGTTATATTCTTTAAGAAAACCTAACTGCTACTTAAACTAGCTGTTATATTTTGTGCAAACATTAAACAAAGAGCAATCTATTTCGAGCAGATTATTTAAACTACAGGTACAGAGAGAAAACTAAGTAACTGCTAGGTTAAGAAGCGGTTCTATTTCGAGTAGATTATTTAATCGCTACTCTATGTAGCGGTTATATTTTGAGCTAGTTAAATTTTAACTCAACTATTTAGCCGCTAGTTAAAGTAGCGGTTATAATTTAAACCCAGTTCAGTGTAATTTGATCCAGTATTATATCCAAAGAATCTGAACCGTTACTTTTATCTGCTATTTAAAGTAGCGGCTAGATCAAACGGCTCAGATTTAACAGCTACTTAAAGTAGCGATTAGTTCATTAAGTGGTAGAAATTTGATCCAGTATTATTCCAAGAAATCTGATCCAGTATTATTCCAAGAAATATGAACCGTTAATTTTATCCGCCATTTAAAATAGCGGTTAGATCAAATGGTTCAAAGTTAACAAATACGTAAAGTAGCGGTTCCCATTTACTATAAAGAGTGTTAAGGTTTGCTAATTTTTTACTGCGACTCTTGCTGTGATTTTTATTGCTAATTTTTTACTGCGATACTTGCTGTGATCTTTACTGTGATTTTTCCTAGAATTATCTTGATTCGTGGATCAATCTCATAAGTTAAATAATTTACTTTAATTACTATTGGGTTTGGTAATTTTTGGTGGATTTTTTGTTAGGGTTTTCAGATCTAAATTGGGGTTTGCTATTTTTTTCATTGATTTTTGTTACGGTTATGGTGGTTTTTATTTTTTGTTTCAATTCATAATTTGGTTCTTTGGCTTAGGGTTTGCTAAATTTTGGGGGATTTTTGTTAGAGTTTTCAGATCTAAATTAGGGTTAACGTGCTTTTTTGTGGAATTTTTGTTAGGGTTATGGAATTTTACTAAGTATAGTCTTTCTTGGAGGTGGAAGGCTTTACTGTTGTGGAAGATTCCCATTGTTGGATCAATAATTTGACTAAAATTATCATTTTTTTTAGTATACTAACTCCTATGGCGAACTTTCTCCTTCTAACCTCTGCTATGTGTTTCTCTACAGTTTCAACCGAACCCAGTAACCGATATTGAACGTCTTTCCCATTCTAATCTCTGCTATGTGTTTCCTACAAAGCTTCAGTACCACAGGACCAACTACTTATAAAGGACACATCCAGCAATAAAGGGCTCATTCTAGCTTCGTGAAATGAACCCAGTAACCGACATTGAACGTCCTTCAAATTCAAAACATGAAACGGTTTGTCTTGTTGCATGTAAATAGTATTGAGAACTATTTTTCTTTGCGAAGAATGATCTAGATATTGTGGTGTATCTGTGAAAGACCACTCATTCTGGTTTCTTAATGTTTAGAGCCCAAGTATAATTTTCCTGAAGGTCTAAAACTTGTCTTTTTATAGCTAGTTTGTTAGCTGTCTTTTTGTCGGTTCCGGTAGAAATTGCCGTATAAACCATGCCATTTGCTTCATCTGGTGTTTTAAATGAAGGGACGTCATCTTTGTTTGTGTTTGATTAACATTTCTCGTATACTTTTTAAAACAAATCTCATTCAATGTCGGTTACTGGGTTCATTTCCATTGCTTCAAATGAAGTTGAGGCAATACCAAAGAGAACGGTAAGTGAATAGAACGAGTTTTGCTCTAAAAAGGCATACTAAAAAGTTAATCAAACACAAACAAAGATGGCGGCGACTTCTACAGGAACCGAAAAAAAGATGGCTAACAAACTAGGTATAAAAAGACAAGTTTCAAACCTTAAAGAAAGCTATACATGGACCCACCAAAAGTATAAGTAATCATTAAAAAATGGAAATGAATCCAGTAACCGACATTGAAATGGTCCAGCTAGGGATTTTTTGAGAAAGTTGGCAAGAATTCGTACAAGCGAATCCAATAAGAGATCTGAATGAGGTATACTTTGAAGTTTTTCTTACTAAGAAAATACCTAAATGATGTAATAAATTTTAGATTGTTGATATGTATATTAAGTGTGGCTGTGTGTTGAACAACTAAATATTAGATTTCACAGAATTATCCCAAGTGATGTAAATTTGTATGATATTTGTTTTTATTCCCCATTTATAAATGGTGCGTGTTGAAGTTTGTTGATGTGTGTTGATATTTTGTATATATGATGTGTTGTTGTTTGTATTATATCTAAAGTTTGATATTTGTTTATTGAGGATAATGTAAATTTGTGAGAAAATGAAGTATATTTTAGGCCAAGTATTTAACCGCTACTTAAAGAAGCTGTTATATTAACTAGATAATTTTGAGATCAGTCCAGGAAAAAGTTAACCGCCACTTAAAGCAATGGTTATATTCTCCAGATAATTTTGAGAGCACGCAAAGCAAAATTTCACCCCAGGATAAATTTAACCGCTACTTAAAATAGTGGTAACATTCTCCAGTTAAAATGTAACCGCTTCTTAAAGAAGCTGTTATATTCTCCAGGTAATAGTTTACTTCTGCTTTAAGTAGCGGTAAAGTTTTGACTTAGTGAGTGTTTGAGGTCTCTGACTATTTAACCTGTACTTTAAGTAGCGGTTAAATTTGAGCTCACATAATGAATTAATACCACAATTATTTAGCCGCTGAGTTAAATAGCGGTTAAATTCTCTGCACCAAACAATTTAACAACAATATTGATTGACACAACCAATATCAACAACAACATTAATTCACACAGCCAATATCAACAACTAATGTTGAATCGAATATTATTCCATTACATCAAATATCATTCATTTACAAAAAATGTCATTCATTTACCAAAAATACAAAAATTAGGCCTTTCTTATATCAAACATCATTCATTTACATCAAAAATCACTCATTTACATCGAATATCATTCATTTACAATAAACTATTCTGAATAACCAGACGGTTCGTTCAAGTCCCATGATGGACTCGGTTAACCAGTATGCATATCTTCTACATGTTGTGTTCGTCTCCTCGGAATAATTCTTTTATTATGAAATGTTAATTGGCTGCATTCTCCGCATCCCCTCTTCTTCTTTTTCCCATCACTATTTTTGTTATCGAGCCAATATTTCAACCGATTCTTTTTATGACCCCTAGGATGAGATTGCAAAGGATTTTAAATTTTTGAAATATTTTCTTTCAGGGATTTCAAATCATTTTTCTCTTCATCTACTAAGTCTTTTTTCACACTCGGTATTTCAACTGAAAGTTCAGATAATCGCATTTCAAGTTTAGACATTTCCGCATGCGTAATTTTGTATTTGGTCTTTGACGTAGCACCTTTCACGGCTAGTAGATTGAACTCTTTATATAAATGACTATACCACGACATTTCATTCATCTGTACAGGAGGTGGTACAATACTCGTCATGATAATATTTTGATTAACATTTCTCTTCCATCTTGGAAAAATATATTCAGACAGTATGCTATTCGCATTTTTGGATAAAAAAAACTCTGAATATATGCCTACATAATAGTCCGGTTGATTCAAATGATTGCAAATGCACTTGGAAAATTACCCTTTTTCGTATATTGGACACAATATACTCTACGCTTATCTTTCTTCGGACCAAGCAGCACATTGCGAACTTTATATCTTGTTTTTTCGTTGACTTTTGAAACTTTCTCGATATTAAATGATTTAGATTTCAGGAGCTCTACTTGAATCTTTTCAAAATGCTTTTGGTGTAAACTTTGGAAGCGACTAATTCCAGTTGCATATTTGTTGCACACATACGATTCTTGCATAGCGTACCAAAATCCATTCTTTTCTCGTGCTCGAATTGTATCCTAGTGCACTTCTCGTTTTCATAACAAACTCTTTAATTGTGGTGTTCCAATTAAGATAGACATCAAAAAAGCATTCATGCTCTCACTACGCCCCCGGTTGTTCACATTCCTGTAGAAAAATATATTGATGTATAAGTCGGTATCCATTTCTTCCGTATACCGTACAGTATTGAAATCCATTTATACACACTAACTTGGTACTTTACATCTAGCACGGTCTACTTATCTTCAAATTCTTCAACTGTCAAACTTTTATGCACGCAATAATTGAAGTCGTTTCGAAAACCGGTATCCTGATGATATAAACTCTGCAATTTCTCTGGATACATCTGACTGATGTGCCATATGCAATAATGGTGTCTTGTGTTTGGAAACACCTTGGCAATAGCATTTGTCATAGCATGATCTTGATCGGTGATTATAGATAGCGGTGCGTTATTATTCATCGTAATTAACCACTGCTGAAACAACCAGGCGAAAGATTCTTCGGACTCATTCTGCATTAACGCCAAACCAAATATCTATGATTTATAATGATGTTTAATACTTGTGAATGGGAGGAAAGGCATTTGATATTTGTTCTTTCGATACGTTGTGTCAAAAGCAATTGCATCATCGAAAGTTGTATAAGAAACTTTTGAGCGTGCATCGACGATTAAGAGGGTTTTGAAATGATTTTCTTCGTCATATTTTACTACATAAGTAAAATTAGGCTACTCAACTTCAATGGATTGCAAAAAAGCTAAACTAGCTTGGGCATCCGATACGTTCATAGATTGATGTTGACGTATTTTTCTTAGTTCACTCTTTACATCGTTTAGCATGTAACCAAGATTCTCTACCACGCCATGACCTTGTCCTAGTATCGTACATTTTTTTCTTGGACCAACCCCACTATCTTTCAAATTACGGATTTGACTTCTGTCAAATTTGGAAATACTTTTGTGACAAGATAGGTATTGCACCAGTGACAGCGGAACAAATGGATAGTTGTGATATCTTTTGTAAGCAGTTACTTTCCAACGAGCGTCTTTTTTAACAACAAACATACGAGCTTTGCACTTGGATCCAATATAATTACTTCTCCGGAACGTCGAAAAAGATATTATACGTTTTACATCTGGCTTGAAATGTTTAGGTATTGCGTCCTTGTTATATTCATATAGTCTGGAGATAGGTTCGATACTGCGAACTGCACGACGAGAAGAACGAACTCTGATAGCAAACCCTATGTTTCGAGCATATGCTAAATAACATTCATAAGCATCATCTAGTGAATTGAATATCATGACAATTTAATGTTCTACCAAATCACATGCTACTCCTCTCTCGTTATTCTCATCAGGACTTACTTTAGGAGACTGCACATTCTTATATTTGCTTCCACTCGTTGGCGAGATAAACTCAACTTTAGGAGACGAAACATTCTTACATTTTCTTCCACTAGTTGACGATATAAACTCAACTTTAAGAGACAGAACATTCTTATATTTGCTTCTACTAGTTGACGATATAAACTTAGCATTTTTTCCATCAGGGGTTACTAGGTCGATAGGAATAATAGTTTTTTTGTAGCATTCATTTTCGTCTTTTTCCACTGCTAATCCGTCATCTTCTTCTCTGCAATCCGTGATAGTCCACTGATAGGCTATATTAATCGACATGCTGGCAAATGTAAATTTAGAAGTAAAAAATTTACCACAACCTAATTGTTAGGTTTTCGCAATGCGTTCTACTTGTTTTATTTAACGCAATTAAGACGGTTTCATGTAGCTAGCCGGTTGAGTACGGGTCATCCACTGGGAGATGGTTAGTGTTTCGTTCTTATTTTAGACGAGTCAAGTAACAATGTAAAAGTTTGTTCAATTCTATCCTAAATGTTTGTATTTTTATGTTCAAGAGAGCTTGTTAGGGTTAGAGTTGGTTAGTAGAGTTAGAAATTAATCCTGTGCTTGTCTTGTGCCATTATTGAAATGATATTGGAGTAATCAGAAATAACGGGGATTAGGAGGACATATGAATAGTATTTGCCAGTTTAAACAAGTTATCCAATGCTAAATCCATTCTTAGTGCCCCTTGTCCGTCCGTTACATGCTCTTATTTCTAATTCTAGGCCAAACACACACAATAAGTCTCCAATTAGGTCACAACTACATGCCATGTTGTAGTGTACCTAAAGGACTTATCGACTTAGGTCGCGGCTATATGTCACTTTATAGCGCGCATAAGGGAGAGGATTGTGTTTGTTTGGTCTAGATTCGATTTCAAATTGTTTGGCGAAGAGAAATACAAGGGATTTTTCTATCCCTCATACCACCCTTCCTTAACCCTAACAAGTGAGTAAACTACTCACACATAAAAAGAAATAAAACAAGAAGAAGAGAAGAAAGAATGGAAGAATACAGTTAGAACAAAAATAGCAAGATAACTACTTGGGCCCTCACCTAAGCAAAGGACTCCATTGAGTATCATGGCATAAAAAATGGAGATTAGAAGAGAAGAATAAGAACAATAAAACCAACAACTATGTTAACAAACAAATAATAAAAGATATTCTAAAAATTAAAATACAATGTAAGAAAATAAAGATACAAGGTAACAAAAACTCTCATCTTCATTAATTGTCCACTCAAAAGCTCTCACTACATTTTCATGGAGAGTAAATGATGAAGAAGAAAAAAACTAACTAATCTAGTACTAAGCCTAAAGAAAGTAAAGTATCCTTGGTTTGGTTCTGATCTGTAGTATATATAAGCAGAGGAGTGAAACCCTAGCGGTATTTTCTGAACCTTTATACAACTACAAAAGCACCCATGAGAATTGGTCGTGTGACGACATGATAAAGCCGCGGATCTGCCGCCAATAGAGCCAAAATATCGCTAATCCATGGCCGTTTTGTGGAATTAGCAAGCCGTTTTTCTTGTGCTTTCTCGTGTTGCTTTTTTCATCGTGGTAGGTTCAAATTTGCAAAATGGTTCCAAAATATTCTCAGATTTTTAATAGTCCAAAATGAAAATTCTATTGAATTTTGTGCCTTGAACTCCTTCGAGCTCCGCATTGCCACCTTGTTTCTTTTGCTGCCTCCCTCGTACTTTGCGCTTGTCTGAGACATGAATAACCGCTTTTCTCGTCTTGTCTCTTGAACTGATAGACAGCACCGGACGGATATGGATGACCAGAACCCGGATTTTATCTGTTTTTGGCAGTTGTTCTGAATTTTGTCATAACTATAGAGATTTTGCATGATTTGCATTGTTCTGGACTGAGAATCTATAATCTGTAATCATGTAGCAAACACGGATCAAAAGCACCTACCTATATACAAATGTGCACAAGAATGAGGGTCTTAAATGCAATATTCTGGTGTGCACAAATACCCCCAAATTTATCTTTTGCTCATCCCGAGCAAAACCATTTTATTTTCAAAAAGTCCTTAGCTCACTTTTGTAGGCATCACGGTTGAACTTAGCGTGTGCAACAAGCCGTTAAACCTATAGGTGTCTCTAGTAGGAGGATTGTTTTCTCCTGAGGGTTTTTAGTGGATACTACCCACAAAATCCCGTCAAGCTAATTTCATAAGTTAATCTCGACTCTCATCCTACGGTTTAGAATCTAAGTTAGAAACTCTATCATCCTAAATTAGAAATATCCATCCCTTTATTCTTCACACCTCCTATTCTTTCAACCTAAGATCCTAAATGTTTTGTCAGTTTATAAAGACCTCAGTATCTCTTGAGTTTTCCTTCTAAAGTGCAGTGTCCAATCCGGAATTTTTATCATCTTTATGGAAAACATAAAACTTTAGTCTTTATTCCAATCTCTCCTCCAAACATCGATCGTATATCCCCACGTGTGTGTAAATTCACCCCTACACTCAGGAATTAAATTCAAATTATAGTACCCTGTTCCTAATATCTAGTACTACCACTTTTTATTAATGGTGGACGGATTTGCTCACACACCTTTCATGAGACTACAAGTGCTTCATGAGGCACTAAACATACGATTACTGAATGTGTGAGCTTATTAAATCGTAAACAACAGTTTCCATGTCTTGCAATATTTTTTTTTCTTTTTTTTTCAAGACTAGATATATTTTTCAGTGATGCTCTTTTGGTGGTTAGCTTTGAATACCATTTTTCATTCTTACTAGATTTTAAGACAAGAGTATTTTTAGGTATTCTCTATTATCCCCAGTTTCAAGGTGCGTGTAAGTGCAGTTTGTAGGGTATTGATCTGTCAAATTTATTGCACATTTGTATGAACATTTTCCCTATTATTATTAACTACTGAAAGATGTTAATTGTAAATAAAGAACATATGCGGGTTTATTCGTAAAAGGATTATTATCATATGTTTTCCTCATTTATAATTAATATAATTAGTGAAAATATATGCATATCCTATTTAAATAAAATATCAATGAGATTATTTATTATTAAAATATGCATATCATATCAAATATTCTTAACCATTATTATCAAGATATCATATCATGTAATTGGTTGGAATAATACCCCAAATAAAACAAATGCTAATAACAAGATGATTTGAGATATTGTGCAGGTATTATAATAAGATTAGGTCAGGTCTGAATTATAAGTTGGAGATCTACAGCAAATCGATTCACCAAACCAAATCTGCCAAATATTAGGATAAAATTAAAGAATCTAGTAACGGCAGATACTAAGAGATATATTTTCAGAATTTTTTTATCAGAAGGATCTCCAAATATTGAGAAGAAAAAGCACGAAAAATTTGTAGGCACAAACACACTAAACGGCGGTGGAAGCGCGGTCAAAGGGTGCCATGGGCGGTGGTTCAGCGTTCATTTGATGGCCGTAGGATCTGAAACTTCAGGGTCATGATCGTAATTTCACACACTTCAATATGGCATCTAAGGTTTCTAGTTCCAGAGCCTATTAAAGGACCGAGAGCATCTATCATCAAAACTATCTATCGAACTATCTATCCATCGAAGAATCGATTAAGATCTAGCGAGTAAACTAGGGTTTTGTAAATTACCTTTTCAGCGAGAAATTTTTGTAATGCACTAGTAAATCAATAAAGCTAGTTCTTTCTTTTAATTTGGTCGCATTTACTTTCCGCAATTACTTTCCGCAATTACATTTTGTATTTACTTTCTGCGTTTTTATTTTTAATTATGGGTTCCGTATTCTTCCACCTTTCTTCTACTACGCTAATATCCATGAGTGAGTAAATTCTTGCTTGCTAGGGTTTGTAGGATAGGGTAGAATAATGGATGAAAAATATCACTTGGATTCTTTTTAAAGTTTTAATTTTTATAAATTTTAGTAAAATTAATAGTAACCCTCTTATCGAGCACGCTATCAATTCATGATAGTCACGACCACAATTTGAGATTCGTTAATAATCGTTTTGTTAAGGGTTTGAGGTCAATGGAAGGACAAGGGTTAGTATAGAGAAACCCTAATTCCCCCCAAGAACCCTAACCCATATTCATCGCTATTTCTCCAGTATTAAATAATTAAAAGATAAAAAGAATTAATTTTAAAACTCTATCCATTAACTGCTAAATCCTATAAACCCTACGAGCCATTCTATTATAAATTTTTCAAATCTTCTTAATAATAAACGATAATAATTCCACATTTCTTCTATCAAACCGTCTACAGTAAGAAAAACAGTTCGCCGTTTTCTTGTGGACGAGCCGTACTCATCGTGGCTAGCTATTTATGACACTGTTATTGATTGCGGTATTTAGAACACACATAGACACACTTTTTCACGAACAATCAAATGGTGCCGTTGCCGGGGAGACGGTCATAATTTTTTTTTTGTTATTCGGGTTGATTTCTAATATAAAACCAGAGAACATAAAAATAATAATATAAATAAAAAACCTCATTTTGTATTTTTAACGACTTTTGTGGGAGTTTTGCGAGAAATCTGGAGCACTAGGAGCGAACCAACAGAGATTCAGAGATTGTTAAATAAGAGCAGAGAAGTATTAGAGTGTGGTGCCAAAATTTCAATGGGAGATTCCATCAAACGGCGGCAAAACCGCAGCCCAAACAAGCTATTGGCAGCGGAAGCGCTGCAATATTAGGGAGTTAAGCCCCCAAATTTTCTTGTTACTATCGTATCGTTTTTCTCTCTCCTCTAAATCTCCAATAAACTATTTTTACTTGCAGGATTCTTTGCACACAGCGCCGCTAAAAATCTTTTTGCTTATTTTAGATTTTGGTTTGTTTTGCATATTTAAAATAGACATTAAGGGGTAAGAAACCCAAATTCAGATTAGGTGGAGATTTCATCACCATTTCTAGGCCCTACAAATCATAAAAGAACATACGCATAACCCTACATTGATAAAAAATATCTAGACCAAAGCCTCTTAGGACAGTCGCGCTCAATTAGGACAAATGAGGCTCGTGGGTAATCTATTGCTTATCCGCCTTTTTCTTGAGGTGTCTAAAGAAAGTGTCACTAAGGAAAGTGGTTACTTAATTAGTCCCACTATTTTGGTGATTCGTATAGCGGATATCTCCCACTTACCTGGCAGCAAGATTGATAAGGAGATGATAGAGGATTTATCCTACGTCTTGTTCTTTGGAAGTCTGGGAGTGGTCTAGTGATTTGACTTAGATGACCCTAGATCTAGGGATTGTTTGTGTACGTTTGTCGAGTCCCTCTTTCCAAGCAAACAAATTTCAAAATAAAAAAAGCTTAAAATTATTACCGTTTCATTCTCTCTTCTTTTCATTCTTTTATGATGGGTAACCCAAACCGACCAATTCTTGGCGAGTTTTGTTACACACAACCAAATTTTTTTTTATCGTTATTGCTTTGGTACAAATCCGACCCTACTGTTTCTTTCAGCGATAGGATAGAACGCTCTAGAAATAACAGTTGGACACCTTACTCAAAGTCCTATCAACCGTATAAAAATTCAACACCTTCTTTTGTTGATAATCTTTTTAAGGCTAGTGAGGAAACTTCTAAACTCATGTTCATTGCTTAGCATATTGCGAAGGCTCTTAGCCAAAATTTCATACCTTTCACTTCTCCAAAACCGTTAGGACAACAATTATAATCATTTCCATATGAAAATGTTGATACTCCTTTTGAGGCGAATAAGGCAACTTATAAACCCATGACCATTGCTGAGCAAATAGCAAAAGCCAATCGCCAACTAACCAACCAATCTCAATCTTCTTCATATCACAATGTTGATCCTAATCTTATCTATGAAACTTGGTTACACCCTTCTAACTCTTTTCAATGGTACCAAACTTACACATCCTCTCATGTTGATAATTCTATTAAGGCCAATGTGGCAATTCGTAAACCCATTTTTATTACAGAACACATTGAACTCGCCTATAGCCAACAATTAAACACATTCCAACAATACTCAACTTTTGCACTCTATCTAGATGGTGCTTCTGAAAATCAATTAGGAAGTTCCACAGTTCAAAGAGAATCCTTCATTAAAACTTCTTCACAATCAATGTCTAGTCTTGAAGTAGAGTTGGAATTGAGTAGTGAAAAAGAACCTGGGATCCTTCCAAGTCAAACCAAAACCAATTCTTTTAATCTCAACACCTTCCATCCTGAAATCCAATCGAATGTATTTACTGATCAACCGCTTAATAATCTAATTGATGAGGTGTCCAAGAATAACTTGTTTGACTTTTTCAATCATGAGTGTAAAAGAGAGCCTTACACCATTCCAAATCAAACCGATCCTTATTCGACTAAACCTGACATTTCAAACCTTCCAATTCAATCAAGTGAACGAAGTGATCCATCGATTGAGGATAATATAATTGATGAATTTTTAAAGAACTATTCGTTTAATTTGACTGATAGTGTTAGTGAGATCGGTGATGAGAATATCATTGAAGATGAAGTCGCTATGTTGGATGAGTTGGATTCCCCGACTCATAATGTCCCCTCTATTGAATGTGAACATCTTCCTATACATTTAACCAATCCTATTCTTACCACCAACATATCCGATATGCAAAACGATAATCAGCCTCCATCTCCCACATATGGATCAATAATTCTCGACACCCAAATTTGTTTACCCATTTCATTATACACTCTTTTTAGTTTTTCTTCTCATCTTCTTTCACTTCCACCGAGCTTTGATGAACCACACTCCGATATTTCGAGTTCTATGATTCTTGAACGACCACTTGATTTAGACTCTTTTGAAAATAAGGTAGACAACTTCTTCGAGTCTCCTACCTCCATAATTTCTGACAAATCGAGTGTTTTGAATATTGGTTTGCAACAGATTGACCTTGAAACTTTAAACCTTCCTGGTGAATCTACCTATTCCACTTATATAGATATCGATTCCATTCTTTCCGATGAGATCATCATTCAGAATATCGATGAAAGTTTTGAAAATATTTTTGCTGAAGAACACGCGTTCCTTAAAGACTTGGATGCTGTGATGAAGCATCTCCACCAGAAATTTGTGCGCCTCTCTTTGAGGCCGAAGAAGTTGAACCGTCATCCTTTCTTCTTATCACATACGAGAATACGACTATTCCACCCATTTCTTGTCTTTCATATTCTCGTTTTCATTCAAACTTACTTTTTCGTCTCTACCAACTGAGACGTAAAACCTTTCGAATACATTTCTTATCTTCCACCTACTTGATCTTTTCCCGACACTCTCATTTCTATTTCTTCTATTCGAGACATGATACTACCTCTATTCTTATATAGTCTCGTGTTTTCTTCACGTCCATCCGTTACACGATCTTCTACCAACTAAGGTGTTACCTAGATAAAATATTTGAATAGTTGGTTTTAACTTTTGGTCGTTGTAAAGCTTTGTATAGACCATTAATATTAACCCCCTCTTATACTGAATTTCAATGCTTAGTAATGAAAACACTGTTTTACTAAAGTTTTTTTCTGGGGGGGAAGAAGAAAAATATTTTTAAATGGCTCTTGACAGAAAAGAAATTTTTGCACGATTGTAAGCCAAGAACAAGTTTGGGGGAAGATTTTATTGTTAGTCACTCTTGACCCTTTATTTATACCATCTTATTAAACTATTCCTTCTAGCCTTCAGATTTTGACCTTACAGGACAGCATCCGTATGGAAACTGCTACAAACAAGTTTAGGGGGATGGTTTGTATGGATGGTTTGTATATATCTACGCATCATATGTAAATATTGCATTGCATAAATTTTGAAAATAAAAGTTAGAAAATGAAAAATACATATGAAAGAGAGGAAGAAGTTTAAGAAATGCAAGAAAATTAGATGTTTTAAAACAAAGCTAGTAATAAGTGATCATGAGCTGTTGTCCTAAGGGTTAGTAAGATGAAGAAATCACTAATCTGCGGATAGAAATAAGTCCGAAAAATAGTCTCTATTCTTGATTCCAAACTTTTGAACGTTGATACTCTACTATACTCACCTACACACATCTTGAAACTTGGGATAATAGAGAATACCTTGAAATACTCTTGCCCAGAAGCCTTAGTATGTGTGTGTGTGTGTATTAACAAAAGATAAATGGTGCAAAAAATGAACACTGGTTTTGTAATTACTTAAGGCATCATAAAATATATAGCGAGGGTGCTTTATCACCTAGTGCCTTAGACCAACTAGTTTGGGAGTCACTGCTAAGCCTTAGGTGTTGTAAGACTAGGATATTGATAAGTACGCCTTAATAAGTGAGCACATTCGGTAATCAGTTAGTTAGTATCTCAAGATGTATTAACGGTCGCATGAAGAATGTGTGAGCAAATCCATCTAAAATATCGCCAACTAAAAAGTACTAAGGAAGATGGACAAAGGATATGATAGCATGAATTGAATTCTCCAAGTGTAGAGATGTCTTTTATACACACGTAGGGGTATATGATCGATGTTTCGAGGAAGGGTATGGAGGAAGACTAAAGACGAAGTTTTATTGAGGGGTGATGTGATTTCTGAATTCTTTTCAAGACCATTAAGATAGGGCTCATGATAACTAAAAAGCTAGTGTAGTTTGAAACACTTTTTTTCAAATTTTTTCTTTTATATGTTTCTTATCTTTGCATGTAGTTTTCTTCTTCTTTCTTATTTTGGTATTTTGTTGGGTGTAATCCGCTGAAAACCCTCAGGAGAAAACATTCCACCTACTAGGGATACCTAAAAGTTTAAAGGGTTATTGCACGAGCTAAGTGCAATCGTGTTTCCTACGAAAGTGTGCTAGGTTTATCATTTTCTTTTTAATAAAATAGTTTGCTCAGAACGGTAAAATATAAGTTTGGGGGTATTTGATCAGTCAAATTTATTGCACATTTGTATGGCTATTTTCTCTATTATTATTAACTACTGAAAGGTGTTAATTGTAAATAAAGAACATATGTGGGTTTATTCGTAAAACGATTATTATCATATGTTTCTTCATTTATAATTAATATAATTAAGGAAAATATATGCATATCATATTTAAATAAAACATCTATGAGATTATTTATTATTAAATATGCATATCATATCAAATATTCTTAACCATTATTATCAAGATATCATATCATGTAATTAGTTGAATAATATCTCAAATAAAACAAATGCTACTAACAAGATGATTTGAGATATTGTGCAGGTATTATAATAAGATCTGCTCTGGTCTGAACTATAAGTAGGAGATCCACAGAAAATCGATTCACCAAACTAAATTTGCCGAATATTAGGTGAAAATTAAAGAATCTAGTAACAATAGAGACTAAGAGATTTATTTTAAAATCTTTTTATCAGAAGGATCTCCAAATATCGAGAAGAAAAGGCACGAAAAATTTAGAGGCATGAACCCACCATATGGCGGCGAAAGCGCGGTGAATAGGTGCCATGGGCGGCGGTTCAGCGGTCATTTGATGGTCGTAGAATCTGAAACGTTAGGTTCATGATCGTAATTTCACATACTTCAATATGGCATCTAGGGTTTCTAGTTCCAGAACCTATAAAAGGACCGAGAGCATCTATCATCAAAACTATCTATCAAACTATCTATCCATCGAAGAATCGATTAAGATCTAGCGAGCAAACTATGGTTTTGTAAATTACTTTTTCAGCGAGCAATTTTTGTAATGCAATAGTAAATTAATAAAGGTAGTTCATTCTTTTAATTTGGTCGCATTTACTTTCCGCATTTACTTTCTGTAATTACTTTCCGCAATATCATTTTGCATTTACTTTCTGTGTTTTAAATTTTAATTATGGGTTCCGCATTCTTCCACCTTTCTTCTACTACGCTAATATCCATGAGCGGGTAAATTCTTGCTTGCTAGGGTTTGTAGGATAGGTTAGAATAATGGATGAAAAATATCACTTGAATTCTCTTTAAAGTTTAATTTTTATAAATTTTAGTAAAATGAATATTAAGCCTCTTATCGGGCACGTTATCAATTCATGATAGTCAAAACTACAATTTGAGATTCGTTAATAATCGTTTTGTTAAGGGCTTGAAATAAATAGAGATCAGTGGAAGGACAAGGGTGAGTAGAGAGAAACCCTACTTCCCTCCAAGAAGCCTAATCCACATTCATCCGTATTTCTATAGTATTAAACAATTAAAAAATAAAAAGAATTAATTTTAAGATTCCATCCATTAACTACTAAATCTTATAAACTGTATAAACCTTTCTATAAATTTTTTTTCAAACCATCTTAATAATAAACGATAATAATTCCACATTTCTTCTATCAACTCGTCTAAAGCAAGAAAAACAGTTCACCGTTTCCCTGTGGACGACCTGTACACATCGTGGCTAGCAATTTGCGACACCGTTATTGATTGCGGTATTTAGAACACACATAGACACACTTTTTCACGAAAAGTCAGGTATATACTTTCTAAATTAGGACTTAAGAATATGAACTATTTTTCAGGATTATCCTTCAATAAAACTTTCAATACTTTCCCTTCATCTCAACTTAACTTAAGAACTGAACTCAAGATTACATATTTCTCAAACGACTGTAAGGACGTATATTTACCAAGATCAAACTTCAGGAGGGTTATTTTTAGGGTTTTCAATTCCTAAGCCTAGGATTTAGTTATTTCTAACCTATCAAGCTAAATTTTTGGAATAAAATCTAAGTTACCCTACTAGCTAACTTGACGACAAAGTTTTTATATTTTGGAAAAAATTTCAATTTTTTTTTGTTTTTTAAATAATTATGCAAATGCAAAATATACACATGAATGCAAGGATAGAAAGCTTACAGTTTCAAATATGTATGCAAAATATACACATGAGTGGCATGATAGAAAGGTTACCACCTTCAAACTTAAACTTGACAGTGCTCTCACTGTCATGCCACACAATAAGAGTCAAAATTGCAGAATGGCCAAAAAGTTTCAAATATTTATTTATTTTTAATACAAGAAAAAGCAAAAAAAAATACATACACACAAAAATGTCCTCTTAAACTTAAGTGAAACAGTGTTTCCACTATTTAAGCGTTGAAGTTCAAAGTTAGGAGGGAGGGTACATCATCAATCTATACAAGGCCTTACACAGACCAAAAGTTAACACCAACCATTCAAAAATTGTATCGTGATGATGATATGGTTGGAGAAAAAACGTATAGAGGAAAGAAATGAAGAATACATGAGACCATTTGTGCGGATATGAGATACGAACTCGGTAGGTGAAAAGATGAATGGAAGGGAGAAAGAAATGGGGCACCAACTTGAGGTGGAAATTTGAATGAATAAATTAGTATAGTTTGTAATGATATGAATCTGGAATTTTCTAACTGTACCATTTTATCAATCCGTTGAGAAGTGAGATCAAATCTCTCAAGATTCGCAAGAAAACATTGGCCGGCCGAACTTGGTGAACTAGACGTAGGAGATGAAGTTGACAAGTTGTCCTGCGGTTTGGTAACGATGGAACAGGTGGAGGGAAATGATTGAGGAATGGTATTGGTTAAGTATTCAGGAAGATATTCATAGTCAATGGAAGGGACATGATGAATAGGAACATCCGAATCATCAAAAAGAACGAGTTCCTCCTCAAAGCTATCCTCAAAATTCTCCTCAACATTCAACTTTATCATTGCATTCATCATCATCAATATCATCCAGACACACATGGGGTTCAGTTAATGGTTCGGGATGATGCCCACACGGATTTGAAGGAACATGTCAAATTGGTGAGAAAAACTCATCCAAGACTGTGGGTTCATCATCCAAGTTATCTCCAGCGTTGATATCCTCAATCAAGTGAAAGTTAAATTTCTCAGACACCTCATCAAAAGTATGGTTTTCAATCAATTATTTTCTAGAGTGGAGGTGTGGAGATCAAAGGGAGTGGCATCGGTTTCATTTGAAAAGGACCCTTCATAATCGGGTAAATCAAACACTACATAGCCGCACAACTCATCAAACATACTATCCTCATTTGGTGCACTTGATAGATTTTCCAAAACTGGAGCCATGGAATGTTAGTGATATATACCCTAGAGACCATTATTGTATCATACTGGTTTGTATATTACTTAATGGAAGTTTGGGATATACACGGATATAGTAACAGTCTTGCTCAAAATGGTAGTATGCTAACTGGTTTGTTTCTACCTCAATATGTGCATATGTTTCTTTTAGCATATTGCTTATACATATTGGTAGAGCCCTCAGGATATTTTGCTTGATTACCAGCGTTGTGATGGAAGTCACACTAGTGGGGGCTGGGTAGTCTATAAGCACATCCTATACAGGTCCTTAGTTGTAGGATTATCTGTAGGGTTCCTAGGCACACTATAGAGGTCTCACAAGGTATCGAACATGCCAATTTAAAATTTTATGGGTGCCGAGAAACCCTAATACGGATCGTCGGCTAGATTTCTAGGCGAAATACGAATCTAGTTAACACTTTAACTAAAGGAAGAGAGCTACAACCTTTGTAGATCCGGTTATCCACTTCCTTAGCTCCACGTGGGTGTCCTCTCGCTGTCCATCATGAATCCCGAACTCATTCGTCGGCTTCATCGGAGAAACGGGCGGAATAGGTCGTCGGCTTCGTGTCAAAGACGATCTACGTCGAGGCATCACAAGTTCAAGCTCCGACTTCACAAAGTTGTGAAACTTGTGAAGAAAACACCCAAAACAACTTGGCAAGAGGTAGAGGGTGAAGAAATAGGAGGTGGGTTCACTTTAGAATTGGATTTCACTCACTTTTGCTCAAGTTGCCATTGATGGCATCTAGTTTTCTCTCTTGAAGAAGAAGGAGAAGATGAAGCAAGAATATCATAAGTGTTGTGAATAATAGAAAAATAGACCAATACTTATCATATCTTAACCAAGGTTAAGTGTAGAGAAAAGACCATGGTAAATGAGAAGGGTTAGGGTTAAGCTAGAAGATAAAATGGTTTCTTTAGTCAAAGCTTCATGAAGCTTCAACAAGCTTCATGATAAAAAGAAACCATTATGTTTTCAATTATCCATTTATATAAATAAAGAATGGATAAATAAATGAGAGAATAAATCAAAACCCTAATTATCTACTTAACCATTGTTTAATTCTTTACACTTAACCAAATGAACAAGTATCATCAAACATGATACAAAAATGTGCACAAAAGCATATCACATATACAATGTGCATCAAGTGAGAAAAATCCGTTTAAAGTGAACCAATACTAGTTAATGCAAAGTAATATATCAAATATATAATTATACATTAAATCATTAAATCAACATTTGATTCAATGATCCGGTCATGTCGCACATAACCGACTAGTATGCAATGTATCGATTTATTGAATCAATGATTCGATAACTAGGTCATATCGAATATAACCAATCGAAACATTTATCGCGAGAATGAAATGCGGTATCACATACACGCATTATTCTCGCTCCCGCACATATCTCATATGCGCTCCTATTTCGTTTCGCTTGAGCCAGGAAACCTCTGTGTAGGACTCTAAAGACTCGTCAATACGCCGGTAGCAGATGATGATCATATCAAGCTCCCACAAGCCGCAAGCGGTCTGCTAAACGTAACGGCCATCCGGGTATTGAGCGATCAGAAGATCGACGAGCTAGCCCGCTCACACTCCTGTGAATCCAACCAGTAACACTTACCGTACAGTCCGGTCTGTTCGTCTGATATGTCGCATATCAAGTCTAGGGGTGGTATACGTCAGACCCCAATAACCGATAAATCGTGCCGATGTGAGGCTCATAACGGGCCGAGAAACTACTGGTAACACTTACCAGCAAATCTCTGATCAGCCCTGGCCAGGGACTTCCCTGTTACGGCCAATCGAGCACAGCGCAACATCAACCCCCAATACCGGGAGAGACGAAACCCCTCCTATCGCTCATTGCCTCCATATGACTCGGGACTGTACCCAAAGACCACCGTTTTGCACGCCCTCATGGACGTGGTAAGGTGGAGATCAAAGCACAGTGGGAATCACACAAGACTCTATGACGATCTCGGGTCTACAGACTAACCTGTACAAGTGTCACCTGAGAACTGCCATCTGACGTGAGGTATAATACCATCTGGGAGTTCTCGGCGAGTCCGTCCAGTGTACCCAGTCTCCACTGAGAACCCGTATACCATCTCTGATGTCAAACACCAATGGATGTGGGATCATCCATCGCCCATCTCATGGGTCGAGAAGCGTATACGCTAGTCTACTCTGGTATATCGATGCCCCGTCTCGATACACCCACGACTAGGGACCTTGAAGGATGTACTTATAGACTACCATTTCCCCACTAGTATAATCTGCATCACAGTCCAGGTAGTCAAGTACATATCCTAAGGGCTTTACCAACATGTAACTATAAGACAGTATAAAGAGACTAGTGTACATGTTAAGATAAAGTGTAACCAGATAGCATACTATCATATCGAGCAAGAAAGTCATCTCTATATATTTCCAAGCATCCAATATAATATACATCATCTGTACAATACTGGCCTCTAGGGCATACATACAACTAACAATCTCCCACTTGCACTAGGGCCAGCTGCTGTAGTATCGCATACCGAGCATCCCGAAGAGTCTCTCACACTGTATCTGGGGAATGGCCTTCGTGAGTGGATCCGCGGTGTTGTTCTTCGTGTCAACCCTCCTGACCTCGATCTCCCGGCGATCAACTATCTCCCGGATCAGGTGATACCGCCTCAGAATATGCCTGGATCGCTGATGGGACCTGGGTTCCTTGGCCAAAGCCACCGCTCCATTGTTATCGCAATACAAAGGTATTGGATGCTCAATGGATGGAACCACTCCAAGTTCTGTAATGAACTTCTTGATCCAGACAGCCTCTTTGGCAGCATCGTTGGCAGCGATGTATTCAGCCTCCATCGTCGAGTCTGCCACGGTTTCCTGCTTGGAACTCTTCCAGCTAACCACCCCTCCGTAAAGGGTAAAGACAAATCCCGACTGCGACTTAGAGTCGTCCTTATCACTCTGGAGCTCGAATCGGTAAAGGACTCCACTTGGAGTTCTCCGTTACCATACACCAAGAGCATCTCTTTAGTCCTTCGTAAGTACTTGAGAATGCTCTTCACAGCTGTCCAGTGACTCTCTCCAGGATCAGCTTGATACCTGCTCACTACACTTAGTGAGTATGCAACATCGGGTCTGGTACATAGCATCGCATACATGATAGAGCCTACAGCCGAAGCATAGGGTATCTCTTACATGCGAGCTCTCTCCAAATCAGTCTTGGGAGACATCTCTTTGGAGAGAGTGAGTCCAGAGATCGTGGGTAAGTTCCCACGCTTGGATTCTTCCATACTAAACCTCTTTAGTATGGTGTCAATGTACCTGGATTGGGACAATCCCAATATCCGTTTGGATCTATCTCTATAGATCCAGATTCCCAATATGCAGGAGGCATCACCAAGATCTTTCATTGAGAATCTTTGTGACAAGAAGAGCTTGACCGATTGCAGCATAGGAATATCATTTCCTATCAAGAGTATGTCGTCCACGTACAATACGAGGAAGACAACCTTACTCCCTGCCACCTTCTTGTAAATACAAGGTTCATCTGGGTTTTTGACGAAATCAAACTCTTTGATAACGACATCAAAGCAGATGTTCCAACTCCGCGATGCTTGCTTTAATCCATAAATGGATTTAAGCAGCTTGCACACCTTGCCGCTGCTCCCACTGTCTACGAAGCCCTCTGGCTGAGTCATGTATACGCACTCTTCTAAATCACCATTTAGAAAGGCGGTCTTAACATCCATTTGCCAGATTTCGTAATCATGATATGCAGCGATGGCAAGCATGATCCGGATGGATTTAAGCATAGCCACTGGAGAAAAAGTCTCGTCATAGTCCACACCTGGTCTTTGACGAAAACCCTTTGCTACAAGTCTAGCTTTGAAAGTCTCCACTTTCCCATCTACACCAAGTTTCTTCTTGAAGATCCACTTGCTCCCAATGGGTTTTACCCCTTCAGGAGCAATTTCCAAAGTCCATACTTTGTTGGTGTACATGGATTCCATCTCGGACCGCATTGCATCCAGCCATTTCACTGAGTCCCTACTCGTGATGGCCTGCTCGAAGCTAGTTGGGTCATCATCTTCCATGATGCAATCCTCGCTCCCTCCATCCATGAGAAAACCGTAGTATCTCTCAGGCTGGCGAGGAACCCTACTAGATCGGCGGAGAGGCTGAGGTTCATTAGGAACTACTGAATCTTCTGGTTCCACTAAATCTTCAGTTACGGTTTGTGTATCTGGAACTTCTTCCAGCTCTACCACTTTGCCACTAATTTCTTTTTCAAGGAATTCCTTTTCTAAAAAGGTGGCATGTTGAGCAACAAACACTTTTTGTTCCTCACCGTGGTAGAAAAAATACCCATAGGAATTCTTTGGATATCCCACAAACTTGCAAAGAACTGACCGTGCCTCGAGCTTGTCCGGATTTTGTCTTTTGACATAGGCTGGACAACCCCATATCTTAACTCGTTTAAGATATGGCCTCTTCCCACTCCATATCTCATATGGTGTGGTAGGTACAGATTTAGATGGAACTTGATTCAATAGGTATGCTGCTGTCTCCAGTGCATATCCCCAGAAGGAAATAGGTAACTCAGCTGTGCTCATCATAGAGCGCACCATATCCAATAGTGTGCGGTTCCTCCGTTCTGATACACCGTTGTGCTGTGGTGTATATGGAGGAGTCAGCTGAGAGAGAATCCCATTCTCTTTTAGGAAGTCCAGGAATTCATTGCTCAAGTATTCACCTCCTCGATCAGATCGTAGGATTTTAATACTTTTTACGGTTTGGTTCTCAACTTCTTGTTTATATTCTCTAAATTTCTCAAAAGATTCTGATTTGTGTTTCATCAGGAACACATATCCGAATCTAGAGAGATCGTCAGTGAATGTAATGAAGTATGAAGAACCATCCCTGGCATGAGTAGACATAGGACCGCATACATCACTATGTATCAGTCCTAAGAGTTCGATAACTCTTTCTCCATGTCCCGTAAACGGAGTTTTGGTCATCTTGCCTTTGAGACATGACTGGCAAGTGTCATAAGATGAAAATTCGAATGGTTTCAAATATCCATCCTTATGCAATTTAGCCAGTTGTGTCGCATTGATGTGACCCAGTCTACAATGCCACAAGAAGGATTCGTTCATTTCTGAACTCTTCCTCTTGTGTGTGTTTGTTATGCTCAGAACTGTTGATTGATTTAGAACATAAATGCCATTGCACAACGTGCCTGATCCAACCAACTTTTGGTTACGGAAAATGTTCATAACATTGTCCTGTAATACAAAATTATATCCCTCTTTACTTAATAAAGAAACTGATATAATGTTGCATATCAGGTTCGGCATGTAATAGCATTCGTTCAGAACCAATGTATTACCAGTTGGTAATGCAAGGTTATATTCCCCGACAGTCTTAGCTGCAACAATTGCACCATTTCCAACTCTAATGTCTTTATCACCTTCTCCAAGTTCTCTACCTTTCCTGAGCCCATGTAACTGATTACATATATGGGATCCTGACCCGGTATCTAATACCCAGGACGTAGAGCAAATGGAGAAACAGTTCTCTGTAACGAACACACCCGAAGAAAATGCATCATCATGTACTTTCTTCAATCGGGTGGCATGGGAATCCTGGTATTCCCCTATATCCTGTTCAGTCCTATAACTCTTATAGGAAAGAACTGAACCAACGTTCCCCAGCACAGTATAACATGCGGGTTCGGTCAATACATCCATATTATTATCTTTATTAGGGCATGAAATGGTCGCTACCTGGAGAGAGAGAGAAGAAAATACTTTAGCGTATACTCATGCAAGATCAGATTGGTTTTTATCTTATCTAATCAGGATGGCTCCCACTGCTTTTTATCAAATCTTCCTTCAAACCCTAAAAGGAAAGACTAGCCGGGATTAATTATACACTACAAGTTCGCCAATCTTTCAGCCAGGCCAGTGTCGGTACTTTGAGGGAGGTCCCCCGTGCTTTCGCACGAACCTAATTAATGTAAATCTCGTTTTCCCAGAGGCGTAACCTCGTTAACAACTTTCTAGACACCTACTTGATCGGCTAATTGTAATGTGTAAAACCCTCCCAGGAGTAACTCTTACTCGCAGTGGGTATCGGGATCCAACTATCTCATAGAAGGTATGCAATCTCATTGCAAATTTCAACACTTGAAATTCCCGATAATGCTTTTGCCCCAAATGATCTATGACCTTGACAAGGTCAACAAACCATAGACCGTAAGTCAAGTTCAACCCGTCATTTCTTGATTGAATTAAACCCACCCGCACGACCCTTGACAAGGTCACAAGGCCGTATGACTACCCTAACTCAATCTGCATCATATGCATAAGCAGATAAATACTGGTTAGCTACCGCACACTGCGCCTTGAAAAGGTCAACAAACGCAGCACGAATACTAAACAGGACTTATCTGAAATGACGGAGGGCTACGACAGGTTTTTCTGAAAACCTATTGCGTAATGAACTTGATATCGTTGTAGAATCAAATGAAGTTTTGAAATGGAGTGATTTTGAGGCTTTTCCAGTTTTGCTAAAGGGGTCACTCCCGGTGAAGGGATCGTCGGCCCTTTCCTCGTCGAATGAGGTGCGGGATATATCATATATATCACTGTGCAAAGCAAAAACTGTTAAAAGCAATCAAAGCCAAACCGAATGTGTAGCATCTGCCAGTTACTGCTAAAGGAGTCACTCCCGGTGAAGGGATCTCGGTCCTTTCCTCATCGAATAAGGTGCAGGGTATATCATATATACCGCTATGCAAAGCAAGAACTGTAGCTACCTGTTTTGTTTAAAATCTGATTCTACAACATCTTAGGTTTCTTTTCTTTCATTAATCACATTAATGAAGTCCCATCATTTAAATACCTAAACATCATAGATAAATACGACGTACACTTATGCCATCCGCATTCGCCTCGATGTCCCCTCGTGCACCGTTAGGTTAGGTAACTAACGACAGAGCAGGGCAGGGCTAGTGCGGGTGCAAAACATAAGTAACGTCTATATAATATATCATATATACTATATATAGTATCTATCACAGAACATCACATGATCACATCACAGATATCGCAGCAGAATAAACATATGAAACATTGGATATACTAGGACGTCCGTGTTTTCAATACGAGCCAGTATAAAACACGGATTCCACGGTCGTGATGAATAGCCAATCCCACACCCCTAGACCCCTACGAGAGCGGCAAGCAACCCCGCCAATTCTAGGGTTAGGAGACCCGGACTCGACTCCTCGAGTTGGTCTCCCACTGGACCCCAGAACCCGGTTACTTGTGCTCCCCTCCTTGGGTCTATCCTAATGCGGAAAAGTAAATAATATACAAAGGGTGACAGCTTCCGCAACCTGGAAGTGCCCCAAATAAAAGAATATTACATACAAGTTTTTACATGAATGAAAATGGAAAACACTCATCTCACATAAAAAAAACCCCGGCTATTCGAACACGACGATCCAATATAACATATCCAGCAACACATAACATCACATGTCATCAACGTAAGTAAGTATGCATACCCCAATTGTCGTTGACGTATAGCAACGAAACTGGCGATATGAACATACTACACTTACGGTCACAGAAAAGAAAGTGTAAAACTACAACAGTTGGAATCCGCAACCTCTTTAGACATCGCATGCCTAACAGATATAAATCCCGCATTTTAGTCTCATTATCGAAAACTCTTTTCAATATCATATGGGACTAAATTGCTAGATTTATAACATTCATTCAGTTATCTCATAACTACTTGTGAATTCCAATTATTGTATCACATTCCAGATAAACAGAAAATGTTAAACTTTCCGATCGAACAGTCGAATACCCAAGTTTTCCCGATACAGCTCAACACATGAAATAAGTCTAACAACATTCAGTTCGTGCCTCAGTACCAACGGTCCAGCCGTAGAAGGGTCAAGCCAACGCCTCACATGTGGCACGCCGTACTGCCCCAAACCCGAAGGTTCAAAGGGCAGTTCAAGACAGTCACATAATCGAGTTAAGGTTTGTTGTCTTCTAGAGGGTCCATCGCGTTACTTGCACTACTTAGAACGTCGTTAAACTACGGAAAAATCCAACACTTGGAAATTTCCCGACAGGGGAAAAATTGGGTATTTATATCCGGTCGAACTTTTTAACATATTCAAAAGATTATCCGGAAAAACACAAAGACGAAATTTGATAATCCGATCGAAACTTTGATTCCTAATAGTACCCCAGAATACTCTTCTGTAGAGTCACAACAAAAATATCCCAGAAAATATAGCATTAAATTTTATGAGTTACTGTGCAGAAATCATCATACAAGGGAACAGTAAGGCCGCGGAACCGCCGCAGCATGCATAGCACGTGCCGCGGTTCCGCGGTGGAAAAGTCGACTTAGGCCCTCGTATTTCACAGTAATTCAAATAACACCCTGCTTGATTTTCTGCATATTTTTAATTGACAAAAATCACATTTTTTAGAAAAAGTACAGAGAGCTATTTTGGGGTTAGGTTTTCGGTTCGTCCGGCTTTCAAACTCCGTCTAGACTTCGCCTAAGGCTCTAGCTAGGCTCTGATACCACTGTAGGGTTCCTAGGCACACTATAGAGGTCTCACAAGGCATCGAACATGCCAATTTAAAATTTTATGGGTGCCGAGAAACCCTAATACGGATCGTCGGCTAGATTTCTAGGCGAAATACGAATCTAGTTAACACTTTAACTAAAGGAAGAGAGCTACAACCTTTGTAGATCCGATTATCCACTTCCTTAGCTCGACGCAGGTGTCCTCTCGCTGTCCATCATGAATCTCGAACTCATTCGTCGGCTTCATCGGAGAAACGGGCGGAATAGGTCGTCGGCTTCGTGTCAAAGACGATCTACGTCGAGGCATCACAAGTTCAAGCTCCGACTTCACAAAGTTGTGAAACTTGTGAAGAAAACACCCAAAACAACTTGGTAAGAGGTAGAGGGTGAAGAAATAGGAGGTGGGTTCACTTTAGAATTGGATTTCACTCACTTTTGCTCAAGTTGCCATTGATGGCATCTAGTTTTCTCTCTTGAAGAAGAAGGAGAAGATGAATCTAGAATATGATAAGTGTTGTGAATAATAGAAAAATAAACCAATACTTATCATATCTTAACCAAGGTTAAGTGTAGAGAAAAGACCATGGTAAATGAGAAGGGTTAGGGTTAAGCTAGAAGACAAAATGGTTTCTTTAGTCAAAGCTTCATGAAGCTTCAACAAGCTTCATGATAAAAAGAAACCATTATGTTTTCAATTATCCATTTATATAAATAAAGAATGGATAAATAAATGAGAGAATAAATCAAAACCCTAATTATCTACTTAACCATGGTTTAATTCTTTACACTTAACCAAATGAACAAGTATCATCAAACATGATACAAAAATGTGCACAAAAGCATATCACATATACAATGTGCATCAAGTGAGAAAAATCCGTTTAAAGTGAACCAATACTAGTTAATGCAAAGTAATATATCAAATATATAATTATACATTAAATCATTAAATCAACATTTGATTCAATGATCCGGTCATGTCGCACATAACCGACTAGTATGCAATGTATCGATTTATCGAATCAATGATTCGATAACTAGGTCATATCGAATATAACCAATCGAAACATTTATCGCGAGAATGAAATGCGGTATCACATACACGCATTATTCTCGCTCCCGCACATATCTCATATGCTCTCCTATTTCGTTTCGCTTGAGCCAGGAAACCTCTGTGTAGGACTCTAAAGACTCGTCAATACGCCGGTAGCAGATGATGATCATATCAAGCACCCACAAGCCGCAAGCGGTCTGCTAAACGTAACGGCCATCCGGGTATTGAGCGATCAGAAGATCGACGAGCTAGCCCGCTCACACTCCTGTGAATCCAACCAGTAACACTTACCGTACAGTCCGGTCTGTTCGTCTGATATGTCGCATATCAAGTCTAGGGGTGGTATACGTCAGACCCCAATAACCGATAAATCGTGCCGATGTGAGGCTCATAACGGGTCGAGAAACTACTGGTAACACTTACCAGCAAATCTCTGATCAGCCCTGGCCAGGGACTTCCCTGTTACGGCCAATCGAGCACAGCGCAACATCAACCCCAATACCGGGAGAGACGAAACCCCTCCTATCGCTCATTGCCTCCATGTGACTCGGGACTGTACCTAAAGACCACCGTTTTGCACGCCCTCATGGACGTGGTAAGGTGGAGATCAAAGCACAGTGGGAATAACACAAGACTCTATGAAGATCTCGGGTTTACAGACTAACCTGTACAAGTGTCACCTGAGAACTGCCATCTGACGTGAGGTATAATACCATCTGGGAGTTCTCAGCGAGTCCGTCCAGTGTACCCAGTCTCCACTGAGCACCCGTATACCATCTCTGATGTCAAACACCAATGGATGTGGGATCATCCATCGCCCATCTCATGGGTCGAGAAGCGTATACGCTAGTCTACTCTGGTATATCGATGCCCCGTCTCGATACACCCACGACTAGGGACCTTGAAGGATGTACTTATGGACTACCATGTCCCCACTAGTATGATCTGCATCACAGTCCAGGTAGTCAAGTACATATCCTAAGGGCTTTACCAACATGTAACTATAAGACAGTATAAATAGACTAGTGTACATGTTAAGATAAAGTGTAACCAGATAGCATACTATCATATCGATCAAGAAAGTCATCTCTATATTTGTCCAAGCATCCAATATAATATACATCATCTTTACAATACTGGCCTCTAGGGCATACATACAACTAACATTATCGAGACGGAGCATCAATACTCCAGAGTAGACTAGTGTATACGCTTCTCATCCCAGTAGGAAAGATGGTTTGTCCCACAGCCATTAGTACGTCGTACTGGAGATAGTAGGTGCTCATTAGGTTATGAGTACACTGGACAGGACTCGTTGGGAACTGTTGGTGGGTATTATACTTATCGTCGGGTAGCAGTTCTCATGTGACATGAGTACAGCATAGTCCGTAGACTTGACACTGCTGCTTCGCATCGAGTGTGTTCCCACTGTCTTAGATTACTACCCTTCTACGACTCAAAGGAGTCGTACAAATAGGTAGTAGTTGGGTGCAGTCCCGAAGCACTTGGATGCAGTGGCGGTTAGATAGGATTCGTCTCTCCCGGTTTTAAGGGTTGATATCGCTCTGTGTTCGGAAGGCCATTACACAAAGTCCTTGGCCAAGGAAAGCGAGATGTACTGGTAGGTACTCCAGTAGTTTCTCAAGGTGTTTTGGGCTACACTCCGACACGACTTATTGCGCTATTAGGGGTCTGACGATTACCGCCCCTAGGCCCGATATACGATACTCTTAAACGAACAGACCGGACTGTACGGAGATTGTCACAGATAGGCTCAGTAGGAGTTCGGATGAGTTATTCTCATCGGCCTACTTATCGACATATACCTGGGTAACCGTTACGTGCAGCTAGTACCGCTTGTGGCTTGTGGTTAAACCCACTGCCAGCGTACTGTCGACTCTTTAGAGTCCCACACAGAGGGTTTCCCTGCATCGGGCAAAAGATGTAGAGGTCGTATGGTTTTATGACAGGGTTCGATCACGTAAGTGTACTTGTTCACGGATGATGATTCAGACAGATAATACTGTTGGATATATGTATTCCCTAGAGGCCATTATATGAAAGTGTATGTACCGGTATGTGTGTGTGTATGTGTATATATATATATATATATATATATATATATATATATATATATATTCAGAGGATAGTCTTGCTCGACATAATAGTATGCTATCTGGTTACTCTTTATCTTGACATGTTCACTTGATCATGCTTTTACTCATTTGGTATATGTTGATAAAGCCCTTAGGATATTTTCTTGACTACTGGGATTATGATATGGATCATACTAGTGGGACACCTATAGTTTATAAGCATATCCTTGAAATGTTCCTTGTCGTGGGAGTATCGAGACGGAGCATCGATATTCCAGAGTAGACTAGCATATACCATTCTTGTCCCATGATGGGCGATGGATGATCCTATATCCATCTGGTATGGTGACACCAAAGATTGTATACGGATGCTCAGTGGACTGGGTACACTGAACGGACTCACCGAGAACTCCTATGTGGTATTATATCTATCGTCGGATCGCAGTTCTCAGGTGACACTGGTACAGGTTAGTCTGTAGACCCGAGATCGTCATAGAGTCTTATGTGTCCTCCCACTGTACTTTGATCTCCACTCTACCACAGCTTTACCGAGTCGTGCAAACGGGTGGATTTCGGGTACAGTCCCGAGGAACATGGAGGCGATGAGCGATAGGAGGGGTTCGTCTCTCTCGGTAATGGGGGTTGATGTTGCGCTATGCACGATTGGCTATAACAGGAAGTCTCTGGCAAGGGCTGCTAAGATTTACTGATAAGTGTTATCAGTAGTTTCTCGATCTGTTATAGACCATGTACCGGCATGACTTATTGAGTTATTGGGGTTGACGATACCATCCCTAGACTCGATATGCAACATATCTGACGAAGAGACCGGATTGAACGGTAAGTGTTGCCAGTTGGCTCGACATGGGTTTTGACAGGTTCGCATGTTTTTTTCTGATCGCTCAATACCCGGGTGGCTGTTACGTTTAGCTGACCGTTTGCGGCTTGTGGGTGTTTGATGTGATCATCACGTACTGCCGGCATATTGACAAGATTTAGAGTCCCACACAGGAGTTTCCTAGCTTAGGCGAAACGATGTGGTGTGCATATGAGATATGCGCGGGAGCTTCATTAAATGCGTGTATATGATACCGTATTTTAATCGGGTGTTTTCTATTGGTCGGGTCGTATGAGATATGACCAGTTTATTAACTCAAGTGTTGATTTAATATTGACTTTTATCTCATTTATATAAACCCTTTCTTTATGATTTATGCATGGATATATATACATGTTGATGTGCATGCACACATACATACATACATACATATGTATCATGGTTGTTGATATATAGAAGATGGCAATGCAAGACTAACATGGTATATAAATATCTTTATATTTATTAGATATTGAGAAAAAAAATGATTTAAATCATGGTTGACTATTCTTTACTTAACCTAAGTTGAACCATGATTTGATTTCATTTGTTCTTTTACTCACATACAAAAATATCTAGATATTTATTAACCATAGTTTAGCATGAGATAATTATCTTTGACATTTCTTTTTCTATGCTTAGATTTATCATTATCAAAAAATGTGCTAAAGCTTTGCCAACTTCATCCTCTTCCTCTCTCTATCTCTCTTGAGTTTCTAAAGTGAGTGAAGCAAAAGAAAGAAAGAATTTTTAAGTGAGAACACAAACCACATCATCATTCTACACTTGTCTAGCCCATTAGTGTAGATTGTTTGCTTCATCTTCATTTTGATCAAGTGGAGCAAGGAGCTTTGAGCAAAGGGACTCCGGGTGGATCGCCATGGACGTAGAAGAAGCTTTAGCTATCCGGTTCAAACTCTAGGAGATCCAAGGAGTTGCAAAGGAGGTCTACAAAGGTTGTATTTCTCCCCACTTAGTGTTAGACACTAGTTAGTTTGTGATACTACAAGTTGTTACCCTAATTATTCTAGTTCGATTCCTACGTTAGTTTGTTTAGCACCTCCTAAGATTTTAACATGGCATGTATGATGCTTCCAAAACCCTAGGTAAGGTGCTAAGGAAACCCTACAGTGGTATCAGAGCCAAGCTAGAATTTTAGACGATGTTAAATATTACGAAACTGAAACAACTTCGAAAATTACGGATTTCTGGAACCCTGAATATTGCTCTCTATCGAATTTTAAATGATCTGTAAAAATTATTTAATCTGCAGAAGGATGTATGTGATATATATAGAGCACAGAACAAAATTGAGGCCATTCCCTCGGTTTTTGGCCGAGCACCAAGCCCCTAAAACCGAGCAGGCCGGCCAAAGTTGCCCAGAATTGTCTCATTTTTTCCTGTCTCTAGTCTCTAGTATTTGGGGTTTCAGGTATTGTTTGTTTAGCCCAAATTTTCATGTGATGATAATTGGACTTAGGGGCTATTTCGTAGTGTTTCGTAGTCGTAAATTTAACATTGTATCGGTAAACTTGACGATGTTTAACAGTTCGAACGAACTTCAAACCCCACATTATCACCCCTCTGAAAATTTCAAGTGTTGTAATTTTCTAAGTTAATTATATTCAATGGTCGTGCAAGTATTCCGATCGATCCTCTAGAAGAACAAAAAACCTTAACTCGATTCTATGTCCACGGAACTGCGACCGAACCCTACGGTTTGCCGTAGTTCCGTGGTACCATAGGTGAGGCATTGGTTAACCCTTCTACGGCTGGTCCATAGACACTGTGGCACGCTTTCGGGTATTTCAGCTTTGCTCAAGTGTTGAGCTCTCGGGGTAATTTGTGGGTGTTTGTTGATTTGATCGATATGTTTAACATCTTCTTGATATATATGAGAGTGATTATTGCAAGTGTTGTTGTTTTTCACTTTCTTTTCTGTAACCGTAAGTGTAGTATATGGTGTACCGCCGTTTTCGTTGCTATACATCAACGACAACCGGGGTACGCATACTTACTTACGTTGATGACTTGTGATGTTATGTGTTGCTGAGATATGTTGTACAGGATCGTCGTGAATGAATGGACGGGGTTTTTATGTGAGATGAGAGTTTTTATTTTCATTCATATAAAATTAAATTGTATGTAATATTCTTTTATTTGGGGCACTTCCGGGTTGAGGATGATGTTACCATTATTGTATATTATTTTTTTTCGCATTAGGATAGATCCAAGGAGGGGAGCACAAGTGACCGGGTTCTAGGGTTCAGTGGGAGGCCATCTCGAGGAGTCGAGACCGGATCTCCTAAACTCTAGAATTGGTAGGGTCACTTGCCTCTCTTGTAGGGGTTTAGGGGTGTGGGCTTAGCCATTCATCGCGACCGTGGAATCCGTATTTTCTATTGTTAGCTAAATACTAAATACGGACCTCCTAAATATCCTATATTTTCATATGTGCTTCTGCTGTGGATGTTATGTGATGTGATCACTTTACATGATGAGACGGATGGTATTATATATATGATATATAATAAATGTTGCTTATGTTCTGCATTCGCACTAGTCCCGCTCCGCTATGCCGTTAGTTAAGTAACCTAACGGTGCATAACGGAACATTGTGACGAATGCGGATGGTATAAGCGTACGTTCTATTTTCATTTCTTTTCTGTGATGGCTTAAGGACTTAAATGATGGGACTACATTAATGAGATTAATGTAAAGAAAAATGAACCTAAAAGATGTTATAGAATCGGATTTGAAACCCACTCAACTTTTTATGAAAAAGCAAGTTTTCAAAGTGCGGAGCTTAAGCCAATCCTTTTAAACCCATTTGATTCTACAACGATATCAAGTTCAAAGCGTTGAAGGTTTTCTTAAAACCTATCCGCAGCCCTCCGTCATTTTAGGAAGTAGATTACTTAGTATTCGTGCTGCGTATTTTGTGTAGGGTTACTAGGCACATTAACGAGGCTCAACAAGGCATCGACTATGCCAAAATTAAATTTTTATATGCCGAATAACACTAAGCAAGATCGTTAACTAGAGTTTAGGCGAAACAATTAGCAAGTAAATATCTTTACTCTAAAGGGAATACGAAATACAACCTTTGTAGATCGGTCCTTCGCTTCTAAATCTCCTTGATGAAGTCCCTTCGCTGCGATCAAGGTTCTTCTAGGCTCTTGCATGGCTTCACGACGCGTGGGATGCGACTTTGCTTGAAGTCTCCGAGGCCGAAGATGATCTACGTCGAAGGAATTCCGACTCAAGCTCCTACTTCACTAATTTGAGAATTAGTGAAGGAAACACCCTATACAAGAGTGCTAGTCTTGATGAGGATGGAGAAGTAGGAAGTGGGTTCTCTTTGGATTTTTAATTCTCACAAAGTTTCACTCTTTTTCAAAACTCTAGCAAGCTATTTCTTTTGCTCAATGAAGAAGATGAACAAAAGAAAGGAATGAGGATAATGGTCAAGTGAGAAGAGTAACCATGGTGAGTGAGTATCATATACTAACCCTTGTAGAGACTTAACCCTAGGCTAATGGTTATGGTTGGGTTAATAAAAATCCATAGTAAAAACAAAATCAAGTTGGATTATTCAATCCATCCACAAGCTTCCACAAGCTTCATGTATTTACAAATCCTCCACTTGATTTTGCAATTACTTTAAATATAAAAAACCCAAAATAAACATTAGCATAGTGTAAGTCTCATACACCCATGGATTGTGTATCATCAACCATGATACAATATGATAACACATTTTAACATATATCATATACATGTTAAAATAGTGTGCATGTGAGAAAAACCCTACAGTGAACAAGTGTTAGCAAATGTAAATTAGTATATCTAATATACAATTATACACTTAATTATTAAATCAACACTTGACTTGATAATCCGGTCATATCTCATATAACCGGCTAACATCCATCGTATCGACTTATCGAATCAACACAAGATTCGATAACCCGGTCATATCATATATAACCTGACCGATACAAAAAGTCATGAGAACAGTAAACGGTATCACATACATGCATTTATTCTCGGTCTCGCACATATCACATACGTGCTCCTATTTCGTTTCGCCTGAGGCAGTAAAACCTCTGTGTAGGACTCTAAAGACTCGTCAATACGCCGGCAGTTGGTGATGATCACATCATGCACCCACAAGCCGACAGCGGTACTAGCTGGACGTAACGGCTACCCGGGTATTGAGCGATCAGAAGATTAGCAAGCAAACCTGCACCAACTCCTGTGAAAGCCTGCCGGTAACACTTCCCGTACAGTCCGGTCTCCTCGTCTGATATGTCGCATATCAAGTCTAGGGGTGGTAAACGTCAGACCCCAATAACCGATAAGTCGTGCCGATGTGAGGCTCATAACGGGTCGAGAAACAACTGGTAACACTTACCAGTTAATCTCTATATCAGCCCTGGCTAGGGACTTCCCTACTACGGCCAATCGAGCACAGCGCAACATCAACTCCCAATACTGGGAGAGACGAAACCCCTCCTATCGCTCATTGCCTCTATGTGACCTGGGACTGTACCCAAAAACCACCATTTTGCACGCCCTCATAGACGTGGTAAGGTGGAAATCAAAGCATAGTGGGAATCACACAAGACTCTATGACGATCTCGGGTCTACAGACTAACCTGCACAAGTGTCACCAGAGAACTGCCATCTGACGTAAGGTATAATACCATCTGGGAGTTCTCGGCGAGTCCGTCCAGTGTACCCAGTCTCCACTGAGCACCCGCATACTATCTCTGATGTCAAACACCAATGGATATGGGATCATCCATCGCCCATCTCATGGGTCGAGAAGCGTATACGCTAGTCTAATCTGGTATATCGATGCCCTGTCTCGATACACCCTCGACTAGGGACCTTGAAGGATGTACTTATGGACTACCATGTCCCCGCTAGTATGATCTGCATCATAGTCCAGGTAGTCAAGTACACATCCTAAGGGCTTTATCAACATGTATCCATCAGACAGTATAAAGAGATAAGTATACATGTTAAGATAAAGAGCAACCAGATAGCATACTATCATAACGAGCAAGAAAGTCCTCTCTATATATGTCCAAGCATCCAATATAATATGCATCATCTGTACAATACTGGCCTCTAGGGCATACATACAACTAACAATCTCCCACTTGCACTAGGGCCAGCTGCTGTAGTATCGCATACCGAGCATCCCGAAGTGTTTCTCAAACTGTATCTGGGGAATGGCCTTCGTGAGTGGATCCGCTGTGTGTAAGTGCACGGCGGCGCCTCGGCCTCCATCCCGAGGCCAAATGCGGAAGCGATGGATAACTTTAAACTTTTCATGAACCGGCACCACCGCGCACTATAAACCCGGATCGTGCCATTAAACTAGTCCTAGCTAACTACAAGATGGGAAGAGAGATATACCGAGTGATCCGTGTCCTCCGGTCTTCTCGTCGTCATCCCGATCTCCCCGCGGAATCTCCGGTCTCCACCTCGTCGCCGGAAGGGCACCACGTCGCCGGCTTCTTTTACGGGCTCCCGCCTCTATACCGAGGCAACTCGGGCATGAAGCTGGCGAGTCGACGTGCCCAAGATTTGCTGTAGAATAGTGTAGAGATCTATATCTCATTTGGGGTTTGTATGGAGTTGCCTTTTGAGATGGTGGAGGAATGGAGTTTTGGAGATGGAACTTGTGGGGATTTTACCAAGCCAAAAGAGATAAAAACCCCCCACAACAAAATGGGACAGCCCCCTATGAGGAGTGGCCGGCCATACTTAGCAAGAGAGTGAGAGAGTGGGGGGGGGATCAATGGATGATAGAACCACAACCATAATGCAAGGGAGAGAGAGAAAGGTCATGATATCAAGAAATGATCACAAGCACATCCACACTCAACCACAACCATCATCAAACATGATGACTCCAAAAGTCAAGCAATGATGAAGTGAACAAGTCAAGGTCAACAAGAGCTATCATGAAGCAACAAAATGCAAAGAACCCCCTCCACTAATGCTTATTTGCACAAATGCAAATAAGCCCTCCTCCACCAATCTTCGGCCAATGAAAGATACAAATGAAAATGGCCGAAACGGAAAGCAAACTGGCAACTCCAGAAAACTGGTACCGTAATAAATTACAGGAAAATCCCGATACTGTGTATACACATCCGCATTTGTATTCCGACCGAAATACAAATGCAATGAGACAAAATCTACACTGTACTATACTAGGATCCGGCTTAAACCAAAGCCGGCTAGTATTATCCGTCCGATCCTGATCCATGCAATATCGCACGTATCTGATCGAACCCTGCCATATCTCCATACGGCCTCTACAGCGTTTCGCCCGAAAACTTGAGCAACTGAATGTGGGGGCTCTAAAGACTCGTCAACACCTTGGTTGTGGATTTAACCACTAGCACGTCAGAGGTATAAGCCAATACATAACGGGCCACCAGCTATTGACCAAAAGGGACGTCTGTGAGTGAACTCATCCTGACACCCTACTGAGCCTGTCAGTGACAATATCCGTACAGTCCGGTCCGTTCGTCTATGAGCATCGCATGGCGGGCCTAGGGGGTTGGTAAAAGTCAGACCCCTAAAAGCGGTACAAGTCGTGTCGGAGCGTAGCCCAGAACACCCTGAGATACTACTGAAATACCTACCAGTAAATCTCCTGCCTCGGCCGAGGGCTTCGTGTAATGGCTCTCCTAGACACAGCGCGACCTCACCCCCAATACCGGGAGAGACGAACCCCTGAAGATCCGCTCACTGCCTCCATGTGGCTCGGGACTGTACCCAACTAAAACCTATTTGCACGTCTCCTTTGAGCATGGTAGGGCAGTAATCAAAGTACAGTGGGAACTCACACAAGACAAATGACGGTCCCCAGGTCGATGAACTAACCTGTACACATGTCACCAGGGAACTGCTATCTGACGTCAGGTATAAGACCAACTAGCATGTTCCCGGCGAGTCATGTCCGGTGTACTCATAACCTAATGAGCACCTGTATACATCTTAGGTGAACCAACTAACACCAGTGGCTTGTGAGACCGGCCACCGCCCTTCGTCGGGGTCTCGACTGTATACATTAGTCTACTCTGGAGTATTGATGCCCTGTCTCGAAACTCCCACGACTAGGGATCTTTTAAGGATGTGCTTATAGACTACCAGCTCCCACCTATATGATCGCCCTCATACTGCTGGTGGTCAAGCAAGAATCCTAGGGGCTCTATCAACGTGTAATAGCGACATGTCAGGTCACCTAAAGCAGTACACGATGATAAAGATAAACCAGATAGCATACTATCATCTCGAGTAAGACTGTCCTACTGGGACAGGTCCTCCCTCAATCATTGCAATCACGTGCCTGTGATCCAATAATTGACTCTGAGGGCACTATCTCCAACAGTCTCCCACTTGCACTCAAGGCTAATTATTGCGATGTCGCATACTCACAGCTCGTGTGATACCGAACACCCAACTCCTCTACTAGTCAGTCTCACAAAGCTCGTTTGCGAAACTATTGCGTTCGAGAAATAGCCTCAGTGAGTGGATCCGCCTGGATGTTTCTTTCTATGTCTCTCAATATCTCATGTTCGCGGAGAAAGCCATCTCCCGAAATGAGCAATACCTGTCTTAGAATGTGTCTGGATGTCTGATGGGATCTAGCTCATAAATGAACTCCAAATCCAAACTTCTTAGACAGTATCGTCAACTGAACTTAATCAGTATCCTGCGCCATGCCTCCCTCAGTATTGTTTTAGATCACCTGTCCAAAATACTGCCCCTCGTCAGAAGGAAAACTATAACTCAGACAACCACCCTGTCGTCCTAGTCACCTTGGAAGCCTGGAATGATAACTGTCTCCCGAAAGAGGCTGTCGTTATCATATCCCTAGAACATCCACTTATGTTCTAAAAATGCTTCCGACTGTTTCTCCAGGATAGGATTAATGTCAACTTATTGCATCTAGTGTAAGAACAACATCTGGTGTGGTACTTGACATCTCATGATTGACTCAATTGCCTGAGCAAGTGATCTGCCAATCATGCAATCCCTCTCCCCTTTAGTCTGTAAGACACCTTTAGAGAGGGTGATTCCATCACCAGCGGGTACACTACCGTGCCAGGAGTCGTCCATTCTAAATACTCTTAGAATGCTGTCTAAGTACACTTAATTGGGAAACGTCCCAAATCTAGATCTAAAACCATAGATCTAGTTACCAGTATGTCTGATATAATATCCAAGTCCTGTGTGGAGAAAACCCACTGTGTGACGACCAAAGTATAACCGATCGTAGTATAGGAATATCACATCCTACTCTGTGTATGTCATCCAAATACCAGGACATCACACCCTGCCACCTTCTTAACAGATCCATCCCCTATTCTGATGAAGTCAAACCTATGACTGTCACATCAGAAATTGATGATCTATCTCCGCTAGATCTGCTTTAGTCTATAAATAGACATAAGCCATTTGTCCACCAATGCTTCCGCTGCTCCCACTGACTACGACAACCCTCTGGCAGAGTCATATAGACGTACACTTCTAAAGCAAGTTTAGAACGACGCTGTACTCATCCTCGCGCCGGGTCTCACAGTCTGGAACAACAGCAATAGCAAGTCTGGGTAAGCAAGAACCTCCCTGTCACCGTCCTTGAGGCTACCGGAGTACCTCTCGGGTGCCTGAGGTTACCCACCATATCTGCGGAGTGGCCAATGGAATGTCAAACCAGATTGAATCTTTAGGTTCCTATCAAATCTTCAGTAATCGTTTGTGGTTCTGGAATCACTTCCAGTTCTACCATACTCCCACTACTGTTTTTCTGAAAAAATCCATTTTTAATAAAACTGTGGCGAGTTTAGAACAATATCGCTATTGTTCTTCCAGATGGTAGAAAGTCAACCCTCTTCATAGCCTGGGTCAACCCACAAACAGCCATTACAGAAACGTGCCTTGAGTTGTCCAGTGTCTGGTTTTAATCATAAACCGGACAACTCCCCGTACCTTAACATCGTTAAGATATGAATTGTTCTATATCCAATATAGAACTAGAGGCACTGATTTAATTGAACCAGATTCAAATCATGCAGCTATCTCCAGTGCATGTCAAGTAAATGGAAAGAGGCCGATTAGCGTCACTCAACTTAGGAATGCTTCCAATTATGAGTAACCTGAAAGAGAAGCAAGTTCTCTTAACCATTACTGTCAACTGAATACTATATACAAGTATCTACATCTTCGATCACTTTTAAGAAACCCGATACTTGCTACACCTGGTTCTCTACTCTATTCAAATACCTATAACTTCTCAAAATTCGGACCCTGTGTTTCCACGAAACACCTGTCTAAAAACTAGAGAAGTTATAAGTAAACCGAATATAGTACGAGGACCAACCGCTCTGTCCTGATGGACCCTGGACAACATACAATACTCTGTATAAGTCCCTTGAGTCTGATAACTCATTCACTGTGTGTCGTAGGTTGAAAACTGTACTTATAGTTAAGAAGAATTACACCGATGTTTAATGCTCCTTACCTAACCATCAACTGATATAGGTAAATGTCATCGACATAATTTTAAAAAGGTATATCTCACTCTATAAAAATAGACGTACAGATATATCAATTTGAAATTGGTGCATTATAACGGATATTCAAAACCAAATATTCGCCGTTCGGCAAACAACCCAGGCGATTTCCTCAAATATCACCAATTACAACGAATTCCGATATAATGAGGATGATCACCTAATTCCCAATAATTTACTCCCACTCATCATCTGTAAAACCATACAGATGTGAGAATCATACCTGGTAAATACATACCCTGGAGTGAGTATCTAATCGGGAAATCGGTTTTCCTTTAACAATACACAGTGAAACTGAAATATTGAAATGTTTCGTATGGGTATCCTGGTATTCCCAGTAATTCCTCTTCCATTATCCAGATTCACGAATATAACCGTGTAATTCTTTTCCACCTCTCCAAATCCCTTCATATGTCTTTAGTCATTACCTTCTGCACACCCCTTTAGGCCAAATGGTTTTCTTCCTTCCCAACCGTTCGTCACCAGCCTATGGTTTGGAAGAAGAGTATCAAATAAGCATAATGGGTGTACTGTCCTGATCCTAGGAACACTCGCAATGCGAGAGAAGGTGAAGATAAAAGACAACCGAATAAACCTTATTCATATTTCTCCTGAACCAGAATCCATCCTCGAACTGGAACAAGTTCCTTTCGAGTTCGTATATAACCATACGATGGAGTATCCAATAAACTGTGGATCTTCGTAGTGATACGGAGTGTTCTGGAGAAATACAAAGGTGATTTGGGAGTGGTAATGAAATACCTGGTTTGGTCATGAATAGCAGTCGCAATTTACTTTGCCCTCCTTCTGATCGTTTTCTTTGTCTTTACATAATACCTTCTGTACACCATCGTTAGTCTAATTGGTTTTCTTCATTCCCTACCGGTCGGCACCTGCCTATTGTTTGGAAGAAGACTATCCAATTTGCGTAATAGGTGTACTATCTCCTAAACCAAGGAGTACTCGCAACCTGAGACAAGGTAAAAGGAAAAGACAACTGAATAGTCCTATCCGTTTTCTCCAGAACCGGAAACCATCCTCGAATAAATTCCTTCGAGTTCGTATATAACCATACGATGGATTTGTCCAATGGAAGTAGACGTTCGTAGTAATACGGGGTGTCCTGGAGAAAAGGGTAAAAGTAGGAGTGGCAATGAGGTTCGCAACTCTGACAATCCAAAAGCCAGTGTTTAAGAAGGTTAGTCATAGTCTTAGGGTCGGGTCAATGGTCGCTGCCGAAGAGAAAGAGAAAAGAAACACTCAGCGTGCACTCTATCCTAGATCAGAATGGTTACCAATTTATCTAATCTGGAAACCTCCCACTGTCACCTCAAATTCTCCTCCAAACCTGAAAGAAGAATTAGTCGGGATCACCCGAGGAGTAAACCAACTCATCAGTGGGAATCGGGATCCAACTATCATCGCATGATAACGTGACGGAATCCGCTCACGGTGTCACACTCCAGAAGGTATGCGTATATCCGGCAAGTTTCAGTTCTTTTGAAACTCCCGATGTGATTTTTGCCCCATGCTCTTATGACCTTGACTTTGGCCAACAAATCATAAGTCACATGTCAAGTTTTACCCGTCATTCTCCAGGTTAATTTGAGCCCACCCGTACAAGCCCTTGATTTTGGCCAACAAGGCTATACGACTGCCCCAAACCAATGCATCTATCTATGCTGCATATGAATACCCCAATAGCTACCAAACACTGTGCCTTGACTTTGGTCAACAAACACAGCTTGAATACTATTATTGACCACCCATATGAAACGACGGAGGGCTACGAATGGTTTCTGGCGAAAACCTTTAACGTAATGAACTTGATATCGTTGAAGGAACGGATAGCTTTTTAGAAAAATATAGTGACGAAAACCTTTGCTAAAGAGGTCACTCCCGGTGAAGGGATCTCGGCTCTTTCCCCGTAGAATGAGCTGCAGGATATTCCAACTGAATACCACGGTGCAAAGCAAAAGTAATCGGCTATAGTGAAGTCTTTGCCCTGACGCAAACTTTTTGTCCAAAGGGTCACTCCCGGTGAAGGGATCTTGGCCCTTGCCTCGACGACTGAGGAGCAGGATATTCCAACTGAATACCACGGTGCAAAACAAAAGTGAACGTCCTTGTAATAACAGCTTTTTGAAAAAGTTCCAACAACATCAGATTAGCTTTGTTTTTAACTTGCATTGATCCGAATCAACGCAGTCCCATCAATTGATCACACCACAAAGAACGAAAATATACTGATGTACGTATATGCCATCCGCATTCGCCACTGGGTCCCGTCATTACCCGTTAGGTTAGCTAACTAACGACAGAGTGGGGACTGGACTAGCGCAGATACAAAACATATACAACACTACTAGTATATATATCAATATATAATATTTCGCTCAAGGCGTGATAAAAATGCAACATCACAGAAATGTACAGCATCACAGAACAATACAGATATCTGGGATCCCCGGGTTTCACAGAGCCACTACTGAAACCCGACGTTCCCCTGGTCGTGTGGATAGCCTGTGCAATGAAATCCTAGACCCCTACGGGCGCGGCAAGTTACCCGCCAAAACCTGAAGCGAGGCATCCCCCTTCAGCAACGTGAATGGACCACCCATCACTTCACGGAATCCGGTAACTTGGGCACCCCTCCTGGGTCAACCTGTACCCCCTACGAGTGCGGCGAATAGCCCGCCAATTCTAGAGTAAAGCCCCCTCCGTCTCAATGCCATGAGATGCGGTCCCGTTGCCCTCTAGAACCCGACTATCCGTGCACCCCTCCGCGGGGTGATCCTAGTACAGAAAGTAAAATATACATACAACGGGTACATCGACCGCAACCTGGTCGTGCCCCAAAATAATAATACAATCAGGCAGTGACGGCAGTCCACATGTCGGACGCTCGCCCCGCAATATCAAATGTACATAATACAACAAAAACTGTACTAGCATTGCATCCAGGCTATCCCCCACGACCAATCCGCAACATCACAGCAAAATCACAGAACATCAACGTGAAAGTCACGTTCGCAAATCCGTCTAAACGGGCTATAGCAGTTAGACAGGATTTACCGATCAAGTGACATTCACGGTCGCAGATATAATGTAAATACTGTGAACTAATGTGTTTTAAATATCCGATCGATCAAATTTACCAAGTGGGCCCCCAAGTACTACTTCGCACATCAAGAAATCTGGGCCCAAAAAATAACATTCCAGAAAACCTATTTTCCACTCAGGAGCATTCTGTAGAATTTTGGGGGACTGAACAGTTCAAGTCGCGGCGGAACCGCGGCCCAAGCATGGGTTTGGCCGCGGTTCCACGGTGGTTTGGACTGTTCACGAGCCCAAATTTTCACAGAACTCTTAGAATGTCCTACACATCATTCTGAAAAAACCTGAAAAATTTTTGGACTTCAAAAAATTTTGACAGAAACTGATGTGAAGAAAAATACGGTTTTTGGAAAATTGTTCGATCGGAAATGTAAAACACATTAGACAAAGCTAGACTATGTTAATGGCGAGGCTCTGATACCACTGTAAGTGCACGGCGGCGCCCCGGCCTCCATCCCGAGGCCAAATGCGGAAGCGATGGATAACTTTAAACTTTTCATGAACCGGCACTACCGCGCACTATAAACCCGGATCGTGCCATTAAACTAGTCCTAGCTAACTACAGGATGGGAAGAAAGATATACCGAGTGATCCGTGTCCTCCGGTCTTCTCGTCGACGTCCCGATCTCCCCGCGGAATCTCCGGTCTCCACCTCGTCGCCGGAAGGGCACCACGTCGCCGGCTTCTTTTACGGGCTCCCGCCTCTATACCGAGGCAACTCGGGCCCGAAGCTGGCGAGTCGACGTGCCCAAGATTTGCTGTAGAATAGTGTAGAGATCTATATCTCATTTGGGGTTTGTATGGAGTTGCCTTTTGAGATGGTGGAGGAATGGAGTTTTGGAGATGGAACTTGTGGGGATTTTACCAAGCCAAAAGAGATAAAAAAAAACCCCACAACAAAATGGGACAGCCCCCTATGAGGAGTGGCCGGCCATACTTAGCAAGAGAGTGAGAGAGTGGGGGGATCAATGGATGATAGAACCACAACCATAATGCAAGGGAGAGAGAGAAAGGTCATGATATCAAGAAATGATCACAAGCACATCCACACTCAACCACAACCATCATCAAACATGATGACTCCAAAAGTCAGGCAATGATGAAGTGAACAAGTCAAGGTCAACAAGAGCTATCATGAAGCAACAAAATGCAAAGAACCCCCTCCACTAATGCTTATTTGCACAAATGCAAATAAGCCCTCCTCCACCAATTTTCGGCCAATGAAAGATGCAAATGAAAATGGCCGAAATGGAAAGCAAACTGGCAACTCCAGAAAACTGGTCCCGTAATAAATTACAGGAAAACTCCGATACTGTGTATACACACCCGCATTTGTATTCCGACCGAAATACAAATGCAATGAGACAAAATCTACACTGTACTATACTAGGATCTGGCTTAAACCAAAGCCGGCTAGTATTATCCGTCCGATCCTGATCCGTGCAATACCGCACGTATCTGATCGAATCCTGCCATATCTCCATACGGTCTCTACAGCGTTTCGCCCGAAAACTTGAGCAACTGAATGTGGGGGACTCTAAAGACTCATCAACACCTTGGTTGTGGATTTAACCACTAGCACGTCAGAGGTATAAGCCAATACGTAACGGGCCACCAGCTATTGACCAAAAGGGACGTCTGTGAGTGAACTCATCCTGACACCCTACTGAGCCTGTCAGTGACAATATCCGTACAGTCCGGTCCGTTCGTCTATGAGCATCGCATGGCGGGCCTAGGGGGTTGGTAAAAGTCAGACCCCCAAAAGCGGTACAAGTCGTGTCAGAGCGTAGCCCAGAACACCCTGAGATACTACTGGAATACCTACCAGTAAATCTCCTACCTCGGCCGAGGGCTTCGTGTAATGGCTCTCCTAGACACAGCGCGACTCACCCCTAATACCGGGAGAGACGAACCCCTGAAGATCCACTCACTGCCTCCATGTGGCTCGGGACTGTACCCAACTAAAACCTGTTTGCACGTCTCCTTTGAGCGTGGTAGGGTAGTAATCAAAGTACAGTGGGAACTCACACGAGACAAATGACGGTCCCCAGGTCGATGAACTAACCTGTACACATGTCACCAGGGAACTGCTATCTGACGTCAGGTATAAGACCAACTAACATGTTCCCGGCGTGTCCTGTACGGTGTACTCATAACCCAATGAGTACCTGTATACATCTTAGGTGAACCAACTAACACCAGTGGCTTGTGAGACCGGCCACCACCCCTCGTCAGGGTCTCGACTATATACACTAGTCTACTCTGGAGTATCGATGCCCTGTCTCGAAACTCCCACGACTAGGGACCTTTTAAGGATGTGCTTATAGACTACCAGCTCCCACTTATATGATCGCCCTCATACTGCTGGTGGTCAAGCAAGAATCCTAGGGGCTCTATCAACGTGTAATAGCGACATGTCAGGTCACCTAAAGCAGTACACGATGATAAATATAAACCAGATAGCATACTATCATCTCGAGTAAGACAGTCCTACTGGGATAGGTCCACCCTCAATCATTGCAATCACGTGCCTGTGATCTAATAATTGACTCTGAGGGCACTATCTCCAACACTGTGTTGTTCATCGTGTCAACCCTCCTGACCTCGATCTCCCGGCGATCAACTATCTCCAGGATCAGGTGATACCGCCTCAGAATTTGCCTGGATCGCTGATGGGACCTGGGTTCCTTGGCCAAAGCCACCGCTCCATTGTTATCGCAATACAAATGTATTGGATGCTCAATGGATGGAACCACTCCTAGTTCAGTAATGAACTTCTTGATCCAGACAGCCTCTTTGGCAGCATCGTTGGCAGCAATGTATTCAGCCTCCATTTTCGAGTCTGCCACGGTTTCCTGCTTGGAACTCTTCCAGCTAACCGCCCCTCCGTAAAGGGTAAAGACAAATCCCGACTGCGACTTAGAGTCGTCCTTATCACTCTGGAAGCTCGAATCGGTAAAGGACTCCACTTGGAGTTCTCCGTTACCATATACCAAGAGCATCACTTTAGTCCTTCGTAAGTACTTGAGATTGCTCTTCACAGTTGTCCAGTGACTCTCTCAAGGATCAGCTTGATACCTGCTCACTACACTTAGTGAGTATGCTACATCGGGTCTGGTACATAACATCGCATACATGATAGAGCCTACAGCCGAAGCATAGGGTATCCCTTGCATGCGAGCTCTCTCCAAATCAGTCTTGGGAGATATCTCTTTGGAGAGAGTGAGCCCTGAGATCGTGGGTAAAAACCCACATTTGGACTCTTCCATACTAAACCTCTTTAGTATGGTGTCAATGTATCTGGACTGGGACAATCCCAATATCCTTTTAGATCTATCTCTATAGATCCTGATCCCCAATATGCAGGAGGCATCACCAAGATCTTTCATTGAGAATCTTTGTGATAAGAAGAGCTTTACCGATTGCAGCATAGGAATGTTATTTCCTATCAAGAGTATGTCGTCCACGTACAATACGAGGAAGATAACCTTACTCTCTGCTACCTTCTTGTAGATACAAGGTTCATCTACGTTTTTGACGAAATCAAACTCTTTGATAACGACGTCAAAGAAGATGTTCCAACTCCGTGATGCTTGCTTTAATCCATAAATGGATTTAAGCAGCTTGCACACCTTCCCGCTGCTCCCACTATCTACGAAGCCCTCTGGCTGAGTCATGTACACGCACTCTTCCAAATCACCGTTTAGAAAGGCGGTCTTAACATCCATTTGCCAGATTTCGTAGTCATGATATGCAGCGATGGCAAGCATGATCCGGATGGATTTAAGCATAGCCACTGGAGAAAAGGTTTCGTCATAGTCCACACCTGGTCTTTGACGAAAACCCTTTGCAACAAGTCTAGCTTTGAAAGTCTCCACTTTCCCATCTACACCAAGTTTTTTCTTGAAGATCCACTTGCTCCCAATGGGTTTTACCCCTTCAGGAGAAACTTCCAAAGTCCACACTTTGTTGGTGTACATGGATTCTATCTCGGACCGCATTGCATCCAGCCATTTCACAGAGTCCCCACTCGTGATGGCCTGGTCGAAGCTAGTTGGGTCATCATCAACCATGATGCAATCCTCGCTCCTACCATCTATGAGAAAACCGTAGTATCTCTCAGGTGGGTGAGGAACCCTACTAGATCGGCGGAGAGGCTGAGGTTCGTTGGGAACTACCGAATCCTCTGGTTCCACTAAATCTTCAGTTGCAGTTTGTGTATCTGGAATCTCTTCCAGCTCTACCACTTTGCCACTAATTTCATTCGCAAGAAATTCCTTTTCCAAAAATGTGGCATATTGAGAAACAAACACTTTTTGTTCTTCAGCGTGGTAGAAAAAATATCCTTGGGAGTTCTTAGGATATCCCCTAAACTTGAAAAGAACTGACCGTGCCTCGAGTTTGTTTGGATTTTGCCTTTTGACATAGGCCGGACAACCCCATATCTTAACTCGTTTAAAATATGGTCGCTTCCCACTCCATATCTCATATGGTGTGGTAGGTACAGATTTAGACGGAACTTAATTCAATAGGTATGCTGCTGTCCCAAGCGCATAAACCCAGAAGGAAATAGGTAACTCAGCTGTACTCATCATCGAGCGCACCATAACTAATAGGGTGCGATTCCTCCGTTCCGATACACCGTTGTGCTGTGGTGTATATGGAGGAGTCAGGTGAGAGAGAATCCCATTCTCTTTTAGGAAGTCTAGGAATTCATTACTTAAGTATTCACCTCCTCGATCAGATCGTAGGATTTTAATACTTTTTCCGGTTTGGTTCTCGACTTCTTGTTTATATTCTCTAAATTTCTCAAAAACTTCTGATTTGTGTTTCATCAGGAATACATATCCGAACCTAGAGAGATCGTCAGTGAATGTAATGAGTACGAAGAACCATCCCTGGCATGTGTAGACATGGGACCGCATACATCACTATGTATCAGTCCCAAGAGTTCGGTAACTCTTTCTCCGTGTCCCGTAAACGGAGTTTTGGTCATCTTGCCTTTGAGACATGACTGGCAAGTGTCATAAGATGAAAATTCAAACGGATTCAAATATCCATCCTTATGCAACTTAGCGAGTCGTGTCGCATTGATGTGACCCAATCTACAATGTCACAAGAAGGATTCGTTCAGTTCTGAACTCTTCCTCTTGTGTGTGTTTGTTATGCTCAGAACTGTTGATTGATTTAGAACATAAATGTCATTGCACATCGTGCCTGATCCAACCAACTTTTGGTTTAGGAAAATGTTCATAACATTATCCTGTAATACAAAATTATATCTCTCTTTACTCAACAAAGAAACCGATATAATGTTGCATATCAGGTTCGGCATGTAATAGCATTCGTTCAGAATCAATGTATTACCAGTTGGCAATACAAGGTGATATTCCCCGACGATTTTAGCCGCAACAATTGCACCATTTCCAACCCTTATGTCTTTATCACCTTCTCCAAGTTCTCTACCTTTCCTAAGCCCATGTAACTGATTACATATATGGGATCCTGACCGGTATCTAATACCCAGGACGTAGAGGAAATGGAGAAACAGTTCTCTGTAACGAACACACTCGAAGAAAATGCATCAACATGTACTTTCTTCATTCGGGTGGCATGAGAATCCTGGTATTCCCCTATATTCTATTCAGTCTTATAACTCTTATAAGAAAGAACGGAACCAACGTTCCCCAGCACAGTATAACATGCGGGTTCGGTCAATACATCCATATTATTATCTTTATTAAGGCATGATATGGTCGCTACCTGGAGAGAGAGAAGAAAACACTTTAGCGTATGCTCTTGCAAGATCAGATTGGTTATTATCTTATCTAATCAGGATGGCTCCCACTGTTTTTATCAAATCTTACTTCAACCCCTAAAAGGAAAGACTAGCTGGGATTACACCCTACAACTTCGCCAATCTTTCAGCCAGGCCAGTGTCGGTACTTTGAGGGAGGTTCCCCGTGCTTTCGCACGGACCTAATTAAAGTAAACCTCGTTTTCCAAGAGGCGTAACCCCGTTGAAACCTTTCTAGACACCTACTTGATCGGCTAATTGTCCTGTGTAAAACTCTCCCGGAGTAACAATTACTCGCAGTGGGTATCGGGATCCAACTATCTCATAGAAGGTATACAATCTCATTGCAAATCTCAACACTTGAAATTCCCGATAATATTCTGCCCCTAGCAATTTATGACCTTAACATAGTCAACAAATCATAATTGCTAGTCAAGTTCAACCCGTCATTTCCCGATTGAATTAAACCCACATACACGACCCTTAACATAGTCAACAAAGTCGTACAACTACCCTAATCGAATCACATCTCATGTTTTAGCAGATAAGTACTAATTAGCTACTGCACACTACGCCTTAACATAGTCAACAAACGTAGCACGAATACTAACTAGTCTTTATCTGAAATGACGGAGGGCTACGCAGGTTTTTCAGAAAACCATGAGCGTAATGAACTTGATATCGTCGTAGAATCAAGTGAATTTTGAAATAGAGTGATTTTGAGGCTTTTATTAGTTTTGCTAAAGAGGTCACTCCCGGTAAAGGGATCTCGGCTCTTTCCTCATCGAATAAAGTGCAGGACATATCATATATATCACTGTACAAAGCAAAACTCCAAAAGCAGTCAAAAGTCAAACCGAGTGTTGTAGCATCTGGCAGTTTTGCTAAAGAGGTCACTCCCTGTGAAGGGATCTCGGCTCTTTCCCCATCGAATAAGGTGCAGGGTATATCATATATACCGCTATGCAAAGCGAAAACTGTAGCTACCTTTTTATTTGAAAATTTGATTCTACAACATCTTTTAGGTTTCTTTTCTTTCATTAATCAAATTAATGAAGTCCCATCATTTAAGTCACCTAAACATCACAGATAAATACGACGTACACTTATGCCATCCGCATTCGCCTCGATGTCCCCTCGTTCACCGTTAGGTGAGGTAACTAACGGCAGAGCAGGGCAGGACCAGCACGGGTGTAAAACATAAGTAACGACTATATAATATATCATATATACTATATACAGTATTTATCACAAAACATCAAATGATGATATCACAGATATCGCAGCAGAAGAAATATATGAAACATTGGATATACTAGGATGTCCGTGTTTTATCTTGAGCCTCTATAAAACACGGATTCCACGGTCGCGACGAATAGCCAAACCCACACCCCTAGACCCCTACGAGAGCGGCAAGCAACCCTACCAATTCTGGAGTTAGGAGACCCGGACTCGACTCCTCGAGTTGGTCTCCCACTGGACTCGAGAACCCGGTTACTTGTGCTCTCCTCCTTGGGTCTATCCTAGTGCGGAAAAGTAAATAATATACAAAAGGTGACATCAACCTCGACCCGGAAGTGCCCCAATAAAAGAATATTACATACAATTAAAATTTACATGAATGAAAATAAAAACTCTCATCTCACATAAAACCCCCCGGCTATTCAGAACGCGACGATTCAATATAACATATCCAGCAACACAGAACATCACATGTCATCAACGTAAGTAAATATGCGCATCCCAATTGTCGTTAACATATAGCAACGAAACCGGCGATATCACATATTACACTTACGTTCACAGAAAAGAAAGTGTAAAACTACAACATTTGGAATCCACAATCTCTTTAGACATCGTAAATCCGAAATATCACATATTTCGCATTTCATGCCTAACATGTATGAATTCCACATATTGTATCACATTCCAGATAAATAGACAGTCTTAAACTTTCCGATCGAATAATCAAATACTCAAGATTTCCATAATAGCTCAACACTTGAGCGGAGTTTAAAGATTCCAGAATACGTCACAGTAGCAACGGTCCAGCCGTAGAAGGGTCAAGCCAACGCCTCACATGTGGCACGCCGTACTGCCCCAAACCCTAAGGTTCAAAGGGCAGTTCAAGACAGTCACATAATCGAGTTAAGGTTTGTTGCCTTCTAGAGGGTCCGTCAAATTTCTTGCACGTTTTTCCGAAATAATTACACCCGAGAAAAATTCAACACTTGAATGTTTTTCGTGCAGGGAAAAATTGAGTTAATGATATCCGTTCGAACATTTTAATACTTTCTAAATTATCCGGAATAACAAAACAAAATTAAATTCTCCGATTGAATCGACGATTACAAAATGAACCCCTGAAAACTCAAAACTTGAGTCAAATTAAAAATACCCATTAAATAAAAATCACAGAATCTTGAATTACTGTGCAAAAATAAGATCCAACGGTCACCATACTGCCGCGGTTCCACGGCACAAGCAGGGATTTGCCGCGGAACCGCGGTCAAATTTTCGATTCAGGTCCTCGTTTTGCACGATAATTCTTATAAACCCTGCTGATTTTTTTTGATATTTTTAATTCACAAAAATCCCAGATTTTTAAAATTGTACAGAGAGGGGTAGATTTTGACGTTGTCGGGTTCGATCGGGGTTTTAACTCTGTTAACACTTCGTCTAATGCTCTAGCTAGGCTCTGATACCACTGTAGGGTTACTAGGCACACTAACGAGGCTCAACAAGGCATCGACCATGCCAAAATTAAATTTTTATGTGCCGAATAACACTAAGCAAGATCGTTAACTATAGTTTAAGCGAAACAATTAGCAAGTAAACATCTTTACTCTAAAGGGAATACGAAATACAACCTTTGTAGATCGGTCCTTCGCTTCTAAAGCTCCTTGATGAAGTCCCTTCGCTGCGATCAAGGTTCTTCTCGGCTCTTGCATGGCTTCACGACGCGTGGGATGCGACTTTCCTTGAAGTCTCCGAGGCCGAATATGATCTACGTCGAGGGAATTCCGACCCAAGCTCCTACTTCACTAATTTGAGAATTAGTGAAGGAAACACCCTATACAAGAGTGCTAGTCTTGATGAGGATTGAGAAGTAGGAAGTGGGTTCTCTTTGGATTTTTAATTCTCACAAAGTTTCACTTTTTTTCTAAAACCCTAGCAAGCTATTTCTTTTGCTCAATGAAGAAGATGAACAAAAGAAAGGAATGAGGATAATGATCAAGTGAGAAGAGTAACCATGGTGAGTGAGTATCATATACTAACCCTTGTAGAGACTTAACCCTAGGCTAATGGTTATGGTTGGGTTAATAAAAATCCATAGTAAAAACAAAATCAAGTTGGATTATTCAATCCATCCACAAGCTTCCACAAGCTTCATGTATTTACAAATCCTCCACTTGATTTTGCAATTACTTTAAATATTAAAAACCCAAAATAAACATTAGCATAGTGTAAGTCTCATACACCCATGGATTGTGTATCATCAACCATGATACAATATGATAACATATTTTAACATCTATCATATACATGTTAAAATAGTGTGCATGTGAGAAAAACCCTAAAGTGAACAAGTGTTAGCAAATGTAAATTAGTATATCTAATATACAGTTATACACTTAATTATTAAATCAACACTTGACTTAATAATCCGGTCATATCTCATATAACCGGCTAACATCCATCGTATCGACTTATCGAATCAACACTTGATTCGATAACCCGGTCATATCATATATAACCTGACCGATACAAAAAGTCATGAGAATAGTATACGGTATCACATACACGCATTTATTCTCGGTCTCGCACATATCACATACGTGCTCCTATTTCGTTTCGCCTGAGGCAGTAAAACCTCTGTGTAGGACTCTAAAGACTCGTCAATACGCCGGCAGTAGGTGATGATCACATCACGCACCCACAAGCCGTCAGCGGTACTAGCTGGACGTAACGGCTACCCGGGTATTGAGCGATCAGAAGATCAGCAAGCAAACCCACTCCAACTCCTGTGAAAGCCTGCCGGTAACACTTCCCGTACAGTCCGGTCTCCTCGTATGATATGTCGCATATCAAGTCTAGGGGTGGTAAACGTCAGACCCCAATATCCGATAAGTCATGCCGATGTGAGGCTCATAACAGGTCGAGAAACTACTGGTAACACTTACCAGTAAATCTCTATATCAGCCCTGGCCAGGGACTTCCCTGCTACGGCCAATCGAGCATAGCGCAACATCAACCCCCAATACCGGGAGAGACAAAACCCCTCCTATCGCTCATTGCCTCCATGTGACTCGGGACTGTACCCAAAAACCACCGTTTTGCACGCCCTCATGGACGTGGTAAGGTGGAAATCAAAGCACAGTAGGAATGACACAAGACTCTATGACGATCCCGGGTCTACAGACTAACCTGCACAAGTGTCACCAGAGAACTGCCGTCTGACGTAAGGTATAATACCATTTGGGAGTTCTCAGCGTGTCCGTCCAGTGTACCCAGTCTCCACTGAGCACCCGCATACCATCTCTGATGTCAAACACCAATGGATATGTGATCATCCATCGCCCATCTCATGGGTCGAGAAGCGTATACGCTAGTCTAATCTGGTATATCGATGCCCTGTCTCGATACACCCTCGACTAGGGACCTTGAAGGATGTACTTATGGACTACCATGTCCCCGCTAGTATGATCCGCATCATTGTCCAGGTAGTCAAGTACACATCCTAAAGGCTTTATCAACATGTATCCATCAGACAGTATAAAGAGACAAGTATACATGTTAAGATAAAGAGCAACCAGATAGCATACTATCATAACGAGCAAGAAAGTCCTCTCTATATATGTCCAAGTATCCAATATATTATACATCATCTGTACAATACTGGCCTCTAGGGCATACATACAACAAACATTTTGACTATAGTTAAGGCGCAGTATATGGTAGCTAAGTGATGTCTTCCTACACCGCATATGATGCGATTAGTTAGGACATTCATATGATTATGTTGACTATAGTTAAGGGTCATATGGGTGGGTCTAGTTAAATCACGAAATGACGGGAAGAACTTGACTAGTACTTATGATATGTTGACTATATTTAAGGTCATAAGTGCTAGGAGTAAAAACCATATCGGGAGTTTCAAGAGTTGAAATTTGCAATGAGATTGCATACCTTCTATGTGATAGAAGGATCCCGATCCCATTGTGAGCAAGAGTTGCTCCTGGGAGAATTTTACACTTTACAATTAGCTAACCCATTAGGTGTCTAGAAAGGTGTCAATGGGGATACGCCTCTGGGAAAACGAGGTTTATTCTAATTAGGTCCGTGCGACACTACGGGGAACCTTCCTCAAAGTACCGGCACTGGCCTGGCTACACGGTTAGCGAAGTTGTAGAATGTAATTAATCCCGGTTAATTTTCTTTTTAAAGGTTTTAAGGAAAATTTGATAAAAGCAGTGGGAGACATCGATTAGACAAGATAATAACCAATCTGATCTTTGCAAGAGCTTTCGCTGAGTGTATTCTTTTCTCTCTCTTAATGGCAGATACCAATGACAGGCCTTAGCTTTTACTAGATAAAAACAAGCTGACCGGACCGAACTATAAAGACTGGTTGAGGAACATTAATATTGCTTTCACATATGATAAGGTATTATATGTCCTCACTGCCAAAGCCCCGCCCGCCCCAGGACCTGAATCTTCTGTTGCGGATAAGGAAATTCACAAAACGTGGGATATTGACTGTGCTACCGCTAAATGCCTCGCGCTTGCATCGATGGACACTACACATCAAAAGCAATACGAGCAGATGGATATACAATCCATCTTTCTCTATACAAAAGAGTTGTATAGGTAGCAATTTCAGACCCTGAGATATGAAGCATCTCGAAAGTTGTTTCAGATGCGGATGGCTCCTGGCACACCAGTAGGCGATCACGTTTTGAAGATGATAGCTCTTATTGAAGAGCTTATGGACCTCGGATGGACAATGGATAACGAACAATATACTGATATTGTTCTTCAGTCCCTTCATTCTACCTTTGCTCAATTCATAATAAACTTCAACATGCATAACATGGAGAAGTCACTACCCGAACTTCTCAATATGTTGAGAAGTGTGGAGAGCACGCTTAAAGCGAAGTCCCCCTCTCTGATTGTTGGACAATCTTCCTCTTCCGTCCCAAAAGCCAAGGCCAAGGGAAAGAATAAGAAGAAGTTCACCAAACCGAGAGGTGGAATCAAGAAGGTAAAAGGAAAGGACAAATACAAAGCTGCAGAGTCGGGGAAAGGAGAATGTTTCTACTGCAAGAAGACGGGACACTGGAAGCGGAACTGTACTGAGTACCTTGATCTCAAGAAAAAGAAGCATGGTGATGCTTCAGCTTCAGGTGTGTTCGTAACTGAAAACTGTTTCTCTATAACTCTACTTCCTGGGTATTAGATACCGGTTCGGGTTCTCATTTTTGCAATTCTGTGCAGGCATTGAGAAAGAGCAGAGTTTTGAAGACTGGTGATCATACTCTCCAAGTTGTAAATGGTTCCAATGTACATGCAGTTTCAGTGGGAGAGTATCACCTAGGGTTGCCGTCGGGTTGTATATTGGTTTTGAACCCATGTTAATTTGTACCAAGCATGCTTTGTAATATTTTATCCGTTTCCTTCTTATATAATGAAGGATATCATTTTGCTGTGCAGCACAATTTTATGAACATTAAACTAAATCAAGAGTTGATTGGTTGTCGTACACTTAATAATGGGATAAACGTGCTTAATCAGCACACAGTTTTCAACATACAACACACAAATAAAAGAAAATTTTCAGATATAAATGAAGCTTTTGTTTGGCATTGTAGACTTGGTCATATTAATGAAACGAGACTATACAAGCTTCATAAAGATGGATATTTAAATCCCTTTGAGTATAAATCTTATGCGACCTGTCAGTCTTATATCAAAGGTAAAATGACCAAGACTCCATTTACTGGACACAGAGAAAGAGCTACCGGGCTCTTGGGCCTCATACATAGTGATGTATGTGGGCCAATGTCTACACATGTAAGAGGCGGTTTTTCTTACTTCATAACTTTTACTGATGATTTCTCAAGATTCGGTCATGTGTTTTTAATAAAGCATAAGTCTGAAGCTTTCAAGAAATTCAAGGAGTACAAACTTGAAGTAGAAAAACAAACAGGAATGAGCATCAAGATACTTCGATCAGATCGAGGAGGAGAGTACCTTAGTACTAAGTTCTTGAACTTCCTAAAAGAGAATGGGATTCTCTCTCAGCTCACTCCCCCTTACACACCACAGCACAACTGTGTGTCAGAGCGGCGGAATCATACCTTATTAGATATGGTACGGTCCATGATGAGTGATACTGAGTTACCTCTCTCCTTTTGGGGGCATGCATTGGAGACTGCAGCTTTTCTGTTGAACAAAGATCCAACCAAGACCGTGTCTACCACTTCATATGAGATATGGTATAGGAAGAGGCCATCTCTTAAACGAGTTAAGATTTAGGGTTGTCCGGCTTTTGTCAAAAAGCAGAATCCAGACAAACTCGAGACACGATCGGTCAAATGTATATTTGTGGGTTATCCGAAACATTCGTTTGAGTATCTTTTCTACCACAAGGAGGAAAAAAATGTGTTTTTTTCTCAGTATGCCACATTTTTAGAAAATGAGATTTTTCCAAATGATATCGATGGCAATGTTGTAAATCTAGAAGAGGTTCTAGAGACACAAGTTACAATTGACGACTTGGTTGAACCTAATGTTGCAACAGAATCTTATGAAGCTCGGCCACTCCGTAGATCTGGTAGGACTTCTTTCCCACCGGAGAGATACTACGGTTTTCTCATTGTTGGTGATAGAGAAGATTGCATCATGGATGATGATGACCCTGCCAGTTTTTAGCAAGCTATCACGAGTGGTGACTCTGTGAAGTGGCTGGATAACATGAGATCCGAAATGGAGTCTATGTACACCAACAAAGTATGGACTTTGGAGGATGTACCCTCTGGGGTAAAACCCATAGGGTGCAAATGGATCTTTAAAGTAAAGATCGGTGTAGATGGGCAGGTGGAGACCTATAAGGAAAGGTTAGTAGCGAAAGGTTTTCGTCAAAGACCAGAACTTGACTATGATGAGACTTTCTCTCCGGTAACCATGCTTAAATCTATTCAGATCTTACTTGCTATTGCTGTTCACTATGACTATGAAATCTGGCAGATGGACGTTAAAACTGCATTTCTAAATGGTGATTTAGAGGAATGCGTTTATATAGATCAGCTAGAGGGCTTCATTGCCACTTGGAGCAGCAGGAAAGCATGTAGGTTGCTTAAATCCATTTATGGATTAAAGCAGGCATCACAGAGTTAGAAAATTTGTTTTGATGATGTTATCAAAGAGTTTGATTTCGTCAAAAATCCAGATGAACCTTGTGTTTATAAGAAGACTGTAGGGGGAACTGTCGCATTCCTCGTGTTGTACGTGGATGGCATTCTTTTGATAGGAAATGACATTCCTATGCTACAGTCGGTTAAATCATTCTTATCACAAAGGTTCTCTATGAAGGACCTGGGTGATGCCACGTACATATTGGGCATACAAATCTATAAGGATAGATCCAAACGGTTAATAGGATTGCCCCAAACCAAGTACATCAACACCATCCTAAAGAGGTTTACTATGGAAGACTCCAAGCGGGGTGGCTTACTCGCTTGCCACGGAGTCACTCTCTCCAAGGACAATTGCCCAAAGTCTGATGAAGAGAGAGCCCGCATGAGCATTATTCCCTATGGTTCAGCCATTGGATCAATAATGTTTGCGATGTTGTGTACACGCCCTGATGTAGCTTATACACTGAGTGTAGTAAGCAGGTATCAGTCAAACCCAGGGTTGAATCACTGGACTGCTGTGAAGAACATTCTTAAGTACTTGCGAAGGACTAAAGAATTGTTCTTGGTTTATGGTAACGGGGATCTCCAAATGGAGGCCTTTACCGATTCGAGCTTCCAGAGTGATAAGGATGACAGCAAGTCTATCTCAGGGTTTGCATTTACCCTCAACGGAGGGATGGTGAGTTGAAAGAGTTCCAAACAGGATACTGTTGCAGACTCTACGATGGAAGCTGAGTACATTGCTGCAAATGATGCTTCTAAGAAAGTCGTCTGGATGAGGAAGTTCATCTAGGAGCTAGAAGTAGTTCCAACTATTATTGATCCAATACCATTGTATTATGACAATAATAGGGCTATGGCGTTGGTCAAAGAGCCCAGGTCCCATCAGAAGTCCAGACACATACTGAGGCAATATCATTTGAACTCGGAGATAGTAGATCGCCACGAGATCGAGATTAAGAAAGTAGATACAAAGGATAACACTGCGGATCCATTCACCAAGGCCCTCCCTCAGCTGCAACATGAGCGACCTTTTGAGATGTTGGGTATGAGATACGCCAATAATTAGCCTTAGTGCAAGTGCGAGATTGTTGGATATATGTATGCCCTAGAGGCCATTATATGATTGTGTATGTACCGATATGTGTGTGTTTGTGTGTATTCAGAGGGCAATCTTACTCGACATGATAGTATGCTATCTGGTTACTCTTTACCTTGACATGTTCACTTGATCATGCTTTTACTAATTTGTACATGTTGATAAAGCCCTTAGGATATTTGCTTGACTACTGGGATTATGATGTGGATCATATTAGTGGGACACCTGTAGTTTATAAGTATATCCTTAAAATGTTTCTAGTCGTGGGTGTATCGAGACGGGGCATCGATATTCCAGAGCAGACTAGCGTATACCATTCTTGTCCCATATGATGGGCGATGGATGATCCCATATCCATCTAGTGTGGTGACACCAAAGATTGTATACGGGTGCTCAGTAAGACTGGGTACACTGAACGGACTCGCCGAGAACTCCTATGTGGTATTATATCTATCTTCGGATAGCAGTTCTCAGGTGACATTGGTACAGGTTAGTCTGTAGACCCGAGATCGTCATAGAGTCTTATGTGTCCTCCCACTGTACTTTGATCCCCACCATACCACGGCTCTACCAAGTTGTGCAAACAGGTGGATTTTGGGTACAATCCCGAGGCACATGGAGCCGATGAGCGATAGGAGGGGTTTCGTCTCTCCCGGTATTGGGGGTTGATGTTGTGCTATGCACGATTGGCTATAACAGGAAGTCCCTGGCCAGGGCTGCTGAGATTTACTGATAAGTGTTATCAGTAGTTTCTCGATCTGTTATAGACCATGTACCAGCATGACTTATTGAGTTATTGGGGTCGACGATACCATCCCTAGACTCGATATGCAACATATCTGACGAAGAGACCAGACTATACGGTAAGTGTTGCCAGTTGGCTCGACGGGGGTTTTGATAGGTTTGCTTGTTTTTCTTCTGATCGCTCAATTCCCGGGTTGCCGTTACGTTTAGCTGAACGCTTGCTGCTTGTGGGTGTTTGATGTGATCATCACCTACTGCCGGCGTATTGACAAGTCTTAGAGTCCCACATAGGTGTTTCCTAGCTCGGGCGAAATGATATGGTGTGCATATGAGATATACGTGGGAGCTCAATTAAATGCGTGTATATGATACCGTATTTTAATCGGGCGTTTTCTATTGGTTGGGTCGTATGAGATATGACCTGTTTATTAAATCAAGTGTTGATTTAATATTGACTTTTATCTCATTTATATAAACCTTTTCTTTATGATGTATGCATGGATATATGTACTTGCTGATGTGCATGCACACATACATACATACATTTGTATCATGGTTGTTGATACATAGAAGATGGCAATGCAAGACTCACATGGTATATAAATATCTTTATAGTTATTAGATATTGAGAAAAAGAAAAATGATTTAAATCATGGTTGACTATTCTTTACTTGACCTATGTTGAACCATGGTTTGATTTCATTTGCTCTTTAACTCACATACAGAAATATCTAGATATTTATTAACCATAGTTTGGCATGAGATATTTTTCTTTGACATTTCTTTTTCTATGCTTAGATTTATCATAATCAAAAAATAAGCTAAAGCTTTGCCATCTTCATCCTCTTCCTCTCTCTAGCTCTCTTGAGTTTCTAAAGTGAGTGAAGTAAAAGAAAGAAAGGGTTTTTAAGTGAGAACACAAACCAGATCATCATTCTATACTTGTCTAGCCTATTAGTGCAGATTGTTTGCTTCATCTTCATTTTGATCAAGTGGAGCAAGGAGCTTTGAGCAAAGGGACTCCGGATGGATCGTCGTGGACGTAAAAGAAGCTTTTGCTAGCCGGTTCAAACTCTAGGAGATCCAAGGAGTAGCAAAGGAGGTCTACAAAGGTTGTATTTCTCCCTACTTAGTGTTAGACACTAGTTAGTTTGTGATACTACAAATTGTTATCCTAATTATTCTAGTTCGATTCCTAGGTTAGTTTGTTTAGCAGCTCCTAAAATTTTAATATGGCATGTGTGATGCTTCCAAAACCCTAGGCAAGGTGCTAAGGAAACCCTACAAATACTGGTGGGTTTTGGTTTAAGCTGGATTCTAGTATTATACTGATGGATTGTTTTCGTCTCTTTTGTATCCGTATTTTTCGAAATACGGATACGTGTATGTATATACGGACGAGGGGCATTTTTGTAATTTGTTCAAAGATGCTTCTAGAAGAGGCGCCTTATAATTGTATTTATCATTTTAGGTTAAATGATTATTCATATATGAGGTGGAGGAAATGAGGTGGATTTTGCATATATTTGAGCATGGCTCTTGGTGACACATGGAGGGTTTTCCACCCATGACTCACCAAGTTGATTATGAACCATATTTCAGTTTGAAATTAGGATTATTCTATTGAGAGAAGGGTATGGTTCAGTTTGGCACAAGGCAACTCATTCTCTTTTCTATGCAAATCTTCACTAGATTTATCCTCAAGTATTCTTCTTCTACCTCAAGCCATTCTTGTCTCATGAGTTGAGAATCCTATGGCTATGAGAGACAAAACATTCCATCTATATTCTCTACATCGTCTACAACATCTAGTGTAGCAAACTAGGTGCCCTAGTTACTTCAGTTGAAGTAAGAGCTCGATATACAGACTCTCGGGTGGATCGTCTTCGACTCGAGGAGGCCCGATCCAAACGATCCTTGGAGCCTATGACGAGGAGGAGGATGATTGTTAGGATATGTGCGTGTTCAAGTTCTAGTTTAAATACCGCAATCAAGACGGTTTCGCTTGTAGCTAGCCGGTTGAGTACGGGTCGTCCGCAGGGAGATGGGAGTCTTTTTCAAAGTGTTTTAACGAGTTAAGTCCTGTTTCCAGATTTTGTTGTGGTTATCTAAGTGTTAAGTTGATATTTAAAGAGAGCTTGTTAGGGTTAGGATTAGGTTAGTTTGAGTTAGGAGTCTCCACATCTTTCGCTGCCCCTCTTAATATCAGTGTTACGGTAATCAGCAACAACGGGGATTAGCACGACTACGAAGGACTTTGCGAGTATAAGCTAAGCTTTCCAACGCATAAGTCTTCCGTTTGGTGCTTGTCCGTCCGTTCTTGGCTCTTATCCATAACCTCCGGTTAATTCAACCACAACCGATCTAACTACGGAATCACCGCTATCATGTAGGATAGGGTGCCGTAAGGAGCGGATTGTGGTTCAATTAACGGGAGTCGATTTAAGCTGTTGGGCAAGGAAAGAGTGAGAGAGATTTCCTTCTCTCAAACTTCCCTTATCCTACCCTAACAAGTATTAACTACTCATACTTCATTATAAGGAAAAACAAAACAAAACAAAAGAGGAAGATAGAAAGAAGGAGATTAGAAGAATACGACTAACTATTTGCGATCTCACCTTGGCGAGGATCGAGCGTAAGTATCATTGTCGTATGAATGATAAAGAAAAAGAGAGAAGAAAGAACAACAAGGAAATAACAACAACTACTTAACAAATTAAAATTACAACAAGCATAAAGATAAGGAGACAAGCATGATAATAAAAATGGTCTTCTTTATTCATCACTCTTCACTCAAAAGCTCACTACAAGTTTAATGGAGAAGAGGTGAGAAGAGGAAGAAGAGAAACACTAAAATTAGGCAAAATGAAAATACAAGAATTGACCCCCTTTCCTTCACAAAGTTCTGGGCTATTTATAGGCCAAAAAATGAAACCCTAGGGCAACCACCAGAACCCTGATGAAAAGACAAAACTACCCCCAAAAGCCCTGCAGACTTGGCGCCTAAACGGCCGCGGATCCGCGGCCTAGACCCCACTTTGGCCGCGGATCCGCGGCCTTATGGTTGAATTGGGCCCCCCAATTTGCTGTGGTTCCCTGGTCCTCTGTGCCCTTTATTCTGGTATCTGTATTTTTTCATAATTTCTTCACGAATTTTCCAGAATTTCTGTTGAGGGAAAGGTGGACTTTTTGTCAAGATTTTGTCATGATTTGCCTTGAGCTCCGCGTAGATCTCTTGGATCTTGTGCTACCATTGAGCCTTGTGCATGAGAATGACATTGATTTGACCTTTTGTCTTCCTATTGATATCTGGCAACATACGGATGAAGAGCGGAGACCGTGTTTTATCTGTGGTTGGCAGGAACCCGGATTTTGTCGTGTTTTCCATGAATTTCACCGTTTTAGAACTGAGAACCTGTATCCTGCAATTGACTAGCAAACACGGCTCAAGAGTATCTACCGATATGCAATGTGATAAAAATTGGGCGGTATGAAAATGCAAAAATCTGATATGAACAAATACCCCCAAACTTATCATTTGCTCGTCCCGAGCAAAGCCCATTTATTCACAAAAATTTTTCTAACCTCACTTTCGCAGGGAACGCGATTGCACTGAGCATGTGCAACAAGCCGTTAAACCTCTAGGTGTCCCTAGTAGGAGGAGTGTTGTCTCCTGAGGGTTTTCAGCGGATACTACCCACAAAATCCGGTCAAGTTGGTTTGTAAAAAGACTAAGATTCAAACCCTAAAGTTTTGTTTTAGAAAATAACAATTCTATAATCCTAAATCTAGACTATCGAACCTTTATTTTTCACTCCTCGCTTCTTATTTAACTACAGATTTTATATGTCTTTACGTGCAGTGCAAATAGTGTCGTTAAGTTCTAGAAGGATCGATTGAAGTCATCATGTCGCACAATCAAGCCCAGATAACAATTTTAAAAGGATCACATAAGTTTTATAAAGAGTTAAGCATTTTTCAAGTTTCGTTTTCCAGTAAGGTTTCAACTTCAGAATTTCTATCTTCCTTAACAGGAAACTAAGTCGTATTTTTCACTCCACCTTTAACTTGTTTTCATTTCATACACACCTCTGTGAACGTGCAATAGTCTTTATCATAGAATAAAACCTTCATATCTCCGTTAATTTTTTTTTTAAAAGCCGATATTTTATCAAGATTATTCTCACACAAAGAACCGTTAGGAATTTTAACTCGGAGAGAACACTTGCTTGACTTTGTTTTAAAACTGGACTTTCTAGGCTTCTTAGCGAGCTTTGAGCCAATGCACCCAAACCAGTTGGTTTTAGGGCATTAGGTGTAGAAACACCCCAGCGGACTTAATTACTCAAGTTACCTAGGTCCAAAAACAAAAGACAGTTTGGCGTGAAAATCCGATGATTTAATACGAACGGAGATATAACCGGCAGTTCAATTATTTTTTTTTTGGATAAAAGACGTGTTTAGTGGGTTTGGTGTGTAATCATTCCAATCAAGTTTCAGATGGGTTATTTTTCAGACTTAGCTTCTAATTACGGCATCAATAACATTCCTTCATATTCGCTTTACTTCATAAACTATTCTTGACATTACTTATTTCAGAACAAACCTATTTGATCCTCAGAAAATCATTTATCTGTTTAAAAGTTTAAACATGAAAGACTTGTCATCTAATTCCCAAAATCTTACGACACGTGTAGTGTGATGTAAAGACGTATATCAGCTATAGTTAACTTCAAAGGAGAGTTATCTTTCAGGTTATCAAAATCCAAACATAAGATCTAGTTATTCCTATTTTTTTCAAACAAAAACTGTCGAAATGTTGAATCAGAGTTCTTTCACAAGCTAACTTGACAGAAAAGTCTTTATGTTTTTAGAAAATTTTCAAATATATATATTTTTTTATTTTTTATTTTGTGTTTTTCAAATTTTTTTTTTATTTTTGTTTTTTAAAATGCAATGCAGAAAACGTAAATAAATATTTACAGCATGCAGAATTTAAACATGCAAAGTAAAAACAAATATTTATCAAAAAAAAAAATAATAATAATAAATAAAACATGCAGATGCAATGCAAGGATAACTATTTACAATCTAATCCTTCCCCCAAACTTACTGATGGCAGTGTCCTCACTGCCCCCTGCGTCGTCTCCGAGACGCTGCTTCACTCGTCCCAGGTGCACTAGTCTCTGCCCTAGGGGCCCTGGAGCTCGACCTCGATCTGTCCTCTCGTGCCAATAGTGTGGCCATTCCTTGTTCTAGGTTTGTCAATCTTTGATCGAAGTTTGTCATCATTCCCATCATTCTTTCTACCCCCCCTATGTGTCCGTCTAAGTAGGCGCGCTTGCGCAGCGGGGGTAAGCTCTTCATCGCTCGCTGTGGAGCTCGAGCTGGATGTTTTGGCCATTACATGCTCGGCCGGCTCGGTGCGCGACCATATATCATGAAGTCTAGTATAGGATGTCGAAACACCCTCAAGGACTGGTCGAATGGGTGTGCCAGCATGCATGTGTAGTGCAAACTCGTCAGAAGGGATGAAATGGCGACACAGTTGTGTCACCAACATAGGGCACGGATGGTTTGCTGAAGTTTTGCCAGCATCAATCGACTGAAGTAACACCGTACACATGTCATAACTTGGGTTTTTGGTCATTAATGTGTGCACGATGTGTAGTGAGGGTGTGAAAAATGTCGTATTATGTGAGCTGCCAAAGATGTTATTTTGTGCCCAGCGGCACACAGTCAGCACATTCGCGTAGAGTGTACGCGCCTGAATCCCTTTTCGCGGCTCCCTATAACAATCGTTTCCCATCAACGGGGTGTAATCCTCAAACTGGAGGGGTTGGTCATGGGCGGGTATTCGCGGAATCAACGTGACTTCATGAATGAAGTCCCTATCAATTCTAATTTCTTGATCTCCCCAAAATAAACGAATAAACCCGTAGTTTTGAAAACTACCCTCCTCCAAGTTATCATAGAAACGTTCGACTAGATCCGGAAGCGCGAATGCATTCGGATGGTCATACAAGAGATAGTTCCATCCGCGTTTCCGGATCTCGTCGCCGAAATAGCTTCCATACACGTTATGTTCAAAAAGTTGTGAAAAATTTCTCTCATATTGGAAATGTGGAGCCATTTACAAAATTTCAGAATTCTACAGATTAGAAAAGACAGGGGAAGAGATCAAACCTCCTTTGGAAAAATTCCAGAGGGCAAGGAGGCTAGGGGGCGGCGGAAGGGCGGTGGAAGAGGGGGTCACGCGGCGGTTCAGCGGCGTCGGGAGCAGATCGGCGGCGCAAACTTTGGTGGCGGCTAGGGTTTGAAGTTGGGTTTATTGTTTTGCAGAGAGGAAGTGCTCAAGGGTTAGAAAGGTATTTATAGGGGTTTTTGGTCATTTACACTTAAACCCCTATAAATAGACTAATGAGAGAAAAAATATAAACATATTTACATATTTTTTATTTTTTTCTGAAAATATTTATTTTTATTTTTTTATTTGTTTTTAATTTAATTTAATTTTTTTTTTTAGTGAAAATTTTCCAGGCACACAATAACAAAATTGTATTTACATACCCCCAAACTTATTTGAAACAGTGTTTCCACTGTTTTTGGCTGGATTATCGAAGTTCGGGTGTAGGGGGAGGAAGATTATGCAGGGTAAACCGGCTCCTGTAAGAACAGAAGCTCCTCTGTTGGTTCGGCGCTAAGGTACGGTTTGCATCGGTGTCCGTTTACTTTAAAAAGTGAACCGTCCTTTGGATTTTCCAAATCCACAGCGCCTTGCGGATACACATTCCGCACAAAATACGGCCCTTTCCAGCGAGATCTGAGCTTTCCTGGATGGAAGTGTAGCCGGGTGTCGTAAAGCAGTACCTGCTGACCAGGTACGAAGGTTTTGCGCACAAGGTGTTTATCATGAAACACCTTCGTTCGATTCTTAACGACAACCGCGTTATCGTAAGCCTCATCCCTAAGCTCGCTTAGTTCGTTCAACTGCAGCTTCCGATGGCTGCCCGCATCCTCGAGAGACAGATTCAGCTCCTTTATCGCCCAAAATGCGCGATGCTCGATTTCGACAGGTAGGTGGCAGGCTTTTCCGTACACAAGCCGATAGGGAGACATGCCAAGGTCGGTCTTATAAGCGGTTCTAAATGCCCAAAGGGCATCAGTGAGTTTCAGAGACCAATCCTTACGGTTCTTGGAAACCGTCTTCTCCAGTATCTGCTTGATTTCCCGATTTGAAACTTCGGCCTGCCCGCAGGTTTGGGGGTGGTAGGGCGTAGAGAGCTTATGATTAATGGAGTATTTCCGCATCAAGGCCTCGAAAGTCCTATTGCAGAAATGACTTCCATTGTCGCTAATGATCGCTCGAGGGTGGCCAAACCGGGAGAAAATGTTTTCTTTAAGGAACCTAACGACAACCTTGTTGTCGTTAGTCCGGCTCGGCACAGCCTCGACCCATTTAGAGACGTAATCAACAGCTAGAAGGATGTACAAGTTCCTGAAAGAGCTGGGAAACGACCCCATGAAATCTATCCCCCAAACATCGAAAATCTCCACAACCAAGATCGGTTGGAGTGGCATCTCGTTCCTCCGGGATATCCGGCCCATGTGTTGGCACCGGGAGCAAGTCTTGCAATAGTCGTGAGCGTCTTTGAAAAGTTATGGCCAGTAGAAACCACATTGCAAGATCTTCTCAGCTGTCTTTCTGGGCCCAAAATGCCCGCCACACGCTTGATCGTGGCAAAATGACAGCACACTCTTGAATTCCTCATCAGGGACACACCGACGAATAATCTGGTCGGGACAGTACTTGAACAAGTAGGGTTCGTCCCAGTAAAAGTGTTTTACTTGGGATAAGAAGCGAAGTCTGTCCTGACGTGACCATTCGGTCGGTAGTAATCCCGTGGCCAAATAGTTCACAATATCTGCGAACCAGGGTTCGCACGATACTGTCAAGAGCTGTTCATCCGGGAAAACGTCGTTGATCGGAATTGGAAGCGAAGGCGAAGAAGGAAGTCGTGAGAGATGGTCGGCAACTACGTTTTCACATCCTCGTTTGTCCTTAATGACAAGGTCAAACTCTTGAAGCAAGAGGATCCAACGTATTAACTGAGATTTGGCATCTTTCTTCGCAAAAAGATTGCGCAGAGCTAAATGGTCTGTGTAGACAATGACTGGAGAGCCGATGAGGTAGGGCCTGAACTTTTCTAAAGCAAATACAACAGCGAAGAATTCCTTCTCAGTTGTTGTATAATTGAGTTGGGCGTCGTTCAGGGTTCGGCTCGCGTAATAGATTACGTGCGGCATCTTGTTGATGTGCTGTCCAAGGACAGCACCGATGGCAAAGTCGGATGCATCGCACATAATCTCGAATGGGTGCGTCCAGTCAGGTGAAGAAAGAACGGGAGCAGAAGTGAGTGAGCGTTTCAGTGACTCGAATGCAGTCACACAGCTTGAGTTGAAGTCGAAAGGCGTGTCGCCAGCAAAAGCGTCAAGGGCCTAGCAATCTTGCTAAAGTCCTTGATAAACCGTCTATAGAAACCGGCATGGCCAAGGAAGGCTCGGATATCTCTGACGCATCGGGGAGGAGGCAGATTGGACATGACCACAATCTTTGCTTTGTCAACCTCTATGCCATTTTGCGAGATGATATGTCCTAAGACAATACCTTCGCGCGCCATGAAGTGGCATTTCTCCCAGTTCAAAGTGAGATTCTTGTCCTTACATCGGGTAAGGACAGCGTCAAGATGCAGCAAACACTCGTTGAAGGAATCGCCGAAGATGGAGAAGTCATCCATGAAAATCTCCAGAAATTTTTCCACCATGTCCGAGAAAATTCCCATCATACACCGCTGGAAGGTAGCGGGCGCATTGCATAACCCAAAGGGCATGCGTCGATATGCAAACGTGCTGAAAGGACAAGTGAAAGTGGTCTTGTCCTGGTCTTTTTCGGCGATGGGAATTTGATTATAGCCGGAGTAGCCATCAAGAAAGCAGTAGTACTCGTGTCCGGCGAATCGTTCAAGCATCTGGTCAATGAAAGGTAGCGGAAAGTGGTCTTTCCGCGTTGCGGCGTTGAGTTTTCTGTAATCAATACAAACTCGCCACCCAGTTTGGGTGCGAGTAGGGATTAACTCGTTTGCCTCGTTGGTTATGACCGTGATGCCCGACTTCTTGGGGACAACATGAATGGGGCTAACCCACTGGCTATCAGAGATAGGGTAAATGATACCACTATCTAGACATTTGACGATCTCCTTTTTCACAGCCTCCTTCATGACTGGATTAAGACGTCTTTGTGGATCCCGGGCTGGTTTGGCATCATCCATCAGATGAATGTGATGCTCAACGATCAGAGGACTAATCCCCTTGATGTCCGCCATGGACCAGCCAAAAGCTTGCCTGTTGCTGTGCAAGACCGCGAGAAGGGCTTTCTCTTGCTCTGGAGCTAGAGAAGCCGAAATGATGACAGGGAGGGTCTCGTTCTCACCTAAGTAAGCATACTTAAGGTGAGACGGCAACGGCTTGAGTTCGAGCGTTGGAGGTGAAATGATGGAAGGCAAGACTGGTGCAAAGGTCTCTAACTCAAAGGACTCCAGCAAAGGTTCAAAACGAGTGTAGGCAACCGAGTCGGATGGTTCAGGTAACTCATCCGGAAAGTCGAAGGATTCAAACTCGGGTTGTGCGCGGCTAAGATCGTTCGAGAACGTGAAACACTCGTATTCGTTGTCGGGCGCAGAAACAGCAGCAGGTTCGAAGAGAAACGCACTAGTGGCGTCAAGATTATCGTGATCAAACAGAAACACCTCGAATTCACACTCTTCTGGGGTGATCTCCTGGATCGAGCAGACATCCAGTATATGAGCATTAGGTTCGGCGGGCTGATTTCCCAACCTAAAAATGTTGAGTTCAATCGTCATATTTCCAAAAGAGAGGTTCATCGAACCATTGTGACAATTGATCACAGCATTTGAGGTTGCGAGAAATGGGCGACCGAGTATCACCGGAATTTGATTCTGGGGGTTAGCTACAGGCTGTGTATCTAATACAATGAAGTCAACGGGGAATATGAAGTCCCCGACTTTTATTAACACATCCTCTAGCTCACCCCTAGGGTGGGTGATCGATCGGTCGGCCATTTGGAGAGTGCAGTGTGTGGGTTTCAACTCTCCGACCTTAATTGCTCGTATACTGAATACGGAAGCAGGTTAACACTGGCACCAAGATCTAATAGTGCGCGGTTGATGTTCTTATCTCCAATAGTAATTGAAATCGTAGGACAGCCAGGGTCCTTCCGTTTTTGTGGTAAAGATTGGGTAAGGGCATCACTCACAGCACTAGCCAAGAAAACTTTCTTGGGTACCTGAGACTTCCACTTTTTCGTGCACAAGTCCTTTAAGATTTTCGCGTAGGACGGGACTTGTTGGACAGCATCTAAAAGAGGAATGTTAATGTTAACCTGCTTGAATAACTCCAGAATCTTCTCCATTTAAGGATTTTGTTTGTTAGACGTCAACCGGTTTGGAAATGGAACATTTTGAAAATTGGTTGAGTCTAATGCTGGAGGAGGAGATTTTGGAGTTGGAACGGATCCCAGAATAGGTGTTTTCGTGGAGTGAGAAGTGGGTCCGTTCAGAGCAGAAGAAGAGGAAGGAGAGCCTGTGGAAGAACGGAGAATAGGTTCGGAAGACGAAGAAGAAGGAGAAGAAGAAGAAGAAGAAGAAGAAGAAGAGGAAGAAGAAGCGGCGGCCGGGGTGTCATTGTTGATTCGTGTGCCGGTGTTGTTTTGCAGCATCCTTCCCGATCTCAGTGTGGTCATGGCACTTACATTATGGTTTTGTTGTTCAAGAGCAACATGTGCATTATGTTGGTGACCGGGATTTGGAAGTGGCTGGGACGGGAGCTTCCCCTTCTCTCGCTCGCTCAAGGCCGCGTTCAGCTGTGCAATCTGGGCCTCGATGGTCTTGATGCTTTGCCCGTGTGCGGCAGTGTGTTGCACTAAAGATTGAATCGAAGACTGGATGTTGGCGGTGGATTGAGTCGATTGTTTAACAAACGCCTCCAGACTTCGCTCGAGCGAGGAAACCTTATCGTTGTTTGACGGAACAAAGTTGTTTGGTGGAAAAGAGTTGTTGGGTGCAAAGTTGTTCGTCTGGTTTTGGAAAGGTTGGGGTTGGAAGGGCTGCTGATATTGATGTTGAGTTTGTTGCTGCGCTTGTTGTTGCGGTGGAGGGGCCCTTTGGAAATTGTTGCCCTGGAATTGATTCTGATTCTGATTCCAGGCAAAATTGGGGTGGTTCCTCCAACCGGGATTGTAGGTGGAAGATTATGGATCATTCCTCGGTCTTTGCTGGAAGGCAGCATTAACCTGATCCTGTCCTTGCGAGGGTGGATTGTAAGGACACTCTTCGGTCAAGTGGGAAGGATCGGAACAACAAGCGCAAATGGTTCGGAGGGGGAGAACAGGGGCAGGAGCAGGAGCAGAAAATTTGCCCTCTATCGCTTCAAGCTTTCTTGTTATAGCAGCCATTTCATCTTTCATCGCAATAGAGACGTCAAGTTGGTGGATTCCTACCCTAGACTGACCGGTAGAAGTGGAGGTGGAAGAAGAAGAAGTCGGTCTGGTGCTCTCCCACTGTAGCGTTTGCTCCGCAAGATCGTCAAAGAACTGCCACACTTCTTCGTCAGATTTCGATAGGAAGTGGCCCTGACAGATGGTTTCCAGCAACTGCTTCGTTGCTGGGTTCAGTCCCTCGTATAAGGTTTGGCAGAGCTGTCATTTCTCTATACCGTGGTGAGGACACTGAACAAGAAGGTCTTTGTATCGGTCAAAGCACTTCCAGAAGGGTTCAGAAGGAAGCTGGGAGAATTGGTTGATTTCATTTCGAATTCTTGCGGTCTTATGATTTGGATAGAATTTTTTCAGAAACGCTTTAACAAACTCGTCCCAGCTGGTGATTGAGTGGGAAGCGGTGCTATACAGCCATTTTTCAGCGAGATCGCATAAAGTGAACGGAATGGCCCGTAGACGTATAGCATCGTCCGACAGCTGGGTGGTTTTCATCATGGCACAAACGTTTTGAAATTTGTTAATGAAGATATAGGCATCTTGAGATTCAAGCCCATGAAAACGTGGAAGCATGTTGATGAAATGGGGCTTAATTTCAAAGTTGTCCCCATTGGCCGGAGGGAGAGAAAGGCAGGTGGGAAGTGCAGAACGGGTGGGATAGAAACGATCCTGGAGCGCGATTCACTGCGGCGCTACAACAGGCGGAGGTGGTGGGAGATTGGTCTCCGTAGGAGGTGGAGCCAATCCAGCGGTGGTCAAAGAGATGTTCGGATTAAATCCCGACATCGCGGAAGAAGAGGTTGGTGAAGGTGAAGGTGAAGGTGAAGATGTATGAACAGAATTCCGGTCAACGTCGGAGTTGGCCGGCAATGGAAGGGGTGAAAGAGGAGTGGACGGAGTATCGACTTCGGAGTCGATCGCGTAGTCGGTAGCGACTAACGTAACGCGGACTAGACGGGCGCTAGTGTCCCGAGTCCAAGCGGACATACACTAAACGAGTTTAGTATAGTCAAAGCGGAGAAGGTGAGGGTAAGAAAACGTCAATGGAGAAAGGCGATGGGTGGTGGGTGAAAATGGATTTGGCGACAAAAGGGCAAGTTTTAATAAAAGTTTTTGATTTTTTCCTTTTTTTGTTTGTTTTTAGAAAGAGATTTACAGAAATATGTACGGAAATACGGCTTAAGCAATCACAAACAAGATATGCACAATCACACCTAGATCTAGGGTAACCTAGGTCTACTAGACCTGCTCCTGAACTTGATTGTCGAAGTTAAACAGTGTTGAGAAACGGGCTTAAAAATACACTGATCACGAGGCCAGGTAAGTGCAGAGATAAGGGGAGGTTGTCCAACGCTTTCGCGAAGTTCCTTTATTAAATAACCCTTTCTCTTTCGGCGGTTGCGCCTTTAACACTTTCCTAGACACCCCGTAAACAATATACGGTTAAGCGAGGTTCTAAAAACGGTTTATCTTCTCCTAATGAGCGCGAAGTCCTTAGGGCTGAAGTCTAGTATTTTTTAATTTACAATGGACAATGCATATGCTTTAGTGATTTCCGGGGTCCTGGGAAGGGTGATGAAATCCCCACCCAATCTGGATTGGTTTCAAGCCCCTTAAGTCCGTATTAAAGAAATGCAAAGCAGTAACAAATCAACTGCAAACAATTTTTATTTGCGGCGCAAAGAATCCTGCACAAGAACAGTTTATTGGAAGGGGGAGAAGAATTTGCGCAAAGAAATCTGCAGAAGACACAGTTCAGTGGAGTCCAGAGGAGAGGAGAGAGAAAGAGAGACTTACAGAGAGATTTTGGGGCTCTGAAGCCACCAAGTGGCCGCGGATCCGCGACCTAAGCCAGGATATGCCGCGGATCCGCGGCAAGGTAAAGGAGTTGGGGCTCCGTTTTTCTGTTGTGGCCTCCTGTTGGTGTCCTCTGCTTGTATGGATCTTCTGAAATTTTATTGTCTCACTGTACTTGCTCCAGATCTTGACAGTAGACCGTTTGTTCCGTTTTGGTCCGTCGCGGTGTAGCCGTGAAATGTGGGTCTATCTTCCCACGTCTTTGGCACTGTACTTGAACTCCGTATTTTCAACGTCTTGGCCACTGAACTCGAACCTTGTATTTTCCTGCACACTTGCACAAAAGCTAATCAAAAATAACAAGATGATTTTTTTTACATTGTATATTTTTTTTCGTTTTTTCTTATTTTATACTTACAAATTAACCCGAAATTACACAAAGAAATAAACTACCGTCTCCCCGGCAACGGCGCCATTTGATTGTTAGGATATGTGCGTGTTCAAGTTCTAGTTTAAATACCGCAATCAAGACGGTTTCGCTTGTAGCTAGCCGGTTGAGTACGGGTCGTCCGCAGGGAGATGGCAGTCTTTTTCAAAGTGTTTTAACGAGTTAAGTCCTGTTTTCAGATTTTGTTGTGGTTATCTAAGTGTTAAGTTGATATTTAAAAAGAGCTTGTTAGGGTTAGGATTAGGTTAGTTTGAGTTAGGAGTCTCCACATCTTTCGTTGCCCCTCTTAATATCAGTGTTACGGTAATCGGCAACAACGGGGATTAGCACGACTAGGAAGGACTTTGCGAGTATAAGCTAAGCTTTCCAACGCATAAGTCTTCCGTTTGGTGCTTGTCCGTCCGTTCTTGGCTCTTATCCATAACCTCCGGTTAATTCAACCACAACCGGTCTAACTACGGAATCACCGCTATCATGTAGGATAGGGTGCCGTAAGGAGCGGATTGTGGTTCAATTAACGGGAGTCGATTTAAGCTGTTGGGCAAGGAAAGAGTGAGAGAGATTTCCTTCTCTCAAACTTCCCTTATCCTACCGTAACAAGTATTAACTACTCACACTTCATTATAAGGAAAAACAAAATAAAACAAAAGAGGAAGATAGAAAGAAGGTGATTAGAAGAATACGACTAACTATTTGCGATCTCACCTTGGCGAGGATCGAGCGTAAGTATCATTGTCGTATGAATGATAAAGAAAAAGAGAGAAGAAAGAACAACAAGGAAATAACAACAACTACTTAACAAATTAAAATTACAACAAGCATAAAGATAAGGAGACAAGCATGATAATAAAAATGGTCTTCTTTATTCATCACTCATCACTCAAAAGCTCACTACAAGTTTAATGGAGAAGAGGTGAGAAGAGGAAGAAGAGAAACACTAAAACTAGGCAAAATGAAAATACAAGAATTGACCCCCTTTCCTTCACAAAGTTCTGGGCTATTTATAGGCCAAAAAATGAAACCCTAGGGCAACCACCAGAACCCTGATGAAAAGACAAAACTACCCCCAAAAGCCCAGCAGACTTGGCGCCTAAACGGCCGCGGATCCGCGGCCTAGACCCCACTTTGGCCGCGGATCCGCGGCCTTATGGTTGAATTGGGCCCCCCAATTTGCTGTGGTTCCCTGGTCCTCTGTGCCCTTTATTCTGGTATCTGTATTTTTTCATAATTTCTTCACGAATTTTCCAGAATTTCTGTTGAGGGAAAGGTGGACTTTTTGTCAAGATTTTGTCATGATTTGCCTCGAGCTCCGCGTAGATCTCTTGGATCTTGTGCTACCATTGAGCCTTGTGCATGAGAATGACATTGATTTGACCTTTTGTCTTCCTATTGATATCTGGCAACATACGGATGAAGAGCGGAGACCGTATTTTATCTGTGGTTGGCAGGAACCCGGATTTTGTCGTGTTTTCCATGAATTTCACCGTTTTAGAACTGAGAACCTGTATCCAGCAATTGACTAGCAAACACGGCTCAAGAGTATCTACCGATATGCAATGTGATAAAAATTGGGCTGTATGAAAATGCAAAAATCTGATATGAACAGAGGACAGTGACAAATACGACCTAAAGGACATGTAATGTGAGGTATATACTTCTTTTCGAGTAGTTAACCTCACTCAAGTTTGGCTAGTTAGGGTTTAGTATTGATCCTGGAGTCCGAGTCCGTGTCGCGAAGCTTTGAAAAATCATTTTTTATAAATACCGCCTTCGCGGACACGCGGGGTACGCGACATAGACTTACTTGGAATCCAATTGGGAATGAGTAGGTTTGATTCTGAAGGGTTGGTTGCTCATTTTCAGTACTCAAATCATCAAATTGTCCTATCGCCTCATCATACATTGTAAAATTTTGAACAAGGTGGAAATTAGCTGCCGGTTCATTAGGTTATATGAGTGCGGCCATAGACTCATTCAATTCCTCCATCTGTCAGCACGAAGCTATCCAAAATTCTTCTAATGATTGGTCGAGACTAGACATGGATTGTGAAGGGGTTTCAGTAAAAGATTCAAATTCGTTTAGATACATGAAACTCCCAAATGGATGTTCAGAAGAAATGTCTAGAGAAAGTGTAAAAGTCGGATAGGATTGATAGAAATTGAAAGGATGCATAGAATGGGCATGACTAGGATCAGCATTTTGATAAGAAGGTGATTGGAATTGCTGTCTTAAGGAATTTGGAGTAGTGAAAAGAGTGAAAGATCGGCTACGGGATTGTTCAATGTGCTTAGTAATGGACATGGATTTCAAAGTTGCCACATGACTCTCAGAAGGGGTATCAATGTAAGAAAGTGTTGATGGTTGAAAAGATTGATACAAAGTGGATTGTAGTGTCTAATTGGTGTTTCTAAAAGCGTCTATCCGATCTTTCAAAGAAATTTTGGGTATGGATGAATCGTTTGAAGTTCTACCAAAAAAAAAACGTATGACGAAATAACTGGTTGAGGGTACAAAAATTTGGAAAAGAGTAGGTCGGTTAGGGGTACTCATGATAAGAGTGAAAAGTAGAGAAGGTGGAAGGCAGGCTATTTTTTTTATAAATTTTTTAAAATTTTGAAATTTTTTAGGCCTTTTGGATTTTTTTAAAAAAAATATGGAATAATGGGACTAAACTTCAAACAGTCATAATCACAATAACAATATGCACAAGCAACACCTAGAGCTAGAGTCTTTAAAGTCCAACCAGACCGTTCCGAGATTTTCAAGCGACAAGTTGTAGGATAACCCTCGAATCGCCTCTTCACTGCCAATTACGGCCAGGTAAGGAAAAGTGAGGTATGGAGGGTTCCACTCACGAATCACCATGAGACGTGCCTTTTCAAATTATCTCCTCACTTGTCTTTCCTAGGTACCACAAAGTCAAGTTTAGATAAATGACCGATTCTTCGCAGCCTTCACTTGTCCTAAATGAGAGCGATAAGCCCTTATTGGTTTGGTCTAGATATTTTTTAATTAACTCAAGATAATGCATATGCTTTTTGTGATTTTTAGGGTCTTAGGAAGTATGGTGAAATCCCCACCCAATCTGAATTGATGTTATAGCCCCTTAATGTCTGTATTATTGTATGCAAAGCGATAAAACAATTAAAATCTAAAAAAAAATATTTGGCGGCGGCGCAAAGAATCCTGCACAAAATAGTTTATTGGAAAGGGAGAGGGAGTTTGCGCAAAGAATACTGCAAAAAAGGCAATTTATTAAAGCTCAGAGGGAAATTTTGGAGAAGAGAAGGACTCACAAGAAAATTGGGCCTCTGATACCAGTATTTAGCCGTGGATCCACGGTCAAATCCTCTTTGTAAGTCGATGTTACACACCTCACATGGTTTGTGGGGAGGAGGAATTTACAAAAACGATTTTATACAAGCAACATCGACTAAACATTCAAGATCGTTCAAAAACCCTGACTAGCAAAAGACATTGAGGTTCTAAACTACTATGATAGTGTTTTCTACCTCCAAGATTCTAGTCCTTCAGGTCTTCTTATCCTTTTCTTGATTTCCTAGAAGGTGCGGATCAAGTTCGGTCGTCGGCCTCCTTGTGTCGAAGACGATCCACCCGAGAGTCTATGGTTCAACCTCCAACTTCAAGAATGAGGTAACTAAAGTACCTAATTTGCTAATCTTGTAAGTCCACGTTGCCCACCCCGGTGCTTACGGGGAGGCGGAAAACATAATAAAAATCGGATTTTTATCAACTATAGGCAACATGGACTATTCTTTAAGGATCTTTACTAAACAAAAACTTGCCAAAGCTAACTTGAAAGTAGCTAAGTGGTAGAAAAGATATACCTTTGGTCTCTTAGTCCTTCTCTCCTTGCTCCTTGGAGTAGTGGAAGGAGGTCAACTTGCTCGTCTTCTCACGCCGAAGAAAGATCCACCCGAAAGCCTCGACCTTTGGCTTCAACTCCAAGTTAGAAGTAACTAGGGTTCAAGAAATGCTAGTCCTTCAACCCTAGATGAGAGTAGAGAAGATCAGGAGAGGGTTTTTCTCAAGCTCAAGTGTTTCTCAACACATGAGAGGGAGAGAGCTTGAGGGAGAGGAAGAACAAGAGAGAGAAAGGATATGATAGAATGAGAAATAATTGAGCCATTCTCACTAATATGTGTGAATTATTTTAATTGAATAATTAGCTAGATAATTGTCATGGTTAATCATGACATGACCATTATCATTTCAATTTGCAAAGATCAAAAAGTATCTTCCAAAAGAAATGATGATGGTCAAAGTGTCAACCTAGGGCAACAAGTCAAAGAAGTCAAATGGTCAACAACCATAACCATGGACAATTATTAAACTAATTATTAATTAACAATAATACACACATAAACATTAGGGTTAATAAAATGACAATAGCCATTAGCCCTAATCAAGGTCCTCTCCCTCAATCTCAAGCAACTGTGCATACGCACCCGCATTCGTGATCCGAGGAACACGAATACACTGAGAAAAACCAATCTCAAATCATATACTAGGATCTGGCTTAAACCAAAGCCCGCTAGTATAAATCTGTCCGGACAGCAAACGTGCACAAGTGCGCGAATGTGAACGAACCCTGTCGCAAAACCATGCGACCTCTACTCATTTTGCCTAAAGGCGAATAGCTCTCTGTGTGGGACTCTAAAGACTCGACACTACGCTGGCAGTGGATTTAACCACAGACCGCAAGTGGCACCAGCTGTACGAAACGGTCCCCAGGTAGATGTCGATAAGAAGACTGACGAGGTGAACCCCATCTGAACTCCTACTGAGCCTGTATGTGACAATCTCCGTACAGTCCGGTCTGTTCGTCTGATACATCGCATGGCGGGCCTAGGGGGGCGGTGAACGTCAGTCCCCTAATAGCGGTACAAGTCGTGCCGGAGTGAAGCCCAGAACACCCTGAGATAACACTGGAAACCTACCAGTATATCTCGCTTGCCCTGGCCAGGGACTACTCGTGTAATGGCTCTCCTGGACACAGCGCGATGTCAAACCCCAATACCGGGAGAGACGAATCCTGTCTAACCGTCACTGCCTCCAAGTGCTTCGGGACTGCACCCAAAAACTACCTGTTTGCATGACTCCTTTGAGCCGTGGTAGGGTAGTAATCAAAGTGCAGTGGGAACACACTCGAGGCGAAGTGACAGTGTCAAGTCAACGGACTAAGCTGTACTCATGTCACCTGGAAACTGATAACTGACGATACGTATAATACCAACCAACAGTCCCCGACGAGTCCTGTCCAGTGTACTCGTAACCCAACGAGCACCCGTATACTATCTCAAGTACGACGTACTGACGGCTGTGGGACAGACCGTCTCCCACACTGGGATAAGAAGCGCATACGCTAGTCTACTCCGGAGTATCGATGCCCTGTCTCGATAGTCCAACGACTAGGGACCTGTATAAGGATGTGCTTATAGATCACCCAGCTCCCACGAGTGCGAGTGCCATCACAACGCTGGTAATCAAGCAAAGATCCTAAGGGCTCTACTAATATGTATATCAGCAATATGCTAAAAGAAACACATGCACATATTAAAGCAGAGACAAACCAAGTAGCATACTACCATTTCGAGCAAGATTGTATATACAACTGTGAATATCCCAAGCTTCCATCAAGTAATATACAAACTAGTATGATACAGTAATGGCCTCTAGGGCATATACACCAACAATCTCCCACTTGCACTAAGGCCAGGTACTGGCGTATCGAAGACCTATCATCTCGATCAGCCGCTCGAACTGAGTTTGGGGCAAGGCCTTGGTGAATGGATCTGCTGTGTTATCCTCTGATGCAACTCACCGGACCTCGATCTCCTGGCGATCCACGATCTCCCTGATCAGGTGATACCGCCTTAAGATGTGTCTGGATTTCTGATGGGATCTGGGTTCCTTCTCTAAAGCTATAGCCCCGTTGTTGTCGCAATACAGAGGTATTGGGTCAACAATGGACGGAACCACCTGAAGTTCTCTCAAGAACTTCCTCATCCAGACAGCTTCTTTTGCGGCATCAGATGCAGCGATGTATTCCGCTTCCATCGTCGAGTCAGCAACGGTTTCCTGTTTGGAGCTCTTCCAACACACCGCCCCTCCATTGAGGGTGAAGACAAAACCCGACATGGACTTGGAATCATCCTTGTCACTCTGGAAGCTGGAGTCAGCAAAGGCCTCAATCTGCAGGTCTTTTCCGCCATACACCAAGACATCTCCTTAGTCCTTCTCAGGTACTTGAGAATGTTCTTTACTGCTATCCAATGTTTCTCCCCTGGGTTTGACTGATACCTACTTACCACACTCAGTGCATAAGCCACATCTGGTCTGGTACACAACATTGCATACATTATAGAGCCTACCGCAGAAGCGTAGGGTATAATAGACATGCGATCCCTCTCCAAATCATTCTTGGGAGACATCTCTTTGGAGAGGGTGATCCCGTGACAAGCCGGTAGATTACTGCGCTTGGAATCTTCCATACTGAATCTCTTCAGTATGGCGTCGATGTACCTGGACTGCGAAAGTCCTAATATCCTCTTGGATCTGTCACGGTAGATCCGGATACCCAGAATGTATGAGGCATCACCCAGGTATTTCATGGAGAACCTGTGTGACAAGAACCCCTTGACAGATTGTAGCATAGGAATGTCATTTCCTATTAAGAGAATGTCATCCACGTATAAAATGAGGAATACTACAATTCTCGCTACAAATCTACAATAGATGCATGGTTCATCTGGATTTTTGATAAAGCCAAATTCCTTGACTGTCTCATCAAAACAGATGTTCCAACTTCGCGATGCCTGTTTTAGTCCATAAATGGACTTAAGCAACTTGCACACCTTTCCGCTGCTCTCACTCTGAATGAAACCCTCTGGCTGATCCATATAGACACACTCCTCTAAATGTCCATTTAGAAAAGCTGTCTTTACGTACATCTGCCAAATCTCATAATCGTGGAAGGCAGCAATGGCAAGAAGGATCCGAATGGATTTCAGCATAGCTACTGGAGAAAAGGTTTCGTCATAGTCCAAACCAGGTCGCTGACGAAAACCCTTTACTACCAGTCTAGCTTTATAGGTCTCAACCTGTCCATCTACACCAATCTTCCTTTTGAAGATCCACTTGCATCCTACGGGTTTTACCCCATCTGGAGCAATGTCCAACATCCATACTTTGTTGGTGTACATGGACTCCATTTCGGTCCGCATTGCATCCAGCCATTTTACCGAGTCGACGCTCTGAATGGCTTGCTGGAAGCTAGTAGGCTCATCAAAGTCTATGATGCAATCCTCTCTATCCCCGTCAATGAGAAAACCGTAGTATCTCTCGGGCGGATGAGACTGCCTACTACTCCTGCGGAGTGGCGTGGGAATGTCCTGATCTTTCGAACCCTCTGGTTCAACCAAGCTTTCAGTAATAGCTAGTGGTTCTGGAATTTCTTCCAGTTCTATTGCGCTTCCACTTAATTCTTTTTCTATGAACTGGTGTTCTAGAAAGTGGGCATGGCGAGAAACAAGGACTTTTTGTTCCTCTTCGCAATAGAAGTAATATCCCTTGGAGTTCTTTGGATATCCCACAAACTTGCACTGTACTGAGCGTGCCTCGAGCTTGTCCGCATGCTGCTTTTTTACAAAAGCTGGACATCCCCATGTCTTAATATGATTAAGATAGGGTTTCTTCCCACACCACATCTGATATGGTGTAGTAGGCACAGTCTTAGTTGGAACCCGGTTCAAAAGGTATGCAGCTGATTCTAGCGCATATCCCCAAAACGATCGCAGCAACTCAGCGTTACTCATCATGGACCGTACCATATCCAATAGGGTTCGGTTCCGTCTCTCCGATACACCATTATATTGCGGAGTGTATGGAGGAGTAAGCTGAGAGAGAATTCCATTCTCTTTTAAGTAACCCAGGAACTCGGCACTCAAGTATTCACCACCTTGATCAGATCTCAGTGTCTTTATACTTTTGCCTGTTTGTTTTTCTACTTCATTCTTATATTCCTGGAATTTTTCAAAAGCCTCGGATTTATGTTTCATTAAGAAGACATAACCGTACCTTGAAAAGTCATCCGTAAAAGTAATGAAGTAAGAATAACCGCTTCACGCATGTGTAGACATTGGACCGCACACGTCGCTGTGTACGAGTCCCAAGAGCTCGCTCGCTCTTTCTCCGTGTCCAGTAAACGGAGTCTTTGTCATCTTTCCCTTGAGACAGGATTGACAAGTTGCATACGATTGATATTCGAACGAATCCAAATATCCTTCTGTGTGTAACTTAGTCAACCTTCTCTCATTGATGTGACCCAGTCTACAATGCCATAAGAAAGTTTTATTGATTTCTGGAGACTTTCTTTTGTGTGTATTCTGGACATTGAAAATCTGTGGTTGGTTTAATACGTATATACCGTTGTTCAATGTACCTGACCCAATCAAAACTTGATTAAGGTGAAAGTTCACTACATTACTTACAAATGCAAATTCACAACCTTCTTTAGATAATAAAGATACAGAAATGATATTACAGGTTGCATTTGGTACATAATAACAACTACGCAAAACCAAAAAATGTCCATCTGACAGTCCCAGGTGATAGTCCCCCACGGCCTCAGCATCCATGCCAGCACCGTTTGCAACTCTGAGGGTCATGTCACCTGCCTTCAAAACTCTACGCTTTCTCAATGCCTGCAAAGAATTACAGATATGAGATCCTGATCCGGTATCCAATACCCAGGATGTAGAGTTTATTGATAGATAGTTTTCAATAACATACACACCTAAAGCTGAAGCTGCAACTCCCTTCAAATCCTGTGTTCTGGCTTTCCAAGCCTTGCAATCCTGTTTCCAGTGACCACTTTTGTGACAATAGAAGCATTCTTCCTTCCCCACCAGCTTTCCCGCTATCTTTGTTGCTTTACCTTTTTCCCTTCGTATCCACTTTACCGACACCGCCTCTTGGTTTGGCGGGGGCTTTCTTCTTCTTGCCCTTGGCTTTCGCCCTGGACCTAGAAGAGGAAGATCCTCCTACAAACAAAGTGGATGTCTCCCTACCCTTCTGTAGGGTGCCCTCAGCAGTCCTCAACATGTTCAGAAGTTCGGAAAGTTCAACCTCCTTTCCTTGCATGTTGAAGTTAAGAATGAACTGGGCGTAAGTGGAAGGAAGGGACTGGAGAATCAAATCAGTATAGAGTTCATTCTCCAACGTGGTCCCAAGGTCCGCGAGCTCCTCAATGTAGCCAATCATCTTAAGCACGTGTTCCGCTACCGATGATCCGACGGCCAACCTTGCCGAAAAAAGTTTCTTCGACACTTCGTATCTTGCGATACGAGACTGCTCTCCATACAGTTCTTTTGTATGGAGAAATATGGACTCTAGGTCCATATTCTCGTGCCTCCTCTGATGTTCGTTGTCCATCGAGGCAAGTACGAGGCATCTGGCCTTCGCGCAATCTATTTCCCAGGTCTTGTAGATTTCCCTATCTACGACACTGGTTTTGGGACCTAATACAGGGGGAGCTTTGGTGGTAAGGACATACCCCAGCTTGTCGTAAGTGATTGCCATCTTGACATTCCTGAGCCAATCTTTGTAGTTTGGCCCTGTCAATATGTTTTTATCTAGTAATAACTTAAGTCCGGTCATCTTGAATGGTCGCCGCAATTATGAGAGAGAAAAGAAACACTTTAGCATGATGCTCTTGCAAGTTTAGAGTGGTTTTTAATTTGTCTAAACTGGATGGCTCCCACTGTCTCTCGAATCCCTTCTCAAACCGTAAAGAAAGGATTAGTCAGGATTACTCTCACCGTACAATACTTGCTTAACCGTTCAGCCAGGCCAGTGTCGGTACTTCGAGGGAGGTTTTCCAACGCTTTCGCGAAGTTCCTTAATTAAGTAACCTCTTTTCCCTGTGGGCGTAGCCCCGCTAACACCTTTCTAGACACCTACTAAGTTTATGGCATTGATCGTTAAGTGAGAGTTTTCCCGAGGAGTAGCATATACTCACAGTAGGATCGGGATCCAAATATCATCGCGTGATAAAACCGAAGGAATCCTACCAGAATCATCACACTCCAAATGGTATGCAAAGCTAGCAAGTTTCAGTACTTATGGAACTCCCGATGTGGATTTTTGCCCCATGCTCTTATGACCTTGACTTTGGCCAAAATATCATAAGTCACATGTCAAGTTCTACCCGTCATTCTCCTGGTTAATTTGGACCCACCCGTACCTACCCTTGACTTTGGCCAAAATGGCAGCACGACTGTCCCAAACCAACGCATCTATCTATGCTGCACATGAATACCCAATAGCTACCAATCACTATGCCTTGACTTTGGCCAAAATACATAGCTTGAATACTTTTTGACCATTCATGTGGAATGACGGAGGGCTACGGATGGTTTTGGCAAAACCGTGAACGTAGTGAACTTGATCTAATCGATGGAACGAGATAGCTTTTAAAAGGAGTGGTTCAAGCTCCGCGTTTAAAAGTTTGGTTTTGAAAAGAACCGAGTGGTTTTCAAAGTGTTCCAATCGACTTTTACTTGGTTTATTTTCTTGCATTAGTTCTTTTAATGCATCCCATCATTTAATCCTACCATTGCAGAAAACAACCAAAATATGACGTACGCTTATGCCATTCACATTCGCCACGGGGCCCCGTCATCACCCGTTAGGTTACTTAACTAACGACAGAGCGGGGGCTGGGCTAGCGCGGCTGTAAAACATAAGCAACGCCTAAATAGTTATCATATATAAATATATAGCAATGATGGACATTACAGATCACAGATGAATACATTGGATATATTAGGAATCCGCAATCCGTTCGAGCCTGCAACGAAAAGCGGATTACACGGTCGCGGTGAATAGCCAAATACCCCACCCAAGACCCCTACGGGTGCGGCAAACTACCCGCCAAGTACTCGAAGCGAAGCAACCTCCCTCACCACCGTGAGCAGGCCACTCGGCACTTCGAGATACCCGGTATTTTGTGCACCCCCTCCACGGGTCTATCCTAGGAGTAAAAACAGTAAAAAGAATTATACAATGACGGCTACAACCCCAACCCGGTTGTGCGGCCAAACAAATAATAATATTACATCAATTTACATATAACAAATGAATGAAAGAAAAGCAACACTCATCTCACATCCACCCCGGCCATTCACCCGCGACGATCCAACCCATTTATATACACAAACCAATATCAAACACAGATCACAGATATGTATAACCCCGACTAATCGACATATAGCAATTAGCCGACGTTCAATACATACAAACATCACAGATATAACCATCATAGTCAAACTGTAGTGAAGTTCGGAAAAAAATACGGATTTATAGGCCCCCAAAAATAAATTTCTATTCTGGAAAATCTGGGCACATATAACATATCTTAAAAATCCTAAAACCAAGCCAGAGATACACTGCACCAAACTCGACCCAGTGAGGAGTCCAAACGGCGGCGGTTCCGCGGCAATAGCTTTCTATTGCCGCGGAAACGCGGCGGTTTAGTCGACTCACTGGACCGGGTTTTGTGGTTATCTTTAAAAACCCTGAGATGATTTTTGGTGTATGACAAATTTTGTTTTGACCAGAAATTTTTTTAACAGAAATTAGGGTTTTTGAAAACTCGGTTTTTGGATTTTTCGGTTTCGAACTTCGTTACGCTTCACTACTTAGCTAGTTTATGTTTAGTTAGGCTCTGATACCACTGTAAGTCCACGTTGCCCACCCCGGTGCTTACGGGGAGGCGGAAAACATAATAAAAATCGGATTTTTATCAACTATAGGCAACATGGACTATGCTTTAAGGATCTTTACTAAACAAAAACTTGCCAAAGCTAACTTGAAAGTAGCTAAGTGGTAGAAAATTTATACCTTTGGTCTCTTAGTCCTTCTCTCCTTGCTCCTTGGAGTAGTGGAAGGAGGTCACCTTGCTCGTCTTCTCACACCGAATAAAGATCCACCCGAAAGCCTCGACCTTTGGCTTCAACTCCAAGCTAGAAGTAACTAGGGTTCAAGAAGTGCTAGTCCTTCAACCCTAGATGAGAGTAGAGAAGATCAAGAGAGGGTTTTTCTCAAGCTCAAGTGTTTCTCAACACATGAGAGGGAGAGAGCTTGAGGGAGAGGAAGAACAAGAGAGAGAAAGGATATGATAGAATGAGAAATAATTGAGCCATTCTCACTAATATGTGTGAATTATTTTAATTGAATAATTAGCTAGATAATTGTCATGGTTAATCATGACATGACCATTATCATTTCAACTTGCAAAGATCAAAAAGCATCTTCCAAAAGAAATGATGATGGTCAATGTGTCAACCTAGGTCAACAAGTCAAAGAAGTCAAATGGTCAACAACCATAACCATGGACAATTATTAAACTAATTATTAATTAACAATAATACACATATAAACATTAGGGTTAATAAAATGACAATAGCCATTTGCCCTAATCAAGGTCCTCTCCCTCAATCTCAAGCAACTGTGCATACGCACCCGCATTCGTGATCCGAGGAACACGAATACACTGAGAGAAACCAATCTCAAATCATATACTAGGATCCGGCTTAAACCAAAGCCCGCTAGTGTAAATCTGTCCGGACAGCAAACGTGCACAAGTGCGCGAATGTGAACGAACCCTGTCGCAAAACCATGCGACCTCTACTCATTTTGCCTAAAGGCGAATAGCTCTCTGTGTGGGACTCTAAAGACTCAACACTACGTTGGCAGTGGGTTTAACCACAGACCGCAAGCGGCACTAGCTGTACGTAACGGTCCCCCGGTAGATGTCGATAAGAAGACTGACGAGGTGAACCCCATCTGAACTCCTACTGAGCCTGTATGTGACAATCTCCGTACAGTCCGGTCTATTCGTCTGATACATCGCATGGCGGGCCTAGGTGGGCGGTGAACGTCAGTCCCCTAATAGCGGTACAAGTCGTGCCTGAGTGAAGCCCAGAACACCCTGAGATAACACTGGAAACCTACCAGTATATCTCACTTGCCCTGGCCAGGGACTACTCGTGTAATGGCTCTCCTGGACACAGCGCGATGTCAACCCCCAATACCGGGAGAGACGAATCCTGTCTAACCGTCACTGCCTCCAAGTGCTTCGGGACTGCACCCAAAAACTACCTGTTTGCACGACTCCTTTGAGCCGTGGTAGGGTAGTAATCAAAGTGCAGTGGGAACACACTCGAGGCAAAGTGACAGTGTCAAGTCAACGGATTAAGCTGTACTCATGTCACCTGGGAACTGATAACTGACGATAGGTATAATACCAACCAACAGTCCCCGACGAGTCCTGTCCAGTGTACTCGTAACCCAACGAGCACCCGTATACTATCTCAAGTACGACGTACTGACGGCTGTGGGATAGACCGTCTCCCACACTGGGATGAGAAGCGCATACGCTAGTCTACTCTGGAGTATCGATGCCCTGTCTCAATAGTCCAACGACTAGGGACCTGTATAAGGATGTGCTTATAGATCACCCAGCTCCCACGAGTGCGAGCGCCATCACAACGCTGGTAATCAAGCAAAGATCCTAAGGGCTCTACTAATATGTATATCAGCAATATACTAAAAGAAACACATACACATATTAAAGCAGAGACAAACCAAGTAGCATACTACCATTTCGAGCAAGATTGTATATACAACTGTGAATATCCCAAGCTTCCATCAAGTAATATACAAACTAGTATGATACAGTAATGGCCTCTAGGGCATATACACCAATAAATCTAGGGTTGCTTAGAAGATGTAGGGAGTTAATTGGAATATTTTATCTCAAAGAACCCTAAGATTCACAACACATGTGAGGTTTAGGGTTTGAGGAAGAAGGAGGGGAGCAATGGAGAGATAATGAGAAAATTAGAATGACCAAGTGAATGAGCAAGTCAAGAATGGCTAACTCTTTTTCCAATAATCAAGCATACAATATTTTTCCATAGAAAAATGCAACCATGCATGAATAGTGAAGTCAAATGAATAAATAAAAGAATTAGCCATGCTTCAAACCATGCTACAAATATCTCCATTTTCCACCTCATTATATATTTACCAATAAATAGATATATCCAAAATGTGGTGTCCCCTTTTAGAAGTATCTCTTGTAAAATTACAAGAATGCCCTTACCGTATATACATACCCGTATTCGTACTGCAAAAAATATGAATACAAAGAGATAAAGATAATCCAATAATATAATACAAGAATGCGGCTTAATCCTAAACCCACTAGTATAATCCGTCCAAACAACATCCGTGCAGCTAGTACACGTATATGATCAGAACCCTGCACGTAAAACCATACGGCCTCTACATCATTTCGCCTGAACCAGGAAAACCCTCTGTGTGGGACTCTAAAGACTGTACAGTACGCTAGCACTGGGTTTAATGACAAGTCTGTCGGTGGCACTAGCTGTACGTAACGGCTACCCAGGTACCAGTCGAAAAGAAGGCCGACGAGCAAATTCATTCGAACCCCTACTGAGCCTATCCGTAACAATCTCCATACAGTCCGGTCTGTTCTTCTAAGAGTATAATATATCGGGCCCAGATGGTGGTAAACGTCAGACCCCTAATTGCCTAATAAGTCGTGTCGGTGTAGTGCCCAATACACCCTGAGAAACTATTGGTGTACCTACCAGTAAATCTCACTTTCCATGGTCAGGGACTTTGTGTATTGGCTAACCATACACAGCGCAACATCAACTCCAAACACCGAGAGAGATGAATCCTTTCTATCCCCTACTGCCTCCAAGTGCTTCGGGATTGGACCCAACCACTACTTGTTTGCACGACTCATTTGTGCCATGGAAGGGTAGTAATCTAAGTACAGTGGGAACACACTCGAGATGAATAGTGATGTCAAGTCAATGGACTAACCTGTACTCATGTCACCAGGGAACTGCTAACTGACAATAGGTATAATACCAACTAGCAGTTTCCAGCGAGTCCATCCAATGTAACTTATAACCCAATGAGCACCTACAAATTATCTCTGGTACTGTATACCAATGGCTGCGGGACAGGCCACCTCCCCTGATGGGGATAAGAAACGTATACACTAGTCTACTCTGGAGTATCTATGCCCTGTCTCGATAATCCTACGACTAGAGACAAGCTTAAGGATATGCTTATAGACTACGCATCCCCCACTAGTGTGACTGCCATCACAATGCTGGAAGTCAAGCAAATATCCTAAGGGCCTTATCAATATGTATTAGCGATATGTTAAAAGAAACATGTACATATATTAAGATAGAATCAAACTAGATAGCATACTATTATATTGAGCAAGACTGTTATTATATCTGTGTAATTCCCAAGCTTCCAAAATGTAATATACAATCCAATACAATATAATAATGGCATCTAGGGCATATAACACTAACAGTCTCCCACTTGCACTAAGGCAATGTATTGGCATATCGTAGACCTAGCATCTCGAATAGCCTCTCGAACTGCGTCTGAGGGATGGACTTTGTGAGTGGATCTGCAGTGTTGTTTTCCATGTCTACTCTCCGCACCTCGATTTCCCGGCGATCTACGATCTCCCTGATCAGGTGATATCGCCTTAAGATATGTCTGGACTTCTGATGGGACCTTAGTTCCTTCGCTAAAGCTATAGCCCGATTGTTGTCACAATATAAAGGTATTGGATCAACAATAGACGGAACCGCTTGAAGTTTTGTAATGAACTTATTCATCAAGACTGCTTCTTTCATTGCATTGCATGCAGCGATATACTCTGCCTCCATCGTCGAGTCAGCAACGGTATCCTGCTTGGAGCTGTTCGAACAGACCGCCCCTCCATTGAGGGTAAAGACATAACCTGACATGGATTTGGAGTCATCCTTGTCACTCAAGAAGCTGGAGTCAGCGAAGGCCTCAATCTGGAGGTCTTTATTTCCATACACCAAAAACATCTCCTTAGTCCTTCTCAGGTACTTGATAATGTTCTTAACTGCTATCCAGTGCTTCTCCCCATGGTTTGACTGATACCTGCTTACCATGCTCAGTGTGTAAGCAACATCTGGTCTGGTACACAACATTGCATACATTATATATTCTACCGCAGAAGCATAGGGTATAATATTCATGCGATCCCTTTCTAAATCAATCCTGGGAGAAATCTCTTTAGAGAGGGTGATCCCGTGACAAGCCGGTAGATTACCGAGCTTGGAATCTTTCAAACTAAATCTTTTCAGAATGGTGTCAATATACCTGTACTGTGAAAATCCCAACATTCTCCTAGATCTATCACGATAGATCTGGATCCCCAGAATGTAGGAGGCATCACCCAGGTCTTTCATGGAGAACTTTTATGACAAGAATCCTTTGACTTATTGTAGCATAGGAATGTCATTTTTTATCAGGAGAGTGTAATCCACGTACTGTTGGGTTACGCCAACGCGCCGGCCATCAATCCGTGACCAAATGCGGAACAAAAACTTTTAAAACTTGGCGCTAACGGAACCCGATTCCCGGATCGTACCATTAACCATAAATTAGTTCTACTAAAAGAGTTTAGAGAAGTTATACCGATCGATCCGTGTCCTTCGGTCTTCAACCTCTGTCCCAATCTCCTCGTGGCTTCCTCGATCAAGTTTGATCTCCGGTCTCCCCACATCGAAGAAGATCCACCTCGAGAGTTTGTAATACGGGCTTCCGCCTCAAAACCGAAGCAACTCGGGTATCTAGTTTGCTTGCCTATATAGCCAAGATGAAGTAGAGAGTGTGTGTGATTACTTTGTCTCAATACACCCTAGTTTTCTCAACACATGAGAAGGTTACGGTGGAGGTAGAAGATGTGGCCATGGGTGAAGAAGTGTGAGCTCAAGTTTGGCTAGTGAAGAAAGAATGTTGCTGGCTTTTTATGAATGTTGTGAGCAATTTTTTTAGTGTAGCAACTAAAGAAAAAATCCCAGCACTTAAAAACATCTGCCTTTGCCATCACCAAAATATCTCACAACACACACACACAAATATCTTAGCCAAAACAAATCCATCCCATGACCCAATACCACGAGTCACCAAGTGCATGTGCCATGAATCAATGCACAATGACAAGACTTGCACTCACACTTTACACCTCAATAAACATTAACCTAAATGTTTAATACAAAGAAATTGAACCGGAAACTCTAAAGTAAACTTATAACGGATTACAAGAAAACCCCTCATCTGTACATATATACCTGCATCCGTATTCCAACTGAACACGAATACATCGAGACAAAAATTATCCAACAATATAATAGATCCGACTTAAACTAAAGCCCACTAATATTATCCGTCTGATCATGATCTGTGTATAAGTGCACGTATATGATCGAACCCTGCTATAAAACCATACGGCCTCTACAACATTTCGCCTGAACTAGGGAAACCCTCTGTGTGGGACTCTAAAGACTCGTTAAAATGCTGGCAGTGGGTTTAACCACAAGCAGGTCAGTGGCACTAGCTGTACGTAACGGCTACCCAGGTATTGAGAGAAAGGGAGGTTGACAAGCAAACTCATCCTCAAACCCCTACTGAGCCTGACAGTGATAATATCCGTACAGTCCGGTCCGTTCGTCTATGAGTATCGCATATTGAGTTTAGGGGGTGGATAAAGTCAGACCCCTAATAACTTGATATCTAGTGTCGGTATGAAGCCCATCACGGCCTGAGAAACTACCGATCCTAGATTAATAATTCTCGACTATCTTGGCCAAGGATTTCTGGTGATGGCCACCCATGCACAACACGGCATCAACCCCCAATACCGGGAGAGATGAATCCCCTGACAATCTGCTCACTGCCTCCATGTGGCTCGGGACTGTACCCAACTAAAACCCGTTTGCATGACTCCTTTGAGCCGTGGTAGGGTAGTAATCAAAGCACAGTGGGAACTCATATGAGATAAATGACGATCTCAGGTCGATAGACTAACCTGTACATATGTCACCAGGGAACTACTATCTGTCAATAGGTATAATACCAACTAGCATGTTCCCGGTGAGTCCGTCTGGTGTACTCATAACCCAATGAGCCCCTGCATATATCTTATGTGAACAAACAGACACCAATAACTTGTAAGATCGGCCACCGCCCCTCATCAGGGTCTCGATCAGTATACACTAGTCTACTCGGGAGTATCGATGCCCAATCTTGAAACTCCTACGACTAGAGACTTTTAAGGATGTGCTTATAGACCACAGCTCCCACATATGTGATCGCCATCATACAGCTGGAAGTCAAGCAAGAATCCTATGGGCTCTATCAACATATAATAGTGATCTGTAATGTCACCTGAAGTATATACACGATGACAAAGACAAACCAGATAGTATACTATCATCTTGAGTAAAACTGTTTTACCAGTATAAGTCCTCCCTCAACCATTGCAATCACGTGCCTGCGATCCAATAATTAAATTGATGGCACTATAGCCAACAATTACCCACTTGCACTTAAGGATAATTATTGCGGTGTTGCATACTTCACAGCCCGTGTGATACTGGACACCCAACTTCTCTACTAATCGTTCTCATAAACCTCTATAGTGAAACTATTGCGTTCGAGAAATAGCCTCAGTGAGTGGATCTGCTCTAATGTTCCTTTCAATGTCTCTCTTTATCTCAAGTTCATGGAGAAAGCCATCTCTCGAAATGAGCAATACCTGTCTTAGAATATATCTGCATATCTGATGGGACCCAGTTCACAAATGAACTCCAAATCCAACAAACTTCTTAGACTGTATCGTCCACTGAATTTAATGAGAATCCTGTGTCATGCCACCCTCAGTATCCGCTTGGACCACCTGTCCAAACTACTGCCCCTCAAAAGAAGGTAACCTAAAACTCTGACAGTCACTCTGTCATCTAGGTCACCTTAGAAGCCTCGAGTGATAACTGTCTCCTGAAGGAGGCTGCCGTTATCATATCCCTAGAACATCCACTTATGTTCATAAACGGCTTCCGAACGTTTCTTCGGGATTGGATTAATATAAACTTATTGCTTCTAGTGCAAAAACAACATCTGGTGTAGTACTTGACATCTCATGATTGACTCAATTGCCTAAACAAGTGATCTGCCAATCATGCACATCCCTCTCCCCTTTAGTCTGTAAGACACCTTTAGAGAGGGTGACTCCATCACCTGCAGGTACACCACCATGCCAAGTGTCATCCATTCTAAAACACCATTAGAATACTGTCTAAGTACCCAGATTCGGAAACTACCTAAATCTAGATCTAAAACCATAGATCTATTAACCAGAATACCTAATATTATATCCATATCCTATGTGGAGAAACAACTGTGTGACAACAACAATATAACCGATTGTAGGATAGAAATTTTACTTCCTATAAGGTGCATGTCATCCAAATACCAGTACATCATACCCTACTACCTTCTTAACAGATCCATCTCCTATTCTGATAAAGACAAAATCTATGATTGTCACATAATAAATAGATGATCTATCTCCGCTATATCTAGTCTATAAATAGACATAAGCTGCATATCCACTATGCTTCCGCTGCTCCCACTGACCACAACAACCCTCTGGCAGAGTCATATACACGTACACTTCTAAAACTAGTTTAGAAAGATGCTATACTCATCCTCCTGCCGGGTCTCATAGTCTGGAGCAACAGTAGTGTCAAGTCTGGGTAAACAAGAACCTCCCTGTCACCGTCTTTGAGGATACCGAAGTATCTCTCGGGCGCCTGGGGTTACCCACCATATCTGCTGAGTGGCTAATGGAATGTCAAACCTGATTGAATCTTTAGGTTCTATAAATTTTCAGTAATCGATTGTAGTTCTGGAATCGCTTCAAGTTCTACCATACTCCCACTACCGTTTTCTGAAAAAATCTATTTTACTAAAACTGTGGCGAGTTAAGAACAATATCACTATTGATCTTCCAGATGGTAAAAATTTAACCCTCGTCATAGCCCGGGATAACCCACAAACTGCCATTACTGAAACATGCCTTGAGTTTTCCAGAGTCTGGTTTTAAGCATAAGCCGGACAACTCCATATACCTTAACATCGTTAAAATATGAACCATTCTATATACAATATAGAAACAGAGGCACCGATTTAATTGGAACCAGATTAAAATCATGCAGCTCTCTCCATTGCATGTCAACCAAATGGAAGGAGACCGATCAGTATTACTCAACTAGGAGTGCATCCAAATATGAATAATCTGAAAGAGAAACAAGTTTCTCAAAAAATATTACTATCAACTTAATACCATACACAAGTATCTACATCTTCGATTACCTTGAATAATCCTAATACTTGCAACACATGGTTCTCTACTATATTCTTGTACCTATAACTTCTCAAAACTTAGACCTTGTATTTCTACGAAATACTTGTCTAAAACTATAGAAGTCACAAGTAAACAGAATATAGTACGAGTACCGACCCCTTTGTCCTAATGGACACTGGAAAACATACAATACTTTGTATAAGTTCCCTGAGTTTAATAACTCAAACCCTGTGCATCGTAGGTTGAAAACTGTACTATGGTTAAGAAGAATTACACCATTGTTCAATGCTCCTTACCCAATCATCAAATGATATAGGTAAATGTCATGGACATAATTTCAAAAAGTTATATCTTACTTTATAAAATAAACGTACAGATATATCAATTTGAAATTGGTGGATATTCAAAACCAAATATTTGCTGTCAGGCAAAACTCCAGGCGATTTCCTCAAATACCACCAATTACAACGAATTCCGATATAATGAGGATATTATCACCTAATTCCCAATAACTTACTCCCACTCATCATCTGTAAAACTATACAGATGTGAGATTCAAACCTGGTAAATATATACCCTGGAGTAAGGACCAATTGGTAAATCAGTTTTCGTTTAATAACACATAGTGAAACTGAAACATGAAAATGTTTCGAAGGGATAATCGGGTATTCCTAGTAATGCCTCTTCCATTATCCAGATTCATGACTGTAACCGTATATTTCCTTACCATCTCTCCAAATCTCTTTATTTGTCTTTACTCATTACCTTCTGTACACCACACTTAGGCTAATTGATTTTCTTCCTTCCCTACAGTTCGGCACCAGCCTATGGTTTGGAAGAAGACTGTCCAATAAGCGTAATCGGTGTACCCTCCTAATCCTAGGAGCCCTCGCAACCTGAGAGAAGGTAAAGATAAAAGTCAACCGAATAATCCTATTCAATTTCTCCTAAACTGGAGAAATGCAAAGGTGAAGTAAGAGTGGCGATGATATATGCAGTTTGGTCGTGAATGATAGCAGTCCCAATTTACTTTGCCCTCTTTTTAATCCATTTATTTGTCTTTACTCATTACCATATGTACACCATACTTAGGGTAATTGGTTTTCTTCTTCCTCACCTTCCGGCACCTGCCTATGGTTTGGAAGAAGACTATCCAATAAGCGCAATAGGTGTACCCTCTCCTAATCCTAGGAGCCCTCATAACCTAAGATAAGGTAAAAGGAAAAGACAACTGAATAGTCCTATTCAATTTCTTTTGAACTGGAAACCATCCTCGAATCTGGATCAAGTTCCTTCGAGTTCGTATGTAAATATACGATGGTCATATCCAAATAAATGTGGATCTTCGTAGTGATACGGAATGTTCCGGAGAAATTCAAAGGATAAAAGTAGGAGTAGCAATAAAGTATGCAATGACAATCCAAAAGTCAATGTGCTTTAAGAAGGTTCGGTTAACTAGGTTCCTGAGTTCTAGTCTAGGGTCGGGCCATGGTCGCTGCCAGAGAGAGAGAGAAAAGAAACACTCAGCGTGCACTCTAACCTAGATCAGAATGGTTAATCACTTTATCTAATCAGGATGTCTCCCACTGTATCCTCAAATTCCCCTCCAAACCCAAAGAAAGAATTAGTCGGGATCATCTAAAATCACCCGAGGAGCAAACTAACTCATCTGTGGGAATCGGGATCCAACCATCATCGCATAATAACTTGATCGAATCCACTCAAGTTATCACACTCCAGAAGGTATGCGCATATCTGGCAAGTTTCCTGAATGTTTGAAACTCCTGATGTGGATTTTTACCCCCATGTTCTTATGACCTTGACTAAGGCCAACAAATTATAAGTCACATGTCAAGTTCTACCCGTCATTGTCCTGGTTAATTTGAACCCACTCATACTCGCTCTTGACTAAGGCCAACAAGGTTGTACGACTGTCCCAAACCAACACATCTATCTATACAACAGAAAAGTAACAAACAGCTACCATACACTATGCCTTGACTAAGGCCAACAAACATAGCATGAATACTAGGTGCTACTCGTCTGAAATGATGGAGGGCTAGGAATGGTTTTTGGCGAAAAACCTTTAACTTAATGAACCTGATATTGTTGATGGAACCGGATAGATTTACAAATATATAGTGGTGAAAACTTTTGCTAAAGAGAGCACTCTCGATGAAGGGATCTTAGCTCTTTTCTCGTGGAATGAGGTGCAGGATATTCCTAACTGAATACCGCGATACAAAGCAAAAGTAATTGACTATAGTGAAGTTATTACACTGACGCAAACTCCTGCCCAAGGGGTCACTCCCGGTGAAGGGATCTCGGCCCTTGCCTCATGGAATGAGGTGCTGGATATTCATAACAGAATACTTCTATGCAAAACAAAAGAAAACGTCCTTGCTATAACAGCTTTTGAAAATTTGTTCCAATAATATCGAATAGGTCTATTTTCCTTGCATTGATCAGAATCAATGCAGTCCCATCAAATAATCACACCAATAAGAACGAAAATATGCTGTACGTATATGCTATCCACATTTGCCACTGGGCCCCGTCATCACCCGTTAGGTTACTTAACTAACGACAGAGCGGGGGGCTGGACTAACGCGGGTGAAAAACATATACAACGTCTACTAGTATATATAACAATATATAATAATCGCTCCAGGTATGATAAATGCAACATCACAGAGCATACTGATGATCTGGGAGCCCCGGGTTTCCTTTGAGCTGCAACTGAAACCCGACGTTCCCCTGGTCATGTGGATAGCCTGTGTAATGAAAACCTAGACCCCTATGAGCGCGAAAAGTTAACCGCCAAAACCATAAGTGGGGCAGCCCCCTTCACCAAAGTGAATGAGCCACCCGGCACCTCACGGAATCCAGTAACTTGAGCACTCCTCCTTAGATCAACCTGTACCCCCTACGAGTGCGGCGAATAGTGTAGGTTTTCCATAGCACCATGCCTAAGGTTTTGAAGCATCACACATGCCATAATAAAAAATTTAGGGGGTACTAAGCAAACTATCATAGGAATCGAACTAGAAAGTTAGAGTAACAACTAATAGTATCACATATTAGCTAGTGTCTAACACTAAATGGGGAGAAATACAACCTTTGTACACCTCCTCTTGTGACTCCTTGGATCTCCTAGAGTTTGAACCGGCTCACTTGAATCCTTCCAAGTCTACGACGATCCACCCGAAGTCCCTTTGCTCAAAGCTCCTAGCTTCACTTGATCTTTGAAGAAGTGGAGCAAACAACCTACACTAATGGGCTATAGTAGTGTAGAATGGTTATGTGGTTTGTATTCTCACTTCAAAACCCTTTCTTTTTGTGTATCTCACTCACTAGAAAACTCAAGAGAGCATGAGAGAGGAAGAAGATGAAGATGGCAAAGCTTGAGCTCGAGTTTTTGATTATCTCTTAATGAAAAGAGAAAAGAAAAATAATATATATGAGAGTCACACTCTCAACAAACCATGGTAAATAAATATCTAGATATTTTTATTATTGAGTTAAAAGCAACTAAGGAAATTAAACCATGGTGGATGTCAAGGTTAAGGGAGAAGAGTGTAGAATTTATCAACAATGAATCAATTTCCTTTTTCTTTTCTCAATAATAAATATATATGTATATTTATTCCATATGAGTCTTGCATTGCCACCTCCATTGTATCAACAACCATGACACACATGTATGCATGTATGTATGCATTCACATCAACTTGTACATATAAATATGCATACATCCATGCATACATCAAATAGAAAAGGTTTAATAAAAGTGAGCTAAAAGTCTATATTAAATCAACACTTGATTTAATAAACCGGTCATATCACATACGACCCGACCAATAGAAAAATGCCCGATTAAAATATGGTATCATATACTCGCATTTAATCGAGCTCCCGCGCATATCTCATATGCACACCACATCGTTTCGCCTCAGCTAGGAAACTCCTGTATGGGACTCTAAAACTCGTCAATACACCGGCAGTAGGTGATGATCATATCAAACACCCACAAGTCGTAAGTGGTCAGCTAAACGTAACGGCCACCCGGGTATTGAGCGATCAGAAGAAAAACAAGCGAACCTATCAAAACTCCCGTCGAGCCAACTAGCAACACTTTCCGTACAGTCCGGTCTATTTGTCAGATATGCTGCATATCGATTCTAGGGATGGTATCATCGACCCCAATAACTCAATAAGTCATGCCTATGTATGGCTCATAACAGATCGAGAAACAACTGATAACACTTATCAATAATTCTCAGCAGCCCAGGCCAGGGACTTTCTGTTATAGCCCATCGAGTATAGCGCAACATCAACCCCTAATACCGGGAGAGACGAAACCCCTCCTATCTCTCATTGCCTCTATGTGCATCGGGACTGTACCCAAAATCCACCTGTTTGCACGACTCAGCAGAGCCGTGGTAGGGTGGGGATTAAAATACAGTGGGAGGACACAAAAGACTCTATGACGATCTCGGGTCTACAGACTAACCTGTACCAGTGTCACCAGAGAACTGCTATCCGACGATAGATATAATACCACATAGGAGTTCTCGGCCAGTCCGTTCAGTGTACCCAGTCTCCACTGAGCACCTGTATACTATCTTTGGTGTCACCACCCCAGATGGATATGGGATCATCCGTCGCCCATCATATGGGACAGGAATGGTATACGCTAGTCTACTCTGGAATATCGATGCCCCGTCTCGATACACCTACGACTAGGAACGTTTCAAGGATATACATATAAACTACACGTGTCCCACAAGTATGATCTGCAGCATAGCCCCAGTAGTCAAGCAAATATCCTAAGTGATTTATCAACATGTACAAAATGAGTAAAATGCAAGATCAAATGAGAACATGTCAAGATAAAGTAAAGCAGATAGCATACTATCATGTCGAGTAAGATTGTCCTCTGAATACACACACACACACACACACACACACACAATGTAAGTGCACGGCGGCGCCCCGGCCGTCAATCCGACGGCCAAATGCGGAAGCGGTGAAAAACTTTAATTTTGCGAACTTTGCAAACCGGCACCACCGCGCACTAAACCCCGGATCGGGCCATTAAACTAGTTCTAGCTAACTACAAGATGGGAAGAGATATACCGAGTGATCCGAGTCCTCCGGTCTTCTCGTCATCGTCCCGATCTCCCGCGGAAACTCCGGTCGTCGCCTCCTCGCCGGAAGGGCACCACATCGCCTGCATCTTTTACGGGCTCCCGCCTCTATACCGAGGCAACTCGGGCATGAAGCTGGCAAGTCGACATGCCCAAGATGTGCTGTAGAATGTAGTGTAGATGATGCTTGTCTCTTTGGGGTTATGTTGCCTTGATGGAGGAATGGAAGTTTCAAGTGGAACTCTCATTTATCAAGCATGGAATGAGATGATAAATTTTCTCACCAAAAATTAAATCTACATTTTCTTCTCTCCTTCCCATTGTGGCCGGCCATGCTCAATGGTGGAAAATGGTGGAGTGCAAAACAAATACAAGAGGGAGGTGATGGTAGGAGAAAAGAAGAGGTGACCATAAACAAAACATCATGATAACAAACTTACATCCAAACCATAACCCTTTCCAATCACAATTAATGCAACATCATGGATGAAAAAGCAAAAGATGCTTATCCTATCATAATGAATACATTAGCAAGAAACCCCTCCACAATGTGTTATCTGCAAACTTGCAAATAACACCCTCCATCGGAAAAGTCCGGCCGGGAAAGAACAAAGGAAAACCGGCCGGAACGGAATGCAAACTGGCAACTCCAGAAAACTGGTCCCGTAATAAATTACAGGAAAACCCCGATACTGTGCATACACACCCGCATCTGTATTCCGACCGGATACAAATGCAATGAGACAAAATCTACACTGTACTAAACTAGGATCCGGCTTAAACCAAAGCTGGCTAGTAATGTTCGTCCGATCCTGATCCGTGCAATACCGCACGTATCAGATCGAACCCTGCCATATATCCATACGGCCACTAGTACAAACCGTCCGATCCTGACCCGTGCAATACCGCACGTGTCTGATCGGACCCTGCCATATCTCCATACGGCCTCTACAGCGTTTCGCCCGAAAGCTTGAGTAACTGAAAGTGTGGTGGACTCTAAAGACTCATCAATACTATGGCTGTGGATTTAACCACCAGCACGTCAGAGGTATAAGCCAATACGTGACGGGCCACCAGCTATTGACCAAAAGGGACGTCGATGAGCAAACTCATCCTGACACCCTACTGAGCCTGTCAGTGACAATATCCGTACAGTCCGGTCCGTTCGTCTACGAGCATCGCATGGCGGGTCTAGGGGGTTGGTAAAAGTGAGACCCCTAAAAGCGGTACAAGTCGTGTCGGAGTGTAGCCCAGAACACCCTGAGATACTACTGGAATACCTACCAGTAAATCTCCTGCCTTGGCCAAGGACTTCGTGTAATGGCTCTCCTAGACACAGCGCGACCTCACCCCCAATACCGGGAGAGACGAACCCCCGAAGATCCGCTCACTGCCTCCATGTGGCTCGGGACTGTACCCAACTAAAACCTGTTTGCATGACTCCTTTGAGCCGTGGTAGGGTAGTAAACAAAGCACAGTGGGAACTCACACGAGACAAATGACGATCCCCAGGTCGATGAACTAACCTGTACACATATCACCTGGGAACTGCTATCTGACGTAAGGTATAAGACCAACTAGCATGTTCCCGGCGAGTCCTGTCCGGTGTACTCATAACCCAATGAGCACCTGTATACATCTTAGGTGAACCAACTGACACCAGTGGCTTGTGAGACCGGCCACCGCCCCTCGTCGGGGTCTCGACTGTATACACTAGTCTACTCTGGAGAATCGATGCCCTGTCTCGAAACTCCCACGACTAGGGACCTTTTAAGGATGTGCTTATAGACTCCAGCTCTCACTTATATGATCGCCCTCATACTGCCAGCAGTCAAGCACGAATCCTAGGGGCTCTATCAACGTGCAATAGTGACATGTCAGGTCACCTAAAGCAGTACACGATGATAAAGGTAAACCAGATAGCATACTATCATCTCGAGTAAGACTGTCGTCCCGGGATAGGTCCTCCCTCAATCATTGCAATCACGTGCATGTGATCCAATAATTGACTCTGAGGGCACTATCTCCAACAATCTCCCACTTGCACTCAAGGCTAATTATTGCGATGTCGCATACTCACCGCCCGTGTGATACCGAACACCCAACTCCTCTACTAGTCAGTCTCACAAAGCTCGTTTGCGAGACTATTGCGTTCGAGGAATAGCCTCAGCGAGTGGATCCGCTCTGAAGTTTCTTTCTATGTCTCTCTCTATCTCAAGTTCATGGAGAAAGCCATCTCCCGAAATGAGTAATACCTGTCTTAGAATGTCTGGATGTCTGATGGGACCTAGCTCATAAATGAACTCCAAATCCAAACTTCTTAGACTGTATCGTCAACTGAACTTAATCAGTATCCTGCGCTATGCCTCCCTCAGTATTGCCTTGGATCACCTGTCCAAAATACTGCCCCTCGTCAGAGGGAAAACAATAACTCTGACAACCTCCTTGTCTTCCATGTCACCTTGGAAGCCTGGAATGATAACTGTCTCCCAAATGAGGCTGTCGTTATCATATCCCTAGAACATCCACTTATGTTCTAAAACTGCTTCCGACTGTTTCTCCAGGATTGGATCAATGTCAACTTATTGCATCTAGTGCAAGAACAACATCTGGTGTGGTACTTGACATCTCATGATTGACTCAATTGCCTAAGCAAGTGATCTGCCAATCATGCACATCCCTCTCTACTTTAGTCTATAAGACACCTTTAGAGAGGGTGACTCCATCACCTGCAGGTACACTACCGTGCCAGGAGTCGTCCATTCTAAATACTCTTAGAATGCTGTCAAAGTACCCTGATTGGGAAACCACCCAAATCTAGATTTAAAACCATAGATCTAGTAACCAGTATGTCTGATATAATGTCCAAGTCCCATGTGGAGAAACCACTGTGTGACGACCAAAGTATAACCGACCGTAGTATAGGAGTTTCCTTTTCTACTTTGTGTATGTCATCCAAATACCATGACATCACACCCTACTACCTTCTCAACAGATCCATCCCCTATTCTGATGAAGTCAAACCCATGACTGTCACATCAGAGATAGATGATCTATCTCCGCTATATCTGCTTTAGTCTATAAATAGACATAAGCCTGATGTCCACCAATGCTTCCGCTGCTCCCACTGACTACGACAACCCTCTGGCAGAGTCATATAGACGTGTACTTCTAAAGCTAGTTTAGAACGACGCTATACTCATCCTCCTGCCGGGTCTCGCAGCCTGGAACAACAACAATGGCAAGTGTGAGTAAACAAGAACTTCCCTGTCACCGTCCTTGAGGCTACCGGAGTACCTCTCGGGTGCCTGAAGTTACCCACCTTATCTGCGGAGTGGCCAATAGAATGTCAAACCAGATTGAATGTTTAGGTTCCTTATCAAATCTTCAGTAATCGTTTGCGGTTCTGGAATGACTTCCAGTTCTACCATACTCCCACTACTGTTTTTGAAAAAAAACATTTTTATTAAAACTGTGGCGAGTCTAGAACAATATTACTATTGATCTCCCAGATGGTAGAAAGTCAACCCTCGTCATAGCCTAGGCCAACCCACAAACAGCCATTACAGAAACGTGCCTTGAGTTATCGAGAGTCTGGTTTTAATCATAAGCCGGACAACTCCCCGTACCTTAACAATGTTAAGATATGAACTGTACTATATCCGATATAGAACCAGAGGCACTGATTTAATTGAACCAGATTCAAATCATGCAGCTATCTCCAGTGCATGTCAACTAAATGGAAGGAGGCCAATCAGCGTTACTCAACTTAGGAATGCTTCCAATTATGAGTAACCTGAAAGAGAAGCAATTTCTCTTTGTCATTACTATCAACTGAATACCATACACAAGTATCTACATCTTCGATCACTTTGAAGAATCCTGATACTTGTTACACCTGGTTCTCTACTCAACTCAAAAACCTATAACTCCTCAAAACTTAGACCCTGTGTTTCTACGAAACACATGTCTAAGAACTAGAGAAGTTAAAAGTAAACAGAATATAGTATGAGGACCAACCCCTCTGTCCTAATGGACACTGGACAACATACAATACTATGTATAAGTCCGCTGAGTCTAACAACTCTTTCACTGTGTGTCGTAGGTTGAAAACTATACTTATGGTTAAGAAAAATTACACCGCTGTTTAATGCTCCTTACCTAACCATCCACTGATATAGGTAAATGTCATCGATATATTATCAAAAGGTATATCTCACTCTATGAAAATAGACGTACAGATATATCAATTTGAAATTGGTGCACAACAGCGGATATTCAAAACCAAATATTTGCCGACCGGCAAACAGCCCAGGTGATCTCCTCAAATATCACCGATTACAACGAATCTCGATATAATGAGGATGATCACCCAATTCCCAATAACTTACTCCCACTCATCATCTGTAAAACCATACAGATGTGAGAATCAAACCTGGTAAATACATACCCTGGAGCAAGTGTCTAATCGGGAAATCAGTTTTCTTTTAACAGTACACAGTTGAACTGAAACATTGAAATGTTTCGATGGGGTATTCTGGTATTCCTAGTAATGCCTCTACCATCATCCAGATTCACAACTATAACCATATAATTCTTTGCCACCTCTCCAAATCCCTTTATATGTCTTTAGTCATTACCTTCTGCACACCCCTTAGGCCAAATGGTTTTCTTCCTTCCCTACCGTTCGGCACCAGCCTATGGTTTGGAAGAAGACTATCCAATAAGCATAATGGGTGTACTATCCTAATCATAGGAGCACTCGCAATGCGAGAGAAGGTGAAGATAAAAGACAACCGAATAAACCTTATTCCTATTTCTCCAGGACCAGAATCCATCCCAGAACTGGAACAACTTCCTTTCGAGTTCGTATATAACCATACGATGGATTATCCAATAAACTGTGGATCTTCGTAGTGATACGGAGTGTCCTGGAGAAATACAAAGGTAATTTAGGATTGGCGAAGAAATACTTGGTTTGGTCGTGAATATCAGTCGCAATTTACTTTGCCCTCTTACTAATCCCTTGCTTTGTCTGAACTTAATACCTTCTGCACACCATCGTTATGCTAATTGGTTTTCTTCATTCCCTACCGGTCGGCACCAGCCTAAGGTTTGGAAGAAGACTATCCAATTTGCGTAATAGGTGTACTATCCCCTAAACCAAGGAGTACTCGCAACCTGAGAGAAGGTAAAAGGAAAAGACAACTGAATAATCCCATCCGTTTTCTCCAAAACCGGAAACCATCCTCGAATAAATTCCTTCGAGTTCGTATATAACCATACGATGGTTTTGTCCAATGGAAGTGGACGTTTGTAGTAATACGGGGTGTCCTGGAGAAAAGGGTAAAAGTAGGAGTGGCAATGAGGTCTGCAACTCTGACAATCCAAAAGCCAGTGTTTAAGAAGGTTCGGTTAACTTGGTCACTGAGTCATAGTCTAGGGTCGGGTCAATGGTCGCTGCCAAAGAGAGAGAGAAAAGAAACACTCAGCGTGCACTCTAACCTAGATCAGAATGGTTACCAATTTATCTAATCAGGAAACCTCCCACTGTTCCTCAAATTCTCCTCCAAACCTGAAAGAAGAATTAGTCGGGATAACCCGAGGAGTAAACTAACTCATCAGTGGGAATCGGGATCCAACTATCATCGCATGATAACGTGACGGAATCCGCTCACGGTGTGACACTCCAGAAGGTATGCGCATATCTGGCAAGTTTCAGTTCTTTTGAAACTCCCGATGTAATTTTTACCCCATGCTCTTATGACCTTGGCGTGAGGTCAAAATATCATAAGTCACATGTCAAGTTCTACCCATCATTGTCCTGGTTTATTTGAACCCACCCGTACATACCCTTGACGTAGGCCAAAATAGTAGTACGACTGTCCTAAACCAACGCATCTATCTATGCAACAGATAAATACCCGGCAACTACCAAACACTATTCCTTGGCGTGAGGTCAAAATACATAGCTTGAATACTACCGAATATTTAACTGAAATGATGGAGGGCTACGAATGGTTTCTGGCGAAAACCTTTAACGTAATGAACTTGATATCGTTGAAGGAACGGATAGCTTTTTAGAAAATATAGTGACGAAAACCTTTACTAAAGAGGTCACTCCCGGTGAAGGGATCTCGGCTCTTTCCCCGTAGAATGGGGTGCAGGATATTCCAAATGAATACCACGATGCAAAGCAAAAGTAATCGGCTATAGTGAAGTTAATGCCCTGACGCAAACTTCTGTCCAAGGGGTCACTCCCGGTGAAGGGATCTCGGCCCTTGCCTCGTCGACTGAGGAGCAGGATATTCCAAATGAATACCACGATGCAAAACAAAAGTGAACGTCCTTGCAATAACAGCTTTTTGAAAAGTGTTCCAACAACATCAGAATAGGTTTGTTTTAACTTGCATTGATCCGAATCAACGCAGTCCCATCAATTGATCACACCACAAAGAACGAAAATATACTGACGTACGTATATGCCATCCGCATTCGCCACTGGGTCCCGTCATCACCCGTTAGGTTAGCTAACTAACGGCAGAGCGGGGACTGGACTAGTGCGGATGAGAAACATATACAACATCTACTAATATATATACCAATATATTATATTTCGCTCAAGGCGTGAATAAAATGCAACATCACAGAAATGTACAGCATCACAGAACAATACAGATATCTGGGATCCCCGGGTTTCACAGAGCCATTACTGAAACCCGACGTTCCCCTGGTCGTGTGGATAGCCTGTGCAATGAAATCCTAGACCCCTACGGGCGCGGCAAATTACCCGCCAAAACCTGAAGCGAGGCAGCCCCCTTCAGCACCGTGAATGGACCACCCAGCACTTCACGGAATCCGGTAACATGGGCACCCCTCCTGGGTCAACCTGTACCCCCTACGAGTGCGGCGAATAGCCCGCCAATCCTAGAGTGAAGCCCCCTCCGTCTCAATACCATGAGATGCGGGCTTGTTGCCCTCCAGAACCCGGCTATCCGGGCACCCCACCGCGGGGTAATCCTAGTACAGAAAGTAAAATATACATATAACGGGTACATCGACCGCAACCAAGTCGTGCCCCAAAAGAATAATACAAACAGGCTGTGACGGCAGTCCACATGTCGGACGCTCGCCCCGCAATATTAAATGTACATAATACAACAACACTGTACTAGCATTGCATCCAGGCTATCCCCACGACCGATCCGCAACCTCACAGCAAAACACAGAACATCAACGTGAAACTCACGTTCGTAAATTCGTCTAACCGGGCTATAGCAGTTAGACCGGATTTACCGATCAAGTGACATTCACGGTCGCAGATATAATGTAAATACTGTGAAATAATGTGTTTAAAATATCCGATCGATCAAAAATTAACAAGTGGGCCCCCAAGCAATACTGTAGCACTCACAGAAATTCTGGGCCCAATTTTAATATTCCAAAACCCCTATTTTTAGCCCACAAGCCCACTGCAAAAAAACGATGACATGATCCCTCATTCATGCGGCGGATCCGCGGCCTACAGAGTGTTATGGCCGCGGTTCCGCGGTCGTACGGAGGGATCGTGTTGTCGAATTTTTCCAGTGTTCTTAGAACTCCCTGCACATCATTCTGAGACAACCTGAAAAATTTTTGGACTTCAAAAAATTTCGACAGAAAACTGATGTAAAGAAAAATGCGGGTTTTTGGAATTTTGGTCGATCGGAAATGCAAACACATCAAACAAAGCTAGACGAAGTTAATGGCGAGGCTCTGATACCACTGTAAGTGCACGGCTGCGCCCCGGCCGTCAATCCGACGGCCAAATGCGGAAGCGGTGAAAAACTTTAATTTTGCGAACTTTGCAAACCGGCACCACCGCGCACTAAACTCCGGATCGGGCCATTAAACTAGTTCTAGCTAACTACAAGATGGGAAGAGATATACCGAGTGATCCGAGTCCTCCGGTCTTCTCGTCATCGTCCCGATCTCCCGCGGAAACTCCGGTCGTCGCCTCCTCGCCGGAAGGGCACCACATCGCCTGCATCTTTTACGGGCTCCCGCCTCTATACCGAGGCAACTCGGGCATGAAGCTGGCAAGTCGACATGCCCAAGATGTGCTGTAGAATGTAGTGTAGATGATGCTTGTCTCTTTGTGGTTATGTTGCCGTGATGAAGGAATGGAAGTTTCAAGTGGAACTCTCATTTATCAAGCTTGGAATGAGATGATAAATTTTCTCACCAAAAATCAAATCTCTCATTTTCTTCTCTCCTTCCCATTGTGGCCGGCCATGCTCAATGGTGGAAAATGGTGGAGTGCAAAACAAATACAAGAGGGAGGTGATGGTAGGAGAAAAGAAGAGGTGACCATAAACAAAACATCATGATAACAAACTTACATCCAAACCATAACCCTTTCCAATCACAATTAATGCAACATCATGGATGAAAAAGCAAAATATGCTTATCCTATCATAATGAATACATTAGCAAGAAACCCCTCCACAATGTGTTATCTGCAAACTTGCAAATAACACCCTCCATCGGAAAAGTCCGGCCGGGAAAGAACAAAGGAAAACCGGCCGGAACGGAATGCAAACTGGCAACTCCTGAAAACTGGTCCCGTAATAAATTACAAGAAAACCCCGATACTGTGCATACACACCCGCATCTGTATTCCGACCGGATACAAATGCAATGAGACAAAATCTACACTGTACTAAACTAGGATCCGGCTTAAACCAAAGCTGGCTAGTAATGTTCGTCCGATCCTGATCCGTGCAATACCGCACGTATCAGATCGAACCCTGCCATATATCCATACGGCCACTAGTACAAACCGTCCGATCCTGACCCGTGCAATACCGCATGTGTGTTATCGGACCCTGCCATATCTCCATACGGCCTCTACAGCGTTTCGCCCGAAAGCTTGAGTAACTGAAAGTGTGGTGGACTCTAAAAACTCGTCAATACTATGGCAGTGGATTTAACCACCAGCACATCAGAGGTATAAGCCAATACGTGACGGGCCACCAGCTATTGACCAAAAGGGACGTCGATGAGCAAACTCATCCTGACACCCTACTGAGCCTGTCAGTGACAATATCCGTACAGTCCGGTCCGTTCGTCTACGAGCATCGCATGGCGGGCCTAGGGGGTTGGTAAAAGTCAGACCCCCAAAAGCGGTACAAGTCGTGTCGGAGTGTAGCCCAGAACACCCTGAGATACTACTGAAATACCTATCTGTAAATCTCCTGCCTTGGCCAAGGACTTCGTGTAATGGCTCTCCTAGGCACAGCGCGACCTCACCCCCAATAACGGGAGAGACGAACCCCCGAAGATCCGCTCACTGCCTCCATGTGGCTCGGGACTGTACCCAACTAAAACCTGTTTGCACGACTCCTTTGAGACGTGGTAGGGTAGTAATCAAAGCACAGTGGGAACTCACACGAGACAAATGACGATCCCCAGGTCGATGAACTAACCTGTACACATGTCACCTGGGAACTGCTATCTGACGTAAGGTATAAGACCAACTAGCATGTTCCCGGCGAGTCCTGTCCGGTGTACTCATAACCCAATGAGCACCTGTATACATCTTAGGTGAACCAACTGACACCAGTGGCTTGTGAGACCGGCCACCGCCCCTCGTCGGGGTCTCGACTGTATACACTAGTCTACTCTGGAGAATCGATGCCCTCTCTAGAAACTCCCACGACTAGGGACCTTTTAAGGATGTGCTTATAGACTCCAGCTCTCACTTATATGATCGCCCTCATACTGCCGGCAGTCAAGCAAGAATCCTAGGGGCTCTATCAACGTGCAATAGTGACATGTCAGGTCACCTAAAGCAGTACACGATGATAAAGGTAAACCAGATAGCATACTATCATCTCGAGTAAGACTGTCGTCCCGGGATAGGTCCTCCCTCAATCATTGCAATCACGTGCCTGTGATCCAATAATTGACTCTGAGGGCACTATCTCCAACACACACACACACACACATACATAACGATAGATCCACTATCATATAATGGCCTCTAGGGCATACATATATCCAACAATCTCCCACTTGCACTAGGCCAATTATTGGCGCATCTCATACCCAACATATAAAAAAGTCGCTCATGTTGCGGCTGAGGGAGGGCCTTGGTGAGTGAATCCGCGGTGTTATTCTTTATATCTACTCTCCTAATCTCGATCTCATGGCGACCAACTATCTCCCGGATCAAATGATATCGCCTCAGGATGTGTCTGAACTTCTGATGGGACCTGGGCTCTTTGGCCAACGCCACAGCCCCATTATCATCATAATACAATGGTATTGGATCAATAATGGTTGGAAGTACTCCTAGCTCCGAGATAAACTTCCTCAACCAGATGGCTTCCTTGGCAGCATCATTTGCAGCAATGTACTCAGCTTCCATCATAGAGTCTGCAACGGTATCCTGTTTGGAACTCTTTCAACTCACCGTCCCTCTGTTGAAGGTAAATGCAAACCCTAAGATAGACTTGTTGTCATCCTTATTACTCTGGAAGCTCAAATCGGAAAAGACCTCCATTTGGAGATCCCCGTTACCATACACCAAGAACAATTCTTTAATCCTTCGCAAGTACTTAAGAATGTTCTTCACAGCAGTCCAGTGATTCTCCCCTGGGTTTGACTAATACCTGCTTACTACACCCAGTGCATAAGCTACATTAAGGCGTGTACACAACATCGCATACATTATTGATCCTACAGCTGAAACGTAGGGAATAATGCTCATGCGAGCTCTCTCTTCATCAGACTTTGGGAAAAAGACCTTGGAGAGAGTGACTCCATGGCAAGCGGGTAAGGCATCCCGCTTGAAGTCTTCCATACTAAACCTCTATAGGATAGTATTGATGTACCTGGTTTGGGACAATCCAAATAATCGTTTGGATCTATCCCTAAAATCCGTATGCCCAATGTGTACGTGACATCACCCAGGTCCTTCATGGAGAACCTTTGTGATAAGAATGATTTGACCAACTGTAGCACAAGAATGCCATTTTCTATCAGAAGAATGTCATCCACGTACAATACGAGGAATGCGACAGTTCTCCCTATAGTCTTCTTATAAACACAAGGGTCATCTAGATTTTTGACAAAACCAAACTCTTTGATAACATCATCAAAACAGATTTTCCAACTCCATGATGCCTGCTTTAATCCATAAATGGATTTAAGCAACCTACATGCTTTCCCGCTGCTCCCACTATCAATAAAGTCCTCTGGCTGATCCATATAAACGCATTCTTCAAAATCACCATTTAGAAATGCGGTTTTAACGTCCATCTACCAGATTTCATAATCGTATTGAGCAGCAATAGCAAGTAGGATCCGAATAGATTTAAGCATGGCTACCGGAGAGAAAGTCTCGTCATAGTCCAGTTCTGGTCTTTGACGAAAGCCTTTCGCTACCAACCTTGCTTTATAGGTCTCCACTTAGCCATCTACACCGATATTTCTTTTAAAGATCCATTTGCACCCTATGGGTTTTACCCCAGAGGGTACAACATACAAAGTCCATACTTAGTTGGTGTACATAGACTCCATCTCTGATCTCATGGCATCCAGCCACTTCACAGAGTCATCAGTCGTGATAGCTTGTTGAAAACTGGCAGGTTCATCATCATCCATGATGCAATCTTCTCTATCACTATCAATGAGAAAACCGTAGTATCTCTCCGGTGGGCGAGAAGTCCTACCAGATTTACGGAGTGGCTAAGGTTCATAAGATTCGGTTGCAACATTCGGTTCAACCAAGTCGTCATTTGTAACTTGTGTCTCTAAAACCTCTTCTAGCTTTACCACATTGCCATCAGAATCATTTGGATAAATCTCATTTTCTAAAAATGTGGCATACGGAGAAACAAACACCTTTTGTTCCTCCCTGTGGTAGAAAGATATCCAAACAAATGTTTTGGATACCCCACAAATATACATTTGACCGATCGTGTTTCGAGTTTGTTTGGATTCTGCTTTTTGACAAAAGCCGGAAAACCCAAAATCTTAACACGTTTAAGAGATGGTCTCTTCCCATACAATATCTCATAAGGAGTGGTAGACACGGTCTTGGTTGGAATTTTGTTCAACAGAAAAGCTGCAGTCACTAATGCATGCCCCCAAAAAGAGAGAGGTAACTCAGTATCACTCATCATGGATCGCACCATATCCAATAGGGTGTGATTCCGCCTCTCTGACACATCGTTGTGCTGTGGTGTGTAAGGGGGAGTGAGCTGAGAGAGAATCCCATTCTCTTTTAGGAAGTTTGAAAACTCTGTACTAAGATACTCTCCACCTCGATCTGATCGAAGTATTTTGATGCTCATTCCTGTTTGTTTTTCTACAAGTTTGTACTCCTTGAATTTCTCGAAAGCTTCAGACATATGCTTTAACAAAAACACATGACCGAATATTGAGAAATCATCAGTAAAAGTTATGAAGTAAGAAAAACCACCTCTCGCATGTGTAGACATTGGCCTACATACATCACTATGTATGAGGCCTAAGAGCTCTGTAGCTCTTTCTCCGTGTCCAGTAAACGGAGTTTTGGTCATTTTCCCTTTGATACAAGACCGACAAGTCGCTTAAGATTTATACTCAAAAGGATTTAAATATCCATCTTTATGAAGCTTGTTTAGTCTTGTTTCATTAATATGACCAAGTCTACAACGCCAAAGAAAAACTTCATTCATATCTGAAAATTTTCTTTTATTTGTGTGTTGTATGTTGAAAACTGTGTGTTGATTAAGGACGTATATCCCGTTATTAAGTGCACCATAACCAATCAACTCTTGATTCATTTTAATGTTCATAACATTGTGCTGCAATACAAAATGATATCCTTCATTGTCTAACAAAGAAACATATATTATATTACAAAGCATGCTTGGTACAAAATAACATGGGTTCAAAACCAATATACAACCCGACGGCAACCTTAGGTGATACTCTCGCACTGAAACTGCATGTACATTGGAACCATTTCCAACTCGGAGAGTGTGATCACCGGTCTTCAAAACTCTGCTATTTCTCAACCCCTGCATAGAATTGCAGATATGAGAACCCGAACTGGTATCCAATACCCAGAAAGTAGAGTTTATAGAAAAATAGTTTTCAGTTACGAACACACCTGAAGCTGAAGCATCACCATGCTTCATTTTCTTGAGTTCAAGGTATTCCGTACAGTTTCGCTTCCAGTGCCCCATCTTCTTGCAATGAAAACATTCTCCTTTTCCCGACTCCACAGCTTTGGATTTGTCTTTCCCCTTCGCCTTAATTCCACCTCTTGGTTTGGTGGATTTCTTCTTATTCCTTCCTTTGACCTCGGCTTTTAGGGCAGAAGAGGAAGATTTGTAAGTCTACGATAGCGCCTCGGCTGTCAATCCGAGGCCAAACGCGGAACAAAAATTTTTATAAACTTGCGCTAACGCAGTCTTTCACCCGGATCGTTCCATTAACCCTATATTAGCAAACTACAAAAAAGTTAGAATGGCTATACAGATCGATCCGTGTCCTTCGGTCTTTAGCCAACATCCCAAGCTCCTCGTGGCTTCACTTATCAAGCTTGATCTCCGGTCTCTTCATCGAAGTGGCACCATGTCAAGGGATCTATTTACGGGCTCCCACTTCAAAACCGAGGCAACTCGGTCACGAAGTTTGCTAGCCGACATGTCCAAGGTGAAGTAGAGAATGTGTGTGATAATTTTTTCTCAATACACCCATAGATTCTCAACTCATGAGAGGGATGTATGGAGGTTGAAGAAGAAGCCATTAACGTAAATTGTGAGTACAAGAAGAAACTAGTGAAGAAGAAGAAGAGCTTGCTTATTGTGTGGGATGAATTGTGTGACCTCTCTCAATCTCAAGACCAAGCCCCACTATTAGTGGCTTCCCTCTCTCCCTCCACATATCAATTCAACACAATAATCAATTATGAAAATGGACATGGCACAAAAAATAACACCATGAGTCATCAACAAAGCACATGCCATATTTAATGCTCTTGGTCACGACTTGCACTCACAATTTCCACCCAATAAACATTAACCCAAATGTTTAGAACAATAGATAGAATGGCATCTTCTAAAATAAACTCGTGACGGATCACAAGAATACCCCTCGTCTGTATATACATACCTGCATCCGCATTCTGACTGAATACAAATACTACGAGACGAAAGTAATCCAACAATATAATACTAAGATCCGGCTTAAAACAAAACCCACTAGTATGATCCGTCTGATCATGATCCGTGCACAATTGCACCTATATGATCGAACCCTGCCATAAAACCATATGGTCTCTACAACGTTTCGCCTGAACTTAGGAAACTTTCTGTGGGGGACTATAAAGACTCGTCAATACGCTGGTAGTTGGTTTAACCACAAGCACGTCAGTGGTACCAGCTGTACGTAACGGTTGCCCATGTATTAAGCAAAAGGGAAGCTGACGAGCGAACTCATCCTGAAACCCTACTGAGCCTATATGTGACAATCTCCATATAGTCTGGTCTATTCGTCTAAAAGTATCGCATATCGGGCCTAGGGGGATGGTAAACGTCAGACCAAACGTCAGACCCCCAATAGCGGTATAAGTCGCGTCGGAGTATAGCTCAGAACACCTTGAGAAACTACTGGAATACCTACCAGTAAATCTCACTTTCCTTGGCCAAAGACTTTGTGTAATGGTTCTCCAGACACAGCGCGATATCAACCACCAATACCGGGAGAGACGAATCCTGTATAACCGCCACTGCCTCCAAGTGCTTCGGGACTGCACCCAACTACTACCTGTTTGCACGACTCCTTTGAGCCGTGGTAGGGTAGCAATCAAAGAACAGTGGGAACATACTTGAGGCAATGTAGCAGTGTCAAGTCAACGGACTAAGCTGTACTCATGTCACCTAGGAACCGCTCCTGACGATAGGTATAGTACCAATCAGCAGCGCCCCTGCGAGTCCGTCCGGTGTACTCATAACCCAATGAGCACCTGTATACATTTTAGGTGAACCAACTGACACCAATGGCTTATGAGACGGCCACTGCCCCTCGTCAGGGTCTCGATCTGTATACACTAGTCTACTCTGGAGTATTGATGCCCTGTCTCGAAACTCCCTCGACTAGGGACCATTTAAGGATGTGCTTATAGACTACCCAACTCTCACGTATATGATCGCTATCGTACTGCTGGTAGTTAAGCATGAATCCTATGGGCTCTATCAACATGTAATAGTGATCTGTAATATCACCTGAAGCATGTACACGATGATAAAGACAAACCAGATAGCATACTATCATTTCGAGTAAGACTATTCAACCGGTATAGGTCCTCCCTCAATCATTGTAATCACGTGCCTGCGATCCAATAATTGACTTTTAGGGCACTATATCCAACAATCTCCCACTTGCACTTAAGGCTAATTATTGTGATGTCGCATACTCACAACCCGTGTGATACCGAACACCCAACTCCTCAACTAATCAGTTTCACAAAGCTTGTTTGTAAAACTATTGCTTTCGTGAAATAGCCTCAGTGAGTGGATCCGCTCAGATGTTTATTTCTATGTCTCTCTTTATCTCAAGTTCGCGGAGAAAGCCATCTCCCGAAATGAGCAATACCTGTCTTAGAATGTATCTGGATATCTGATGGGACCAAGTTCATAAATGAACTCCAAATCAAGTTTACATCTTAGACTGTATCGTAAACTAAATTTAATCAGTATCCTGCACCATGCCTCCCTCAGTATCCGCTTGGACCACCTGTCCAAACTACTGCCCCTCGTCAGAGGGAAAACTATAATTTTGATAGTTACTCTGTCATCCAAGTCACCTTAGAAGCCCAGAATGATAACCGTCTCCCAAAAGAGGCTGTCGTTATCATATCCCTAAAACATATACTTATGTTCATAAACTGCTTCCGAACGTTTCTCCAGGATTGGATTAATATATAAACTTATTGCATCCTATGCAAAAACAACATCTGGTGTGGTACTTGACATCTCATGATTGACTCAATTGCCTAAGCAAGTGATATGCCTATCATGCACATCCCTCTCCCCTTTAGTCTGTAAGACACCTTTAGAAAGGGTGACTCCTTCACCTGCAGGTATACTACCGTGCCAGGAGTCGTCCATTCTAAAATACCTTTAGAATACTGTCTAAGTACCCAGATTGGGACACTACCCAAATCTAGATCTAAAACCATAGATCTAGTAACCAGAATACCTGATATAATGTCAATATCCTATATGGAGAAACTACTGTATGACAACCACAGTATAACCGATCGTAGTATAGGAATATCACTTCCTACTACATGTATGTCATCCCAATATCAGGACATCACACCCTACGACCTTCTTAACAGATCCATCCCCTATTCTGATGAAGTCAAACCCTATGATCGTCACATTAAAAATAGATGATCCATCCCCGCTATATCTGCTTTAGTCTATAAATATACATAAGCTACTTGTCCACTATGCTTCCTCTGCTCCCACTGACTACAACAACCCTCTGGCAGAGTCATATACACGTGCACTTCTAAAGCTAGTTTAGTTAGACGCTATACTCATCTTTCTGCCAGGTCTCATAGTCTGGAACAGCAGTAATGGCAAGTCTGGGTAAACAAGATCCTCCCTGTCACCGTCTTTGAAAATACCGAAGTTCCTCTCGGGTGCCTGAGGTTACCCACCATATCTGCGGAGTGGCTAATAGAATGTTAAACCCGATAGAATTTTCAGGTCCTATTAAATTTTCAGTAATCGTTTGCGGTTCTGGAATCTCTTCCAGTTCTACCATACTCCCACTACTGTTTTCTGAAAAAACCCATTTTACTAAAACTGTGGCGAGTCAAGAACAATATTACTATCGATCTTCCAGATGGTAGAAAGTTAACCATCGTCAAAACCCGGGTTAACCCATAAACTTCCATTACATAACCGTGCCTTGAATTATCCAGTGTCTGGTTTTAAGCATAATTCAGACAACTCCGAATACCTTAACATCGTTAAGATATTAACCATTCTATATACAATATAGAAATATAGGCACCGATTTAATTGGAACCAGATTCAAATCATGCAGCTGTCTCCACTGCATGTCAACTAAATGGAGAGAGACTGATCAGCATTACTCAACTTAGGAGTGCATCCAATTATGAGTAACCTGAAAGAGAAGCATGTTCTCAAAATCATTACTATCGACTGAATACTAAACACAAGTATCTACATCTTCGATCACCTTGAAGAATCCTGATACTTTCAACACATGGTTCTCTACTTTATTCTTGTACCTATAACTTCTCAAACTTGGACTTTGTATTTCTACGAAACACTTGTCTAAAATTTGAGAAGTCACAAGTAAACAGAATATAGTACGGGGACCACCCCTTTGTCCTAATAGACACTGGACAACATACAATACTTTGTACAATCCCCTGAGTTGAATAACTCAAACCCTGTACGTCGTAGGTTGAAAACTGTACTATGGTTAAGAAGAATTAAACTGCTGTTTAATGCTCCTTACCTAACCCTCAACTGATATAGGTAAATGTCATAGAAATAATTTCAAAAAGCTATATCTCACTTTATAAAAAAAACGTACAGATATATCAGTTTGAAATTGGTGCATAACAACTGATATTCAAAACCAAATATTTGTCGTCCGGCCAAAACCCAGGCGATTTTCTTAAATATCACCAATTACAACGAATCCCGATATAATGAGGATGATCATCTAATTCCCAATAACTTACTCCCACTCATCAACTGTAAAACCATACAGATGTGAGAATCATATCTGGTAAATACATACCGTGAAATAAGGATCTAATTGGGAAATCGGTTTTCTATTAACAACACATAGTGAAACTGAAACATGAAAATGTTTCGAATGGGTATCCGGGTATTCCTAGTAATGCCTCTTCCATTATCAGATTCACGACTGTAACCTTATATTTCCTTTCCATCTCTCCAAATTCCTTTATTTGTCTTTACTCATTACCTTATGTACACCATCGTTGGGCTAAATGGTTTTCTTCTTTCCCTACCGTTCAACACCGGCCTATGGTTTGGAAGAAAACTATCTAATAAGCATAATAGGTGTACTGTCCTAATCCTAGGAGCACTCGCAACTTGAGAGAAGGTAAAGATTAAAGATAACTGAATAAACCTTATTCTTATTTCTCCTGAACCAGAATCCATCTTCGAACTGAAACAAGTTCCTTCGAGTTCGTATATAACCATACGATGGATTTATCCTATAGAAGTGGATGTTCATAGTGATACGGGGTGTTCTGGAGAAATACAAAGGTGAAGTAGGAGTGGCGATGAAATATGTGGTTTGGTCGTGAATGATAGCAGTCGCAATTTACTTTGCCCTCTTTCTAATCCCTTTATTTTTCTTTACTTATTACCTTCTGTATACCATACTTAGGCTAATTGGTTTTCTTCATTCCCTACCATTTGGCACCTGCCTATGGTTTGGAAGAAGACTATCCAATAAGCGTAACAGGTGTACTCTCCTAATCCTAGGAGTACTCACAACCTGAGAGAAGGTAAAAGTAAAAGACAACTGAATAATTATATTCAATCTCTCAAGAACCATAATCCATCCTCGAATCTTGAACAAGTTCCTTCGAGTTCGTATAAAACTATACGATGGATTTATCCAATGTAAGTGGATGTTCGTAGTGATACGAGGTGTTCTGGAGAAATTCAAAGGGTAAAAGAAGGAGTGGCAATAGATGTATGCAACTTAGACAATCCAAAAGCCAGTATTTTAAGAAAGTTCGGATAACTTAGTAACTGAGTTATACTCTAGGGTCGGGACATGGTCGCTGCCAAGGAGAGAGAGAAGAAACACTCTGTGTGCACTCTAACCTAGATCAGAATGGTTAATCACTTTATCTAATCAGGATGTCTCCAACTGTAACCTCAAATTCTCCTCCAAACTTGAAAGAAGAATTAGTCGGGATCACCCGAGGAGTAAACCAACTCATCAGTGGGAATCGAGATCCAACTATCATCGCATGATAACGTGATGGAATTCACTCATGTTATCACACTCCAGAAGGTATGCGCTTGCCTGGCAAGTTTCCTGTATTTTTGAAACTCCCGATGTGATTTCTACCCCATGCTCTTATGACCTTGACGAAGGCCAACATATCATAAGTCACATGTCAAGTTCTACACATCATTATCCAGGTTAATTTGAACCCACCCGTATATACCGTTGATGAAGTCCAAAATAGTAGTACGACTGTCCAAAACCAACGTATCTATCTATGCAACAGAAAAGTAACAAATAGCTACCATACACTATGCCTTGATTAAGGCCAACATACATGGCATGAATACTAAGTGCTACCTGTCTGAAATGACGGAGGGCTACGAATGGTTTTTGGTGAAAAACCTTTAACATAATGAACTTTATATCGTTGAAGGAACCGGATTGCTTTTCTATAAATATATAGTGGCGAAAACCTTTGCTAAAGAGATCACTCCCGGTGAAGGGATCTCGGCTCTTTCCCCGTGGAATGAGGTGCAGGATATTCCAACTGAATACCGCGATGCAAAGAATAAAGTAATCGACTATAGTGAAGTTGTTACCCTGATGCAAACCTCTGTCCAAGGGGTCACTCCCGATGAAGGGATCTCGGCCCTTGCCTCGTCGAATGAGGTGCTGGATATTCATAACTGAATACCGCTGTGCAAAACAAAAGAGAACGTCCTTGCAGTAACAGACTTTTTTTTTAAAATGTTTCAACAAGATCGAATAGGTTTGTTTTCCTTGTATTGATCTGAATCAACGCAGTCCCATCAATTAATCACACCAGAAAAGAACAAAAATAAAATGTATGTATATGCCATCCGCATTCGCCACTGGGTCCCATCATCACCCGTTAGGTTACTTAACTAACGACAAAGCGGGGACTGGACTAGCGCGGGTGTAAAACATATACAACATCTACTAGTATATATATAACAATATATAATAATCGCTCCAGGCGTGATAAATGCAACATCACAGAAAAGTAATAAGCATCACAGAACAATACGGATAATCTGGGAGCCCCGGGTTTCCTTTGAGCCGCAACTGAAACCCTACGTTCCCCAGGTCGTGTGGATAGCCTGTACAATAAAAACCTAAACCCCTACGAGTGCGGCAAGTTACCCGCCAAAACCAGAAGCGAGGCAGCCCCCTTCTGTAAAGTCAATGGACCACACAGCACTTCACGGAATCCGGTAACTTGAGCACCCATCCTTGGGTCAACTTGTATCCCCCACGAGTGCGGCGAATAGCCCGCCAATTCTAGACTGAGGTCCCCTCCTTCTCAAAGCCATGGGATGCGGGCTCGTTGCCTTCCAGAACCCGGCTATTCGTGCACTCCACCGCGGGGTAATCGTAGTACAGAAAAGAAAATATGTACAATGGTGACATCGACCTCAACCCGGTCGTGCCCCATAAGAATAATATACAAACATGCAGTGACGGCAGTCCACATGTCGGACGCTCGCCCCGCGATATCAAATGTAAAAATAAAACTAAACAGTACTAATATTGTATTCAAGCTATCCACCACGACAAATTCACAACATCACAGCACAACACAGAATATCAACATGAATGTCACGTTCGCAAACTTGTCTAAAAGGACATATTGAAATTAGACGAGTTATACCGCTCTAATAACATTCACGGTCGCAGATAGAAATGTATGTACTGTAAACTAACGTATTTAAAATTTCGATCGACAAAACTTCCCGAAGTGGGCCCCAAGTGCAAATCCAGTACTCTAAATAATCTGGGCCAAAACAAAATATTCCAGAAACCATAATTCCATAATTAAGAGCCCTAGAAGAAAGATTGCGCACTGTGGCCCCAAAATGGCGGCGGAACCGCGACTAACATGCAGGTTATGCGGCAGTTCGGCGGCGTTTTAGTGGGTTCATTTGCTCAAATTTCTTCTGTAGTCTTAAAAAAGCCTGCATGATTTTTTGATACACTGAAACTGATTTTTCGACCACTTTAAAAATTCGGCAGAAACTTGAAAAATGGAATTACGGTTTTGAAAATTTCGTTCGATTATTCTAAACATGTTAGAACAAGCTAGTATGGGTTAATGGCGTGGCTCTGGTACCATGTAAGTCTACGGTAGCGTCCCGACCGTCAATCCGAGGCCAAACGCGGAACAAAAACTTTTATAAACTGGCGCTAACGCAGTCTTTCACCCGGATCATTCTATTAACCCTATACTAGCAAACTACAAAGAAGTTAGAATGGCTATACCGATCGATCCATATCCTTCGGTCCTTAGCCACCATCCCAAGCTCCTCACGGCTTCTCCGATCAAGCTCGATCTCCGGTCTCCTCGTCGAAGTGGCACCATGTCAAGGGATCTATTTACGGGCTCCCTCTTCAAAACCGAAGCAACTCGGACATGAAGTTTGCTAGCCGACATGTCCAAGGTGAAGTATAGAATGTGGGTGATAATTTTGTCTCAATACACCCATGGATTCTCAACTCATGAGAGGGATGGATGGAGGTTGAAGAAGAAGCCATTAATGGAAGTTGTGAGCACAAGAAGAAAACTAGTGAAGAAGAAGAGGAGCCTGCTTATTGTGTGGGATGAATTGTATGCACTCTCTCAATCTCAAGACCAAGCCCCACTATTAGTGGCTGCCCTCTCTCCCTCCACATATCAATTCCACACAATAATCAATCATGAAAATGGACATGTCACAAAAAATAACACCTTGCGTCATCAACAAAGCACAGGCCACATTTAATGCTCTTGATCATGACTTGCACTCACAATTTCCACCTAATAAACATTAACCCAAATGTTTAGAACAATAAATAGAATGTCATCTTGTAAAGTAAACTAATGACGGATCATAAGAATACCCCCCGTCTGTACATACATATTTGCATCCGCATTCTAACTGAATACGAATACTACGAGACGAAAGTAATCCAACAATCTCTTACTAGGATCCGGCTTAAACCAAAGCCCACTAGTATGATCCGTCCGATCATGATCCGTGCATAAGTGCACGTATTTGATTGAGCCCTGCCATAAAACCATACGTCCTCTACAACATTTCTCCCGATATTGGGAAACTTTCTGTATAGGACTCTAAAGACTCGTCAATACGCTGGCATTTGGTTTAACCACAAGTACGTCAGTGGTACTAGCTGTACGTAACGGTTGCCCATATATTGAGCGAAAGGGAAGCTGACGAGCGAACTCATCTTGAAACCCTACTGAGTCTATCTGTGACAATCTCCGTATAGTCCGGTCTGTTCATCTAAGAGTATCGCATATCGGGCCTAGGGGCATGGTAAACGTCAGACCCCCAATAGCGGTATAAGTCTTTTGGAGTGTAGCCCAGAACACCTTGAGAAACTACTGGAATACCTATCAGTAAATCTCATTTGCTTTGGCTAAGGACTTTGTGTAATGGCTCTCCAGAAACAGCGCGATATCAACCCCCAATACCGGGAGAGACGAATCCTGTATAACCGCCACTGCCTCTAAGTGCTTCAAGACTGCACCCAACTACTACCTGTTTGCATGACTCCTTTGAGCCGTGGTAGAGTAGCAATCAAAGAACAGTGGGAACACACTTGAGGCAATTTAGAAGTGTCAAGTCAACGGACTAAGCTGTACTCATGTCACCTGGGAACTGCTCCTGACGATAGGTATAATACCAATCAGCAGCACCCCTGCGAGTCCATCCAGTATACTCATAACCCAATGAGCACCTGTATACATCTTAGGTGAACCAAATGACACCAATGTCTTGTGAGACCGGCCACTGCCCCTCTTCGGGGTCTCGATCTGTATACACTAGTCTACTCTAGAGTATCGATGCCCTGTCTCGAAACTCCCTCGACTAGAGACCATTTAAGGATGTGCTTATAGACTACCCAACTCTCACGTATATGATCGCCATCATACTGCTGGTAGTCAACCATGAATCCTATAGGCTCCATCAACATGTAATAGTGATCTGTAATATCACCTGAAGCATGTACACGATGATAAATAAAAACAAGATAGCATACTATCATCTCGAGTAAACTGTTCTACCGGTATAGGTCCTCCCTCAATCGTTGCAATCACGTGCTAGCGATCCAATAATTGACTTTGAGGGTACTATATCCAACAAGATTGTCCAACAAACAAAGAGGGACTTTTCCTTAAGCGTGCTCTTCGCACTTCTCAACAAATTGAGAAGTTCGGGTAGTGACTTCTCCATATTATGAATGTTGAAGTTCACTATGAATGGAGCAAAGGTGGAGGGAAGAGACTGTAGAACAATATCAGTATACTGTTCGTTATCCATTATCCATCCTGTTGGAGATAGTGCCCTCAGAGTCAATTATTGGATCACAGGCACGTGATTGCAATGATTGAGGGAGGACCTATCCCGGTACGACAGTCTTACTCGAAATGATAGTATGCTATCTGGTTTACCTTTATCATCGTGTACTGCTTTAGGTGACCTGACGGTCGCTATTGCACGTTGATAGAGCCCCTAGGATTCTTGCTTGACTGCCAGCAGTATGAGGGCGATCATATAAGTGAGATCTGGAGTCTATAAGCACATCCTTAAAAGGTCCCTAGTCGTGGGAGTTTCGAGACAGGGCATCGATTCTCCAGAGTAGACTAGTGTATACAGTCGAGACCCCGACGAGGGACGGTGGCCGGTCTCACAAGCCATTGGTGTCAGTTGGTTCACCTAAGATGTATACAGGTGCTCATTGGGTTATGAGTACACCGGACAGGACTCGCCGGGAACATGCTAGTTGGTCTTATACCTGACGTCAGATAGCAGTTCCCAGGTGACATGTGTACAGGTTAGTTCATCGACCTGGGGATCGTCATTTGTCTCGTGTGAGTTCCCACTGTGCTTTGATTACCACCCTACCACGGCTCAAAGGAGTTGTGCAAACAGGTTTTAGTTGGGTACAGTCCCGAGCCACATGGAGGCAGTGAGCGGATCTTCAGGGGTTCGTCTCTCCCGGTATTGGGGGTGAGGTCGCGCTGTATCTAGGAGAGCCATTACACGAAGTCCTTGGCCAAGGCAGGAGATTTACTGGTAGGTATTCCAGTAGTATCTCAGGGTGTTCTGGGCTACACTCCGACACGACTTGTACCGCTTTTGGGGGTCTGACTTTTACCAACCCCCTAGGCCCGCCATGCGATACTCATAGACGAACGGACCGGACTGTACGGATATTGTCACTGTCAGACTCAGTAGGGTGTCAGGATGAGTTCGCTCATCGACGTCCCTTTTAGTCAATAGCTGGTGGCCCGTTATGTATCGGCTTATACCTCTGACGTGCTAGTGGTTAAATCCTCAGCCATAGTATTGACGAGTCTTTAGAGTCCACCACACTTTCAGTTACTCAAGCTTTCGGGCGAAACGCTGTAGAGGCCGTATGGAGATAGGGCAGGGTCCGATCAGACACGTGCGGTATTGCACGGATCAGGATCGGACAGTTTGTACTAGAGGCCGTATAGATATATGGCAGGGTTCGATCAGATACGTGCGGTATTGCACGAATCAGGATCGGACGGATATTACTAGCCGGCTTTGGTTTAAGCCGGATCCTAGTATAGTACAGTGTAGATTTTGTCTCTTTGCATTTGTATCCGGACGGAATACAGATGCGGGTGTGTATGCACAGTATCGGGGTTTTCCTGTAATTTATTACGGGACCAGTTTTCTGGAGATGCCAGTTTGCATTCCGTTCCGGCCGGTTTTCCTTTGTTCTTTCCCGGCCGGACTTTTCCGATGGAAAGGGGTTATTTGCAATTATGCAAATAACATTTATGGAGGGGGTTTCTTGCAATTGTATTGATTATGATATCTTTCATCCATGATGGTGCATTAATGAGATAAGAAAGGGTATGGGTTGATTAAGGGTTTGATTTGAAACTTTCCTTTTTTGATGGGGTCACCTCTTCTCATCTCCTACACTCACCTCCCTTCTTGTTATGTATATGTATTTGATCACTCCACCATTCTCATAGAAGATGATGGCCGGCCACATTGAGATGAGAGGGAGAAAAATATGAGAGGGTTTCATTTTGGTTGTGATGGCATCATTCTTGTTCTCATATTCCTCTTGCTAGAAAATTGAAAGCACCAATTTTCCTAACCTCCTCCTTCATCCTCCATGGCAACTAAAACCCCAAAGAGACAAAGCACTACACTTTCTACAGCAAGTCTTGGGCATGTCGACTTGCCAGCTTCATGCCCGAGTTGCCTCGGTATAGAGGCGGGAGCCCGTAAAAGAAACAGGCGATGTGGTGCCCTTCCGGCAAGGATGCGACGACCGGGTTTTCCGCGGGAGATCGGGACGATGATGAGAAGACCGGAGGACTCGGATCACTCGGTATATCTCTTCCCTATCTTGTTAGTTAGCTAGGACAAGTTTAATGGCCCGATCCGGGGTTTAGTGCGCGGTGGTGCCGGTTTGCAAAGTTCGCAAAATTAAAGTTTATCACCGTTTCCGCATTTGGCCGTCGGTTTGACGGCCGGGGCGCCGCCGTGCACTTACAGTGGTATCAGAGCCTCACCATTAACTTCGTCTAGCTTCGTTTGATGTGTTTTTCATTTCCGATCGACCAAAATTCCAAAACTTGCATTTTTGGTTCACATCAGTTTTCTGTTGAAATTTTTTGGTCTCTAAAAATTTTTCAGGTTGTAGAAAATTGATGTACTAGAAGTTCTAAGACTACTGGAAAAATTCGACACAGTCAGTCGATCACTCAAGCGCGGAACCGCGGCCAAACCCACCCTTGGGCCGCGGTTCCGCCTCACATTGGTGTCCTCACTGTGTCCAATTTCTCCAGTGGGCTTCTGGGCTGATTTTAGGGGTTTTGGAATATTAAAATTGGGCCCAGATTTTCTGTGAGTGCTACAGTATTGCTTGGGGGCCCACTTGTTAATTTTTGATCGATCGGATATTTTAAACACATTTTTTCATAGTATTTACATTATATCTGCGACCGTGAATGTCACTCGATCGGTAAATCCGGTTGAACTGCTATAGCCCGGTTAGACGGATTTGCGAACGTGACTTTCACGTTGATGTTCTGTATTTTGCTGTGATGTTGCGGATCGGTCGTGGGGGATAGCCTGGATGCAATGCTAGTACAGTTTCTGTTGTATTATGTACATTTGATATTGCGGGGCGAGCGTCCGACATGTGGACTGCCGTCACTGCCTGATTGTATTATTATTTTGGGGCACGACCTGGTTGCGGTCGATGTACCCGTTGTATGTATATTTTACTTTCTGTACTAGGGTTACCCCGCGAAGGGGTGCACGGATAGCCGGGTTCTAGAGGGCAACGGGCCCGCATCTCAGGGCATTGAGACGGAGGGGGGTTCAGTCTGGAATTGGCGGGCTATTCGCCGCACTCGTAGGGGGTACAGGTTGACCCAGGAGGGGTGCCTAAGTTGCCGGATTCCGTGAAGTGCTGGGTGGTCCATTCACGGTGCTGAAGGGGGCTGCCTCGCTTCAGGTTTTGGCGGGTGACTTGCCGCGCCCGTAGGGGTCTAGGTTTTCATTGCACAGGCTATCAACACGACCAGGGGAACGTCGGGTTTTCAGTAGTGGCTCTGTGAAACCCGGGGATCCCAGATATCTGTATTGTTCTGTGATGCTGTACATTTCTGTGATGTTGCATTTTATTCACGCCTTGAGCGAAATATAATATATTGGTATATATATTAGTAGATGTTGTATATGTTTTTCATCCGCGCTAGTCCAGTCCCCGCTCTGCCGTTAGTTAGCTAACCTAACGGGCGATGACGGGACCCAGTGGCGAATGCGGATGGCATATACGTACGTCAGTATATTTTCGTTCTTTGTGGTGTGATCAATTGATGGGACTGCGTTGATTCGAATCAATGCAAGTTAAAACAAACCTATTCTGATATTGTTGGAACACTTTTCAAAAAGCTGTTATTGCAAGGACGTTCACTTTTGTTTTGCATCGTGGTATTCATTTGGAATATCCTGCTCCTCAGTCGACGAGGCAAGGGCCGAGATCCCTTCACCGGGAGTGACCCCTTGGACAGAAGTTTACGTCAGGGCATTAACTTCACTATAGCCGATTACTTTTGCTTTGCACCGTGGTATTCATTTGGAATATCCTGCACCCCATTCTACGGGGAAAGAGCCGAGATCCCTTCACCGGGAGTGACCTCTTTAGTAAAGGTTTTCGTCACTATATTTTCTAAAAAGCTATCCGTTCCTTCAACGATATCAAGTTCATTACGTTAAAGGTTTTCGCCAGAAACCATTCGTAGCCCTCCGTCGTTTCATATGGGTAGTCAATAGTATTCAAGCTGTGTATGTTGGCCAAAGTCAAGGCACAGTGATTGATAGCTATTGGGTATTCATATGCAGCATAGATAGATGCGTTGGTTTGGGACAGTCGTACTGCCATTTTGGCCAAAGTCAAGGGTAGGTACGGGTGGATTCAAATTAACCTGGAGAATGACGGGTTGAACTTGACATGTGACTGATGATATGTTGGCCAAAGTCAAGGTCATAAGAGCATGGGGTAAAAATCACATCGGGAGTTTCAAAAGAACTGAAACATGCCAGATATGCGCATACCTTCTGGAGTGTGATACCGTGAGCGGATTCCGTCACGTTATCATGCGATGAGAGTTGGATCCCGATTCCCACTGATGAGTTAGTTTACTCCTCGGGTGACCCCGACTAATTCTTCTTTTAGGTTTGGAGGAGAATTTGAGGTACAGTGGGAGGTTTCCTGATTAGATAAATTGGTAACCATTCTGATCTAGGTTAGAGTGCACGCTGAGTGTTTCTTCTCTCTCTCTGGCAGCGACCATTGACCCGACCCTAAGACTATGACTCAGTGACCAAGTTGACCGAACCTTCTTAACACTGGCTTTTGGATTGTCAGAGTTGCAGACCTCATTGCCACTCCTACTTTTACCCTTTTCTCCAGGACACCCCGTATTACTACGAACGTCCACTTCCATTGGACAAAACCATCGTATGGTTAGATACGAACTCGAAGGAATTCGAGGATGGTTTCCGGTTCTGGAGAAAACGAATAGGATTATTCAGTTGTCTTTTCCCTTTTACCTTCTCTCAAGTTGTGAGTACTCCTTGGTTTAGGAGATAGTACTGTAGGGCTCCTAGGCACTCAAGTGTGGTCTCCCAAGCCATCAACCATGGCAATTTCAAAAATTATGGTGCCTACAAACCCTAAACTACGGATCGATAACTAGATGTCTAGGCGAAAAGGAACTAGTTAACACTTAACTATTGGGAATACGGAAATACAACCTTTGTAGATCCGGTCCTCCACCTCCACGGCTCCGCAACGAGGTCGTCTCCGCTGTCCAAATCAAATCCGGGCTCTAGAGTCGGCTTCGTCGGAGAATGGGCAAGCTAGGTCGTCGATGTCCATGCCGAAGATGATCTACGTCGAGGCATCGCTAAATCAAGCTCCGACTTCACCAAGTCAAGAAACTTGTGAAGTAAACACACTCTACTACTTGGCAAGAGGTAGAGGATGAAGAAATAGGAAGTGGGTTAACTTTAGAATTGGATTTCTCACTCAAATCATCAATCCACCATTGATGACCTCAAGCTTCTTCACTTGAAGCAAGGAAGAAGAAGAAGGAAATAGTTATGATAAGTTAATTGTAAAAAGAAAAGAAAATGAATTCTTATCATAATTTTAACTAGAGTCAAGTGTAGAGAATGAATCATGGTTAGTGGGAATGGTTAGGGTTAAGGATGAGATAAGAATGGTTGACTTGAACAAAGCTTCATGAAGCTTCAACTAAAGAACAAAAGAAGCCACCATTCTTTTTCTCATTTTCTTTTATTCATTTATCAAAAATAAATGGATAACTTAATAAGATAAATGAATAACAAATAATAAACCCTAACCATCATCTTAACCATTGTTTAATTCTATACACTTAACCAAAAAACCATGTATCATCAAACATGATACAAACATGTGCACAAAATCATATCGCATATTTAATGCGCACATCCGAGTGAGAAAATCCATCTTAAGTAAACCGATACTAGTTGATGCAAAGTAATATATCAAATATATAAATATGCATTAAATCATTAAATCAACACTTGATTCAATGATCCGGTTATGTCGCACACAACCGACTAATATACAATATATCGGCTTATCGAATCAACGCTTGAATCGATAACTAGGTTATATCGCATAAAACCATTCGATACATTTATCACGAGAATAGAATACGGTATCACATACACGCATTATTCTCGGTCCCGCACATATCTCATATGCGCTCCTATTTCGTTTCGCTTGAGCCAGGAAACCTCTGTGTAGGACTCTAAAGACTCGTCAATACGCCGGCAGCGGATGATGATCATATCAAACATCCACAAGCCGCAAGCGGTCTGCTAAACGTAACGGCCACCCGGGTATTGAGCGATCTGAAGATCGACGAGCAAGCCCGCTCACACTCCAGTGAATCCGACCAGTAACACTACCGTACAGTCCGGTCTGATCGTCTGATATGTCGCATATCTCGCCTAGGGGTGGTAGACGTCAGACCCCAATAGCTCAATAAGTCGTGTCGATATGAGGTCTATAACTGTTCGAGAAACTACTGGTAACACTTACCAGTAAATCTCAGCAACCCTGGCCAGGGATTTCTTGTTATGGCCAATCGAACACAGCGCAACATCAACCCCCTATACCGGGAGAGACGAATCCCCTCCTATCGCTCATTGCCTTCATGTGACTCGGGACTGTACCCAAAAACCACCGTTTTGCATGCCCTCTTGGACGTGGTAAGATGGAAATCAAAGCACAGTGGGAACCACACAAGACTCTATGACGATCTCAGGTCAACAGACTACTCTGTACCAGTGTCACCAGAGAACTGCCATCTGACGTGAGGTATAATACCATCTGGGAGTTCTCGGCGAGTCCGTCCAGTGTACCCAGTCTCTACTGAGCACCCGTATATCATCTCTGATGTCAAACACCAATGGATATGGGATCATCCATCGCCCATCTGTATGGGTCGAGAAGGTATACGCTAGTCTACACTGTTATATCGATGCCCCGTCTCGATACACCCACGACTAGGGACTTTGAAGGATGTACTTATGGACTACCATGTCCCCACTAGTATGATCCGCATCATAGTCCAGGTAGTCAAGTACAGATCCTAAGGGCTTTACCAACATGTAACAGAGAGACAATCAGCATACACGTTAAGGTAAAGGGTAACCAGATAGTATACTATCATGTCGAGCAAGAAAGTCCTCCCTATATATGTCCCAGCATCCACTACAATATACATCCTATGTACAGTAATGGCCTCTAGGGCATACATATAACTAACAATCTCCCACTTGCACTAGGGCCATCTGTAGCAGTGGTTGCAGTATCTCATACTCAACCATCCCATAAAAGTCTCTCTCTGGGAACAGGCCTTTGTGAGTGGATCCACTGTGTTGTCCTCTGAGTCTACTCTCCTAACCTCGATCACCCTGGAGATCAACCATCTCCATGATCAGGCGATGCTGCCTTAGAATAAGTCTGGATCACTGATGGGACCGGCGTTCCTCGGCATGAGCCACAACTCCATTGTCTCACAATGGTAGGAACGTAGTTCATCTCATGAACTGATATACACCCAAACATCCTCTTTGGTAGCATCTTAAGTAGCGATGTATCCTGCCTTTATCGTCTAGTGTGTCACGGTATCTAGCTTGGAACTCTTCCAACATACCGTCCCTCTACTGAGGATTAAGACAATGCCTGTGACTGACATTCAGTCGTCTTTATCACCCTGGAACACTTCCAGTGATTCTCCCCAGGATCAATTGATACCATCTCACTACAACTAGTGAGAATCCTAACATCCAATTAAATCTATCTCATAGATCCAAAATCCAGGATTTAGTAGGTATCACTTTGATCCTATATGGAGAATCTTTGCGATAAGCGGAGATTGATCGAGCGTAGCATAAGAAACTCCTTTCTTATCAAGAGTATGTCATCCACGTACTCTACGAGGATCACCACCATACTCCCTACTACCTTTTTGTTTATACAAGGTTCATCTACCATTTTGATGATGTCAAACTCTTTGATTGCTTCATCAAAACAGATGTTCCAACTCCGCGATGCCTGCTTTATCCTATAAAGCATCTTGTACACGTTTCCGCTGCTCCCACTGTCTACGAAGCCCTTTGGCTGTGTACTTATAGACACTCTCTTCTAAACATCATTTAGAAAAGCTGTCATGACACCCAACCACCAGATATCGCAGTCATGGTATGTAGCCGTGGCAAGTAGGATCTGGATGGACTTAAGCATAGTCACTTGAAAATGTTTCATCATGATCCACGCCTGGTCGATGACGAAAAGCTTTAACAAGTCTAGCTTTGAAAGTCTCAACTTTTCCATGTACACCAAGTAATCTTCTCAAGATATACTTGCTCCTGATGGGGATTTAACCCTTCAGATATAGCAACCAAAGTCCATACTTTGTTGGTGTATAAGGATTCCATCTCAGATCGCTAAACATCCAGCCATTCTTACAGAGTCACACTACTGATGGCCAGCTCGAAACTAGTTGGGTCATCATCTCATGATGTAATCCTCGCTCCCACTGTCATAGAGAAACCGAAGTATCTCTCAGGTGGGTGAGGAACCCTACTAGATCGGCGGAGAGGCTGAGGTTCGTTGGTAACTATCGAATCCTTTGGTTCTTTCAAATCATCAGCTGCAGTTTGTATAGCTGGAACCTTTCCAGTTCTACATTACAGACCTTGCCTCGAGCTTGTCCGGATTTTTCTTTCAGACATAGACCGGACAACTCCAAATCTTAACTAACTTAAGACATGGGTTCTTCCCATTCCGTATCACATATGAAGCGGTAGGCAACTGATTTGATTCGAACCCTACTCAATAGGTATGCAGCTTCTCAAGTGCATAACTCCCAAAAAGGAAATAGGAAACTCAGTATTACTCATCATAGAGCACACCTTATCACATAGGGTGTAATTGCTCCACCCCGATATACCATCGTGCTATGGTGTATACAGAGGAGTAATGCTGAGAGAGAATCTCATTCTCCTTTAGAATAGTCCAGAATTTCCGTGCTCAAGTATTCTCCTCCCTGATCACATCAAAGGACATAATACTTTTACCCGTATTTTGGTTCTCTACTTCTAACTTATATTCTGTGAATATCTCAAAAGGTTCGGACTCATGTTTCAGCAGGAACATATGACTGAATCTTGAAAGATTATCAGAGAACGTAATGAAGTATAAAGAACCAGTCCTGGTATGTGTGTTGGAGATAGTGCCCTCAGAGTCAATTATTAGGTCATAGGTACGTGTTGCAATGATTGAGGGAGGACCTATCCCGGTAGGACAGTCTTACTCGAGATGATAGTTTGCTATCTGGTTTACCTTTATCATCGTGTACTGCTTTAGGTGACCTGACACGTCGCTATTACACGTTGATAGAGCCCCTAGGATTCTTGCTTGACCACCAGCAGTATGAGGGCGATCATATAAGTGAGAGCTGGGGGTCTATAAGCTTATCCTTAAAAGGTCCCTAGTCGTGGGAGTTTCGAGACTGGGCATCGATACTCCATTAGTAGACTAGTGTATACAGTCGAGACCCCGACGAGGGGCGGTGGCCGGTCTCACAAGCCACTGGTGTCAGTTGGATCACCTTAGATGTATACAGGTGCTCATTGGGTTATGAGTACACCGGACAGGACTCGCCGGGAACATGCTAGTTGGTCATATACCAGACGTCAGATGGCAGTTCCCTGGTGACATGTGTGCAGGTTAGTTCATCGACCTGGGGATCGTCATTTGTCTCGTGTGAGTTCCCACTGTACTTTGATTACTACCCTACCACGGCTCAAAGGAGTCGTGCAAACAGGTTTTAGTTGGGTACAGTCCCGAGCCACATGGAGGCAGTGAGCGTATCTTCAGGGGTTCGTCTCTCCCGGTATTGGGGGTGAGGTCGTGCTGTGTCTAGGAGAGCCATTACACAAAGTCCTTGGCCAAGGCAAGGAGATTTACTGGTAGGTATTCCAGTAGTATCTCAGGGTGTTCTGGGCTACACTCCGACACGACTTGTACCGCTTTTGGGGGTCTGACTTTTACCAACCCCCTAGGCCCGCCATGCGATGCTCATAGACGAACGGACCGGACTGCACGGATATTGTCACTGACAGGCTCAGTTGGGTGTCGGGGTGAGCTTCCTCATCGACGTCCCATTTGGTCAGTACCTGGTAGCCCGTCACGTATTGGCTTATACCTCTGACGTGCTAGTGGTTAAATCCACAACCAAGGTGTTGACGAGTCTTTAGAGTCCCCCACATTCAGTTACTCAGCTTTCGGGCGAAAGGTTGTAGAGGCCGTATGGAGATATGGCAGGGTCCGATCAGATGCGTGCGGTATTGCACGGATCAGGATCGGACAGTCTGTACTATAGGCCGTATGGTGATATGGCAGGGTTCGATCAGATACGTACGGTATTGCACAGATCAGGATCGAACGAATATTACTAGCCGGCTTTGGTATAAGCCGGATCCTAGTATAGTACAGTGTAGATTTTGTCTCATTGCATTTGTATTTCGGTCGGAATACAAATGCGGGTGTGTATGCACAGTATCGGGGTTTTCCTGTAATTTATTACGGGACCAGTTTTCTGGAGTTGCCAGTTTGCTTTCCGTTTCGGCCAATTTCTATTGTTCCGTTCATTGGCCGAAGATTGGTGGAGGAGGGTTTATTTGCATTGTTGCAAATAAGCTTTAGTGGAGGGGGTCTTTGCTTATTTCCTTGTATCATGATGGCTCACCATACCTTGACCTTTTTGACTTGATCCTTCATGATGGCTTGACTTTGTTAGCATCATGGTTGTTGATGATGGTTGTGTGGAGTGTTGGCATTGCTTTGTGATCATGGTTGATTATCATAACCATTCCTTTCTCTCTCTCTTTTGATTATGTTTGTGGTTTGATCTTTTGTTTTTTGATATCACTCCCTCACTCTCATTCACTCCCTCCATCCTCTCTTGTGGCCGGCCACTATGTGCAAGGGTTGTCCAAAAATTGTGTGGGTGTATTTTTGGTTCATATCATGCTCCAAAATACCCACTAGCTCCTCCACATTGTTCTTGTTTCATCCCTCCACCATATGGCACCTCCATGAACCCCAAAAGAGACAATAGCTCACTACACATTCTACAGCGAATCTTGGGCACGTCGAGTAGCCGGCTTCGTGCCCGAGTTGCCTCGGCATTGAGGTGGAGCCCGTAAACAAAGTAGGCGATGTGGTGCACTTCCGGCGACGAGGAGGAGACGGGACATTCCGCAGGAGATCGGGACGATGGCGAGAAGACCGGAGGACTTGGATCGTCGGTATATCTCTAACCCATCTTGTTAAGTAGCTTAGACTAGTTAATGGTTCGATCCGGTTAAAGTGCGCGGTGGTGCCGGTTTGCTAAGTCCGCAAAAATTTAAGTTATTCACCGCTTCCGCATTCCGGCGTCGGATTGACGGCCGGGACGCCGCCGTGCACTTACAGTGGTATCAGAGCCTCGCCATTAACTTAGTCTAGCTTTGTGTAATGTGTTTGCATTTCCGATTGATCAAAAAGTTCCAAAACTGCATTTTAGTTCGCATCAGTTTCTGTTGAAAATTTTTGTTCTCGAAAAATTTTTCAGGTTGTAGAATATTGATGTACTGGATAATCTAAGAGTTCTGTAAAAATTTGATGAAGTAACTCCACAGTTGGAGCGCGGAACCGCCGCGAAAACCCCTTTAGTGCGGCCCTTCCGCCGCGCACTATTCACATCACTTCACCATTTTTTTACAGAGGCCTTCTGGGCTTAAAATATGGGCTTTGGAATATTAAAGTTGGGCCAATTGTTTCTGTGAGTGCTACAGTTTTCTTTGGGGCCCACTTGTTAATTGTTTGATCAATCGGAAATTTTTTAAACACATTTTTCACAGTATTTACATTATATCTGCGACCGTGAATGTCACTCGATCGGTAAATCCGGTCTAACTGCTATAGCCCGGTTAGACGGATTTGCGAACGTGACTTTCACGTTGATGTTCTATGTATTTGCTGTGATGTTGCGGATCGGTCGTGGGGGATAGCCTGGATGCAATGCCAGTACAATTTTGTTGTATTATGTACATTTGATATTGCGGGGCGAGCGTCCGACATGTGGACTGCCGTCACTGCCTGACTGTATTATTATTTTGGGGCACGACCTGGTTGCGGTCGATGTACCCGGTGTATGTATATTTTACTTTCTGTACTAGGATTGCCCCGCGGAGGGGTGCACGGATAGCCGGGTTCTGGAGGGCAACAAGCCCGCATCTCATGGCATTGAGACGGAGGGGGCTTCACTCTAGGATTGGCGGGCTATTCGCCGCACTCGTAGGGGGTACAGGTTGACCCAGGAGGGGTGCCCAAGTTGCCGGATTCCGTGAAGTGCTGGGTGGTCCATTCACGGCGCTGAAGGGGGCTGCCTCGCTTCAGGTTTTAGCGGGTGACTTGCCGCGCCCGTAGGGGTCTAGGATTTCATTGCACAGGCTATCCACACGACCAGGGGAACGTCGGGTTTCAGTAGTGGCTCTGTGAAACCCGGGGATCCCAGATATCTGTATTGTTTCTGTGATGCTGTACATTTTCTGTGATGTTGCATTTTTATTCACGCCTTGAGCGAATATAATATATTGGTATATATATTAGTAGATGTAGTATATGTTTTGCATCCGCGCTAGTCCAGTCCCCGCTCTGTCGTTAGTAAGCTAACCTAACGGGTAATGACGGGACCCAGTGGCGAATGCGGATGGCATATACGTACATCAGTATATTTTCGTTCTTTTTGGTGTGATCAATTGATGGGACTGCATTGATTCGGATCAATGCAAGTTAAAAACAAACCTAATCTGATGTTGTTGGAACACTTTTTCAAAAAGCTGTTATTGCAAGGACGTTCACTTTTGTTTTGCATCGTGGTATTCATTTGGAATATCCTGCTCCTCAGTCGACGAGGCAAGGGCCGAGATCCCTTCACCGGGAGTGACCCCTTGGACAAAAGTTTGCGTCAGGGCATTAATTTCACTATAGCCGATTGCTTTTGCTTTGCATCGTGGTATTCAGTTGGAATATCCTGCACCCCATTCTACGGGGAAAGAGCCGAGATCCCTTCACCGGGAGTGACCTCTTTAGCAACGGTTTTCGTCACTATATTTTTAAAAGCTATCCGTTCCTTCGACGATATCAAGTTCTTTACGTTAAAGGTTTTCGCCAGAAACCATTCGTAGCCCTCCGTCGTTTCATATGGGTAGTCAATAGTATTCAAGCTGTGTTTGTTGGCCAAAGTCAAGGCACAGTGTTTGGTAGCTGTTGGTTATTCATATGCAGCATAGATAGATGCGTTGGTTTGGAACAGTCGTATAGCCTTGTTGGCCAAAGTCAAGGGCTTGTGCGGGTGGATTCGAATCAACCTGGAGAATGACGGGTAGAACTTGACATGTGACTTATGATTTGTTGGCCAAAGTCAAGGTCATAAGAGCATGGGGCAGAAATTACATCGGGAGTTTCAAAAGAACTGAAACTTGCCAGATATGCGCATACCTTCTGGAGTGTGATAGCGTGAGCGGATTCCGTCACGTTATCATGCAATGATAGTTGGATCCCGATTCCCACTGATGAGTTGGTATACTCCTCGGGTAACCCCGACTAATTCTTCTTTCAGGTTTGGAGGAGAATTTGAGGTACAGTGGGAGGATTCCAGATTAGATAAATTGGTAACCATTCTGATCTAGGTTAGAGTGCACGCTGAGTGTTTCTTTTCTCTCTCTCTTTGGCAGCGACCATTGACCCGACCCTAAGACTTTGACTCAGTGACCAAGTTGACCGAACCTTCTTAAACACCGGCTTTTGGATTGTCAGAGTTGCAGACCTCATTGCCACTCCTACTTTTACCCTTTTTCTCCAGGACACCCCGTATTACTACGAACGTCCACTTCTATTGGACAAAACCATCGTATGGTTAGATACGAACTCGAAAGAATTTATTCGAGGATGGTTTCCGGTTCTGGAGAAAACGGATAGGATTATTCAGTTGTCTTTTCCTTTTACCCTCTCTCAGGTTACGAGTACTCCTTGGTTTAGGGGTAGTACACCTATTACGCAAATTGGATTGTCTTCTTCCAAACCTTAGGCTGGTGCCGACCGGTAGGGAATGAAGAAAACCAATTAGCATAACGATGGTGTGCAGAAGGTATTAAGTTCAGACAAAGCAAGGGATTAGTAAGAGGGCAAAGTAAATTGCAACAGATATTCACGACCAAACCAAATATTTCATTACCACTCCCACATCACCTTTGTATTTCTCCAGGACACTCCGTATCACTACGAAGATCCACAGTTTATTTGGATACTCCATCGTATGGTTATATACGAACTCGAATGGAACTTGTTCCAGTTCGGGGATGGATTCTGGTTCAGGAGAAATAGGAATAAGGTTTATTCGGTTGTCTTTTATCTTCACCCTCTCTCATTGCGAGTGTTCCTAGGATGCGGACAGTACACCCATTATGCTTATTGGATAGTCTTCTTCCAAACCATAGGCTGGTGCCGAACGGTAGGGAAGGAAGAAAACCATTTGGCCTAAAAGGGTGTGCAGAAGGTAAAGACTAAAGACATATGAAGGGATTTGGAGAGGTGGCAAAGAACTATACGGTTACAGTCGTGAATCTGGAAGAGGCATTACTAGGAATACCAGAATACCCCATCGGAACATTTCAATGTTTCAGTTTCACTGTGTAATGTTAAAGGAAAACTGATTTCCCGATTAGATACTTACTCCAGGGTATGTATTTACCAGGTACGATTCTCACATCTGTATGGTTTTACAGATGATGAGTGGGAGTAAGTTATTGGGAATTGGGTGATTATCCTCATTATATCGGGATTCGTTGTAATCGGTGATATTTGAGGAAATCACCTGGGCTGTTTGCCGGTCGGCAAATATTTGGTTTTGAATATCCGCTGTTATGCACCAATTTCAAATTGATATATCTGTACGTCTATTTTCATAGAGTGAGATATACCTTTCTGAAATTATGTCTATGACATTTACTTATATCAGTGGATGGTTAGGTAAGGAGCATTAAACAGCGGTGTAATTCTTCTTAACCATAAGTACAGTTTTCAACCTACGACACACAGTGAATGAGTTATCAGACTCAAGGGACTTATACAAAGGATTGTATGTTGTCCAGGGTCCATCAGGACAGAGGGATTGGTCCTCGTACTATATTCGGTTTACTTATGACTTCTCTAATTTTTAGACAGATGTTTCGCGGAAACACAGGGTCCGAATTTGGAGAAGTTATTGGTATTTGAATAGAGTAGAGAACCAGGTATAGCAAGTATCGGGTTTCTTCAAAGAGATCGAAGATGTAGATACTTTTGTATGGTAATCAGTTGATAGTAGTGATTAAGAGAAATTGCTTCTCTTTCAGGTTACTCATAAATGGAAGCATTCCTAAGTTGAGTAACGCTGATCGGCCTCCTTCCATTTAGTTGACATGCACTGGAGACAGTTGCATGATTTGAATCTGGTTCAATTAAATCAGTGCCTCTGTTTCTATATTGGATATAGAACAGTTCATATCTTAACGATGTTGAGGTACGGGGAGTTGTCCGGTTTATGATTAAAACCAGACACTGGACAACTCAAGGCACGTTTCTGTAATGCCTGTTTGTGGGTTGACCCAGGCTATGACGAGGGTTGACTTTCTACCATCTGGATGAACAATAGCGATATTGTTCTAGACTCGCCACAGTTTTATTAAAAATGGATTTTTTCAGAAAAACAGTAGTGGGAGTATGGTAGAACTGGAAGTGATTCCAGAACCACAAACGATTACTGAAGATTTGATAAGGAACCTAAAGATTCAATCTGAATTGACATTCCATTGGCCACTCCGCAGATAAGGTGGGTAACTTCAGGCACCCGAGAGGTACTCCGGTAGCCTCAAGGACGGTGACAGGGAAGTTCTTGTTTACCCACAATTACCATTGCTGTTGTTCCAGGCTGCGAGACCCGGCGGGAGGATGAGTATAGCGTCGTTCTAAACTAGTTTTAGAAGTGCACGTCTATATGACTCTGCCAGAGGGTTGTCGTAGTCAGTGGGAGCAGCGGAAGCATTGGTGGACAGGTAGCTTATGTCTATTTATAGACTAGAGCAGATGTAGTTGAGAAAGATCATCTATTTCTGACGTGACAGTCATGGGTTTGACTTCATCAGAATAGGGGATGGATCTGTTGAGAAGGTAGTAGGGTGTGATATCCTGGTATTTGGATGATATACACAGAGTAGGAAAGGAAACTCCTACACTACGATCGGTTATAGTTTGGTCGTCACACAGTTGTTTCTCCACAAAGGAAATGGATTTTATATCAGACATACTGGTTACTAGATCTATGGTCTTAGATCTAGATTTGGGTGGTTTCCCAATCAGGGTACTTGACAGCGTTCTAAGAGTATTTAGGATGGACGACTCCTGGCACGGTAGTGTACCTGCAGGTAATGGAGTCACCCTCTCCAAAGGTGTCTTACAGACTAAAGGGGAGAGGGACGGGCATGATTGGCAGATCACTTGCTCAGGCAATTGAGTCAATCGTGAGATGTCAAGTACCACACCAGATGTTGTTCTTGCACTAGATGCAATAAGTTGACATTAATCCAATCCTGGAGAAACAGTCGGAAGCAGTTTTAGAACATAAGTGGATGTTCTAGGGAGATGATAACGACAGCCTCATTCAGGAGACAGTTATCATTCCAGGCTTCCAAGGTGACATGGACGACAAGAAGGTTGTCAGAGTTATAGTTTTCCTTCTGATGAGGGGCAGTATTTTGGACAGGTGGTCCAAGGCAATACTGAGGGAGGCATGGCGCGCAGGATACTGATTAAGTTCAGTTGACGATATAGTCTAAGAAGTTTGGATTTGGAGTTCATTTATGAGCTATGTCCCATCAGACATCCAGACACATTCTAAGACAGGTATTGCTCATTTCGGGAGATAGGTTTCTCCGCGAACTTGAGATATAGAGAGACATAGAAAGAAACAACTAAGCGGATCCACTCACTGAGGCTATTCCTCGAACGCAATAGTTCCGCAAACGAGCTTTGTGAGACTGACTAGTAGAGGAGTTGGGTGTTCGGTATCACACGGGCTGTGAGTATGCGACATCGCAATAATTAGCCTTGAGTGCAAGTGGGAGATTGTTGGAGATAGTGCCCTCAGAGTCAATTATTAGGTCACAGGTACGTGATTGCAATGATTGAGGGAGGACCTATCCCGGTAGGACAGTCTTACTCGAGATGATAGTTTGCTATCTGGTTTACCTTTATCATCGTGTACTGCTTTAGGTGACCTGACACGTCGCTATTACACGTTGATAGAGCCCCTAGGATTCTTGCTTGACCACCAGCAGTATGAGGGCGATCATATAAGTGAGAGCTGGGGGTCTATAAGCTTATCCTTAAAAGGTCCCTAGTCGTGGGAGTTTCGAGACTGGGCATCGATACTCCATTAGTTGACTAGTGTATACAGTCGAGACCCCGACGAGGGGCGGTGGCCGGTCTCACAAGCCACTGGTGTCAGTTGGATCACCTTAGATGTATACAGGTGCTCATTGGGTTATGAGTACACCGGACAGGACTCGCCGGGAACATGCTAGTTGGTCATATACCAGACGTCAGATGGCAGTTCCCTGGTGACATGTGTGCAGGTTAGTTCATCGACCTGGGGATCGTCATTTGTCTCGTGTGAGTTCCCTCTGTACTTTGATTACTACCCTACCACGGCTCAAAGGAGTCGTGCAAACAGGTTTTAGTTGGGTACAGTCCCGAGCCACATGGAGGCAGTGAGCGTATCTTCAGGGGTTCGTCTCTCCCGGTATTGGGGGTGAGGTCGTGCTGTGTCTAGGAGAGCCATTACACAAAGTCCTTGGCCAAGGCAAGGAGATTTACTGGTAGGTATTCCAGTAGTATCTCAGGGTGTTCTGGGCTACACTCCGACACGACTTGTACCGCTTTTGGGGGTCTGACTTTTACCAACCCCCTAGGCCCGCCATGCGATGCTCATAGACGAACGGACCGGACTGCACGGATATTGTCACTGACAGGCTCAGTTGGGTGTCGGGGTGAGCTTCCTCATCGACGTCCCATTTGGTCAGTACCTGGTAGCCCGTCACGTATTGGCTTATACCTCTGACGTGCTAGTGGTTAAATCCACAACCAAGGTGTTGACGAGTCTTTAGAGTCCCCCACATTCAGTTACTCAGCTTTCGGGCGAAAGGTTGTAGAGGCCGTATGGAGATATGGCAGGGTCCGATCAGATACGTGCGGTATTGCACGGATCAGGATCGGACAGTCTGTACTATAGGCCGTATGGTGATATGGCAGGGTTCGATCAGATACGTGCGGTATTGCACAGATCAGGATCGAACGGATATTACTAGCCGGCTTTGGTATAAGCCGGATCCTAGTATAGTACAGTGTAGATTTTGTCTCATTGCATTTGTATTTCGGTCGGAATACAAATGCGGGTGTGTATGCACAGTATCGGGGTTTTCCTGTAATTTATTACGGGACCAGTTTTCTGGAGTTGCCAGTTTGCTTTCCGTTTCGGCCAATTTCTATTGTTCCGTTCATTGGCCGAAGATTGGTGGAGGAGGGTTTATTTGCATTGTTGCAAATAAGCTTTAGTGGAGGGGGTTTTTGCTTATTTCCTTGTATCATGATGGCTCACCATACCTTGACCTTTTTGACTTGATCCTTCATGATGGCTTGACTTTGTTAGCATCATGGTTGTTGATGATGGTTGTGTGGAGTGTTGGCATTGCTTTGTGATCATGGTTGATTATCATAACCATTCCTTTCTCTCTCTCTTTTGATTATGGTTGTGGTTTGATCTTTTGTTTTTTGATATCACTCCCTCACTCTCATTCACTCCCTCCATCCTCTCTTGTGGCCGGCCACTATGTGCAAGGGTTGTCCAAAAATTGTGTGGGTGTATTTTTGGTTCATATCATGCTCCAAAATACCCACTAGCTCCTCCACATTGTTCTTGTTTCATCCCTCCACCATATGGCACCTCCATGAACCCCAAAAGAGACAATAGCTCACTACACATTCTACAGCGAATCTTGGGCACGTCGAGTAGCCGGCTTCGTGCCCGAGTTGCCTCGGCATTGAGGTGGAGCCCGTAAACAAAGTAGGCGATGTGGTGCACTTCCGGCGACGAGGAGGAGACGGGACATTCCGCAGGAGATCGGGACGATGGCGAGAAGACCGGAGGACTTGGATCGTCGGTATATCTCTAACCCATCTTGTTAAGTAGCTTAGACTAGTTAATGGTTCGATCCGGTTAAAGTGCGCGGTGGTGCCGGTTTGCTAAGTCCGCAAAAATTTAAGTTATTCACCGCTTCCGCATTCCGGCGTCGGATTGACGGCCGGGACGCCGCCGTGCACTTACAATGTGTAGACAGGGGACCTGCATACATCAACATGTAACATCCCAAGAGTTCACTAACTCTTTCTCTGTTTCCAGTAAACGGAGCTATGGTCATCTTATCTTTGTGACATGACTGGCGAGTTTCACAAGATGTAAATTCAAACTGATTTAAATATGCATCTATATGTAACTCTAGCTAGTCGGGTCACATTGATCTGACCTAGTCTACAATGCCTCAAGAAGAATTCGTTCATTTCTGAACTCTTCCTCTTGTGTGTGTTCCATATAATAAGAACTGTAGTTTGATTTAGAACATCAACGCTTTTAGATAACGTGTCTGAACCGATCAACTTTTGATATAGGAAATGTTCAAAACATTATCCAACAATACAAAATTATATCCTTTCTTTTCTAACAAAGAGAGTGATATGATTTGGTATATCAGGTTCGGTATCTAATAACATTCGTTCAGAATCAATGTATTGGTAATACAGGGTGACAGTGACCAACAGACTTGGCTGCAACATTTGCCCCGTTTTCTGCCTCATGAAACTTATCACCCGTTCTCAGTTCTCTACCTTTCTGTAGCCCTATGTAACAGATTACATATCTGGGATCCTGATCTGGTATCACATACCCAGGACGCAGAGGATACTGAGAAACAGTTTTTTGTAACGAACACACCCGAAGATGATGCATCAGCATGCACTTTCTTCGTTTGGGCGGCACGGGAATTATGGTAATCCCCAATTTCCTGCTCTGTCTTATAATAATTATAAGTTGGAGCGGGACCAACGTTCCCCAGCTCAGTAAAACAAGAGGGTTCGGTCAATATTCCGTATTATTATCTTGATTAAGGCGTGATATGGTCGCTACCTGGAGAGAGAGAGAAGAAAACACTCAGCGTGCACTCTGTCAAGAATAGATTGGTTTTTATTTTATCTAATCAGGATGGCTCCCACTGCTTTTTATCAAATCTTCCTTCAAACCCTAAAAGGAAAGACTAGCCGGGATTAATTACACACTACAAGTTCGCCAATCTTTCAGCCAGGCCAGTGTCGGTACTTTGAGGGAGGTCCCCCGTGCTTTCGCACGAACCTAATTAATGTAAACCTCGTTTTCCCAGAGGCGTAACCTCATTAACACCTTTCTAGACACCTACTTGATCGGCTAATTGTAATGTATAAAACTCTCCCAGGAGTAACACTTACTCGCAGTGGGTATCAGGATCCAACTATCTTATAGAAGGTATGCAATCTCATTGCAAATTTCAACACTTGAAATTCCCGATAATATTTTTCCCCTAGCAGCTATATGACCTTAACATAGTCAACAAATCATAAGTGCTAGTCAAGTTCAACCCGTCATTTCCCGATTGAATTAAACCCACCCGCACGACCCTTAACATAGTCAACAAAATCGTACGACTACCCTAATCCAATCGCATCATATGCTTATGCAGATAAGCACTAATTAGCTACCGCACACTACGCCTTAACATAGTCAACAAACGTAGCACGAATACTAACTAGTACTTATCTGAAATGACGGAGGGCTACGACAGGTTTTTCTGAAAACCTATTGCGTAATGAACTTGATATCGTTGTAGGATCGAATGAATTTTGAAATGGAGTGTTTTTGAGGCTTTTCTAGTTTTGCTAAAGGAGTCACTCCCGGTGAAGGGATCGTCGGTCCTTTCCTCGTCGAATGAGGTGCGGGATATATCATATATATCATTGTGCAAAGCAAAAACACTTAAAAGCAATCAAAATACAAACCGAGTGTGTAGCATCTGCCAGTTATTGCTAAAGGAGTCACTCCCGGTGAAGGGATCTCGGTCCTTTCCTCATCGAATAAGGTGCAGGATATATCACATATACCTCTGTGCAAAGCAAGAACTGTAGCTACCTGTTTTATTTTGAAATTCGATTCTACAACATCTTAGGTTTCTTTTATTTCATTAATCACATTAATGAAGTCCCATCATTTAAGTACCTAAACATCACAGATAGATATGACGTACACTTATGCCATCCGCATTCACCTTGATGTCCCCTCGTGCACCGTTAGGTTAGGTAACTAACGGCAGAGCAGGGCAGGGCTAGCGCGGGTGTAAAACATAAGTAACATCTATATAATATATCATATATACTATATACTGTATCTATCATAGAACATCACATGATCACATCACAGATATCGCAGCAGAAGAAACATATGAAATATTGGATATACTAGGACGTCCGTGTTTTCAATACGAGCCAGTATAAAACACGGATTCCACGGTCGTGATGAATAGCCAAACCCACACCCCTAGACCCTTACGAGAGCGGCAAGCAACCCTACCAATTCTAGAGTTAGGAGACCCGGACTCGACTCCTCGAGTTGATCTCCCACTGGACTCCAGAACCCGGTTACTTGTGCCCTCCTCCTTGGGTCTATCCTAGTGCGGAAAAGTAAATAATATACAAACGGTGACTACTTCCGCAACCTGGAAGCGCCCTAAATAAAAGAATATTACATACAAGTTTTTACATGAATGAAAATGAAAAACACTCATCTCACATAAAAACCCCCCCGGCTATTCAAACACGACGATCCAATATAACATATCCAGCAACACATAACATCACATGTCATCAACGTAAGTAAATATGTCCATCCCAATTGTCGTTGACATATAGCAACGAAACCGGCGATATCACATATTACACTTACGGTCACAGAAAAGAAAGTGTAAAACTACAACAGTTGGAATCCGCAATCTCTTCAGACATCGCATGCCTGACCAAATGAATTCTTTAGACATCGCATGCCTAACAATTATAAGCCCCGCATTTTAGTCTCATTATCGAAAACACTTTTTAATATCAAGTCGGGTAATTCAACAAGATTCTTGACATCCTGATCGAATGCTCGTCGCAAACTTCAGTAGACGGCCGCACCCCCGATACCGTCGACGAAGTGCACCAAGGCGGAACACCGCTACCGCGAGCACCCGTATGGATGCTTTCGGCGACGGGGTTCTCCTACAGTCACTTGGTCGGGGCTATGGAGTGAGGCTGTCTATTAAGTTTACCCGGCGAGTATTCGCGTACGCTACGTGATTGCGACGGACTTTTGATCACATCAAAATTCCATGGCAACCGATCAAATGAGACTAAACTGCTACGTTTATAACATTCATTTAGTTATCTCATAACTATTTGTGAATTCCAATTATTGTATCACATTCCAGATAAACAGAAAATGTTAAACTTTCCGATCGAACAATCGAACACCCAAGTTTTCCCGATACAGATCAACACATGAAATAAGTCTAACAACATTCAGTTCGTACCTCAGTACCAACGGTCCAGCCGTAGAAGGGTCAAGCCAACGCCTCACATGTGGCACGCCGTACTGCCCTAAACCCGAAGGTTCAAAAGGCAGTTCAAGACGGTCACATAATCGAGTTAAGGTTTGTGTCTTCTAGAGGGACCATCGCGTTACTTGCATTACTTAGAACGTCGTTAAACTACGGAAAAATCCAACACTTGGAAATTTCCCGACAGGGAAAAAATTGGGTATTTATATCTGGTCGAACTTTTTAACATATCCTAAAATTTATCCGGAAAACCACACAGACAAAATTTGATACTCCGATCGAAACACCGAATCCCCAAATCAACTCAGAAAATTCAACTCTTGAATAAAATATCAAAATATCCAGAGAACTCAGAACCAGAAACAATGAATTACAGTGAAAAAATTTAGGGCTGACGTCATCAATGTGCGGCGGAACCGCCGCATAAACCTGTCTTATGCCGCTCTTCCGCCGCGGTTTTAACTGTTCATCAAAAATTTTTTTAGCCGTAATTCTTATAATTCCCTGCTGAGTTCTCTGCATATTTTTAATTTGGAAAAACTCACTGTTTTCAAAAATGTACAGAGAGCAAGATTGGTTTGGGATTTCGGGTTCGTTCGGACTTCGAATTCCGTCTGGACTTCGCCTAAGGCTCTAGCTAGGCTCTGATACCACTGTACGGTTCCTAGGCACTCAAGTGAGGTCTCCCAAGCCATCAACCATGGCAATTTCAAAAATTATGGTGCCTACAAACCCTAAACTACGGATCGATAACTAGATGTCTAGGCGAAAAGGAACTAGTTAACACTTAACTATTGGGAATACGTAAATACAACCTTTGTAGATCCGGTCCTCCACCTCCACGGCTCCGCAACGAGGTCGTCTCCGCTGTCCAAATCAAATCCGGGCTCTAGAGTCGGCTTCGTCGGAGAATGGGCAAGCTAGGTCGTCGATATCCATGCCGAAGATGATCTACGTCGAGGCATCGCTAAATCAAGCTCCGACTTCACCAAGTCAAGAAACTTGTGAAGTAAACACACTTTACTACTTGGCAAGAGGTAGAGGATGAAGAAATAGGAAGTGGGTTAACTTTAGAATTGGATTTCTCACTCAAATCATCAATCCACCATTGATGACCTCAAGCTTCTTCACTTGCAGCAAGGAAGAAGAAGAAGGAAATAGTTATGATAAGTTAATTGTAAAAAGAAAAGAAAATGAATTCTTATCATAATTTAAACTAGAGTCAAGTGTAGAGAATGAATCATGGTTAGTGGGAATGGTTAGGGTTAAGGATGAGATAAGAATGGTTGACTTGAACAAAGCTTCATGAAGCTTCAACTAAAGAACAAAAGAAGCCACCATTCTTTTTCTCATTTTCTTTTATTCATTTATCAAAAATAAATGGATAACTTAATAAGATAAATGAATAACAAATAATAAACCCTAACCATCATCTTAACCTTTGTTTAATTCTATACACTTAACCAAAAAACCATGTATCATCAAACATGATACAAACATGTGCATAAAATCATATCGCATATTTAATGCGCACATCCGACTGAGAAAATCCATCTTAAGTAAACCGATACTAGTTGATGCAAAGTAATATATCAAATATATAAATATGCATTAAATCATTAAATCAACACTTGATTCAATGATCCGGTTATGTCGCACACAACCGACTAGTATACAATATATCGGCTTATCGAATCAACGCTTGAATCGATAACTAGGTTATATCGCATACAACCATTCGATACATTTATCGCGAGAATAGAATACGGTATCACATACACGCATTATTCTCGGTCCCGCACATATCTCATATGCGCTCCTATTTCGTTTCGCTTGAGCCAGGAAACCTCTGTGTAGGACTCTAAAGACTCGTCAATACGCCGGCAGCGGATGATGATCATATCAAACATCCACAAGCCGCAAGCGGTCTGCTAAACGTAACGGCCACCCGGGTATTGAGCGATCTGAAGATCGACGAGCAAGCCCGCTCACACTCCAGTGAATCCGACCAGTAACACTACCGTACTGTCCGGTCTGATCGTCTGATATGTCGCATATCTCGCCTAGGGGTGGTAGACGTCAGACCCCAATAGCTCAATAAGTCGTGTCGATATGAGGTCTATAACTTTTCGAGAAACTACTGGTAACACTTACCAGTAAATCTCAGCAACCCTGGCCAGGGATTTCCTGTTATAGCCAATCGAACACAGCGCAACATCAACCCCCTATACCGGGAGAGATGAATCCCCTCCTATCGCTCATTGCCTTCATGTGACTCGGGACTGTACCCAAAAACCACCGTTTTGCACGCCCTCTTGGACGTGGTAAGATGGAAATCAAAGCACAGTGGGAACCACACAAGACTCTATGACTATCTCGGGTCAACAGACTACTCTGTACCAGTGTCACCAGAGAACTGCCATCTGACGTGAGGTATAATACCATCTGGGAGTTCTCGACGAGTCCGTCTAGTGTACCCAGTCTCTACTGAGCACCCGTATATCATCTCTGATGTCAAACACAAATGGATATGGGATCATCCATCGCCCATCTGTATGGGTCGAGAAGGTATACGCTAGTCTACACTGGTATATCGATGCCCCGTCTCGATACACCCACGACTAGGGACTTTGAAGGATGTACTTATGGACTACCATGTCCCCACTAGTATGATCCGCATCATAGTCCAGGTAGTCAAGTACAGATCCTAAGGGCTTTACCAACATGTAACAGAGAGACAATCAGCATACACGTTAAGGTAAAGGGTAACCAGATAGTATACTATCATGTCGAGCAAGAAAGTCCTCCCTATATATGTCCCAGCATCCACTACAATATACATCCTATGTACAGTAATGGCCTCTAGGGCATACATATAACTAACAAGTACACCTATTATGCAAATTGGATAGTCTTCTTCCAAATCTTAGGCTGGTGCCGACCGGTAGGGAATGAAGAAAACCAATTAGCCTAAACGGTGTGCAGAAGGTATTAAGATTAAGACAAAGCAAGGGATTAGTAAGAGGGCAAAGTAAATTGCGACTGCTATTCACAACCAAACCAAGTATTTCTTCGCCAATCCTAAATCACCTTTGTATTTCTTCAGGACACTCCATATCACTACGAAGATCCACAGTTTATTGGATACTCCATCGTATGGTTATATACGAACTCGAAAGGAACTTGTTCCAGTTCGGGGATGGATTCTGGTCCAGGAGAAATAGGAATAAGGTTTATTCGATTGTCTTTTATCTTCACCTTCTCTCGCATTGCGAGTGCTCCTAGGATTAGGACAGTACACCCATTATGCTTATTGGATAGTCTTCTTCCAAGCCATAGGCTGGTGCCGAACGGCAGGGAAGGAAGAAAACCAATTGGCCTAAATGGGTGTGCAGAAGGTAATGACTAAAGACATATAAAGGGATTTGGAGAGGTGGCAAAGAATTATACAGTTATAGTTGTGAATCTGGATAATGGTAGAGGCATTACTAGGAATACCAGGATACCCCATCGAAACATTTCAATGTTTCAGTTCAGCTGTGTACTGTTAAAAGAAAACTGATTTCCCGATTAGACACTTGCTCCAGGGTATGTATTTGCCAGGTTTGATTCTCACATCTGTATGGTTTTGCAGATGTTGAGTGGGAGTACGTTATTGGGAATTGGGTGATCATCCTCATTATATCGGGATTCGTTGTAATCGGTGATATTTGAGGAGATCACCTGGGCTGTTTGCCGGTCGGCAAATATTTGGTTTTGAATATCCGCTGTTGTGCACCAATTTCAAATTGATATATATGTACGTCTATTTTCATAGAGTGAGATATACCTTTTGATATTATGTCGATGACATTTACCTATATCAGTGGATGGTTAGGTAAGGAGCATTAAACAGCGGTGTAATTCTTCTTAACCATAAGTACAGTTTTCAACCTACAACACACAGTGAAAGAGTTGTTAGACTCAGCGGACTTATACAGAGTATTGTATGTTGTCCAGTGTCCATTAGGACAGAGGGGTTGGTCCTCATACTATATTCTGTTTACTTTTAACTTCTCTAGTTCTTAGACATGTGTTTCGTAGAAACACAGGGTCTAAGTTTTGAGGAGTTATAGGTATTTGAATAGAGTAGAGAACCAGGTGTAACAAGTATCGGGATTCTTCAAAGTGATCGAAGATGTAGATACTTGTGTATGGTATTCAGTTGATAGTAATGACAAAGAGAAATTGCTTCTCTTTCAGGTTACTCATAATTGGAAGCATTCCTAAGTTGAGTAACGCTGATCGGCCTCTCTCCATTTAGTTGACATGCACTGGAGACAGCAGCATGATTTGAATCTGGTTCAATTAAATCAGTGCCTCTGGTTCTATATTGGATATAGTACAGTTCATATCTTAACATTGTTAAGGTACGGGGAGTTGTCCGGCTTATGATTAAAACCAGACTCTGGATAACTCAAGGCACGTTTCTGTAATGGCTGTTTGTGGGTTGACCCAGGCTACGACGAGGGTTGACTTTCTACCACAAGAAAGATCAATAGTGATATTGTTCTTGACTCGCCACAGTTTTAATAAAAATGGATTTTTTTTTCAAAAACAGTAGTGGGAGTATGGTAGAACTGGAAGTGATTCCAGAACCGCAAACGATTACTGAAGATTTGATAAGGAACCTAAAGATTCAATCTGTTTTGACATTCCATTGGCCACTCCGCAGATACGGTGGGTAACTTCAGACACCCGAGAGGTACTCCGGTAGCCTCAAGGACGGTGACAGGGAAGTTCTTGTTTACCTACACTTGCCATTGTTGTTGTTCCAGGCTGCGAGACCCGGCAGGAGGATGAGTATAGCGTCGTTCTAAACTAGATTTAGAAGTGCACGTCTATATGACTCTGCCAGAGGGTTGTCGTAGTCAGTGGGAGCAGCGGAAGCATTGGTGGACATCTGGCTTATGTCTATTTATAGACTAAAGCAGATATAGCGGAGATAGATCATCTATTTCTGATGTGACAGTCATGGGTTTGACGTCATCAGAATAGGGGATGGATCTGTTGAGAAGGTAGTAGGGTGTGATATCCGGGTTTTTGATGACATACACAAAGTAGGAAGTGATATTCCTATACTACGATCGGTTATACTTTGGTCGTCACACAGTGTTTTCTCCACAAGGGACTTGGACACAATATCAAACATACTGGTTACTAGATCTATGGTTTTAGATCTAGATTTGGGTGGTTTCCCAATCAGGGTACTTAGACAGCATTCTAAGAGTATTTAGAATGGACGACTCCTGGCACGGTAGTGTACCTGCAGGTGATGGAGTCACCCTCTCTAAAGGTGTCTTATAGACTAAAGGGGAGAGGGATGCGCATGATTGGCAGATCACTTGCTTAGGCAATTGAGTCAATCATGAGATGTCAAGTACCACACCAGATGTTGTTCTTGCACTAGATGCAACAAGTTGACATTGATTCAATCCTGGAGAAACAGTCGGAAGCAGTTTTAGAACATAAGTGGATGTTCTAGGGATATGATAACGACAGCCTCATTTGGGAGACAGTTATCATTCCAGGCTTCCAAGGTGACATGGACGACAAGGAGGTTGTCAGAGTTATAGTTTTCCTTCTGATGAGGGGCAGTATTCTGGACAGGTGATCCAAGGCAATACTGAGGGAGGCATGGCGCAGGATACTGATTAAGTTCAGTTGACGATACAGTCTGAGAAGTTTGGATTTGGAGTTCATTTATGAGCTAGGTCCCATCAGACATCCAGACATTCTAAGACAGGTATTGCTCATTTCGGGAGATGGCTTTCTCCGCGAACTTGAGATATAGAGAGAGACATAGAAAGAAACTTCAGAGCGGATCCACTCGCTGAGGCTATTCCTCGAACGCAGGAGTTTCGCAAACAGGCTTTGTGAGACTGACTAGTAGAGGAGTTGGGTGTTCGGTATCACACGGGCTGTGAGTATGCGACATCGCAATAATTAGCCTTGAGTGCAAGTGGGAGATTGTTGGAGATAGTGCCCTCAGAGTCAATTATTGGATCACAGGCACGTGATTGCAATGATTGAGGGAGGACCTATCCCGGTACGACAGTCTTACTCGAAATGATAGTATGCTATCTGGTTTACCTTTATCATCGTGTACTGCTTTAGGTAACCTGACAGGTCGCTATTGCACGTTGATAGAGCCCCTAGGATTCTTGCTTGACTGCCAGCAGTATGAGGGCGATCATATAAGTGAGATCTGGAGTCTATAAGCACATCCTTAAAAGGTCCCTAGTCGTGGGAGTTTCGAGACAGGGCATCGATTCTCCAGAGTAGACTAGTGTATACAGTCGAGACCCCGACGAGGGACGGTGGCCGGTCTCACAAGCCACTGGTGTCAGTTGGTTCACCTAAGATGTATACAGGTGCTCATTGGGTTATGAGTACACCGGACAGGACTCGCCGGGAACATGCTAGTTGGTCTTATACCTGACGTCAGATAGCAGTTCCCAGGTGACATGTGTATAGGTTAGTTCATCGACCAGGGGATCGTCATTTGTCTCGTGTGAGTTCCCACTGTGCTTTGATTACCACCCTACCACGGCTCAAAGGAGTCGTGCAAACAGGTTTTAGTTAGGTACAGTCCCGAGCCACATGGAGGCAGTGAGCGGATCTTCTGGGGTTCGTCTCTCCCGGTATTGGGGGTGAGGTCGCGCTGTGTCTAGGAGAGCCATTACACGAAGTCCTTGGCCAAGGCAGGAGATTTACTGGTAGGTATTCCAGTAGTATCTCAGGGTGTTCTGGGCTACACTCCGACACGACTTGTACCGCTTTTGGGGGTCTGACTTTTACCAACCCCCTAGGCCCGCCATGCGATACTCATAGACGAACGGACCGGACTGTACGGATATTGTCACTGTCAGGCTCAGTAGGGTGTCAGGATGAGTTCGCTCATCGACGTCCCTTTTAGTCAATAGCTGGTGGCCCGTTATGTATCGGCTTATACCTCTGACGTGCTAGTGGTTAAATCCTTAGCCATAGTATTAACGAGTCTTTAGAGTCCACCACACTTTCAGTTACTCAAGCTTTCGGGCGAAACGCTGTAGAGGCCGTATGGAGATATGGCAGGGTCCGATCAGATACGTGCGGTATTGCACGGATCAGGATCGGACGGTTTGTACTAGAGGCCGTATAGATATATGGCAGGGTTCGATCAGATACGTGCGGTATTGCACGAATCAGGATCGGACGGATATTACTAGCCGGCTTTGGTTTAAGCCGGATCCTAGTATAGTACAGTGTAGATTTTGTCTCTTTGCATTTGTATCCGGACGGAATACAGATGCGGGTGTGTATGCACAGTATCGGGGTTTTCCTTTAATTTATTACGGGACCAGTTTTCTGGAGTTGCTAGTTTGCATTCCGTTCCGGCCGGTTTTCCTTTGTTCTTTCCCGGCCGGACTTTTCCGATGGAAGGGGGTTATTTGCAATTGTGCAAATAACATTTGTGGTGGGGGTTTCTTGCAATTGTATTGATTATGATATCTTTCATCCATGATGGTGCATTAATGAGATAAGAAAGGGTATGGGTTGATTAAGGGTTTGATTTGAAACTTTCCTTTTTTGATGGGGTCACCTCTTCTCATCTCCTACACTCACCTCCCTTCTTGTTATGTATATGTATTTGATCACTCCACCATTCTCATAGAAGATGATGGCCGGCCACATTGAGATGAGAGGGAGAAAAATATGAGAGGGTTTGATTTTGGTTGTGATGGCATCATTCTTGTTCTCATATTCCTCTTGCTAGAAAATTGAAAGCACCAATTTTCCTAACCTCCTCCTTCATCCTCCATGGCAACTAAAACCCCAAAGAGACAAAGCACTACACTTTCTACAGCAAGTCTTGGGCATGTCGACTTGCCAGCTTCATGCCCGAGTTGCCTCGGTATAGAGGCGGGAGCCCGTAAAAGAAACAGGCGATGTGGTGCCCTTCCGGTAAGGATGCGACGACCGGGTTTTCCGCGGGAGATCGGAACGATGATGAGAAGACCGGAGGACTCGGATCACTCGGTATATCTCTTCCCTATCTTGTTAGTTAGCTAGGACAAGTTTAGTGGCCCGATCCGGAGTTTAGTGTGCGGTGGTGCCGGTTTGCAAAGTTCGCAAAATTAAAGTTTATCACCGTTTCCGCATTTGGCCGTCGGTCTGACGGCCGCGGCGCCGCCGTGCACTTACACATCCGAGGTCCGCAAGCTCTTCTATAAGAGCTATCATCTTCAAAACATGATCGCCTACTGGTGTGCCAGGAGCTATCCGCATCTGAAATAGCTTTCGAGATGCTTCGTATCTCAGGGTCCGAGATTGCTCCCCATACAACTCTTTTATATGGAGAAAGATGGATTGAACATCCATCTGCTCGTGCTGCTTTTGATGTGTATTGTCCATCGATGCAAGCGCGATGCATTTGGCAGTAGCACGGTCAATATCCCACGTTTTGTGGATCTCCTTATCCGCAACAGAAGATATAGGACCTGGGGTAGGTGGGGCTGAGGTAGTGAGGACATATGATACTTTATCATATGTGATAGCAATGTTAATGTGTAGGGTTCCTAGGCACACACTAGAGGTCTCACAAGGCATCAACCATGCCAATTTCAAAATTTAACGGTGCCGAGAAACCCTAATACGGATCGTTGGCTAGATGTTTAGGCGAAAAACAAACTAGTTAACACTTAACTACAAGAATACGGAAATACAACCTTTGTAGATCCGGTCCTCCACCTTCATAGCTCCATGATGAAGTCCTCTCCGCTGTCCTCATGCAATCCCGGGCTCTAGCGTCGGCTTCATCGGAGAAGAAGCGGGCTAGGTCATCGACGACGTGCCGAAGATGATCTACGTCGAGGCATCGCTAGATCAAGCTCCAACTTCACCAAGTCAAGAAAACTTGTGAAGGAAACACACTCTACTACTTGGCAAGAGGTAGAGGATGAAGAAATAGGAAGTGGATAGACTTTAGAATTGGATTTCTTACTCATTTTCATCAATCACCATTGATGAAGAAAGGTTTTCTTCTTGAAGAAGAAGAAGAAGAAGATGATAATATTATGATAAGTTCAACCTAAAAATGAAAAGAATAATGAATTCTTATCATAATAGAACCATGGTTAGGTGTAGAGAATTAATTAGGGTTAAGTGGAATGGTTAGGGTTAAGGATGAGACAAAGTGGTCACAAAGTCAAAGTATTCATGAAGCTTCATGAAAGAACAAAGAATGCCACCATTTTATCATTTCCTTTTCTTTTTCCAAAAGAATAAATAAATGAATAAAATGAATAAGCAAATAATAAACCCTAACCATTTCATTAACCAAGGTTTAATTCTTTATACTTAACCAATTTTACATGCACCATCAAACATGATACAAGCATGTGCACAAAATCATATCACATATATAATGCGCACATCCGAGCGAGAAAATCCATTTAAAGTGAACCAATATTAGTTAATGCAAAGTAATATATCAAATATATAATTATGCATTAAATCATTAAATCAACACTTGATTTAACGATCCGGTCATATCGCATATAACCGACTAGTATCCAATGTATCGGCTTATCGAATCAACCCTCGATTCGATAACTAGGTTATATCGCATATAACCATTCGATACATTCATCGCGAGAATAGAATACGGTATCACATACACACATTATTCTCGGTCCCGCACATATCTCATATACGCTCCTATTTCGTTTCGCTTGAGCCAGGAAACCTCTGTGTAGGACTCTAAAGACTCGTCAATACGCCGGCAGCAGGTGATGATCATATCAAACACCCACAAGCCGCAAGCGGTCTGCTAAACGTAACGGCCACCCGGGTATTGAGCGATCAGAAGATCGACGAGCAAGCCCGCTCACACTCCAGTGAATCCAACCAGTAACACTACCGTACAGTCCGGTCTGATCGTCTGATATGTCGCATATCTCGCCTAGGGGTGGTAAACGTCAGACCCCAATAGCTCGATAAGTCGTGTCGATATGAGGTCTATAACAGTTCGAGAAACTACTGGTAACACTTACCAGTAAATCTCAGCAATCCTGGCCAGGGATTTCCGGTTATAGCCAATCGAACACAGCGCAACATCAACTCCCTATACCGGGAGAGACGAATCCCCTCCAATCGCTCATTGCCTCCATGTGACTCGAGACTGTACCCAAAAACCACCGTTTTGCACGTCCTCTTGGACGTGGTAAGATGGAAATCAAAGCACAGTGGGAACCACACAAGACTCTATGACGATCTCGGGTCAACAGACTACTCTGTACCAGTGTCACCAGAGAACTGCCCTCTGACGTAAGGTATAATACCATCTGGGAGTTCTCGGCGAGTCCGTCCAGTGTACCCAGTCTCTACTGAGCACCCGTATATCATCTCCGATGTCATACACCAATGGATATGGGATCATCCATCGCCCATCTATATGGGTCGAGAAGGTATACGCTAGTCTACTCTGGTATATCGATGCCCCGTCTCGATACACCCACGACTAGGGACTTTGAAGGATGTACATATGGACTACCATGTCCCCACTAGTATGATCCGCATCATAGTCAAGATAGTCAAGTACACATCCTAAGGGCTTTACCAACATGTAACAGAGAGACAAACAGTGTACACGTCAAGGTAAAGAGCAACCAGATAGCATACTATCATGTCGAGCAAGAAAGTCCTCCCTATATATGTCCTAGCATCCAATACAATATACATCCTATGTAAAGTAATGGCCTCTAGGGCATACATATAACTAACAATCTCCCACTTGCACTAGGGCCATCTGTAGCAGTGGTTGTAGTATCTCATACTCAACCATCCTATAAAAGTCTCTCTCTGGGAATGGGCCTTCGTGAGTGGATCCGCCGTGTTGTTCTCTGACTCTACTCTCCTAACCTCGATCACCCTGGAGATCAACCATCTCCATGATCAGGTGACACTGCCTTAGAATATGTCTGGATCACTGATGGGACCGGCGTTCCTTAGCATAAGCCACAACTCCATTGTCTCACAATGGTTGGAACGTAGTTCATCTCATGAACCAATATACACCCAAACATCCTCTTTGGTAGCATCTTAAGTAGCGATGTATCATGCCTTTATCGTCTAGTATGCCACGGTATCTAGCTTGGAACTCTTCCAACATACCGTCCCTTTACTGAGGGTAAAGACAATGCCTGCGACTGACATTCAGTCGTCTTTATCACCCTGGAACCCTTCCAGTGATTCTCCCCAGGATCGATTGATACCATCTCACTACAACTAGTGAGAATCCTAACATCCAATTAGATCTATCTCATAGATCCAAAACCCAGGATTTAGGAGGTATCACTTTGATCCTATATGGAGAATCATTGTGATAAGCGGAGATTGACCGAGCGTAGCATAGGAAACCCTTTCCCTATCAAGAGTATGTCATCCACGTACTCTACGAGGATCGTCACCATACTCCCTACTACCTTTTTGTTTATACAAGGTTCATCTACCATTTTGATGATGTCAACTTCTTTGACTTATCCAAGAAAACAGATGTTCCAACTCCGCGATGCCTGCTTTATCTTATAAAGCATCTTGTACACGTTTCCGCTGCTCCCACTGTCTACGAAGCCCTCTGGCTGTGTACTTACAGACGCACTCTTTTAAATCAATATTTAGAAAAGCAGTCATGACACCCAATCGCCAGTTATCGTAGTCATGGTACGTAACCATGGCAAGTAGGATCTGGATGGACTTAAGCATAGATCCTTAGAAAAGGTTTCATTATGATCCATATCTGGTCAATGATGCAAACCTTTAACAAGTCTAGCTTTGAAAGTCTTAACCTTTCCATGTACACCAAGTAATCTTCTCAAGATATACTTGCTCCTGATGGGGATTTAACCCTTCAGATATAGCAACCAAATTCCATACTTTGTTGGTGTATAAGGATTCCATCTCAGATCGCTAAGCATCCAGCCATTCTTACAGAGTCTTACTCCTGATGGCCAGCTTGAAACTAGTTGGGTCATCATCTCATGATGCAATCCTCGCTCCCACTGTCATAGAGAAACCGAAGTATCTCTCAGGTGGGTGAGGAACCCTACAAGATCGGCGGGGAGGCTGAGGTTCGTTGGAATCTTCTGAATCCTTTTGGTTCTATCAAATCATCTGCTGTAGCTTGTATAGCTGGAACCTTTCCAGTTCTACATAACTGACCTTGCCTCGAGCTTGTCCGGATTATGCTTTTAGACATAGCCCGGACAACCCCAAATCTTAACCAACTTAAGATATGGGCTCTTCCCTTATCATATCAAATATGAAGTGGTAGGCAACTGATTTGATTTGAACCCTATTCAATAGGTATGCAGCTTCTCAAGTGCATAACTCCCAAAAAGGAAATAGGTAACTCAGTAGTACTCATCATAGAGCACACCTTATCATATAGGGTGTGATTGCTCTACCCCGATATACCATCCTGCTATGGTGTATTCGAAGGAGTAATGCTGTGAGAGAATCTCATTCTCCTTTAGAATAGTTCAGGAATTCCGTGCTCAAGTATTCTCCTCCCTGATCACATCAAAGGACATAATACTTATACCCGTATTTTGGTTCTCTACTTCTAGTTTATATTCTGTGAATATCTCAAAAGGTTCGGACTTGTGTTTCAACATGAACATATGTCTGAATCTTGAGAGATTATCAGAGAACGTAATGAAGTATAAAGAACCAGTCCTGGCATGTGCAGACAGGAGACCTATATACATCAACATGTATCATCCCAAGAGTTCACTAACTCTTTCTCTGTTTCCAATAAACAGAGCTGTGGTCATCTTGTCTTTGTGACATGACTGGCAAGTTTCACAAGATGTAAATTCAAACTGATTTAAATATGCATCTATATGTAACTTCAGCTAGTTGGGTCGCATTGATGTGACCTAGTCTACATTGCCTCAAGAAGGATTCGTTCATTTCTGAACTCTTCTTCTTGTGTGTGTTCTGTTTACTAAGAACTGTAGTTTGATTTAGAACATCAATGCTTTTAGATAACGTGCCTGAACCGATCAACTTTCGATATAGGAAATGTTCAAAACATTATCCAACAATACAAAATTTTATCATTTCTTTACTCATAAAGAGACTGATATGATTTTGTATATCAGGTTCGGTATCTAATAACATTTGTTCAGAATCAATGTATTGGTAATACAGGGTGACAGTGACCAACAGACTTGGCTGCAACACTTGCCCCGTTTTCTGACTCATGAAACTTATCACCCGTTCTCAGTTCTTTACCTATCTGTAGCCCATGTAACATATTACATATGCGGGATCCTGATCCGGTATCATATACCGAGGACGTAAAGGATACTGAGAAACAGTTCTGTATAATGAACATACCCGAAGATGATGCATCAGCATGCACTCTCTTCGTTTGGGCGGCACGGGAAATCTGGTATTCCCCAATTTCCTGCTCTGTCTTATAACAATTATAAGTTGGAGCGGGACTAACGTTCCCCAGCTCAGTATAACAAGCGGGTTCGGTCAAATATCCGTATTATTATCTTGATTAAGGCGTGATATGGTCGCTACCTGGAGAGAGAGAGAAGAAAACACTCAGCGTGCGCTCTGTCAAGAATAGATTGGTTATTATTTTACCTAATCAGGATGGCTCCCACTGCTTTTTATCAAATCTTCCTTCAAACCCTAAAAGGAAAGACTAGCCGGGATTAATTACACGCTACAAGTTCGCCAATCTTTCAGCCAGGCCACTATCGGTACTTTGAGGGATGTCCCCCGTGCTTTCGCACGAACCTAATTAATGTAAACCTCGTTTTCCCAGAGGCGTAACCCCGTTGACACCTTTCTAGACACCTACTTGATCGGCTAATTGTAATGTTTAAAACTCTCCCAGGAGTAACTCTTACTCGCAGTGGGTATCGGGATCCAACTATCTCATAGAAGGTATGCAATCTCATTGCAAATTTCAACACTTGAAATTCCCGATAATTTTGCCCCTAGCGTCCTATGACCTTGACGCAGGCCAACAAACCATAGTGCGCTAGTCAAGTTTAACCCGTCATTTCCTGATTGAATTAAACCCACCCGCACGACCCTTGACGCAGGCCAACAAAGTCGCACGACTACCCTAATCCAATCTGTATCATATGCATAAGCAGATAAATACTAGTTAGCTACCGCACACCACGCCTTGACGCAGGCCAACAAACGTTGCACGAATACTAACTACCACTTTTCTGAAATGACGGAGGGCTACGACATGTTTTTCTGAAAACCTATTGCGTAATGAACTTGATATCGTTGTAGAATCAAATGATTTTTAAAATGGAGTGCTTTTGAGGCTTTTCTAGTTTTGCTAAAGGAGTCACTCCCGGTGAAGGGATCGTCGGTCCTTTCCTCGTCGAATGAGGTGCGGGATATATCATATATATCACTGTGCAAAGCAAAAACTCTTAAAAGCAATCAAAAGACAAACCGAGTGTGTAGCATCTACCAGTTATTGCTAAAGGAGTCACTCCCGGTGAAGGGATCTCGGTCCTTTCCTTATCGAATAAGGTGCAGGATATATCATATATACCGCTGTGCAAAGCAAGAACTGTAGCTACCTGTTTTATTTTGAAATTCGATTCTACAACATCTTAGGTTTCTTTTATATCATTAATCACATTAATGAAGTCCCATCATTTAAGTACCTAAACATCACAGATAAATACGACGTACAAATATGCCATCCGCATTCGCCTCGATGTCCCCTCGTACACCGTTAGGTTAGGTAACTAACGGCAGAGCAGGGCAGGGCTAGCGCGGGTGTAAAACATAAGTAACATCTATATAATATATTATATATACTATATAAAGTATCTATCACAGAACATCACATGATCACATCACAGATATCGCAGCAGAAGAAACATATGAAATATTGGATATACTAGGACGTCCGTGTTTTCAATACGAGCCAGTATAAAACACGGATTCCACGGTCGCGATGAATTGCCAAACCCACACCCTAAGACCCCAACGAGAGCGGCAAGCAACCCTACCAATTCTAGAGTTAGGAGACCCGGACTCGACTCCTCGAGTTGGTCTCCCACTGGACTCCAGAACCCGGTTACTTGTGCTCCCCTCCTTGGGTCTATCCTAGTGCGGAAAAGTAAATAATATACAACAACGGTGACAACTTCCGCAACCTGGAAGTGCCCCAATAAAAGAATATTACATACAAGTTTTTACATGAATGAAAATGAAAAACACTCATCTCACATAAAAACCCCCGGCTATTCAAACACGACGATCCAATATAACATATCCAGCAACACATAACATCACATGTCATCAACGTAAGTAAATATGCGCATCCCAATTGTCGTTGACATATAGCAACGAAACCGACGATATCACATATTACACTTACGGTCACAGAAAAGAAAGTGTAAAACTACAACAGTTGGAATCCGCAACCTCTTTAGACATCACATGCCTAATCCAATGAATTCCTTAGACATCACATGCCTAACAATTATAAACCCCGCATTTTAGTCTCATTATCGAAAACTATTTTCAATATCAAGCCGGGCAATTCAACAAGATTCCCGACATCCTGATCGAATGCTCGTCGCAAACTTTAGTAGGCGGCCGCACCCCCGATACCGTCGATGAAGTGCACCAAAGCGGAACACCGCTGCCGCGCGCACCCGAACGGATGCTTTCGGCGACGGGGTTCTCCTACAGTCACTTGGTCGGGGCTATGGAGTAAGGCTGTCTATTAAGTTTACCCGGCGAGTATCCGCGTACACAACGTGATTGCGACGGACTTTTGATCACATCAAAATTCCGTAGCAACCGATCAAGTGAGACTAAAGTGCTATGTTTATAACATTCATTCAGTTATCTCATAGCTACTTGTGAATTCCAATTATTGTATCACATTCCAGATAATTAGAAAATGTTAAACTTTCCGATCGAACATTCAAACACCCAAGTTTTCCCGAAACAGCTCAACACATGAAACAAGTTTAAAAACATCCAGTTCATACCTCAGTACCAACGGTCCAGCCATAAAAGGGTCAAGCCAACGCCTCACATGTGGCACGCCGTACTGCCCCAAACCCGAAGGTTCAAAGGGCAGTTCAAGACGGTCACATAATCGAGTTAAGGTTTGTTGTCTTCTAGAGGGACCATCGCGTTACTTGCACTACTTAGAACGTCGTTAAACTACGGAAAGATCCAACACTTGGAAATTTCCCGGCAGGGGAAAAAGTGGGTATTTATATCCAGTCGAACTTTTTAACAGTTTGTAAAAATATCCGGAAAGCCACATAGACAAAGTCTGATAATCCGATCGAATCATGTACGCTCCAAAACACCCCAGAAAATTCAACTCTTGAATTCAAATTAAAAATTCCCATAAAATCCAGCACTAAAATATAGGAGTTACTGTGTAAGAATTAATGACAGATAAGACAAAAGGGCCGCGGAACCGCCGCATTAGCACGCTAATACCGCGGTTCCACCGCACTTATATGGAATCATGTGATAATTTTTGCACTGTAATTCTTAGTTTTTCTTACTGAATTTTTTAGCAATTTTTAATTCACAAAAATCCCAGTTTTTGGAAAAAGTCCAGAGAGCATTTTGGAATCGGGGTTTCTGTTCGATCGGGTTTCAAACTCCGTCTACGCATCGCCTAAGGCTCTAGCTAGGCTCTGATACTACTGTAGGGTTCCTAGGCACACACTAGAGGTCTCACAAGGCATCAACCATGCCAATTTCAAAATTTAACGGTGCCGAGAAACCCTAATATGGATCGTTGGCTAGATGTTTAGGCGAAAAACAAACTAGTTAACACTTAACTACAAGAATACGGAAATACAACCTTTGTAGATCCGGTCCTCCACCTTCATAGCTCCATGATGAAGTCCTCTCCGCTGTCCTCATGCAATCCCGGGCTCTAGCGTCGGCTTCATCGGAGAAGAAGCGGGCTAGGTCATCGACGACGTGCCGAAGATGATCTACGTCGAGGCATCGCTAGATCAAGCTCCAACTTCACAAAGTCAAGAAAACTTGTGAAGGAAACACACTCTACTGCTTGGCAAGAGGTAGAGGATGAAGAAATAGGAAGTGGGTAGACTTTAGAATTGGATTTCTTACTCATTTTCATCAATCACCATTGATGAAGAAAGGTTTTCTTCTTGAAGAAGAAGAAGAAGAAGATGATAATATTATGATAAGTTCAACCTAAAAATGAAAAGAATAATGAATTCTTATCATAATAGAACCATGGTTAGGTGTAGAGAATTAATTAGGGTTAAGTGGAATGGTTAGGGTTAAGGATGAGACAAAGTGGTCACAAAGTCAAAGTATTCATGAAGCTTCATGAAAGAACAAAGAATGCCACCATTTTATCATTTCCTTTTCTTTTTCCAAAAGAATAAATAAATGAATAAAATGAATAAGCAAATAATAAACCCTAACCATTTCATTAACCAAGGTTTAATTCTTTATACTTAACCAATTTTACATGCACCATCAAACATGATACAAGCATGTGCACAAAATCATATCACATATATAATGCACACATCCGAGCGAGAAAATCCATTTAAAGTGAACCAATATTAGTTAATGCAAAGTAATATATCAAATATATAATTATGCATTAAATCATTAAATCAACACTTGATTTAACGATCCGGTCATATCGCATATAACCGACTAGTATCCAATGTATCGGCTTATCGAATCAACCCTCGATTCGATAACTAGGTTATATCGCATATAACCATTCGATACATTCATCGCAAGAATAGAATACGGTATCACATACACACATTATTCTCGGTCCCGCACATATCTCATATGCGCTCCTATTTCGTTTCGCTTGAGCCAGGAAACCTCTGTGTAGGACTCTAAAGACTCGTCAATACGCCGGCAGCAGGTGGTGATCATATCAAACACCCACAAGCCGCAAGCGGTCTGCTAAACGTAACGGCCACCCGGGTGTTGAGCGATCAGAAGATCGACGAGCAAGCCCGCTCACACTCCAGTGAATCCAACCAGTAACACTACCGTACAGTCCGGTCTGATCGTCTGATATGTCGCATATCTCGCCTAGGGGTCGTAAACGTCAGACCCCAATAGCTCGATAAGTCGTGTCGATATGAGGTCTATAACAGTTCGAGAAACTACTGGTAACACTTACCAGTAAATCTCAGCAACCCTGGCCAGGGATTTCCGGTTATAGCCAATCGAACACAGCGCAACATCAACTCCCTATACCGGGAGAGACGAATCCCCTCCTATCGCTCATTACCTCCATGTGACTCGGGACTGTACCCAAAAACCACCGTTTTGCACGCCCTCTTGGACGTGGTAAGATGGAAATCAAAGCACAGTGGGAACCATACAAGACTCTATGACGATCTCGGGTCAACAGACTACTCTGTACCAGTGTCACCAGAGAACTGCCATCTGACGTAAGGTATAATACCATCTGGAAGTTCTCGGCGAGTCCGTCCAGTATACCCAGTCTCTACTGAGCACCCGTATATCATCTCCGATGTCAAACACCAATGGATATGGGATCATCCATCGCCCATCTATATGGGTCGAGAAGGTATACGCTAGTCTACTCTGGTATATCGATGCCCCGTCTCGATACACCCACGACTAGGGACTTTGAAGGATGTACTTATGGACTACCATGTCCCCACTAGTATGATCCGCATCATAGTCCAGATAGTCAAGTACACATCCTAAGGGCTTTACCAACATGTAACAGAGAGACAAATAGTGTACACGTCAAGGTAAAGAGCAACCAGATAGCATACTATCATGTCGAGCAAGAAAGTCCTCCCTATATATGTCCTAGCATCCACTACAATATACATCCTATGTATAGTAATGGCCTCTAGGGCATACATATAACTAACATAATGTTCCTCAGCCAGTCTTTATAGTTCGGTCCGGTCAGCTTGTTTTTATCTAGTAGAAGCTTAAGGCCTGTCATTGGTATCTTCCATTAAGAGAGAGAAAAGAATACACTCAGCGAATGCTCTTGCAAAGATCAGATTGGTTATTATCTTATCTAATTGATATCTCCCACTGCTTTTATCAAATTTTCCTTAAAACCATTAAAAAGAAAATTAGCCGGGATTAATTACATTCTACAACTTCGCTAACCGTTCAGTCAGGCTAGTGCCGGTACTTTGAGGGAGGTTCCCCGTGCTGTCGCACGGACCTAATTAGAATAAACCTCATTTTCCCTGAGGCGTAGCCCCGTTGACATCTTTCTTGACACCTAATGGGTTAGCTTGTAAAGTGCAAAACTCTCCCGGGGGCAACTCTTGCTCACAGTGGGATCGGGATCCTAGTATCACATAGAAGGTATGCAATCTCATTGCAAATTTCAACTCTTGAAACTCCCGATATGGTTTTTACCCCTAGCACTCATGACCTTAACTATAGTCAACATATCATAAGTACTAGTCAAAGTTCATCCCGTCATTTCGTGATTAACTAGACCCACCCATATGACCCTTAACTATAGTCAACATAATCATATGAATGTCCTAACTAATCGCATCATATGCGGTGTAGGAAGACATCACTTAGATACCGTACACTGCGCCTTAACTATAGTCAAAATACGCAGCACGAATACTAAGTACTCTACTTCCTAAAATGACGGAGGGCTGCGCATAGTTTTTAAGAAAACTTTTAACACTTTAAACTTGATATCGTTGCAGAATCAAATGGGTTTAAAAGGAGTGGCTTAAGCTCCGCACTTTGAAAACATGATTTTTCATAAAAGGCCGAGTAGGTTTCAAATCCGATTCTACAACATCTTTTAGGTTCATTTTTATTTATATTAATCTTATCAATGTAGTCCCATTATTTAAGTGCTTAAGCCATCACAGAAAAGAAACAAAAATATAACGTACGCTTATGCCATCTGCATTCACCACAATGTCCCGTTATGCACCGTTAGGTTACTTAACTAACGGCATAGCGGGGCGGGACTAGCGCGGATGTAAAACATAAGCAACGTTTATTATATTTCATATATATAATACCATTCTTCTCAGCATATAAAGTGATCACATCATAGAATATCAATCAGCATATGCACATATGAAAATATAGGATATTCTAGGAGGTCCGTATTTTGTATTTAGCCAAAAATAGAAAATACGGATTCCACAGTTGCGATGAATAGCCAAGCCCACACCCATAGGCCCCTACGAGAGCAGAAAGTGACCCTACCAATTCTAGAGTTTAGGAGACCCGGTCTCGACTCCTCGAGATGGCCTCCCACTGAACCCTAGAACCCGGTCACTTGCGCTCCCCTCCTTGGGTCTATCCTAATGCGGAAAAGTAAATAATATATAACAATGGTGACATCATCCTCAACCCAGAAGTGCCCCAAATAAAAGAATATTACATACAATTAATTTTACATGAATGAAAATAAAAACTCTCATCTTACATAAAATCCCCGGCTATTCAATCACGACGATCATGCACATCATATCTCAGCAACACATAACATCACATGTCATCAACGTAAGTAAGTATGCGTACCACGATTATCGTTGATGTATAGCAACGAAACCGGCGATGCACCACATACTACACTTACGGTCGCAGAAAAGAAAGTGAAAAACAACAACACTTGGAATCATCACTTTCACATATATCTAGACGATGTTAAACGTTTCGATCGAATCAACAAACACCCACAAATTAACCCGAGAGCTCAACACTTAAGCAAAGTTAAAATACCCAAAAACGTGCCATAGTGTCTATGGACCATCCGTAGACGGGTCAACCCTTGCCTCGACTATGGCGCCACAGGACTACGACAAACCCTAATCTTTGGTCGTGGTTCCATGGACATAGTGTCGAGTTAGGGCTACGTTCTTCTAGAGGTTCCATAGGGATACTTGCACGATCTTCTGAATATGTTCAACTTGGGAAATTCCATCACATGAAAATTTCAGAAGGGGTCTTAATATGGGGTTTGAAGTTCGTTCGAAATGTTAAACATTGTCTAGGTTACTTTTACAATATTAAAATATACCACTACGAATCATTCCGAATAAGCCCCAAAATAAAATAAACATCACATGAAATTTTGAACTAAACAAGAAATACCTGAAACCCTAAAATCTACAGACTAATGCACATGTGAAAAATGAGGCGAATCAGGGCAAAAGGGGCTGGCCTCATCGGTTTTTTGGGGTGTGTCATCGGGTGATATTTGATGGATTGGCCTCGTATTTCACATGTGTGCTATATGTATCACATACAATATTCTGCAGTTGCTAAAATAATTTTTACAGATCGTTTTAAAATCAACAGAAAGCATATTCTAGGGTTTTAGAAATTCGTATTTTCGGAGTTGTTTCGTTTTCGTATTATCTTTAAAATCGTCTATGTTTCTAGCTAGGCTCTGATACCACTGTAGGTTTTCCTTAGCACATACCTAGAGTTTGGAAGGATCACACATGCCACAATAAAAAATTTAGGGGGTGCTAAGCAAACTAACCTAGGGATCGAACTAGAAAGTTAGAGTAACAACTAATAGTATCACATATTAGCTAGTGTCTAACACTAAATGGGGAGAAATACAACCTTTGTACACCTCCTCTTGTGACTCCTTGGATCTCCTAGAGTTTGAACCGGCTCACTTGAATCCTTCCAAGTCCACGACGATCCACCCGAAGTCCTTTTGCTCAAAGCTCCTAGCTTCACTTGATCTTTGAAGAAGTGGAGCAAACAACCTACACTAATGGGCTAGAGTAGTATAGAATGGTGATGTGGTTTGTATTCTCACTTCAAAACCCTTTCTTTTTGTGTATCTCACTCACTAGAAAACTTAAGAGAGCATGAGAGAGGAAGAATATGAAGATGGCAAAGCTTGAGCTCAAGTTTTTGATTATTTCTTAATTAAAGGAGAAAAGAAAAAGAATATATATGAGAGTCAAACTCTCAACAAACCATGGTAAATAAATATCTAGATATTTTCATTATTGAGTTAAAAGCAACTAAGGAAATTAAACCATGGTGGAAGTCAAGGTTAAGGGAGAAGAGTTTAGAATTTATCAACCATGAATCAATTTCCTTTTTCTTTTCTCAATAATAAATATATATGTATATTTATTCCATGTGAGTCTTGCATTGCCACCTGTAAGTTATATGTATTCCCTAGAGGCCATTACTGTACATGTGATGTATATTGTAGTGGAATGCTTGGACATATATAGGGAGGACTTTCTTGCTCGACATGATGGTATGCTATCTGGTTGCACTTTATCTTAACATGTACACTGATTGTCTCTCTATTACATGTTGATAAAGCTCTTAGGATGAGTACTTGACTACCAGGATTATGATGCAGATCATATTAGTGGGGACATGGTAGTCGGTAAGTACATCCTTCAAATGTTCTTAGTCGTGAGAGTATCGAGATATAGCATCGATACTCCAGAGTAGACTAGCGTATACGCTTCTCGACCCATGTGATGGGCGATGGATGATCCCACATCCATTGGTGTTTGACATCAGAGAAGGTATACGGGTGCTCAGTGGAGACTGGGTACACTGGACGGGCTTGCCGAGAACTCCTAGATGGTATTATACCTATCGTCAGATAGCAGTTCTCTGGTGACACTGGTACAGGTTCGTCTGTAGACCTGAGATCGTCATAGAGTCTTCTGTGATTCCCACTGTTCTTTGATTTCCACCATACCATGGTCAAGAGATCATGCAAAAAGGTTATTTTTGGTTACAGTTCTGAGTCACATGGAGGCAATGAGCGATATGAGGGGTTTCGTCTCTCCTGGTATTGGGAGTTGATGTTGCACTATGCTTGATTGGCCATAACAGGAAATCCCTGGCCAGGGTTGCTGAGATTTATTGGTAAGTGTTACCAGTAGTTTCTCGAACCGTTATGGACCTTGTATCGGCATGACTTATCATGCTATTGGGGTCTGACGTTATACGACCCCCAGGCTGTGATATTCGACATATTAGACGAAGAGACCGGACTGTACGGTAGTATGATTGATTGGATTCGCCGGAGTACGAGTAGGCTTGGTTGTTGATCTTCAGATTGCTCAATGCCCGGGTGGCCGTTACATTTAGCAGACCGCTTGCGGCTTTTAGGTGTTTGATATGATCATCAGCTACTGCCGGCGTATTGACGAGTCTTTAGAGTCCTACACAAAGGTTTCCTGGTTCATGCGAAACGGAGTAGGAGCATATATGTGATGTGTGTGGGACCGAGATTAATGTGAGTATGTGATACCGCATTCTATGCTCGTGATATGTGACATTCGTCGGTTATATGTGATATAGCCAAGTTATCGGATCAAGTGTTGATTCGATAAGTTGTTACATTTGATATTAGTCGGTTATATGTAATATAGCTGGATTATTAAATCAAGTGTTGATTTAATAATTTAATGTATGATTATATATTTGATATATTACATTACATTAACTAATATTAGCTCACTTAATTATTACTTTTTCTTACTTGATGATACATTGATATATATGTGATATATGTTAATTGTATTATTTTCTTTTTGTACACAAAATATGTATGTGACATATATTGTTGTGTCATGCTAGGTTACACTTGCAACATGTATGTATGAGACTCACACTATGCTAGGGTTAAGTTAGGGTTTATATTTATTTCAAGCAAATTCAAAATTATGGAGATATTTGTCATGGTTCAAAGCTTGTGGTCTTGATTGACTTAGTCCACTCCTTTGTCTTACTTAAGATATTTGTTAACCCAATCGTTAACCTTAGACTATGTTTTAGTCTCTACATGAGTTAGGCATGACACTAACTCACCATGGTTGCAATTCTAACCTCACTCTCTCATTCATTTTCTTCATCACTTCTTCTTCTTCCTCCTCAAGAGAAAAAGCTTTCTAGTTTTTTCTAAGTTATGAAATCTTGTAAGAAAAATAAAACTAAAGTGAGCCCACTTTCTACTTCATCATCCTCTACTATTAGCCATTTAGTTTAGGGCGTTTGCTTCACTAATCTCGCCATTAGTGAAGAAGTAGCATGAGCTAGTGTCTTCTCGACGTAGATCATCTTCGGCCTCGAAGACTTCGATGCAAGCTTGTTCATATCTTCATGTGAGCCTTTCTAGAGTCTGGGAGTTCGTGATCGCAGCGAAAGGACTACTATACGGAGCTATTGAAGTAAAGGACCGGTCTACAAAGGTCGTATTCCTTGTTCACTTGAGTTGCAAAGTTGTTTGCATTCGTTTCGTTGGTTTTTCTAGTATCGATTCTAGTGTTACGATTAGCTAATACGGCAAAAAATTTAGAAATGGTATGGACGGTGCCTCCCAAAACCTTGCTTCCATTCTAGGTAACCCTGCACCACCTCCATTTTATCAACAACCATGACACACATGTATGCATGTATGTATGCATTCACATCAACATGTACATATAAATATGCATACATCAAATAGAAAAGGTTTAATAAAATTGAGCTAAAAGTCTATATTAAATCAACACTTGATTTAATAAACCGGTCATATCACATACGACACGACCAATAGAAAAACTCCCGATTAAAATACGGTATCATATACTCGCATTTTATCGAGCCCCCGCGCATATCTCATATGTACACCACATCGTTTCGCCTGAGCTAGAAAACTCCTGTTTGGGACTCTAAGACTCGTCAATACGCTGCCAGTAGATGATGATCATATCAAACACCCACAAGCCGCAAGCGGTCAGCTAAACGTAACGGCCACCCGGGTATTAAGCGATCAGAAGAAAAACAAGCGAACCTGTCAAAACTCCCGTCAAGCCAACTGGAAACACTTACCGTACAGTCCGGTCTCTTCGTCAGATATGCTGCATATCGAGTATAGGGATGGTATCGTCGACCCCAATAACTCAATAAGTCATGCCGGTGTATGGCTCATAACAGATCGAGAAACTAACACTTATCAGTAAATCTCAGCAGCCCTGACCAGGGTGTAATATTTTGGAAATTTAGAAATAAATAAAACTAATTAATTAAATAATAAAATGCCAAATCAAAAAGTTATTAAAATAAAATAGGACATTTTCATAAGTAGTGTGTGAAACTAATTAAAATTAAATTTTAGCTTGTAACATAAATAAATTACAAGGGTTTTAGTGATAAATTTAGCTTCATTTTAATAAAACGGTGTTTATATAATAACATAGGTAGTAAAGGGTCTTTGTGTAAAATTTAGGAAAAAGTGCAAACTTGGAAATGTTGAGGGTGTATGTGAAAAAGGGTTAGATAATGTTTAGCTCAGAAATTATCATAAGTCAACACAATTTTGGAGTGATAAGGCATGGACATATCCTACTTGCATACACACTCCATGCACAACACCTCCTTCTTGCATGAGAATGACACACCTTGCTTGGTGACACCTCCTCCTACACCTCACTCTTTCCCTTGACCATATATTATGTGTTCAGATCATTATAACCAAATTAAAATTCTGAAAATTCAAAACAAAGAGAAAGAAAACACTTAGAACTCACAAAAGAGAAATAAAAGAAAAGAGAAGTAAAGAAGAAGAACTAGGCTAAGGATTTCCACCATCAAGCTAGGAGCTAAGGATTTGGGTGTCTTGGAGGAAGCTTTTCAACCATCCTCAGTAGGTAAAACTTAGCTCTGTGTTAATCTGCTATAGTTTAGGTGAAAATTTACTTAACCAAATAATTTTTAAATATTGTATGCTAGACCTAGAACAAACCCTATGAATACGAACGAAGGGGCTCGGATTTTGGCCGGCAAGATATAGCAGATTTCCGGCGTCGCCGGATTTTTAGTGGAGTTTGGTGTTTTGGGTTTTAAGGTAGGTCTCCGTATAGGTGTTGGGGTATTTTGGTATTTTTTATTTAAGTCAAATTAACAGTATATAAAATCTGGGATCTAATATCGGAAAAGGGATCAAAATTCTAAAATACGACACGATAAATTCGTAACGCGCTTAAATTTTCTGTTGCAAATAGGGAGGGGTTAAAGTCCAGTTAAGATAAGTGTTTAGATAGTTTAGAATAGTCGTACGTGGTATAGTTAATACTTAACACTCATATTTATATATTTCGCCTTATCGAAAGTAGCCGTTTTTTATTCAAATTAATTTTTGATGTTAGATTCAAATACGGGAACTTCGAAGGCCGCAAGGAAAGGAAAAGGATTGGCGATTTCTGAGTAGTTTACGATGTATTCCGTTGAGTAGACTAAACATATATCGGGGGATCTTGTATAGATGGCGTGATTCTATGCATTCATATATACATATACATCTCCATGTTAACAGTTGTTAGAATACTGCACAATTATCGACGAGTTATGCCGCACACGCACATATCTACATGTTACACCACACATCGTCGATATTGACATGTCACTGTCACACTTAGTAATTATACTGTTAAATATGATTCCTATCATACCTTAACATCAATAACAATAGTAAATTGCATCAATGATATCATGTTTCGTATTCCAGTGTTATAAGTTGATATAAGAGGCATTTATATAATTGAGGACTTAAGGTTTTGAGTTTTCCGATACTATTGCGTAAATTCAGTGATTTTCATATTGATGTGAGATGTCCACTATGAGATGATGTTTTTATGATTTGGTTTTTATTCCGGGCCAAGTAGGGGAGTTATACGGTCGCGGATTTTTACGTTATCTAGACTGAGTGGGGGAGCTATACAGTCGGATTCATGGTGGACCCGGTCGAGACGAGGGGCAGGAAAGCTGCATTTGAGGAGGGGAGCCTAGCGAGGATACTCGATACCGGAGATAGTTGTGAAACACGGCGGATATCTAGATAATACCGACCGGTGTTATTGATTACAGGATCGTTCGAGGAATGATGCCTGAGAGAAACGGAAGATTTGTGTCGATGTTGGACATGGAAAGATAAACATTATTTGGAAAGAAGTGATGAGATTTCAGTTTTTTGTTTATATGATTAGTAGTACAAATTCATGTTTTCCACATGCTATCATGCATCATACATATCCATATTGCAGTTAGTTATAGTTCGTCATATTTACATTATCAGCCGTTATATGTTAGTTCTATTCACTGAGTTGGAAACTCACCCCCGTTGTGCCATAGTTCCTTGCAGGAGTCGAGTGGACGATTAGCAGCAGTGCAGATCCACTTATCAAATTTTATCGCACCTTTTGCTAGGTGGGTTACATATGTAGTAACCTCCTCTTTTGGTATTGTATATTGAATCTAGAAAATCTCCATCAGACCTTGTATTATGACTTAGAACGAGAGGTGGTTATATGTATATTATTTGACAGATAAGATCGTTTAGTTATGTTATATGTTATTTGTTTTACTTATGTCTAAGATTCTTATTGATGTCGCATAAAATTTTATATTAATTTCCGCTGTTGGCATCGTTACTCCCAACTAGGAATGTAACCAAACTAAAACTCTTTATAACTGCAGTTTTATTTATTAGGAAATTATTTTTAAGATTTAATACTTACAAACCGTGATTTTTACTTAAAAACTAAATTTTCTTAAAATTCCGTAAAAAGGGTTCTGATCTTGGTTTTTGGCTTACTCTGGTTGTGTAGATATCTTTAGATATTATACAATCTAATTATCGGTCACATCCAAACTTTGGGCCGTGACAAAGTTGGTATCAAAGCTTAGGATTAACCTTACGGAATCGAGTAGTGAGTTAAGGTAAGTCGACTTGAGTTCGTTATGTAGGTTGACCTTTGGTTTGATGGAGTAGGTGAATTAGGATGAGTACAATACCGTACGTGTATTCCGCGGCGTATTTACGTTACAATACTCAGCCTAACTAATCTTAGGGTGTATACCTTGATTTATTCTTCCTTTGACTCTCTGATATTGATTATCCCTATTCTTAAGCCTTATCAACTCTCGTTTCTTATTCCAGTTGCTATGGCTACGCGAGCAAGGCGAGCCGAAGCTAGGGCAAATCCGCCTGTGACGGCGACTGGTACACCGGACATTCCGGAGGTGCATGAACATGTTGATCCTCCTCCTCCAGATCGACTGACTAGGATAGAGAAGGATATGTTAGGATTGCAGCAGGTGGTAGGACAGCTGGCTGAGGCCACTCGATTACAGAGACAGGATCCGGCACCGACCATGGCAGAGTCCGATGTACAGCCCATGCAGACGATCGCGCTTGTAGACACGAGGGTGATGGAGGTATCGCTTCCAGAGTTTATGAGGTTGAGACCTCCGGTATTGATAGGGACCGATGTAGTGGAGGATCCTCAGTCCTTTCTTGATAGGATGGCGAGGATTGGAAGATCATTGCGATGTTCTGATACGAAGTCAGTTGAGCTGACTAGCTTTCGTTTGGAAGGGCTTGCACAGGAGTGGTGTGAGTCGATAGAGAGAGGGCGAGCTGCTGGTCTTCCTTCGATGTCGTGGACCGAGTTATCCGAGGTCTTTCTTGCCAGATTTCTTCCACAAAGTGTGAGGGATGCAAGAGCTAACGGTCTTGAAGTGTTGCGGAAATCTGCGAGTATGTCGGTGGCGGATTATGATTTACGATTAACCCAGTTGTCGCGCTATGCTCCATACTTAGTTCCTACGGAGGAGCTTCGGGTGAAGAGGTTCATAAGGAGTCTAGACACGCAGTTGATTCTGGCTATAGGCTCCCAGCATTTTGATACTTATGCGCAGGCCATGGATGCAGCGATGCGAATGGAGGAGCGTTTGAGCGCGGCAGTAGTTGTTCTCGAGTTAAAGAGGACTAGACCTATTGGGTCAATGACTAGGCAGTTTGGCAGAGGTAGAGGCAGGTACACTCCAGGCCGTTGTTTCGGACGAGGTTTGGCCCAGGGCCAGATGTTCAGTTCATATCACGATGATTAGAGGACCCCATCTATATGTTTTAGTTGCGGACTTCCAGGACATTATGCGAGGGATTGTAAACCCCAGGGAGGGCTGTTGTTCCATAGGCTGCTTTACCCCCTCCACCTTCTACTTCGATGGCCTTACTTCCTCCCCCAGTTGGCATTATACGCCAGACAGTTGCACCACGAGGTTGAGGCTTTGCAGGACGCTCTCAGAGAGGTCGAGGCGACAGAGGTAGAGGACGACAGGATGCGGGCAGGGGCCAAGCACGAGTTTTTGCGCTGACTCCACAGGATGCCCAGGCATCAAATGCAATTGTGACAGGTACTTTTGCAGTAGGTTCCTTGGATGCACATATTTTATTTGATCCCGGTTCTACACATTCTTATGTATCTTCACGCTTTGCACTTTCTCTGGGGAGAGAGTCGTCGCTATTAGAGTTACCGCTAGTTGTGATTACTCCGGTGGGGGATTCTTTTGTAGCTCGACATGTATTAAGGTCTTGTTCAGTGTGTATTGGAGATAGAGATTCCTTAGTTGTTCTGATTCTCCTAGATAGTTAAATTTTAATATACTTCTTGCTATGGATTGGTTAGCCGCTTGTCATCCTTATTTAGATTGTTGGGGGAAAGCGGTCATATTTTGTTTTCCAGGTGAACCGATCTTTGTTGTGTAGGGAGACTGTAATGTAACTCCTGCCAACATGATTTCTGCTCTGTGTGCGGAACGACTCTTGAAGAAGCATTGTCATGGGTTCTTAGCATTTGTTCAGGACTTAGGAGCCGCTAAAGTCCCGTTGGACCAGGTTCCGATCGCACGAGAATTTACGGATGTGTTTCCTACTGAATTACCAGGATTACCGCACGACCGCGATAGTGAATTTTGTATTGACTTGATTCCGGGTGTGGGGCCTATTTCTATACCACCCTATCGAATGGCCCCTACAGAGTTGAAAGAACTCAAAAGCCAGTTGCAAGAGTTGTTAGATAAAGAACTTGTTCGTCCAAGTGTATCGCCGTAGGGAGCTCCTGTCTTATGTGTTAAGAAGAAGGACGGTAGTATGGGTCAATGGTGGTTATTCAGTAGCCATCGCAGGTGTGCATAGATTACAGGCAGCTGAATCGAGTTACTGTGCGAAATAGGTATCCCCTACCTCGTATCGATGACTTGCTCGATCAACTGCATGGAGCTGGCTACTTCTCGAAAATTGATTCACGGTCAAGGTATCACCAGTTGAGAGTTCGGAAGGATGACATTCCGAAGACTACTTTTCGGACGAGGTATAAGCATTACGAGTTTCAGGTGATGTCTTTCGGACTCACCAACTCCCCCGCAGCTTCCATGGATATGATGAACCGTATTTTCATATCATTCCTTGATCAGTTTATTATAGTATTCATTGATGATATTCTTGTTTATTCCCGGAGTCGGGAGGAGCACGAGCAGCATTTGCGCATCACGTTGCAGACCTTGAAGGAGCATCAGCTGTTCGCTAAATTCTCTAAGTGTGCATTCTGGCTGGATAGTGTAGATTTCTTGGGTCACGTAGTTACAAGAGATGGGATACACGTGGACCCAAAGAATATCGAAGCAGTACAGCACTGGCCCAGACCTGTGTCAGTTACTGAGATTCGTAGTTTCTTGTGTCTGGCAGGTTATTACCGACGCTTTGTGCAGGATATATCTTGGATCGCTGCACCGTTGATGCAGGGTTCCTAGGCACTCTAGTGAGGTCTCCCAAGCCATCAACCATGGCAACTTCAAAAATTATGGTGCCTACAAACCCTAAAGTACGGATCGTTTACTAGATTTCTAGGCGAACAAGAACTAGTTAACAGTTAACTATATAAAATACGGAAATACAACCTTTGTAGATCCGGTGCTCCACCTCCATAGCTCCGCAACGAGGTCCTCTCCGCTGTCCAAATCGAATCTGGGCTCTAGGATCGGCTTCGTCGGAGAATGGGCAAGCTAGGTCGTCGATGTCCATGCCGAAGATGATCTACGTCGAAGCATCGATGAATCAAGCTCCACCTTCACCAAACCGTGAAAAGTTGTGAAGGAAACACACTCTACTACTTGGCAAGAGGTAGAGGATGAAGAAATAGGAAGTGGGTAGACTTTAGAATTGGATTTCTCACTCTAATCATCAATCTACCATTGATGACCTCAAGCTTCTTCACTTGAAGCAAGGAAGAAGAAGAAGGAAAATGATATATGATAAGTTAATAGAAAATGAAAAGAAAAATGAATTCTTATCATAATATTAACTAGAGTTAAGTGTAGAGAATGAATCATGGTTAGTGGGAATGGTTAGGGTTAAGGATGAGATAAGTATGGTTGACTTGAACAAAGCTTCATGAAGCTTTAACTAAAGAACAAAAGAAGCCACCATTCTTTTCTCATTTTCATTTATTCATTTATCAAAAATAAAAAGGATAAATAAATAGATAAATGAATAACAAATAGGAAACCCTAAACTATTTCATTAACCAAGGTTTAATCTTTACACTTGAACCCTAGCATGACATGTATCATCAAACATGATACAAGCAAGTGCACAAAAGTATATCGCATATACAATGCGCACATCCGAGTGAGAAAATCCGTCTAAAGTGAACCGATACTAGTTAATGCAAAGTAATATATCAAATATATAATTATACATTAAATCATTAAATCAACACTTGATTCAATGATCCGGTCATGCGCACATAACCGACTGGTATCTAATATATCGGCTTATCGAATCAACGCTTGAATCGATAACTAGGTTATATCGCATACAACCATTCGATATATTTATCGCGAGAATATAATACGGTATCACATACACGCATTATTCTCGGTCCCGCACATATCTCATATGCACTCCTATTTCGTTTCGCTTGAGCCAGGAAACCTCTGTGTAGGACTCTAAAGACTCGTCAATACGCCGGCAGCGGATGATGATCATATCAAACATCCACAAGCCGCAAGCGGTCTGCTAAACGTAACGGCCACCCGGGTATTGAGCGATCTGAAGATCGACGAGCAAGCCCGCTCACACTCCAGTGAATCCGACCAGTAACACTACCGTACAGTCCGGTCTGATCGTCTGATATGTCGCATATCTCGCCTAGGGGTGGTAAATGTCAGACCCCAATAGCTCAATAAGTCGTGTCGATATGAGGTCTATAACTGTTCGAGAAACTACTGGTAACACTTACCAGTAAATCTCTGCAACCCTGGCCAGGGATTTCCTGTTATAGCCAATCGAACACAGCGCAACATCAACTCCCATATACCGGGAGAGACGAATCCCCTCCTATCGCTCATTGCCTCCATGTGACTCGGGACTGTACCTAAAAACCACCGTTTTGCACGCCCTCTTGGACGTGGTAAGATGGAAATCAAAGCACAGTGGGAACCACACAAGACTCTATGACGATCTCGGGTCAACAGACTACTCTGTACCAGTGTCACCAGAGAACTGCCATCTGACGTGAGGTATAATACCATCTGGGAGTTCTCGGCGAGTCCGTCCAGTGTACCCAGTCTCTACTGAGCACCCGTATATCTCCTCTGATGTCAAACACCGATGGATATGGGATCATCCATCGCCCATCTGTATGGGTCGAGAAGGTACACGCTAGTCTACTCTGGTATATCGATGCCCCGTCTCGATACACCCTCGACTAGGGACAGTGAAGGATGTACTTATAGACTACCATGTCCCCACTAGTATGATCCGCATCATAGTCCAGGTAGTCAAGTACAGATCCTAAGGGCTTTACCAACATGTAACAGAGAGACAATCAGTATACACGTTAAGGTAAAGAGCAACCAGATAGCATACTATCATGTCGAGCAAGAAAGTCCTCCCTATATATGTCCCAGCATCCACTACAATATACATCCTATGTATAGTAATGGCCTCTAGGGCATACATATAACTAACAATCTCCCACTTGCACTAGGGCCATCTGTAGCAGTGGTTTGAAGTATCTCATACTCAACCATCCCATAAAAGTCTCTCTCTCTGGGAACAGGCCTTTGTGAGTGGATCCGCTGTGTTGTCCTCTGAGTCTACTCTCCTAACCTCGATCACCCTGGAGATCAACTATCTCCATGATCAGGCGATGCTGCCTTAGAATATGTCTGGATCACTGATGGGACCGGCGTTCCTTGGCATAAGCCACAACTCCATTGTCACACAATGGGAGGAACATAGTTCATCTCATGAACCATTATACATCCAAACAGCCTCTTTGGTAGCATCTTAAGTAGCGATGTATCCTGCCTTTATCGTCTAGTATGTCACGGTATCTAGATTGGAACTCTTCCAACATACCGTCCCTTTACTAAGGGTAAAGACAATGCCTACGACTGACATTCAGTCGTCTTTATCACCCTGGAACCCTTCCAGTGATTCTCCCCAGGATCGATTGATACCATCTCACTACAACTAGTGAGAATCCTAACATCCATTTAAATCTATCTTATAGATCCAAAATCCAGGATTTAGTAGGTATCTCATTGTTCCTATATGGAGAATCCTAGTGATAACCGGAGATTGATCGAGCGTAGCATAGGAAACTCCTTTCCTATCAAGAGTATGTCATCCACGTACTCTACGAGGATCGTCACCATACTCCCTACTACCTTTTTGTTTATACAAGGTTCATCTACCATTTTGATGATGTCAAACTCTTTGACTAATTCATCAAAACAGACGTTCCAACTCCGCGATGCCTGCTTTATCCTATAAAGCATCTTGCACACGTTTCCGCTGCTCCCACTGTCTACGAAGCCCTCTGGCTGTGTACTTATAGACGCTCTCTTCTAAATCATCATTTAGAAAAGCAGTCAAGACACCCAACCACCAGATATCGTAGTCATGGTATGTAGCCGTGGCAAGTAGGATCTGGATGGACTTAAGCATAGCTACTTGAAAAGGTTTCATCATTATCCGTACCTGGTCAATGATGCAAACTTTTAACAAGTCTAGCTTTGAAAGTCTCAACTTTTCCATGTACACCAAGTAATCTTCTCAAGATATACTTGCTCCTGATGGGGATTTAACCCTTCAGATCTAGCAGCTAAAGTCCATACTTTGCTGGTGTATAAGGATTCCATCTCAGATCACTAAGCATCCAGCCATTCTTACAGAGTCTTACTCCTGATGGCCTGCTCGAAGCTAGTTGGGTCATCATCTCATGATGCAATCCTCGCTCCCACTGTCATAGAGAAACAGAAGTATCTCTCAGGTGGGTGAGGAACCCTACTAGATCGGCGGAGAGGCTGAGGTTCGTTGGTATCTACTGAATTCCTTGGTTCTATCAAATCATCTGCTGTAGTTCGTATAGCTGGAACACTTCCAGTTCTACATAACAGACCTTGCCTCGAGCTTGTCCGGATTTTGCTTTTAGACATAGGTCGGACAACCCTAAATCTTAACTAACTTAAGACATAGGCTCTTCCCTTTCCACATCACATATGAAATGGTAGGCAACTAATTTGATTCGAACCCTATTCAATAGGTATGCAGCTTCTCAAGCGCATATCTCCCTAAAAGAAAAAAGGTAACTCAGTATTACTCATCATAGAGCACACCATATCATATAGGGTGTATCTGCTCCACCCCGATATACCATCGTGCTATGGTGTATACAGAGGAGTAATGCTGAGAGAGAATCTCATTCTCCTTTAGAATAATCCAGGAATTCCGTGCTCAAGTATTCTCCTCCTTGATCACATCAAAGGACATAATACTTATACCCGTATTTTGGTTCTCTACTTCTAACTTATATTCTGTGAATATCTCAAAAGGTTCGGACTTGTGTTTCAACAGGAACATAGGTCTGAAACTCGAAAGATCATCAGAGAACGTAATGAAGTACAAAGAACCAGTCCTGGCATTTGTAGACAGGGGACCTAACATACATCAACATGTATCATCCCAAGAGTTCACTAACTCTTTCTCTGTTTCCAGTAAACGGAGCTATGGTCATCTTATCTTTGTGACTTGACTGGCGAGTTTCACAAGATGTAAATTCAAACTGATTTAAATATGCATCTATATGTAACTCTAGCTAGTCGGGTCACATTGATCTGACCTAGTCTACAATGCCTCAAGAAGGATTCGTTCATTTCTGAACTCTTCCTCTTGTGTGTGTTCCGTATACTAAGAACTGTAGTTTGATTTAGAACAATAATGCTTTTAGATAACGTGCCTGAACCGATCAACTTTTGATATAGGAAATGTTCAAAACATTATCCAACAATACAAAATTATATCATTTCTTTACTGATAAAGAGATTGATATGATTTTATATATCAGGTTCGATATCTAATAACATTCGTTCAGAATCAATGTACTGTAATACAGGGTGACAGTGACCAACAGACTTGGCTGCAACATTTGCCCCGTTTTCTGCCTCATGAAACTTATCACCCGTTCTCAGTTTTCTACCTTTCTGTAGCCCTATGTAACTGATTACATATCTGGGATCCTGATCTGGTATCACATACCCAGGACGTAAAGGATACTGAGAAACAGTTCTGTATAATGAACACACCCGAAGATGATGCATCATCATGCACTCTCCTCGTTTGGGCGGCACAGGAATTCTGGTAATCCCCAATTTCCTGCTCTGTCTTATAACAATTATAAGTTGGAGCGGGACCAACGTTCCCCAGCTCAGTATAACAAGTGGGTTCGGTCAATATTCCGTATTATTATCTTGATTAAGGCGTGATATGGTCGCTACCAGGAGAGAGAGAGAAGAAAACACTCAGCGTGCGCTCTGTCAAGAATAGATTGGTTATTATTTTATCTAATCAGGATGGCTCCCACTGCTTTTTATCAAATCTTCCTTCAAACCCTAAAAGGAAAGACTAGCCGGGATTAATTATACACTACAAGTTCGCCAATCTTTCAGCCAGGCCAGTGTCGGTACTTTGAGGGAGGTCCCCCGTGCTTTCGCACGAACCTAATTACTGTAAACCTCGTTTTCCCAGAGGCGTAACTTCGTTGACACCTTTCTAGACACCTACTTGATCGGCTAATTGTAATGTATAAAACTCTCCCAGGAGTAACACTTACTCGCAGCGGGTATCGGGATCCAACTATCTCATAGAAGGTATGCAATCTCATTGCAAATTTCAACACTTGAAATTCCCGATAATGTTTTGCCCCTAGCTCGCTATGACCTTGACGGAGGCCAAACAACCCATAGTCCGCTAGTCAAGTTCAACCCGTCATTTCCTGATTGAATTAAACCCACCCGCACGACCCTTGACGGAGGCCAAGCAACGCCGTACGAATACCCTAATCCAATCGCATCATATGCTAGCAGATAAGCACTAGTTAGCTACCGTACACTACGCCTTGACGGAGGCCAAACAACCGCAGCACGAATACTAACTAGTACGTATCTGAAAAGACGGAGGGCTACGACAGGTTTTTCTGAAAACCTATTGCGTAATGAACTTGATATCGTTGTAGGATCGAATGATTTTAAAATGGAGTGCTTTTGAGGCTTTTCCAGTTTTGCTAAAGGAGTCACTCCCGGTGAAGGGATCGTCGGTCCTTTCCTCGTCGGATGAGGTGCGGGATATATCATATATATCACTGTGCAAAGCAAAAACACTTAAAAGCAATCAAAAGACAAACCGAGTGTGTAGCATCTGCCAGTTATTGCTAAAGGAATCACTCCCGGTGAAGGGATCTCGGTCCTTTCCTCATCGAATAAGGTGCAGGATATATCACATATACCGCTGTGCAAAGCAAGAACTGTAGCTACCTGTTTTATTTTGAAATTCGATTCTACAACATCTTAGGTTTCTTTTATTTCATTAATCACATTAATGAAGTCCCATCATTTAAGTACCTAAACATCATAGATAGATATGACGTACACTTATGCCATCCGCATTCGCCTCGATGTCCCCTCGTGCACCGTTAGGTTAGGTAACTAACGACAGAGCGGGGCAGGGCTAGCGCGGGTGTAAAACATAAGTAACATCTATATAATATATCATATATACTATATACTATATTCATCACAGAAACATCACATGATCTCATCACAGATATCGCAGCAGAAGAATCATATGAAATATTGGATATACTAGGACGTCCGTGTTTTCAATACGAGCCAGTATAAAACACGGATTCCACGGTCGTGATGAATAGCCAAACCCACACCCCTAGACCCCTACGAGAGCGGCAAGCAACCCTACCAATTCTGGAGTTAGGAGACCCGGACCCGACTCCTCGAGTTGGTCTCCCACTGGACTCCAGAACCCGGTTACTTGTGCTCCCCTCCTTGGGTCTATCCTAGTGCGGAAAAGTAAATCATATACAACAGGTGACAGCTCCCGCAACCTGGAAGCGTCCCAATAAAAGAATATTACATACAAGTTTTTACATGAATGAAAATGAAAAACACTCATCTCACATAAAAACCCCCGGCTATTCAAACACGACGATCCAATATAACATATCCAGCAACACATAACATCACATGTCATCAACGTAAGCAAATATGCGCATCCCAATTGTCGTTGACATATAGCAACGAAACCGGCGATATCACATATTACACTTACGGTCACAGAAAAGAAAGTGTAAAACTACAACAGTTGGAATCCGCAACCACCTCAGACATCGCATGCCTGACCAAATGAATTACTTAGACATCGCATGCCTAACAATTATAAACCCCGCATTTTAGTCTCATTATCGAAAACACTTTTCAATATCAAGTCGGGGAATTCAACAAGATTCCCGACATCCTGATCGAATGCTCGTCGCAAACTTCAGTAGACGGCTGCACCCCCGATACCGTCGACGAAGTGCACCAAGGCGGAACACCGCTACCGCGAGCACCCGGACGGATGCTTTCGGCGACGGGGTTCTCCTACAGTCACTTGGTCGGGGCTATGGAGTGAGGCTGTCTATTAAGTTTACCCGGCGAGTATCCGCGTACGCTACGTGATTGCGACGGACTTTTGATCACATCAAAATTCCGTGGCAACCGATCAAGTGAGACTAAATTGCTACGTTTATAACATTCATTTAGTTATCATATAACTCATTGTGAATTCCAATTATTGTATCCCATTCCGGATAAACAGAAAATGTTAAACTTTTCGATTGAACAATCGAACACCCAAGTTTTCCCGAAACTGATCAACACATGAAACAAGTATAACAACATTCCGTTCGTGCCTCAGTACCAACGATCCAGCCGTAGAAGGGTCAAGCCAACGCCTCACATGTGGCACGCCGTACTGTCCCAAACCCGAAGGTTCAAAGGGCAGTTCAAGACGGTCACATAATCGAGTTAAGGTTTGTGTCTTCTAGAGGGACCATCGCGTTACTTGCACTACTTAGAACGTCGTTAAACTACGGAAAAATCCAACACTTGGAAATTTCCCGACAGGGGAAAAATTGGGTATTTATATCCGGTCGAACTTTTTAACATATTCTATAATTTATCCGGAAAGCCACACAGACAAAATTTGATACCCCGATCGAAACACCGAATCCCCAAATCAACTCAGAAAAATTAAACTCTGGAAAATATATTAAAAATACCCAGGAATACCAGCACTAATAATAAGGAGATACTGTGTAAAAAACATTTAATAAATCGGCCGTACCGCCGCGCAACCGCCGCACGAGGCTAGCTCGTGCCGCGGAAGCACGGCAAGAACAATGAATTAGTTGCACGAATTTCACAGTATATCTTATATTCACCTGCTGATTTTTCTGAACATTTTTAATGTGGAAAAAGACCAGATTTTAAAAAATGTACAGAGAGCAATATCGATGCGGGGTTTCGGGTTCGTTCGGACTTCAATTTCCGTCTGGACTTCGCCTAAGGCTCTAGCTAGGCTCTGATACCACTGCAGGGTTCCTAGGCACTCTAGTGAGGTCTCCCAAGCCATCAACCATGGCAATTTCAAAAATTATGGTGCCTACAAACCCTAAAGTACGGATCGTTTACTAGATTTCTAGGCGAACAAGAACTAGTTAACAGTTAACTATATAAAATACGGAAATACAACCTTTGTAGATCCGGTGCTCCACCTCCATAGCTCCGCAACGAGGTCCTCTCCGCTGTCCAAATCGAATCTGGGCTCTAGGATCGGCTTCGTCGGAGAATGGGCAAGCTAGGTCGTCGATGTCCATGCCGAAGATGATCTACGTCGAAGCATCGATGAATCAAGCTCCACCTTCACCAAACCGTGAAAAGTTGTGAAGGAAACACACTCTACTACTTGGCAAGAGGTAGAGGATGAAGAAATAGGAAGTGGGTAGACTTTAGAATTGGATTTCTCACTCTAATCATCAATCTACCATTGATGACCTCAAGCTTCTTCACTTGAAGCAAGGAAGAAGAAGAAGGAAAATGATATATGATAAGTTAATAGAAAATGAAAAGAAAAATGAATTCTTATCATAATATTAACTAGAGTTAAGTGTAGAGAATGAATCATGGTTAGTGGGAATGGTTAGGGTTAAGGATGAGATAAGTATGGTTGACTTGAACAAAGCTTCATGAAGCTTTAACTAAAGAACAAAAGAAGCCACCATTCTTTTCTCATTTTCATTTATTCATTTATCAAAAATAAAAAGGATAAATAAATAGATAAATGAATAACAAATAGGAAACCCTAAACTATTTCATTAACCAAAGTTTAATCTTTACACTTGAACCCTAGCATGACATGTATCATCAAACATGATACAAGCAAGTGCACAAAAGTATATCGCATATACAATGCGCACATCCGAGTGAGAAAATCCGTCTAAAGTGAACCGATACTAGTTAATGCAAAGTAATATATCAAATATATAATTATACATTAAATCATTAAATCAACACTTGATTCAATGATCCGGTCATGCGCACATAACCGACTGGTATCTAATATATCGGCTTATCGAATCAACGCTTGAATCGATAACTAGGTTATATCGCATACAACCATTCGATATATTTATCGCGAGAATATAATACGGTATCACATACACGCATTATTCTCGGTCCCGCACATATCTCATATGCACTCCTATTTCGTTTCGCTTGAGCCAGGAAACCTCTGTGTAGGACTCTAAAGACTCGTCAATACGCCGGCAGCGGATGATGATCATATCAAACATCCACAAGCCGCAAGCGGTCTGCTAAACGTAACGGCCACCCGGGTATTGAGCGATCTGAAGATCGACGAGCAAGCCCGCTCACACTCCAGTGAATCCGACCAGTAACACTACCGTACAGTCCGGTCTGATCGTCTGATATGTCGCATATCTCGCCTAGGGGTGGTAAACGTCAGACCCCAATAGCTCAATAAGTCGTGTCGATATGAGGTCTATAACTGTTCGAGAAACTACTGGTAACACTTACAAGTAAATCTCTGCAACCCTGGCCAGGGATTTCCTGTTATAGCCAATCGAACACAGCGCAACATCAACTCCCATATACCGGGAGAGACGAATCCCCTCCTATCGCTCATTGCCTCCATGTGACTCGGGACTGTACCCAAAAACCACCGTTTTGCACGCCCTCTTGGACGTGGTAAGATGGAAATCAAAGCACAGTGGGAACCACACAAGACTCTATGACGATCTCGGGTCAACAGACTACTCTGTACCAGTGTCACCAGAGAACTGCCATCTGACGTGAGGTATAATACCATCTGGGAGTTCTCGGCGAGTCCGTCCAGTGTACCCAGTCTCTACTGAGCACCCGTATATCTCCTCTGATGTCAAACACCGATGGATATGGGATCATCCATCGCCCATCTGTATGGGTCGAGAAGGTACACGCTAGTCTACTCTGGTATATCGATGCCCCGTCTCGATACACCCTCGACTAGGGACAGTGAAGGATGTACTTATAGACTACCATGTCCCCACTAGTATGATCCGCATCATAGTCCAGGTAGTCAAGTACAGATCCTAAGGGCTTTACCAACATGTAACAGAGAGACAATCAGTATACACGTTAAGGTAAAGAGCAACCAGATAGCATACTATCATGTCGAGCAAGAAAGTCCTCCCTATATATGTCCCAGCATCCACTACAATATACATCCTATGTATAGTAATGGCCTCTAGGGCATACATATAACTAACAGTTGACCGGATTGACTAGGAAGGAAGTTCCATTTCTTTGGAAAGATGAATGTGAGAAGAGTTTCCACAGTTGAAGACTCGCTTGACAACTGCACCAGTCTTATCTTTACCTTCTGGGTCAGGTGGCTTTGTTGTGTATTGTGATGCCTCTAGAATGGGTTTAGGCTGTGTGTTGATGCAGCACGGCAGGGTTGTAGCTTATGCTTCTCGATGGCTGAAGAGGCACGAGCAGAACTACCCCACTCATGACTTGGAGATGGCTGCGGTGGTTTTTGCATCGAAAATTTGGAGGCATTACTTGTATGGAGAGTCGTGCCAGACTTTTACAGATCATAAGAGCTTGAAGTATATTTTTTCAGAAAAAGGGATCCAGATCTAAGGCAGCGTCGATGGATGGAACTCGTGAATGATTACGATTGTGAGATCTTGTATCATCCAGGCAAAACGAATGTTGTAACAGATGCTTTGAGTCAGAGGCCTGGAAGTAGCTTATCTCATTTGCGCACCTTGCAGAGGCATGATTGAAAAAGATTTAACGCGCTTGCGCTTTCTAAGGATGAATCAAAAATATTTGTTAACCGCAATCAAGAACGGCATCGCTTGGTAGCTAGCCGGTGAGTACGGGTCGGTCCACAGGGATGTTGTGTATTCTCTAATAGTTCTAACGAGTTAATTCCAAACGGTGTGAATGGATTGATTAAATCTAAAAACTAAAGTTTATCTAAATCTTGCTAGGGTTAGGTTTGGGTTAGGTTTGGAGAGTCAATATTCCTCACCGCTTTCTATGCCCATATTAAGATCTATGAGGTGTTATGGTAATTATTAATAAAGTGGATTAGTACCATCAGGAAGAAACGGTGTTTGTTCCTCTAGGTTCTTGTCCTTCCTTTCTTAATCCTTACCCTAACCTCCATGGAGGACACGCTCAACCGGTCCTTTATACTACGGTATCACCGCTACCTCGTGGGATAGGATGCCATAGGGAGCGGTGTGTGTATGTATGCATGGAGTCCTATAAAAACGTGTGATGGGTAAGAAAGGGGTGAGAGATCTTCATCTCACAAGCCTTCCCCAAATCTAACCCTAACAAGCGAAGAGACTACTCACTCATTAGGGAATTAAAAAACATTTCTAAATTAATTAACTAGGGCTGAGAATTAAATCTAAACTAGGGCAAGAATAGAAAACTATACTAGGGCAGATAATAAAATTAAGTAGGGCAAGAATTGAAAACTTACTCTAATTTGATGCACTCTTCATTCTTTACAGAAATTTACAGATCTCAATTTAAGATTTACAATGAGGCACAAGAAGAGGCATATCTCAAAAAGAGGTTTAGGGCTTCTATTTATAGATCATAGAAACCCTAGGGTTACAATCGACTCACATCTGCAATTACATTTATACCCTACAGAAGACTAGTTAACGCACCGCCTTGCTGACGTCACCACGCACGCACCACGCACGCGCGACACACGGCCGCAGAAGCGCGGCCAAGACCCCTGTTTGGCCGCGGATCCGCGGCCATGTAGGAAGATTGTGTGCTGATTTCTTCTGTTGCATTTTTCTTTCTATTTTCTTCAGTTGTTTTCTCAGATTGGCTTCTAGATTTGTTCCAGATTTCATAGATGAATATAGTCGTGGACTTTTACCGCTTGCTTCGTGAAGAAGTCTTGAACCTTGCGCTGCCTTTGTTCTTTTTTAAATCGTCCATTGATCTTCGTTTAGTCTTCAAACTGTAGGCTTGATCAAGATTCTTCCATTTGTTGGTCGTAGTCTCACTTTTCTATCGTCTTTTTATCTTTTTCACAATTTTTGTTCCGAGAACCTGTAACCTGCAATTATGTAGCAGACATGGGTCAAAAACACCTATTTATTTGTAAAATGAATAAGAACGGGATCTATAAGAGTGCAAAATTATGGTATGAACAAATACCCCCAAACTTATCTTTTGCTCGTCCTCGAGCAAACCTAGTTTTATTCTCGAAAAAGACATAGCCTCACTTTCGCAGGGAAACGCGATTGCACTTGTTAGTGTATATGCCCTAGAGGCCATTACTGTATCATACTAGTTTGTATATTACTTAATGGATGCTTGGGATATTCACCTTGTATATACAATCTTGCTCAAAATAGTAGTATGCTACTTGGTTTGTTTCTACTTCAATGTGTACTTGTGTTTATTTCAGTATATCACTTATACGCATTAGTGGAGCCCTTAGGATCTTTGCTTGATTACCAGCGTTGTGATGGCAGTCACACTAGTGGGGGCTGGGTAATCTATAAGCACATCCTTATACAGGTCCCTAGTCGCAGGACTATCGAGACAGGGCATCGATACTCCGGAGTAGACTAGCGTATGCGCTTCTCATCCCAGTGTGGGAGATGGTCTGTCCCACAGCCATCAGTACGTCGTACTGGAGATAGTATACGGGTGCTCGTTGGGTTACGAGTACACTGGACAGGACTCGTCGGGAACTGACAGGTTGGTATCATACCTATCGTCAGTTATCAGTTCCCAGGTGACATGAGTACAGCTTAGTCCGCTGACTTGACACTGGCACTTCGCCTCAAGTGTGTTCCCACTGCACTTTGATCACTACCCTACCACGGCTCAAAGGAGTCGTGCAAACAGGTGGTGGTTGGGTGCAGTCCCGAAGCACTTGGAGGCAGTGACGGTTAGACAGGATTCGTCTCTCCCGGTATTGGGGGTTGACATCGCGCTGTGTCTAGGAGAGCCATTACACGAGTAGTCCCTGGCCAGGGCAAACGAGATATACTGGTAGGTTTCCAGTGTTATCTCAGGGTGTTTTGGGCTACGCTCCGGCACGACTTGTACCGCTATTGGGGGACTGACGTTTACCACCCCCTAGGCCCGCCATGCGATGTATCAGACGAACAGACCGGACTGTACGGAGACTGTCACATTCAGACTCAGTAGGAGTACAGATGGGGTTTCACCTCGTCAGCCTTCTTGTCGACATCTACCTGGGGACCGTTACGCACAGCTAGTGCCGCTTGCGGTCTGTGGTTAAACCCACTGCCAGCGTAGTGTCGAGTCTTTAGAGTCCCACGCAGAGGGTATTCGCCTCTGGGCAAAACAGAGTAGAGGTCGCATGGTTTTGCGACAGGGTTCGTTCTCATCCGCGCACTTGTGCACGTTTGGAGTCCGGACGGATTATACTGGCAGGCTCTGGTTTGAGCCAGATACTGGTATATATATATTTGGGGTTGCTTTTATATCTTGGTATTCTTTTTTTTCGGAACGAGAATGCAGGTGTGTATGCACAGTTGCTTGAGGCGGAGAATGAGGTTTTTCATTAGGGTTTCGGAACGGGTGCATATGCACAGTTGACAGTCTTCATTTTCCAAACCCTAATGGATTTATATATTATCTATTAATAATAATAATTAAATGAGAATTATGTTATGGTTGTGTTTTGTTGACTTGTTGACCTTGGTTGACTTGTTGACCATTGACCACTTTCATGCCTTGAAAGTCTTCCTTGATTCATGCTTACTTTTTATTAAATGAAGCATGGTTGTGGTCATTCCAAATACTACCATCAACTATTCTCATTTTCAATTATTATCATTTAGATAATATTATTCTTTTGCATTATGGTTGCAAGAAGAGAAAATAATAGCTCATTCTATCATTCTCATTCTCTCTCCTCTCTTCATCTTCTTCTTCCTCTAGCAAAGAGAAACCTTCTCATGAGTTGAGAATCCTTCTCTTTAAAACAAAAGCAACCCTTAGACACTCTCTCTACTCACTCTAGGATCAAGGGTTTAGCAAGCCGGCGATTCTAGTTCACTCCAAGTTCGAGAAAGAGCCCAAAGGTCGAGCCTTCGAGGTGGATCCATCTTCGACGGAAGAAGGCGACAAGAGAAGAGAACCATCAACCTCCACAAAGTTAGAAGAAGAAGGAGTTCAAGTTTAGGTATAACCATCTCTATCCGAGTAGCTAAATCTCTTTAGCTTAGTATGCCAGTTTTAGTTTAGGTAACGATCCCGACCTAGTCTAGTCCATGTTGCCTCTTGCACTAAAAATTTGATTTTTATACCGTTTCCGCCTCCCCGTAAGAACCGGGGGTCGCAACGTGGACTAACAGTGGTATCAGAGCCTAACTAAACTTAAACTAGCTTGGTAGTGAAGTGTAACGAAGTTCGGAACCGGAAAAATCCAAAAACCAAACTTTTACAAATTCTGAGTTTCTGTTGAAAATTTTCTGGCTCAAAATGAAAAACTTTATACATGTAAATTCGTCTCAGGGTTTTGTATGAACACCCAAGAAAAACGATACAGTGATTCGACTAAACCGCCGCCCATCCGCCGCATAAACCATGTATTTGCCGCGGAACCGCCGCATTTTGTCGTTTTCACTGCATCGTTTTTCGTGCAGTGTGTGTCTGTGTTGGTTTTGGGATTTTTGAAATATATTATATGTGCCCAGATTTTGCAGAAAAGAAATTTCCTTTTGGGGTCCTATAATTCCGTATTTTTTCCGAACTTCACTACACTTTGACTATGATGGTTATATCTGTGATGTTTGCTTGTATTGAACGTCGGCTAATCGCTATAAGACGATTAGTCGGGGTTATACAAGATCTGTAATGTGCTGGAATGTGTATATAAATATGTTGGATTGTCGCGGGTGAATAGCCGGGGGTTGTGAGACGAGAGTTTTCTTTTCTTGCAATTCATTGTAAATGTAAATTGATGTAATTATATTATTTGTTTGGCCGCACAACCGGGTCGGGGTTGTAGCCGTCATTGTATAATTCTTTTTACTTTTTTTGCTCCTAGGATAGACCCATGGAGGGGTGCACAAACTACCGAGGACTTGGCGGGTAGTTTGCCGCACCCGTAGGGGTCTTGGGTGGGGATTTGGCTATTCACCGCGACCGTGTTATCTGTTTTTTGTTACAGGCTCGTACAAATTACAGATTGCTAGTATATCCAATGTATTTATCTGTGATATGAAATGTCTATCATTGCTTTCTATTTAGGCGTTGCTTATGTTTTACAGACGCGCTAGCCCAGCCCCCGCTCTGTCGTTAGTTAAGTAACCTAACGGGTAATGACGGGGCCCCGTGGCGAATGCGAATGGCATAAGCGTACGTCATATTTTGGTTGTTTTCTGCAATGGTAGGATTAAATGATGGGACGCATTAAAAGTACTAATGCAAGAATATCACGCATTAAAAGAACTAATGCAAGATAATAAACCAAGTTTAAGTCGATGGAACACTTTCGAAAAACCACTCGGTTCTTTTCAAAACTAACTTTTAAATGCGGAGATTGAGCCACTCCTTCTAAAAGCTATCTCGTTCCATCGATTAAATCAAGTTCACTACGTTCACGGTTTCGCCAAAACCATTCGTAGCCCTCCGTCGTTTCGTATGAATATTCAATAGTATTCAAGCTGTGTTTGTTGACCTTCGTCAAGGCATAGTGATTGGTAGCTATTGGGTGTTCATATGTAGCATAGATAGATGCGTTGGTTTGGGACACTCGCATTACCTTGTTGACCTTCGTCAAGGGTATATACGGGTGGATTCAAATTAACCTGGATAATGACGGGCAGAACTTGACATGTGACTTATGATTTGTTGACCTTCGTCAAGGTCATAAGAGCATGGGGCAAAAATCCACATCGGGAGTTTCATAAGTACTGAAACTTGCTAGATTTGCATACCATTTGGAGTGTGGTGATTCTGGTAGGATTCCTTCAGTTTCGTCACGCGATGATATTTGGATCCCGATCCTACTGTGAGTATATGCTACTCCTCGGGAAATTTCTCACTTAACGATCAATGCTATAAACCTAGTAGGTGCCTAGAAAGGTGTTAGCGGGGTTACGCCCCCAGGGAAAAGAGGTTCTTTAATTAAGGAACTTCGCGAAAGCGTTGGAAAACCTCCCTCGAAGTACCGACACTGGCCTGGCTGAACGGTTAAGCAAGTATTGTACGGTGGGATTGATCCTGACTAATTCTTCCTTTTTGGTTTGAGGAGGGATTCGAGAAACAGTGGGAGCCATCCTGTTTAGACAAACTAAAAACCACTCTAAACTTGCAAGAGCATCATGCTGAGTGTTTCTTCTTCTCTCTCCTAATTGCAGCGACCAATCAACATGACTGGACTTAAGTTACTCCTAGATAAAAACAAGCTGACAGGGCCAAACTACAAAGATTGGCTCAGGAATGTCAAGATAGCAATCACTTATGACAAGCTGGGGTATCTTCTTACCACCAAAGCTCCCCCTGTCCCTGGTCCAACTTCCAGTATCGCGGATAAGGAAATCCGCAAGACTTGGGAGATTGATAGCGCGAAGGCCAAGTGCCTCCTGCTTGCCTCGATGGACAACGAACATCAGAGGAGGCATGAGAATATGGACATGGAGTCCATATTGCTCCATACAAAAGAACTGTATGGAGAGCAATCACGTATCGCAAGATACGAAGCGTCGAAAAAGTTGTTTTCGACAAAGATGGCCGTCGGATCATCAGTAGCCGAGCACGTGCTAAAGATGATCGGCTACATTGAGGAGCTCGCTGACCTAGGGATCACATTGGAGAGTGAGCTATATACGGATATAGTTCTCCAGTCCCTTCCTTCCACTTACGCCCAGTTTATACTGAACTTCAACCTACAAGAAAAAGAGGTTGAACTATCAGAGCTCCTCAACATGCTGAGGAGCGCAGAGGGCACCCTACAGAAAAGTAGGGATACATCCATTTTGTTTGTAGGAGGATCATCTTCTTCTAGGTCCAAGGCGAAAGCCAAGGGAAAGAAGAAGAAGGCCCCCGCCAAACCAAGGGGCGGTGTTAGTAAAGTGGATACGAAGGGAAAAGGTAAAGCAACAAAGATAGCGGGGAAGCTTGTGGATAAGGAAGAATGCTTCTTTTGTCATAAGAAAGGACACTGGAAGAATGATTGCAGGGCCTGGAAGGCCAGAACACAGGAATTGAAGCAGGTTGCAGCTTCAGCTTCAGGTGTGTATGTTATTGAAAACTGTCTTTCAATAAACTCTACTTCCTGGGTATTGGATACCGGATCAGGATCTCATATCTGTAATTCTTTGCAGGCGTTGAGAAACCGTAGGGATTTGAAGGCAGGTGACATGACCCTCAGAGTTGCGAACGGAGCTAGCATGGATGCTAAAGCCGTGGGGGACTATCACCTGGGAATGTCAGATGGACATGTTTTGGTTTTGCGTAATTGCTTTTTTGTACCCAACGCAACTTGTAATATCATTTCTGTATCTTTAGTTTCTAAAGAAGGTTATGAATTTGCGTTTGTAAGTAATGTTGTAAACATTCACCTTAATCAAGTATTGATTGGGTCAGGTACTCTGAGTAATGGTATATACGTGTTAAACCAACCACAGATTTTCAACGTCCAGAATACACACAAAAGAAAGTCTCCAGAAATGAATCAGACTTTCTTATGGCATTGTAGATTGGGTCACATCAATGAGAGAAGGTTGACTAAGTTACATACAGAAGGGTATTTGAATGCGTTCGAATATCAGTCGTATGCCACTTGTCAATCCTGTCTCAAAGGAAAGATGACAAAGACTCCGTTTACTGGACATGGAGTAAGAGCGAGCGAGCTCTTAGGACTCGTACACAGTGACGTGTGCGGTCCAATGTCTACACATGCCCGAAGCGGACATTCTTACTTCATTACTTTTACGGATGACTTCTCAAGGTACGGTTATGTCTTCTTAATGAAACATAAGTCCGAGGCCTTTGGAAAATTCCAGGAGTATAAGAATGAAGTGGAGAAACAGACCGGCAAAAGTATTAAGATTCTAAGATCGGATCGAGGTGGAGAATACTTAAGTGCCGAATTCCTGAATTACTTAAAAGAGAATGGTATTCTCTCTCAGCTTACTCCTCCATACACTCCGCAACATAACGGCGTATCGGAGAGACGGAACCGAACCCTATTAGATATGGTTCGGTCCATGATGAGTAACGCTGAGTTACCGCGATCATTCTGGGGATATGCACTAGAAGCAGCTGCGTATCTCTTGAACAAGGCTCCCACCAAGACTGTGCCTACCACCCCATATGAGATGTGGACTGGGAAGAAACCCTGTCTTAAGTATCTTAAGGTATGGGGATGTCCAGCTTTTGTAAAAAAGCAGCATGCGGACAAACTTGAGGCACGTTCAGTACAGTGTAAGTTTGTGGGATACCCAAGGAACTCCAGGGGGTATCTTTTCTATTCCGCTGAGGAGCAAAAGGTCTTTGTTTCTCAGCATGCCCGCTTCTTGGAAACTGAGTTTTTAGAAACCCAGATAAGTGGGAACACAATAGAACTGGAAGAGGTTCCAGAACCACAGACTGTTACTGAAAGCTTAGTGGAACCAGAGGGTTCAACAGAACAGGACATTCCTATGCCGCTCCGCAGGAGTAGTAGGCAGTCTCATCCGCCCGAGAGATACTGCGGTTTTCTCATAGACGGGGATAGAGAGGATTGCATCATAGATTATGATGAGCCTACTAGCTTCCAGCAGGCCGTTCAGAGCGTTGACTCAGTGAAATGGCTGGATGCAATGCGGACCGAAATGGAGTCCATGTACACCAACAAAGTATGGACGTTGGACATTGCTCCAGACGGGGTAAAACCCGTAGGATGCAAGTGGATCTTCAAAAGGAAGATTGGTGTAGATGGACAGGTTGAGACCTATAAAGCTAGGCTGGTAGCAAAGGGTTTTCGTCAAAGACCTGGCTTGGACTACGACGAAACCTTTTCTCCAGTAGCCATGCTGAAATCCATTCGGATCCTTCTTGCCATTGCTGCCTTCCACGATTATGAGATCTGGCAAATGGACGTAAAGACAGCTTTTCTAAATGGAAATTTAGAGGAGTGTGTCTATATGGACCAGCCAGAGGGTTTCATTCAGAGTGGGAGCAGCGGAAAGGTGTGCAAGTTGCTTAAGTCCATCTATGGACTAAAGCAGGCATCGCGGAGTTGGAACATCTGCTTTGATGAGACAGTCAAAGAATTTGGCTTTATCAAAAATCCAGATGAACCATGCATCTATAGTAGATTTGTAGCGAGAACTGTAGTATTCCTCGTTTTATACGTGGATGACATTCTCTTGATAGGAAATGACATTCCTATGCTACAATCTGTCAAGGGGTTCTTGTCACAAAGGTTCTCCATGAAAGACCTGGGTGATGCCTCATACATCCTGGGGATCCGGATCCATCGTGATAGATCCAAGATGATATTGGGACTTTCTCAGTCCAGGTACATCGACACCATAGTGAAAAGATTCAGTATGGAAGATTCCAAGCGCGGTAACCTACCGGCTTGTCACGGGATCACCCTCTCTAAAGAGATGTCTCCCAAGACTGATTTGGAGAGGGATCGCATGTCTATTATACCCTACGCTTCTGCGGTAGGCTCTATAATGTATGCGATGTTGTGTACCAGACCGGATGTAGCTTATGCACTGAGTGTGGTAAGCCGGTATCAGTCTAACCCTGGGGAGAAACACTGGATAGCAGTAAAGAACATTCTCAAGTACCTGAGAAGGACTAAGGAGATGTTCTTGGTGTATGGCGGAAAAGACCTCCAGATCGTGGCCTTTGCTGACTCCAGCTTCCAGAGTGACAAGGATGATTCCAAGTCCATGTCGGGTTTTGTCTTCACCCTCAATGGAGGGGCGGTGTGTTGGAAGAGTTCCAAACAGGAAACCGTTGCAGACTCGACGATGGAAGCGGAATACATCGCTGCATCTGATGCCGCAAAAGAGGCTGTCTGGATGAGGAAGTTCTTGAAAGAACTTCAGGTGGTTCCGTCCATTGTTGACCCAATACCTCTGTATTGCGACAACAACGGGGCTATAGCTTTAGCGAAGGAACCCAGGTCCCATCAGAGATCCAGGCACATCTTGAGGCGGTATCACCTGATCAGGGAGATCGTGGATCGCAAGGAGATCGAGGTTCGGAGGGTTGCTTCAGAAGAGAACACTGCAGATCCATTCACCAAGGCCCTACCCCAGACTCTGTTCGAGCGGCTGATCGAGATGATAGGTCTTCGATACGCCAGTACATGGCCTTAGTGCAAGTGGGAGATTGTTAGTGTATATGCCCTAGAGGCCATTACTGTATCATACTAGTTTGTATATTACTTAATGGATGCTTGGGATATTCACCTTGTATATACAATCTTGCTCAAAATAGTAGTATGCTACTTGGTTTGTTTCTACTTCAATGTGTACTTGTGTTTATTTCAGTATATCACTTATACGCATTAGTGGAGCCCTTAGGATCTTTGCTTGATTACCAGCGTTGTGATGGCAGTCACACTAGTGGGGGCTGGGTAATCTATAAGCACATCCTTATACAGGTCCCTAGTCGCAGGACTATCGAGACAGGGCATCGATACTCCGGAGTAGACTAGCGTATGCGCTTCTCATCCCAGTGTGGGAGATGGTCTGTCCCACAGCCATCAGTACGTCGTACTGGAGATAGTATACGGGTGCTCGTTGGGTTACGAGTACACTGGACAGGACTCGTCGGGAACTGACAGGTTGGTATCATACCTATCGTCAGTTATCAGTTCCCAGGTGACATGAGTACAGCTTAGTCCGCTGACTTGACACTGGCACTTCGCCTCAAGTGTGTTCCCACTGCACTTTGATCACTATCCTACCACGGCTCAAAGGAGTCGTGCAAACAGGTGGTGGTTGGGTGCAGTCCCGAAGCACTTGGAGGCAGTGACGGTTAGACAGGATTCGTCTCTCCCGGTATTGGGGGTTGACATCGCGCTGTGTCTAGGAGAGCCATTACACGAGTAGTCCCTGGCCAGGGCAAACGAGATATACTGGTAGGTTTCCAGTGTTATCTCAGGGTGTTTTGGGCTACGCTCCGGCACGACTTGTACCGCTATTGGGGGACTGACGTTTACCACCCCCTAGGCCCGCCATGCGATGTATCAGACGAACAGACCGGACTGTACGGAGACTGTCACATTCAGACTCAGTAGGAGTACAGATGGGGTTTCACCTCGTCAGCCTTCTTGTCGACATCTACCTGGGGACCGTTACGCACAGCTAGTGCCGCTTGCGGTCTGTGGTTAAACCCACTGCCAGCGTAGTGTCGAGTCTTTAGAGTCCCACGCAGAGGGTATTCGCCTCTGGGCAAAACAGAGTAGAGGTCGCATGGTTTTGCGACAGGGTTCGTTCTCATCCGCGCACTTGTGCACGTTTGGAGTCCGGACGGATTATACTGGCAGGCTCTGGTTTGAGCCAGATACTGGTATATATATATTTGGGGTTGCTTTTATATCTTGGTATTCTTGTTTTTCGGAACGAGAATGCAGGTGTGTATGCACAGTTGCTTGAGGCGGAGAATGAGGTTTTTCATTAGGGTTTCGGAACGGGTGCATATGCACAGTTGACAGTCTTCATTTTCCAAACCCTAATGGATTTATATATTATCTATTAATAATAATAATTAAATGAGAATTATGTTATGGTTGTGTTTTGTTGACTTGTTGACCTTGGTTGACTTGTTGACCATTGACCACTTTCATGCCTTGAAAGTCTTCCTTGATTCATGCTTACTTTTTATTAAATGAAGCATGGTTGTGGTCATTCCAAATACTACCATCAACTATTCTCATTTTCAATTATTATCATTTAGATAATATTATTCTTTTGCATTATGGTTGCAAGAAGAGAAAATAATAGCTCATTCTATCATTCTCATTCTCTCTCCTCTCTTCATCTTCTTCTTCCTCTAGCAAAGAGAAACCTTCTCATGAGTTGAGAATCCTTCTCTTTAAAACAAAAGCAACCCTTAGACACTCTCTCTACTCACTCTAGGATCAAGGGTTTAGCAAGCCGGCGATTCTAGTTCACTCCAAGTTCGAGAAAGAGCCCAAAGGTCGAGCCTTCGAGGTGGATCCATCTTCGACGGAAGAAGGCGACAAGAGAAGAGAACCATCAACCTCCACAAAGTTAGAAGAAGAAGGAGTTCAAGTTTAGGTATAACCATCTCTATCAGAGTAGCTAAATCTCTTTAGCTTAGTATGCCAGTTTTAGTTTAGGTAACGATCCCGACCTAGTCTAGTCCATGTTGCCTCTTGCACTAAAAATTTGATTTTTATACCGTTTCCGCCTCCCCGTAAGAACCGGGGGTCGCAACGTGGACTAACAGCACTGAGCTCGTGCAATAAGCCATTAAACCTCTAGGTGTCCCTAGTAGGAGGAGTGTTGTCTCCTAAGGGTTTTCAGTGGATACTACCCACAAAATCCTATCAATTAGGCCCATTGACTTTTATTCTCCAATTAGGATTTCTAACAAGAACTCTATTATCTTCGACTCAGAAATTATCCACCCGTATTCTTCACGCTTCCTTATTATTTAACTTAAGATTATATATATTCTTGTGAATTTACTTAGCTTTTGGTATCTTTTAAGTTTTTCTTCTAGGGTTCCATCTCAACTTAGGAATTTTTATCATCTCTTTTAAAGATATAAGTCCTATTCTTCATTCCTATCTCTTATCTAAACCTCAATCACATACCCCTACGTGTGTGTATATATCACCCCTACACTTGGAAATTCAAATCAAGCTATCATACTCTTGTCCGTCGTCCAAAGTATTTTTCAATAGGTGAATTTTTAGATGAAATTGCTCACACATTCTTCATGCGACCGTTAAAACTTCTTGAGCTACCAACGACCGATTACAAAATGTGTTCGCACATTAAAGCGTAATTCCTAGTCTTGTAATCCCTAAGGCTTTTAGCAGTGACTCCCAAACCAGTTGGTCTAAGGCACTAGGTGATGAATCACCCTCGCTATATATTTTTCTATTTTTGCAGCCTTAAGTAATTACAAAACCAGTGTTCGTTTTTTTTATCTCTTTATTCACACTTGTATTTTTATTTTATTTCCCTTTATACTAAGGACTTTAGACAAGAGCATTTCAAGGTCTCTTCTACTATTCCAAGTTTCAAAGTTCGTGTTTGTGCAATTTGTAGGGTATACATTTTCAGAATTTAGACTTAAGCTAGGAATTATTTTTCAAACTTATACTTTAATAAAAATATCAATACTTTTCCCTTGTTTTAACTTAGCCCAAGAAGTGAACTCAAAATTTGCCTATTTCTAAATAAACTACAAAGACATATACTTTCTACCGTTAAATTTTAAGAAAAGTTATTTTTAGGGTTTTTAATTTACTAAGTTTAGGATCTAGTTGTTCCTAGCTAGTTAACCTTCTTATCAAACTCAAGTCAATTATCGCTAAAATTGAATACTTTAATTTTTATAATTTTTCAATTTTTTCAATTTTTATGGATTTTAAAATAAGTATGCAAATGCAAAAATATACATATGAATGCGAAGGAAGAAGGCTTACCGAGCATCCCAAACTTAAACATGACAGTGTCCTCACTGTCATGCTATACCAAGAGGGTCAAAATGTCGGCACTCCCCTGTTTATTTATTTATAATTTTTTTTATTGTTAAAAGAAAAACAAAATAATATACAACAAGGTTCCCCCCAAACTTATATGAGACAGTGTTTCCACTGTTTTAATAGTTAAAGTTCAGAGTTAGGGAGGAGAAAAATCAAACTATACAAGGCCTTACACAGACTAAAGGTTAGCACCAACCATTTAAAAATTCTGTCGTGATAATGGTAGAGTTGGTGAAAGAATGGAGTGTAGAGAAAGGAGTTGAGAAACATACGAGACCGTATTGGAAGAAGGGTGGAATATGGTCTCGGTGGAGGAGAAGAATGGCGGAAAAGAGAAAGAAGTGTAGTACGAACTTGAGGGTGTAAATCGAGTGAATAAATTAGCGCAATTTGTGATGACCGATATGTTAAAAGCGATTGTGCTAATCTATTAATCCGTCAAGAAATGGGGTCAAATCCCTCAAGACTTGCGAGAAAACATGGGTACGTCGAACTTGATAAACCATCCATTGAAAATGGAAACACGACGGATTCTGGCGTGGTCGAAACGACAGGAAGGATGAAAGGGGGTGATTTAGGCATAGTCTTATTCTCACCTAAGTAATCTGTCTCAAACATGAAGGATTCCATCAATGGTTCGAAATGACTATAAGCAACCGAGTCTGATGGTTCAACTAACTCATCTGAAAATTCAAAGGACTCAAACTCGGGCGGTGAGTCTTCAAAATCGTCCGAAAAAGTGAAGCACTCGTAATCGTTATCGGCTGTGAGAACTGTGTCAGATTCAAAGAGGTATGCACTAGTCGCATCCAAATTGCTGTGATCGAAGAGAAACTTTTCAAACTCACAGTCCTCTTGCATGATCTTTTGCGTGGTCGGAACGATGGAAAGGATGGAGGGTGATTTAGGAAGTATAACAGTTAAATTTTCAGGAGGATGAATTGGAAAATCCGTCACATCAAACAAAATCCTCACTACTATCCTCAATACTCTCCTCATAATTCTCCTCAAAAATTATCTCTTCCATGCAATTATCATCAAAATCAAGACGCATATGAAGTTCGGGAGAAACATTTAATGACTCGGGATGATGAATTGGAGATAAAATTTCAGTCAAATCTACGGGTTCATCATCCAAAATATTCCCGCCGTCAATATCATCAATCAAGTGAAAATCAATTTTTTCAAACACCTCATCAAAAGCATGGATATTTCTCAATTCAGGTTCTAGATTGGAGGTGTAAAGTTCAAAAGGAGTAGGTGTGGTTTCACTCGAAAGGGACTCTTCACAATCTGGAAAATCAAGCACTACAAAATCGCACAACTCATTAAATGTTTTATTTTCAACTGATGAATCATTTGGGACACTTGTTTGAAAACCGGAGTTGTGGAATTCAATTGGTAATGGGTAGGTTTGATTTGGAAGTGTGTAAAACTCACTCTCACCACTCAATTTCTCACTCTGTCCAACCGCCGCATCATACATTGGAATTTTTGGAGCTAGTTAGAAACTAGCTACCGTTCATTAGGTTGCATAAGGGCGGCAATGGACGCATCCACATTCCTCATCATTTGGTTTGTCGCTACCATATAGGCTTCCAACGACTGTTCCAAACTAGACATGGGTTGTGAAGGGGTTTCAGTAAAACATTCAAAGTTGCTTGGATTTTGGAAACTCCCAAATGTCTGTGTAGAAGCAATGTCTAGGGAAGGTGTGAAAGTTGGGTAGGACTGGTAGGAATTGAATGGTTGGACAGGAGTAGGATCAACATTTGGATAAAAAGGTGAATGGACTTGTTGATCCCTAGAACTGGATGTGTGGAGAGGAGTGAAAGATCGGCTACGAGATTGTTCAATATGCTCAGCAATAGACATGGGTTTTGGAGTTACAATAGGACTTGAAAAAAGAGTATCAACGTAAGAAGGTGGTGAAGGTTGCAATTGTTGATACAAAGTGGATTGCGGAGTCGAACTGTTTCTCCTAGACGCTTCTATTCGATTTTTCAAAGAAATTTTTGGCATGGAGGGGTCATCCGTAATTCGACCAAAACAATTCGCGTATGAAGCAATGTTTGGATGAGAGTACCAAAGTTCGGCGAGGGTTTTGTGAGGTGGGGTACCCATGATGTAAGAGAGGGGAAGAAAAAGAATGTGGGGTGCACGGATTTCTTGGCGACAAAATTTTTGCAAGTTTTTATAAAAAAAAAATTCTTTTTTTTTTTAGCTTTTTGCAAAAAAGATTTTCAATAAAAGGCTTAGACACACTTTCAATTAACCACAAATGCACAATCAGGCCTAGATCTAGGGTCAGCTAGACAGCTCCTAACTGTTCCAAAGGGTAAGAAGTAGGACCTCAAACTGCCTCTTCACCGCCAATTGTGGACAGGTAAGTGCCAGGTAAGTGGAAGGCTCTCCACCACGTAAGTAGTGGACCTAATTAAGTAACCACTTGCCTTAGACACACTTGCCTAGACACCACAAAATCAGGTTAGGACCAACGGTCGATACCTACAACTAGTCCTCTGTCCTATTGAGCGCAAAGTCCTTAGTGCTGAGTCTAATATTTTTTAATTAAAAGATGGTCAATGCAATATGCCTTATGTGATTTCTGGGGTCCTGGGAAGGGTGATGAAATCCCCACCCAATCTGGATTGGTTTCAAGCCCCTTAAAGTCCGATTAAAAATATGCAAAGCAGTAACAATTACTTGCAATCAATTTTTAGCGCGGCGCAACGAATCCTGCACAAGATCAATTATTGGAAGGGGGAGAGATTTTTTTAGCGCAAAGAATCCTGCAGGAGATTTTTCAGAAGAGATATCAGGGATTTGCAGAGGAGGAGAGAGAAAGCTCACAAAAAAAATTTCACGTGCTGACTCGACCAAGGCGCGGCGGTTCCGCGGCCACAGGTAGGCTCGCGCGGCAGTTCCGCGGTGGAAGGTGTAGATAAATTCTCCAGATTTCTTCTGTGGTTCTATTGTGGAAATCCTCTGTTGTTCAGATCTTCCCTTTTCTGTTTTGCTTTCTGGATTTTTCCAGATCCGAACCTGGTCGTCGATCCTGCAAAATTCACACGAAAAATACCCTTCACAAAAAAAAAGATGATAAATTTTTATATTTTTTATATTTTTCAGTTTTTATGATTTTTTAATTTTATATTAACCCGAAATTGCAAAAAGAAAATAACACGCCATCCTCGGCAACGGCGCCATTTGATTGAAAGAGATTTAACGCGCTTGCGCTTTCTAAGGATGAATCAAAAATATTTGTTAATCGCAATCAAGAACGGCGTCGCTTGATAGCTAGCCGGTGAGTACGGGTCGGTCCACAGGGATGTTGTGTATTCTCTAATCGTTCTAACGAGTTAATTCCAAACGGTGTAAATGGATTGATTAAATCTAAAAACTAAAGTTTATCTAAATCTTTCTAGGGTTAGGTTTAGGTTTGGAGAGTCAATATTCCTCACCGCTTTCTATGCCCATATTAAGATATATGAGGTGTTATGGTAATTATTAATAAAGTGGATTAGTACCATCCGGAAGAAACGGTGTTTCTTCCTCTAGGTTCTTGTCCTTCCTTTCTTAATCCTTACCCTAACCTCCATGGAAGACACGCTCAACCAGTCCTTTATACTGCGGTATCACCGCTACCTCGTAGGATAGGGTGCCGTAGGGAGCGGTGTGTGCATGTATGCATGGAGTCCTATAAAAACGTGTGATGGTCAAGAAAGGAGTGAGAGATATTCATCTCTCAAGCCTTCCCCAAATCTGACCCTAACAAGCGAGGAGACTACTCACTCCTTAGGGAATTGAAAAACATTTCTAAATTAATTAAGTAGGGCAAAGAATTAAATCTAAACTAGGGCAAGAATAGAAAATTATACTAGGGTAGATAATAAAATTAACAAGGGAAAGAATTTAAAACTTACTCTAATTTGATGCACTCTTCATTCTTTACAGAAATTTACAGATCTGAATTTGAGATTTACAATGAGGCACAAGAAGAGGCATACCTCAAAAAGAGGTTTAGGGCTTCAATTTATAGATCATAGAAACCCTAGGATAACAATCGACTCACATCTGCAATTACATTTATACCTTACAGAAGACTAGTCAATGCACCGCCTTGCTGACGTCACCACGCACGCGCGACACACGGTCGTGGAGCCGTGGCCAAGACCCCTGTTTGGCCGCGGATCCGCGACCATGTAAGGAGATTGTGTGCTGATTTCTTCTGGGTTTCTTCTGTTGCATTTTTCCTTCTATTTTCTTCAGTTGTTTTCTCAGATTGGCTTCTAGATTTCTTCCAGATTTCCTAGGTGAATATAGTCGTAGACTTTTACCGCTTGCTTCGTGAAGAAGTCTTGAACCTTGCGCTGCCTTTGTTCTTTGTGAAATCATCCATTAATTTTCGTCTAGTCTTCAAATTGTAGGCTAGATCAAGATTCTTCCATTTGTTGTTCGTAGTCTCACTTTTCTATCGTCTTTTTATCTTTTCCACTGTTTTTGTTCCGAGAACCTGTAACCTGCAACTATGTAGCAGACATGGGTCAAAAGTGTAGGGTTCCTAGGCACCCTAATGAGGTCTCACAAGGCATCAACCATGCCAATTTCAAATATACGGTGCCGAGAAACCCTAGACTATGGATCGTTAGCTAGATGTCTAGGCGAAAATGAAACTAGTTAACAGCTTAACTAAAGTTTAAACGGAAATACAACCTTTGTAGATCCGGTGCTCCACCTCCATAGCTCCGCAACGAAGTCCTCTCCGCTGTCCAAAAAGAATCCGGGCTCTAGCGTCGACTTCATCGGAGAATAAGCGAGCTAGGTCGTCGATGTCCATGCCGAAGATGATCTACGTCGAGGCATCGCTAAATCAAGCTCCAACTTCACCAAGTCATGAAAACATGTGAAGGAAACACACTCTACTACTAGGCAAGAGGTAGAGGATGAAGAAATAAGAAGTGGGTAGACTTTAGAATTGGATTTCTCACTCATTTCCATCAATCACCATTGATGGAGCTTGCTTTCTTCAAGTGAAGAAAAAATGAAGAAGAAGAAGAGCAAGAAGAAGATAAGTCTTATGATAAGAATAGAATAGAATATAAAAATCAATCCTTATCATAATTTTAACTATGGTAATGTGTAGAGAATTGACTAAGGTTAAATAAAGGGTTAGGGTTTAGCATGGAGACAAAATGGTCAAATGTTTCATGAATGTTCATGAAAGAAACAAAATGAAATGAAAGCAACCATTTTATTTCTCTTTGCTATTTAATTTTCTAAAAGAATAATTAAATAAATGAATATGGAAATAAAACCCTAACCTTTCATAAAACCATGGTCAATTCTTTACACAACCCAAGTTATGCATGCATCATCAAACATGATACAAGCAAGTGCACAAAATCATATCGCATATGCAATGCGCACACCCGAGCGAGAAAATCCATTTAAAGTGAACCGATACTATTTAATGCAAAGTAATATATCAAATATATAATTATGCATTAAATCATTAAATCAACACTTGATTCAATGATCCGGTCATGTCGCACATAACCGACTGGTATCACAAGTAACAACTTATCGAATCAACACTTGATCCGATAACCCGGCTATATCATATATAACCGATCAATGTCACATCGCGAGAATGAAATACGGTATCACATACACGCATCATTCTCGGTCTCGCACATATCTCATATGCGCTCCTACTTCGTTTCGCTTGAGCCAGGAAACCTCTGTGTAGGACTCTAAAGACTCGTCAATACGCCGGCAGCGGATGATGATCATATCAAACATCCACAAGCCGCAAGCGGTCTGCTAAACGTAACGGCCACCCGGGTATTGAGCGATCTGAAGATCGACAAGCAAGCCCGCTCACACTCCAGTGAATCCAACCAGTAACACTACCGTACAGTCCGGTCTGATCGTCTGATATGTCGCATATCTTGCCTAGGGGTGGTAAACGTCAGACCCCAATAGCTCGATAAGTCGTGTCGATATGAGGTCTATAACAATTCGAGAAACTACTGGTAACACTTACCAGTAAATCTCAGCAACCCTGGCCAGGGATTTCCTGTTATAGCCAATCGAACACAGCGCAACATCTACTCCCTATACCGGGAGAGACGAATCCCCTCCGATCGCTCATTGCCTCCATGTGAATCGGGACTGTACCCAAAAACCACCATTTTGCACGCCCTCTTGGACGTGGTAAGATGGAAATCAAAGCACAGTGGGAACCACACAAGACTCTACGACGATCTCGGGTCAACAGACTACTCTGTAACAGTGTCACTAGAGAACTGCCATCTGACGTGAGGTATAATACCATCTGGGAGTTCTCGGCGAGTCCGTCCAGTGTACCCAGTCTCCACTGAGCACCCGTATATCATCTCTGATGTCAAACACCAATGGATATGGGATCATCCATCGCCCATCTGTATGGGTCGAGAAGGTACACGCTAGTCTACTCTGGTATATCGATGCCCCGTCTCGATACACCCTCGACTAGGGACTTTGAAGGATGTACTTATGGACTACCATGTCTCCACTAGTATGATCCGCATCATAGTCCAGGTAGTCAAGTACAGATCCTAAGGGCTTTACCAACATATAACCGGGAGACAATCAATGTACACGTTAAGGTAAAGATCAACCAGATAGCATACTATCATGTCGAGCAAGAAAGTCCTCCCTATATATGTCCCAGCATCCACTACAATATACATCCTATGTATAGTAATGGCCTCTAGGGCATACATATAACTAACAATCTCCCACTTGCACTAGGGCCATCTGTAGCAGTGGTTGTAGTATCTTATACTCAACCATCCCTTAAAAGTCTCTCTCTGAGAATAGGCCTTCATGAGTGTATCCGCCGTGTTTTCCTCTTAGTCTGCTCTCCGAACCTTGATCACCATGGAGATCAACCTTCTCCACGATCAAGTGATACTGCCTTAGAATATGTCTGGATCACTGATGGGACCGGCGTTCCTCGGCATAAGCCACAACTCCATTGTCACACAATGGGAGGAACATAGTTCATCTCATGAACCATTATACACCCAAACAAGCTCTTTGGTAGCATCTTAAGTAGCGATGTATCCAGCCTTTATCATCTAGTATGCCACGGTATCTAGCTTGGAACTTTTCCAACATACCGTCCCTCCACTGAGGGTAAAGACAATGCCTGTGACTGACATTCAGTCGTCTTTATCACCCTGGAACACTTCCAGTGATTCTTCCCAGGATCAACTGATGCCATCTCACTACAACTAGTGAGTAGCCTAACATCCATTTAGATCTATCTCATAGATCCAAAATCCAGGATTTAGTAGGTATCACTTTGATCCTATGTGGAGAGTCATTGTGATAAGCGGAGATTGATCGAGCGTAGCATAGGAAACTCCTTCCCTATCAAGAGTATGTCATCCACGTACTCTACGAGGATCATCACCATACTCCCTACTACCTTTTTTTTTATACAAGGTTCATCTACCATTTTGATGATGTCAACTTCTTTGACTAATCCATCAAAACAGATGTTCCAACTCCACGATACCTGCTTTATCTTATAAAGCATCTTGTACACGTTTCCGCTGCTCCCACTGTCTACGAAGCCCTCTGGCTGTGTACTTATAGACGTTCTTTTCTAAAACAGCATTTAGAAAAGCAGTCATGGCACCCAACCGCCAGATATCGTAGTCATGGTATGTAGCCGTGGCAAGTAGGATCTGGATGGACTTAAGCATAGCCACTTGAAAAGGTTTCATCATTATCCATGCCTGGTCGATGACGAAAAGCTTTAACAAGTCTAGCTTTGAAAGTCTCAACTTTTCCATTTACACCAAGTAATCTTCTCAAGATATACTTGCTCCTGATGGGGATTTAACCCTTCAGATATAGCAACCAAAGTCCATACTTTGTTGGTGTACATGGATTCCATCTCAGATCGCTAAGCATCCAGCCATTCTTACAGAGTCCCACTCCTGATGGCCAGCTCGAAACTAGTTGGGTCATCATCTCATGATGCAATCCTCGCTCCCACTGTCATCGAGAAACCGAAGTATCTCTCAGGTGGGTGAGGAAACCCTACTAGATCGGCGGAGAGGCCGAGGTTCGTTGGTTACTATTGAATCCTTTAGTTTTATCAAATTATCTGCTGTAGTTTGCATAGCTGGAACTTTTCCAGTTCTACATTACAGACCTTGCCTCGAGTTTGTCCGGATTTTGCTTTTAGACATAGGCTGGACAACCCCAAATCTTAACTAACTTAAGAGATGGGCTCTTCCCTTATCATATCAAATATGAAATGGTAGGCAACAGATTTGATTTGAACCCTATTTAATAGGTATGCAGCTTCTCAAATGCATAACTCCCAAAAGGAAATAGGTAACTCAGTAGTACTCATCATAGAGCACACCATATCATATAGGGTGTATCTTCTCCGCCCCGATATACCATCGTGCTATGGTGTATACAGAGGAGTAATGCTGAGAGAGAATCTCATTCTCCTTTAGAATAGTCCAGGAATTCCATGCACAAGTATTCTCCTCCCTGATCTCATCATAGGACATAATACTTATACCCGTATTTTTGGTTTTCTACTTCTAACTTATATTCTGTGATTATCTCAAAAGGTTCGGACTTGTGTTTCAACAGGAACATATGACTGAATCTTGAGAAATTATCAGAGAACGTAATGAAGTATAAAAAACCAGTCCTGGCATGTGTAGACAGGGGACCTTTATACATCAACATGTACCAGTCCCAAGAGTAAACTAACTCTTTCTTTGTTTCCATTAAACGGAGCTATGGTCATCTTATCTTTGTGACATGACTGGAAAGTTTCATAAGATGTAAATTCAAACTGATTTAAATATGCATCTATATGTAACTCTAGCTAGTCGGGTCACATTGATCTGACCTAGTCTACAATGCCTCAAGAAGAATTCGTTCAGTTCTGAACTCTTCCTCTTTTGTGTGTTCCGTATACTAAGAACTGTAGTTTGATTTATAACATTAATGCTTTTAGATAACGTGCCTGAACCGATCAACTTTTGATATAGGAAATGTTCAAAACATTATCCAACAATACAAAATTTTATCATTTCTTTACTATTAAAGAGAGTGATATGATTTTGTATATCAGGTCCGGTATCTAATAACATTCGTTTAGAATCAATGTATTTGGAATATAGGGTGACAGTGACCAACAGACTTGGCTGCAACACTTGCCCCGTTTTCTGTCTCATGAAACTTATCACCCGTTCTCAGTTCTCTACCTTTCTGTAGCCCTATGTAACAGATTACATATCTGGGATCCTGATCCGGTATCATATACCCAGGACGTAAAGGATACTGAGAAACAGTTCTGTATAAAGAACACACCCGAAGATGATGCATCAGCATGCACTCTCTTCGTTTGGGCGGCACGGGAATTCTGGTAATCCCCAATTTCCTACTCTGTCTTATAACAATTATAAGTTGGAGCGGGACCAACGTTCCCCAGCTCAGTATAACAAGCGGGTTCGGTCAATATCCGTATTATTATCTTGATTAAGGTGTGATATGGTCGCTACCTGGAGAGAGAGAGAAGAAAACACTCAGCGTGCGCTCTTGCAAGAATAGATTGGTTATTATTTTATCTAATCAGGATGGCTCCCACTGCTTTTTATCAAATCTTCCTTCAAACCCTAAAAGGAAAGACTAGCCGGGATTCATTACACACTACAAGTTCGCCAATCTTTCAGCCAGGCCAGTGTCGGTACTTTGAGGGAGGTCCCCCGTGCTTTCGCACGAACCTAATTAATGTAAACCTCGTTTTCCCAGAGGCATTGTTGGAGATAGTGCCCTCAGAGTCAATTATTGGATCACAGGCACGTGATTGCAATGATTGAGGGAGGACCTATCCCAGGAGGACAGTCTTACTCGAGATGATAGTATGCTATCTGGTTTACCTTTATCATCGTGTACTGCTTTAGGTGACCTGACATGTCACTATTACACGTTGATAGAGCCCCTAGGATTCTTGCTTGACGACCAGCAGTATGGTGGCGATCATATACGTGGGAGCTGGGGTCTATAAGCACATCCTTAAAAGGTCCCTAGTCGTGGGAGTTTCGAGACTGGGCATCGATACTCCATTAGTAGACTAGTGTATACAGTCGAGACCCCGACGAGGGGCGGTGGCCGGTCTCACAAGCCACTGGTGTCAGTTGGTTCACCTAAGATGTATACAGGTGCTCATTGGGTTATGAGTACACCGGACAGGACTCGCCGGGAACCTGCTAGTTGGTCTTATACCAGACGTCAGATAGCAGTTCCCAGGTGACATGTGTACAGGTTAGTTCATCGACCTGAGGATCGTCATTTGTCTCGTGTGAGTTCCCACTGTGCTTTGATTACTACCCTACCACGGCTCAAAGGAGTCGTGCAAACAGGTTTTAGTTGGGTACGGTCCCGAGCCACATGGAGGCAGTGAGCGGATCTTCAGGGGTTCGTCTCTCCCGGTATTGGGGGTGAGGTCGCGCTGTGTCTAGGAGAGCCATTACGCAAAGCCCTCGGCCGAGGCAGGAGATTTACTGGTAGGTATTCCAGTAGTATCTCAGGGCGTTCTGGGCTACGCTCCGACACGACTTGTACCGCCTTTGGGGGTCTGACTTTTACCAACCCCCTAGGCCCGCCATGCGATACTCATAGACGAACGGACCGGACTGTAAGGATATTGTCACTGACAGGCTCAGTTGGGTGTCGGGGTGAGCTTCCTCATCGACGTCCCTTTTGGTCAATAGCTGGTGGCCCGTCACGTATTGGCTTATACCTCTGACGTGCCAGTGGTTAAATCCACAGCCATAGTATTGACGAGTCTTTAGAGTCCACCACACTTTCAGTTACTCAGCTTTCGGGCGAAACGCTGTAGAGGCCGTATGGAGATATGGCAGGGTCCGATCAGATACGTGCGGTATTGCACGGATCAGGATCGGACATTTTTGTACTAGTGGCCGTATTGTTATATGGCAGGGTTTGATCTGATACGTGCGGTATTGCACGGATCAGGATCGAACGGATTTTACTAGCCGGCTTTGGCTTAAGCCGGTCCTAGTCTAGTACAGTGTAGATTTTGTCTCTTTGCATTTGTATCCGGTCGGAATACAGATGCGGGTGTGTATGCACAGTGTCGGGGTTTTCCTGTAATTTATTACGGGACCAGTTTTCTGGAGTTGCCAGTTTGCATTCCGTTCCGGCCGGTTTTCCTTTGTTCTTTCCCGGCCGGACTTTTCTGGTGGAGGGGGTTATTTGCAGTTTTGCAAATAACACTTAGTGGAGGGTTTTCTTGCAAATGTATTTATTATGATAGAATCTTTAGATACCATTCTCATCACTTGCTTTTGGTTGATTAGAAGTGATGAGAAAGGATTTGATCTTTGATTAGAGTTGATGTGAGGTTGTGATGATGGTTTAGGATGTGGTCACCTTTCTTGCTCTCCTACACTCACCTCCCTCTTGTTTCATATACATACATTCCTCCACCTTATTCTTCACTTGAAGATGATAAGTTATTCATGGTTGAGAAAAAGAAGAGAGAAGAAGAAGAGAGAGCTTCATTCTTGAGAGTTTCCTTCTTGATCTTGCTTTCATGCAAGGAAAAATGAAAGCACCATATTTTCCTTGTCCTCATTCCTCCATCCAAAGGCAACAAACCCCAAAGTGAGACTATGATTCTACACTACACATTCTACAGCAAATCTTGAGCATGTCGAGTTGCCGGCTTCATGCTCGAGTTGCCTCGGTATTGAGGCGGGAGCCCGTAAAAGACGAAGGCGATGTGGTGCCCTTTCCGGCGAAGAGGCGACGATATGGAGACTACACTTTCCGCGGGAGATCGGGGCGATGATGAGAAGACCGGAGGACTCGGATCTCTTGGTATACTTCTTTTCCCATCTCTTGTTTGCTAGCATTAGGTTAATGGTAAACGATCCGGGTCTTTGTCCGCGGTAGCGCCGGTTTCCGAGCAAGGAAAATTTTTGATTCCGCATTTTGGCCTCGAGTAAGAGGCCGTGGCGCTGCCGTGGCGCAACATGGTATCAGAGACACGCCATTAACCTTACCTAGCTTCGTTTGATGTGTTTGCGTTTCCGATCGACCGAAATTTCCAAAAACCGTATTTTTATTGCACATCAGTTTCTGTCGAATTTTTTTGAAGTCCAAAAATTTTTCAGGTGGTTGCAGAATGATATGCAGGGAAATATAAGAGATCTGATAAAATTTGGTAGCCTCATTCCTCCTTTTCACCGCGGAAGCGCGGCCAAAGCCTTGCTTTGGCCGCTCTTCCGCGGCGCTTTAAATTATTCACTTTACCAAATTTTTCCAGGTTGTCTTGTACATGAAAATGGGGTATTTGGAATATTAAGATTGGGCCCAGGTTTTCTGTGAGTGCTACAGTTTTGATTGGGGGCCCACTTGTTAATTTTTGGTCAATCGGAAAAATTTTAAACACATTATTTCACAGTATTTACATTATTTCTGCGACCGTGAATGTCACTCGATCGGTAAATCCGGTCTAACTGCTATAGCCCGGTTAGACGGATTTGCGAACGTGACTTTCACGTTGATGTTCTATGTTTATGCTGTGATGTTGCGGATCGGTCGTGGGGGATAGCCTGGATGCAATGCTAGTACAGTTTTGTTGTATTATGTACATTTGTTATTGCGGGGCGAGCGTCCGACATGTGGACTGCCGTCACTGCCTGTTTGTATTATTATTTTGGGGCACAACCTGGTTGCGGTCGATGTACCCGGTGTATGTATATTTTACTTTCTGTACTAGGATTACCCCGAGGAGGGGTGCACGGATAGCCGGGTTCTGGAGGGCAACAAGCCCGCATCTCAGGGCATTGAGACGGAGGGGGCTTCAGTCCAGGATTGGCGGGCTATTCGCCGCACTCGTAGGGGGTACAGGTTGACCCAGGAGGGGTGCCCAAGTTACCGGATTCCATGAAGTGCTGGGTGGTCCATTCACGGTACTGAAGGGGGCTGCCTCGCTTCAGGTTTTGGCGGGTGACTTGCCGCGCCCGTAGGGGTCTAGGATTTCATTGCACAGGCTATCCACACGACCAGGGGAACGTCGGGTTTCAGCAGCGGCTCTGTGAAACCCAGGGTTTCCAGATATCTGTATTGTTCTGTGATGCTGTACATTTCTGTGATGTTGCATTTTATTCACGCCTTGAGCGAAATACTATATATTGGTATATATATATTAGTAGATGTTGTATATGTTTTACATCCGCGCTAGTCCAGTCCCCGCTCTGCCGTTAGTTAGCTAACCTAACGGGTGATGACGGGACCCAGTGGCGAATGCGGATGGCATATACGTATGTCAGTATATTTTCGTTCTTTGTGGTGTGATCAATTGATGGGACTGCTTTGATTCGGATCAATGCAAGATAAACAAACCTAATCTGATGTTGTTGGAACACTTTTTCAAAAAGCTGTTATTGCAAGGACGTTCTCTTTTGTTTTGCATAGTGGTATTCATTTGGAATATCCTGCTCCTCAGTCGACGAGGCAAGGGCCGAGATCCCTTCACCGGGAGTGACCCCTTGGACAGAAGTTTGCGTCAGGGCATTAACTTCACTATAGCCGATTACTTTTGCTTTGCATCGTGGTATTCAGCTGGAATATCCTGCACCTCATTCTACGGGGAAAGAGCCGAGATCCCTTCACCGGGAGTGACCTCTTTAGTAAAGGTTTTCGTCACTATATTTTATAAAAGGCTATGCAGTTCCTTCAACGATATCAAGTTCATTACGTTAAAGGTTTTTCGCCAAAAACCATTCGTAGCCCTCCGTCATTTCCTACAGGTATTATTTGGTATTCGTGCTGCGTTTGTTGACCTAGTCAAGACGTAGTGTTCGGTAGCTAAGTGGTACTTGTTTGTTGCATAAGTGGGATTGGTTAGGACAGTCGTGCGGCCTTGTTGACCTAGTCAAGGGCACGTACGGGTGGGTTTAATGCGATCCAGAACAATGACGGGTTGAACTTGACTGGCGGTTTATGGTTTGTTGACCTAGTCAAGGTCATAAACCGCTTGGGGTAAAAATCACATCGGGAGTTTCAAAAGAACTGAAACTTGCCAGGTATGCGCATACCTTCTGGAGTGTGGTGACGTGAGTGGATTCCGTCACGTTATCATGCGATGATAGTTGGATCCCGATTCCCACTGATGAGTTGGTTTACTCCTCGGGTGATCCCGACTAATTCTTCTTTCAGGTTTGGAGGAGAATTTGAGGTACAGTGGGAGGTTTCCAGATTAGACAAAGTGATAACCATTCTGATCTAGGTTAGAGTGCACGCTGAGTGTTTCTTTTCTCTCTCTCTCGCAGCGACCATTGACCCGACCCTGGACTATGACTCGTGACCAAGTTGACCGAACCTTCTTAACACTGGCTTTTGGATTGTCAGAGTTGCAGACCTCATTGCCACTCCTACTTTTACCCTTTTCTCCAGGACACCCCGTATTACTACGAACGTCCACTTCCATTGGACAAAACCATCGTATGGTTATATACGAACTCGAAGGACTTCGAGGATGGTTTCTGGTTCTGGAGAAAACGGATAGGACTATTCAGTTGTCTTTTCTTTTCACCTTCTCTCGGGTTGCGAGTACTCCTTGGTTTAGGAGTAGTATACCTATTACGTAAATTGGATAGTCTTCTTCCAAACCATAGGCTGGTGCCGACCGGTAGGGAATGAAGAAAATCAGTTAACTTAGACGGTGTACAGAAGGTATTAAGTTCAGACAAAGAAAGGGATTAGTAGGAGGGCAAAGTAAATTGCGACTGATATTCACGACCAAACCAAGTATTTCTTCGCCAATCCTAAATCACCTTTGTATTTCTCCAGGACATTCCGTATCACTACGAAGATCCACAGTTTATTGGATATTCCATCGTATGGTTATATACGAACTCGAAAGGAACTTGTTCCAGTTCGGGGATGGATTCTGGTTCAGGAGAAATAGGAATAAAGTACATTCAGGTGTCTTTTATCTTCACCTTCTCTCGCATTGCGAGTGCTCCTAGGATTAGGACAGTACACCCTTTATGCTTATTGGATAGTCTTCTTCCAAACCATAGGCTGGTGCCGAACGGTAGGGAAGGAAGAAAACCAATTGGCTTAAAGGGGTGTGCGGACGGTAATGACTAAAGACATATAAAGGGATTTGGACAGATGGCAAAGAGATATACGGTTACAGTTGTGAATCTGGATAATGGAAGAGGCATTACTAGGAATACCAGGATACCCCGACGAAACATTTCAATGTTTCAGTTTCACTGTGTACTGTTAATAGAAAACTGATTTCCCGATTATACACTTACTCCAGGGTATGTATTTACCAGGTATGATTCTCACATCTGTATGGTTTTACAGATTATGAGTGGGAGTAAGTTATTGGGAATTGGGTGATCATCCTCATTATATCGGGATTCGTTGTAATCGGTGATATTTGAGGAAGTCACCTGGGTTGTTTGCCGGTCGGCAAATATTTGGTTTTGAATATCCGCTGTTGTGCACCAATTTCAAATCGATATATCTGTACGTCTATTTTCATAGAGTGAGATATACCTTTTGATATTATGTCGATGACATTTACCTATATCAGTGGATGGTTAGGTAAGGAGCATTAAACAGCGGTGTAATTCTTCTTAACTATAAGTACAGTTTTCAACCTACGACGCACAGTGAAAGAGTTGTTAGACTCAGCGGACTTATACAGAGTATTGTATGTTGTCCAGTGTCCATTAGGACAGAGGGGTTGGTGCTCGTACTATATTCGGTTTACTTATGGCTTCTCTAGATTTTAGACAGCTGTTTCGTGGAAACACAGGGTCTAAGTTTTGAGGAGTTATAGGTATTTGAATAGAGTAGAGTACCAGGTGTAGCAAGTATCGGGATTCTTCAAAGAGATTGAAGATGTAGATACTTGTGTATGATATTCAGTTGATAGTAATGATGAAGACAGATTGCTTCTCTTTCAGGTTACTCATAATTGGAAGCATTCCTAAGTTGAGTAACGCTGATCGACCTCCTTCCATTTAGTTGACATGCACTGAAGATAGTTGCATGATTTGAATCTGGTTCAATTGAATCAGTGCCTCTGGTTCTATATTGGATATAGAACAGTTCATATCTTAACGATGTTAAGGTACGGGGAGTTGTCCAGCTTATGATTAAAACCAGACACTGGACAACTCAAGGCACGTTTCTGTAATGGCTGTTTGTGGGTTGACCCAGGCGATGACTAGGGTTGACTTTCTACCATCTGGATGAACAATAGTAATATTGTTCTAGACTCGCCACAGTTTTTATTAAAAATGGATTTCTTCAAAAACAGCAGTGGGAGTATGGTAGAACTGGAAGTGATTCCAGAACCGCAGACGATTACTGAAGATTTGATAAGGAACCTAAAGATTCAATCTGATTTGACATTCCATTGGCCACTCCGCAAATAAGGTGGGTAATTTCAGGCACCCGAGAGGTACTCCGGTAGCCTCAAGGACGGTGACAGGGAAGTTCTTGTTTACCCACACTAGCCATTGTTGTTGTTCCAGGCTGCGAGACCCGGCAGGAGGATGAGTATAGCGTCGTTCTAAACTAGCTTTAGAAGTGCACGTCTATATGACTCTGGCAGAGGGTTGTCGTAGTCAGTGGGAGCAGCGGAAGCATTGGTGGACTTCATGCTTATGTCTATTTATAGACTAAAGCAGATATAGCGGAGTTAGATCATCTGTTTCTGATGTGACAGTCATGGGTTTGACGTCATCAGAATAGGGGATGGATCTGTTGAGAAGGTAGTAGGAAGTGATATTCCTATACTACGATCGGTTATACTTTGGTCGTCACACAGTGTTTTCTCCACATGGGACTTGGATATTTTATCAGACATACTGGTTACTAGATCTATGGTTTTAGATCTAAATTTGGGTGGTTTCCCAATCTGGGTACTTTGACAGCATTCTAAGAGTATTTAGAATGGACGACTCCTGGCATGGTAGTGTACCTGCAGGTAATGGAGTCACCCTCTCTAAAGGTGTCTTACAGACTAAAGGGGAGAGGGATACGCATGATTGACAGATCACTTGCTTAGGCAATTGAGTCAATCATGAGATGTCAGGTACCACACCAGATGTTGTTCTTGCAGTAGGTGCAATAAGTTGATATTAATCCAATCCTGGAAAAACAGTCGGAAGCAGTTTTAGAACATAAGTGAATGTTCTAGGGATATGATAACGGCTGCCTCCTTTAGGAGACGGTTATCACTCCAGGCTTCCAAGGTGACATGGACGACAAGGAGGTTGTCAGAGTTATAGTTCTCCCTCTGACGAGGGGCAGTATTTTGGACAGGTGGTCTAAGGCAATACTGAGGGCGGCATGGCGCAGGATACTGATTAAGTTCAGTTGATGATACAGTCTAAGAAGTTTGGATTTGGAGTTCATTTATGAGCTAGGTCCCATCAGACATCCAGACATTCTAAGACAGGTATTGCTCATTTCGGGAGATGGCTTTCTCCGCGAACTTGAGATATAGAGAGACATAGAAAGAAACATCACAGCGGATCCACTCACTGAGGCTATTCCTCGAACGCAATAGTTTCGCAAACGAGTTTTGTGAGACTGACTAGTAGAGGAGTTGGGTGTTCGGTATCACACGGGCTGTGAGTATGTGACATCGCAATAATTAGCCTTGAGTGCAAGTGGGAGATTGTTGGAGATAGTGCCCTCAGAGTCAATTATTGGATCACAGGCACGTGATTGCAATGATTGAGGGAGGACCTATCCCAGGAGGACAGTCTTACTCGAGATGATAGTATGCTATCTGGTTTACCTTTATCATCGTGTACTGCTTTAGGTGACCTGACATGTCACTATTACACGTTGATAGAGCCCCTAGGATTCTTGCTTGACGACCAGCAGTATGATGGCGATCATATACGTGGGAGCTGGGGTCTATAAGCACATCCTTAAAAGGTCCCTAGTCGTGGGAGTTTCGAGACTGGGCATCGATACTCCATTAGTAGACTAGTGTATACAGTCGAGACCCCGACGAGGGGCGGTGGCCGGTCTCACAAGCCACTGGTGTCAGTTGGTTCACCTAAGATGTATACAGGTGCTCATTGGGTTATGAGTACACCTGACAGGACTCGCCGGGAACCTGCTAGTTGGTCTTATACCAGACGTCAGATAGCAGTTCCCAGGTGACATGTGTACAGGTTAGTTCATCGACCTGAGGATCGTCATTTGTCTCGTGTGAGTTCCCACTGTGCTTTGATTACTACCCTACCACGGCTCAAAGGAGTCGTGCAAACAGGTTTTAGTTGGGTACGGTCCCGAGCCACATGGAGGCAGTGAGCGGATCTTCAGGGGTTCGTCTCTCCCGGTATTGGGGGTGAGGTCGCGCTGTGTCTAGGAGAGCCATTACGCAAAGCCCTCGGCCGAGGCAGGAGATTTACTGGTAGGTATTCCAGTAGTATCTCAGGGCGTTCTGGGCTACGCTCCGACACGACTTGTACCGCCTTTGGGGGTCTGACTTTTACCAACCCCCTAGGCCCGCCATGCGATACTCATAGACGAACGGACCGGACTGTACGGATATTGTCACTGACAGGCTCAGTTGGGTGTCGGGGTGAGCTTCCTCATCGACGTCCCTTTTGGTCAATAGCTGGTGGCCCGTCACGTATTGGCTTATACCTCTGACGTGCCAGTGGTTAAATCCACAGCCATAGTATTGACGAGTCTTTAGAGTCCACCACACTTTCAGTTACTCAGCTTTCGGGCGAAACGCTGTAGAGGCCGTATGGAGATATGGCAGGGTCCGATCAGATACGTGCGGTATTGCACGGATCAGGATCGGACATTTTTGTACTAGTGGCCGTATTGTTATATGGCAGGGTTTGATCTGATACGTGCGGTATTGCACGGATCAGGATCGAACGGATTTTACTAGCCGGCTTTGGCTTAAGCCGGTCCTAGTCTAGTACAGTGTAGATTTTGTCTCTTTGCATTTGTATCCGGTCGGAATACAGATGCGGGTGTGTATGCACAGTGTCGGGGTTTTCCTGTAATTTATTACGGGACCAGTTTTCTGGAGTTGCCAGTTTACATTCCGTTCCGGCCGGTTTTCCTTTGTTCTTTCCCGGCCGGACTTTTCTGGTGGAGGGGGTTATTTGCAGTTTTGCAAATAACACTTAGTGGAGGGTTTTCTTGCAAATGTATTTATTATGATAGAATCTTTAGATACCATTCTCATCACTTGCTTTTGGTTGATTAGAAGTGATGAGAAAGGATTTGATCTTTGATTAGAGTTGATGTGAGGTTGTGATGATGGTTTAGGATGTGGTCACCTTTCTTGCTCTCCTACACTCACCTCCCTCTTGTTTCATATACATACATTCCTCCACCTTATTCTTCACTTGAAGATGATAAGTTATTCATGGTTGAGAAAAAGAAGAGAGAAGAAGAAGAGAGAGCTTCATTCTTGAGAGTTTCCTTCTTGATCTTGCTTTCATGCAAGGAAAAATGAAAGCACCATATTTTCCTTGTCCTCATTCCTCCATCCAAAGGCAACAAACCCCAAAGTGAGACTATGATTCTACACTACACATTCTACAGCAAATCTTGAGCATGTCGAGTTGCCGGCTTCATGCTCGAGTTGCCTCGGTATTGAGGCGGGAGCCCGTAAAAGACGAAGGCGATGTGGTGCCCTTTCCGGCGAAGAGGCGACGATATGGAGACTACACTTTCCGCGGGAGATCGGGGCGATGATGAGAAGACCGGAGGACTCGGATCTCTTGGTATACTTCTTTTCCCATCTCTTGTTTGCTAGTTAGGTTAATGGTAAACGATCCGGGTTTTCTTTGTCCGCGGTAGCGCCCGTTTCCGAGTAAGGAAAAATTTTGATTCCGCAATTTGGCCTCGAGTAAGACGGCCGGGGCGCTCCCGTGGCGCAACAGGCATAACCTCGTTAACACCTTTCTAGACACCTACTTGATCGGCTAATTGTAATGTGTAAAACTCTCCCAGGAGTAACTCTTACTCGCAGCGGGTATCGGGATCCAACTATCACATAGAAGGTATGCAATCTCATTGCAAATTTCAACACTTGAAATTCCCGATAATGTTTTGCCCCGAACGATCTATGACCTTGACAAGGTCAACAAACCATAGACCGCAAGTCAAGTTCAACCCGTCATTTCTTGATTGAATCAAACCCACCCGCACGACCCTTGACAAGGTCAACAAGGCCGCACGACTACCCTAACCCAATCTGCATCATATGCATAAGCAGATAAATACTGGTTAACTACCGCACACTGCGCCTTGACAAGGTCAACAAACGCAGCACGAATACTAAACAGGATTTATCTGAAATGACGGAGGGCTACGACAGGTTTTTCTGAAAACCTATTGCGTAATGAACTTGATATCGTTGTAGAATCAAATGTTTTTGAAATGGAGTACTTTTGAGGCTTTTCTAGTTTTGCTAAAGGAGTCACTCCCGGTGAAGGGATCGTCGGTCCTTTCCTCGTCGAATGAGGTGCGGGATATATCATATATATCACCGTGAAAAGCAAAAACTCTTAAAAGCAATCAAAAGACAAACCGAGGGTTGTAGCATCTGCCAGTTATTGCTAAAGGAGTCACTCCCGGTGAAGGGATCTCGGTCCTTTCCTCATCGAATAAGGTGCAGGATATATCATATATACCGCTGTGCAAAGCAAGAACTGTAGCTACCTGTTTTATTTTGAAATTCAATTCTACAACATCTTAGGTTTCTTTTACTTTCATTAATCACATTAATGAAGTCCCATCATTTATATACCTAAACATCACAGATAAATACGACGTACACTTATGCCATCCGCATTCGCCTCGATGTCCCCTCGTGCACCGTTAGGTTAGGTAACTAACGGCAGGGCAGAGCAGGGCAGGGCTAGCGTGGGTGTAAAACATAAGTAACATCTATATAATATATCATATATACTATATACTGTATCTATCACAGAACATCACATGATCACATCACAGATATCGCAGCAGAAGAAACATATGAAATATTGGATATACTAGGACGTTCGTGTTTTCAATACGAGCCAGTATAAAACACGGATTCCACGGTCGTGATGAATAGCCAAACCCACACCCCTAGACCCCTACGAGAGCGGCAAGCAACCCTACCAATTCTAGAGTTAGGAGACCCGGACTCGACTCCTCGAGTTGGTCTCCCACTGGACTCCAGAACCCGGTTACTTGTGCTCCCCTCCTTGGGTCTATCCTAGTGCGGAAAAGTAAAAAATATACAAAGGGTGACATCTTCCGCAACCTGGAAGCGCCCCAAATAAAAGAATATTACATACAAGTTTTTACATGAATGAAAATGAAAAGCACTCATCTCACATAACCCCCCCCCCCGGCTATTCAAATACGACGATCCAATATAACATATCCAGCAACACATAACATCACATGTCATCGATATCACATATTACACTTACGGTCACAGAAAAGAAAGTGTAAAACTACAACAGTTGGAATCCGCAACCACCTCAGACATCACATGCCTGACCAAATGAATTCCTTAGACATCGCATGCCTAACAATTATAAACCCCGCATTTTAGTCTCATTATCGAAAACACTTTTCAATATCAAGTCGGGCAATTCAACAAGATTCCCGAAAAACTGATCGAATGCTCGTCGCAAACTTTAGTAGGCGGCCGCACCCCTGATACCGTCGACGAAGTGCACCAAGGCGGAACACCGCTACCGCGAGCACCCGGACGGATACTTTCGGCGACGGGGTTCTCCTACAGTCACTTGGTCGGGGCTATGGAGCGAGGCTGTCTATTAAGTTTACCCGGCGAGTATCCGCGTACGCTCCGTGATTGCTACGGACTTTTGATCACATCAAAATTCCGTGGCAACCGATCAAGAGAGACTAAACTGCTACGTTTATAATATTCATTCCATTATCTCATAACAATTTGTGAATTCCAATTATTGTATCCCATTCCAGATAATTAGAAAATGTTAAACTTTCCGATCGAACAATCGAACACCCAAGTTTTCCCGATATAGATCAACACATGAAATAAGTCTAACAACATTCAGTTCGTGCCTCAGTACCAACGGTCCAGCCGTAGAAGGGTCAAGCCAACGCCTCACATGTGGCACGCCGTACTGCCCTAAACCCTAAGGTTCAATGGGCATTTCAAGACGGTCACATAATCGAGTTAAGGTTTGTTGTCTTCTAGAGGGTCCATCGCGTTACTTGCACTACTTAGAACGTCGTTAAACTACGGAAAAATCCAACACTTGGAAATTTCCCGACAGGGGAAAAATTGGGTATTTATATCCGGTCGAACTTTTTAACATATTCTAAAATTATCCGGAAAAACACAAAGACGAAATTTGATACTCCGATCGAAACACCGAATCCCCAAAACAACCCCTAAAAATTCAACTCATGAATAAATTTTAAAAATACCCAGAGAACTCAGCACCTGAAACAATGAATTACTGTGCAAACAGTTAGGGCTGACGTCATCAATCTGCCGCGGAACCGCCGCCTAAGGCAGCCTTCTGCCGCGGTTCCGCCGCAGCATGCACTGTTCATGACCCCAATTTTGCACAGTAATTCTTATATTTCCCTGCTGGGTTTTCTGCATATTTTTAATTTGGAAAAATCCCAGTTTTTGAAAAAAGGACAGAGAGCATGGAAATTTTTGTGGTTTCGGTTCGTTCGGACTTCAAATTCCGTCTAGACTTCGCCTAAGGCTCTAGCTAGGCTCTGATACCACTGTAGGGTTCCTAGGCACCCTAATGAGGTCTCACAAGGCATCAACCATGCCAATTTCAAATATACGGTGCCGAGAAACCCTAGACTACGGATCGTTAGCTAGATGTCTAGGCGAAAATGAAACTAGTTAACAGCTTAACTAAAGTTTAAACGGAAATACAACCTTTGTAGATCCGGTGCTCCACCTCCATAGCTCCGCAACGAAGTCCTCTCCGCTGTCCAAAAAGAATCCGGGCTCTAGCGTCGACTTCATCGGAGAATAAGCGAGCTAGGTCGTCGATGTCCATGCCGAAGATGATCTACGTCGAGGCATCGCTAAATCAAGCTCCAACTTCACCAAGTCATGAAAACTTGTGAAGGAAACACACTCTACTACTTGGCAAGAGGTAGAGGATGAAGAAATAGGAAGTGGGTAGACTTTAGAATTGGATTTCTCACTCATTTCCATCAATCACCATTGATGGAGCTTGCTTTCTTCATGTGAAGAAAAAATGAAGAAGAAGAAGAGCAAGAAGAAGATAAGTCTTATGATAAGAATAGAATAGAATATAAAAATCAATCCTTATCATAATTTTAACTATGGTAATGTGTAGAGAATTGACTAAGGTTAAATAAAGGGTTAGGGTTTAGCATGGAGACAAAATGGTCAAATGTTTCATGAATGTTCATGAAAGAAACAAAACAAAATGAAAGCAACCATTTTATTTCTCTTTGCTATTTAATTTTCTAAAAGAATAATTAAATAAATGAATATGGAAATAAAACCCTAACCTTTCATAAAACCATGGTCAATTCTTTACACAACCCAAGTTATGCATGCATCATCAAACATGATACAAGCAAGTGCACAAAATCATATCGCATATGCAATGCGCACACCCGAGCGAGAAAATCCATTTAAAGTGAACCGATACTAGTTAATGCAAAGTAATATATCAAATATATAATTATGCATTAAATCATTAAATCAACACTTGATTCAATGATCCGGTCATGTCGCACATAACCGACTGGTATCACAAGTAACAACTTATCGAATCAACACTTGATCCGATAACCCGGCTATATCACATATAACCGATCAATGTCACATCGTGAGAATGAAATACGGTATCGCATACACGCATCATTCTCGGTCTCGCACATATCTCATATGCGCTCCTATTTCGTTTCGCTTGAGCCAGGAAACCTCTGTGTAGGACTCTAAAGACTCGTCAATACGCCGGCAGCGGATGATGATCATATCAAACATCCACAAGCCGCAAGCCGTCTGCTAAACGTAACGGCCACCCGGGTATTGAGCGATCTGAAGATCGACGAGCAAGCCCGCTCACACTCCAGTGAATCCAACCAGTAACACTACCGTACAGTCCGGTCTGATCGTCTGATATGTCGCATATCTTGCCTAGGGGTGGTAAACGTCAGACCCCAATAGCTCGATAAGTCGTGTCGATATGAGGTCTATAACAATTCGAGAAACTACTGGTAACACTTACCAGTAAATCTCAGCAACCCTGGCCAGGGATTTCCTGTTATAGCCAATCGAACACAGCGCAACATCTACTCCATATACCGGGAGAGACGAATCCCCTCCTATCGCTCATTGCCTCCATGTGACTCGGGACTGTACCCAAAAACCACCGTTTTGCACGCCCTCTTGGACGTGGTAAGATGGAAATCAAAGCACAGTGGGAACCACACAAGACTCTATGACGATCTCGGGTTAACAGACTACTCTGTACCAGTGTCACCAGAGAACTGCCATCTGACGTGAGGTATAATACCATCTGGGAGTTCTCGGCGAGTCCGTCCAGTGTACCCAGTCTCCACTGAGCACCCGTATATTATCTCTGATGTCAAACACCAATGGATATGGGATCATCCATTGCCCATCTGTATGGGTCGAGAAGGTACACGCTAGTCTACTCTGGTATATCGATGCCCCGTCTCGATACACCCTCGACTAGGGACTTTGAAGGATGTACTTATGGACTACCATGTCCCCACTAGTATGATCCGCATCATAGTCCAGGTAGTCAAGTACAGAACCTAAGGACTTTACCAACATGTAACAGGGAGACAATCAGTGTACACGTTAAGGTAAAGATCAACCAGATAGCATACTATCATGTCGAGCAAGAAAGTCCTCCCTATATATGTCCCAGCATCCACTACAATATACATCCTATGTATAGTAATGGCCTCTAGGGCATACATATAACTAACAAAAAGCACCTGTTTATTTGTAAAATGAATAAGAATGGGGTCTATAAGAATGCAAAATTATGGTATGAACAAGACAGTCTGCTACAGACTGGCAGATTTTATGTGATGGCTGTGTACAGTTTGAGTTCACATCGACAGGAGGACAGTTAGCACATGTTCGCACCCATCCTCAGTTATTGGATCGTATTCGAGAGACACAGCCCGTAGATGCTCGTATATCGGAGATTATGGATCAGGTTAGGCAGGACAGAGAGTCGGAGTTCGTGATAGATGACCATGGAGTATTACGTTTTGGGACTCGTTTTTGTGTGCCAGATCAGATGGACTGAGACGTGAGATCTTAGAGCAGGACCATCGATTAGCATACAATATTCATCCTGGTTCCACCAAGATGTATCATGACTTGAAAGATGTTTATTGGTGGGAAGGAATGAAGATGGATGTTTCGGAGTTTGTTTCGAGATGCTTGACTTGTCAGCAAGTCAAGGCCGAGCACCAGATGCCGGTAGGAGAGTTGCAGCCCTTGCCCATTCCGGAGTGGAAATAGGAACATATTTCCATGGATTTCGTTGTGGGTCTACCCAGGACTAGTAGAGGGTATGATTCCATCTGGGTGATTGTAGATAGATTGACAAAGTCAGCTCACTTACTTCCGGTGAAGACGACGTATGGGTTTGCACAGTATGCTCAGATTTATATCGACGAGATTGTACGATTCCATGGAGTTCCGACGTGCATAGTATCTGATAGGGGTACCCAGTTTACCAGCAGGCTATGGCAGAAACTTCAAGAAGCTCTTGGCATACGATTAAGTTTTAGTATAGCTTTTCACCCACAGACAAATGGTCAGTCAGAACGGACCATTCAGACTATAGAGGGTATGCTTCGAGCTTGCTGATTTATCTCAAAAATATCTAGTAACCGCAATCAAGAACGGCATCGCTTGGTAGCTAGCCGGTGAGTACGGGTCGGTCCACAGGGATGTTGTGAATCTCCTAATTGTTCTTACGAGTTTATTCAAAACGGTGTGAACGGATTGATTGATTAAATCTAAAAACTAAATTAATCTAGATCTAAATCTTGCTAGGGTCAGGTTTAGGTTAAGTTTGGAAAGTCAATAAATCTCACCGCTTTCTATACCCATATTAAGATCTATTAGGAGTTATGGTAATTATTAATAGAGGGGATTAGAACCATTTGGGAAAATGTTTCTTCCTCTAGCTTCTTGTCCTTCCTTTATCAATCCTTACCCTAACCTCCATGGAAAACACACGCAACCGGACCTTTATACTACGGTATCACCGCTACCTCATGGGATAGGATGGCGTAGAGAGCGTTATGTGCATGTATGCATGGAGTCCTATTAATTATATGTGATGGGTAAGAAAGGGGTGAGAGATCTTCATCTCTCAAACCTTCCCCAAATCTAACCCTAACAAGCGAGGAGACTACTCGCTCATTAGGGAATTGAGAAACATTTATCTAGGGCAGATAAGAAATTTAACCTAGGGCAGAAAATAAATTAAGAACTTACAAATTGATGCTCTCCAAAAAGAATTCTGAATTTTATTAATGAAAGGTGGCATGACCTAATACAAGGATTTGGGCTTCTATTTATAGGACATAGAAAACCCTAGGTTTACAATTGCCGTATGTCTGCATTTACAAAAATACCCCTTGGAAGACTAGTCTGAACCGCCTCAACATATGGTAAATTTTTCTTCAACCCCGTGCTCTAGACGGCCGCGGAACCGCGGCCGCAGCCAGGGTTTGGCCGCGGTTCCGCTGCCCAATTATGGACTTGAAATATGCAATTTTCTGGGCTGGCTTTGGTTGACTTGTACTTCCTGTTTCTGCAGTTCTTTTCTCAGATTGGCTTCTATTTCTTCTCCTGATTTTCAAAGTGAGTAGTGCCGTGGACTTTTAACCATTCGCTTTGTGTCGAACTCTTGAACCTTGCGATGCCTTGTATTTTGTGAACTGATCTTCATGTAGGCTTGATCAAGATCCTTCTATTTGTTGGTCGTAGTCTCACTTTTGCATCGTCATTTATCTTTTTCCCTGTTTTTGCTCCAAGAACCTGTAACCTGTAACTAAGTAGCAGACATGGGTCAAAAGCACCTGTTTATTTGTAAAACGAATAAGAACGGGGAATATAATAATGCAATATTATGATATGAACAAATACCCCCAAACTTATCTTTTGCTCGTCCTCGAGCAAACTTAGTTTTATTGTCGACAAAAACCTAACCTCACTTTCGTAGGGAAACACGATTGCACTGTGCATGTGCAACAAGCCGTTAAAGCTCTAGGTGTCCCTAGTAGGAGGAGTGTTGTCTCCTAAGGGTTTTCAGCGGATACTACCCACAAAATCTTATCAATTAGGCCCATTAACTTTTACTCTCCAATTAGGTTTTCTAACAAGGAATTCTATTATCTTTGACTCGTAAATTATCCACCCATATTCTTCACACTTCTTCATCATTTAACTTAAGATTATATATGTTCTGCAGACCTACTTAGCTTTTGGCATCTCTTAAGTTTTCCTTCTAGAGTTCTATCTCAACTTAGGAATTTTTATCATCTCTACTAAAGATACAAGTCCTATTCTTCATTCCTATCTCTCATCTAAACTCCAATCACATATCCGTACGTGTGTGTATATATCACCCCTACACTTGGAAATTCAAATCAAGCAATCATATTCTTGTCCGTTGTCCAAAGTACTTATTAATTGGTGAATTTTTAGATGAATTTCGCTCACACATCCTTCATGCGATCATTAATACTTCTTGAGGTACCAATAACCGATTACAAGATGTGTTTGCACAATAAGGCGTTATTCCTAGTCTTGTAACACCTAAGACTTTAGCAGTGACTCCCAAACCAGTTGGTTTAAGGCACTAGGTGATGAAGCACCCTCGCTAAATATTTTTCTATTTTTGCGGTCTTAAGTAATTACAAAAACAAGTGTTCATTTTTTTCTTTATTCACACTTGTATATTTTTTTATTTTATTTTCTTCGCACTAAGGACTTTATACAAGAGCATTTCAAGGTCTCTTCGACTATTCCAAGTTTCAAGGTGCATGTTTGTGCAATTTGTAGGGTATACATTTTCAGAATTTAGACTTAAGCTAGGAATTATTTTTCAAATTTATACTTTAATAAAAACATCAATACTCTTCCCTTGTTTTAACTTAGCCCAAGAAGTGAACTCAAAATTTGCCTATTTCTAAATAAATTACAATGACATATACTTTCTACCGTAAAACTTTAAGAAAGATTATTTTTAGGGTTTTTAATTTACTAAGTCTACGATCTAGTTGTTCCTAACTAGTTAACCTATTTGTCAAACTTAAGTCAAATATGGCCAAAATTGAATACTTTAAATTTTATAATTTTTTGGAAATTTTTCAATTTTTATGGGTTTTAAAATAAGTATGCAAATGCAAAAATGTACATATGAATGCGAAGGAAGAAGGCTTACCGAGCACACCCCCAAACTTAAACTTGACAGTGTCCTCACTGTCATGCTACACCAAGAGGATTGAGAATGTCGGCACTCCCCTGTTTATTTATTTATAACAATTTTTTTTTGGATTTTTTTTATTGTTAATAAAAAAAGAAAACAAAAAATATATATACATATATACAACAAGGTCCTCCCGAAACTAAACAAGGCTTTACATAAGCCAAAGGTTAGCACCAACCATTCAAAAATCTTATCATGGTAATGGTCGAGTTGGTGAACGAATGGGGTGTAGAGAAAGGAGTTGAGAAACACACGAGACCGTATGGGAAGAAGGGTGGAATATGGTCTCGGTGGAGGAGAAGAAGGGCGGAAAAGAGAAAGAAGACGATCATGAGGGTGTAAATCAAGTGAATAAATTAGCACAATATGTGATGACCGATGTGTTAAAAGCGATTGTACTAATCTATCAACCCGTCGAGAAATGGGGTCAAATCACTCAACATTCGTAAGAAAACATGGGTACTTTGAACATGGTAAACTATCCATTGAAAATGGCAACGCGACGGAGTCTTGCGTGGTCGAAGCGATAGGAAAGACGAAAAGGAGTAAATTAGGGATAGTCTTATTCTCACCTAAGTGATACATCTCGAACTTGAAGGATTCCATCAATGGTTCGAAACAACTGTAAGCGACCGAGTCCGATGGTTCAACTAACTCATCTGAAAATGTAAAGGACTCAAACTCGGGAGGTGAGTTTTCAAAATCGTCCGAAAAAGTGATACACTCGTAATCATTATCGTCTGTGAGAACTGTGTCAGATTCAAAGAGAAATTTTTCAAGCTCACAGTCTTCAAGCATGATATTTTGCGTGGTCGGAACGATGGAAAGGAGGGAGGGTGATTTAGTTAATGGTTCAAGAGGATGAATTGGAAAATCCGACACATCAAACAAAAATGGTTCATCCTCACTATTATCCTCAATACTATCCTCATAATTCTCCTCAAAATTTAGCATATCCATGTCATTATCATCAAAATCTAGACGCATATGAGGTTCGGGAGAAACAATTACTGACTCGGGATGATGAATTGGAGATAAAATTTCAGTCAAATTTACGGGTTCATCATCCAAAATATTCCCGGCGTGTATATCCTCAATCAAGTGGAAATCAATTTTTTCTGACACCTCATCAAAAGCATGGATATTTATCAATTCAGGTTCTAGAGTGGAGGTGTAAAGATCGAAAGGATTAGGTGCGGTTTCACTCGAAAGGGCTTCTTCACAATCTGGCAAATCAATCAATACAAAGTCTCACAACTCATTAAATATTTTATTTTCAACTGATGAATCATTTAGAACACTTGTTTTAAAATCGGAGTTGTGGGATTCAATTGGGTGTGGGTAGGTTTGATTTGGAAAGGTGTAGAACTCTCCTCTCAAATTCTCACTCTATCCAACCGCCCCATCATACATTGGAATTTTTAGAGCTAGTTGGAAACTAGCTACCGGGTCACTAGGTTGTATAAGAGCAGCTATGGATGCATCCACATTCTTAATCATTTTGTTTGTTGCTAAAATATAAGCTTCCAACGACTGTTCCAAACTAGACATGGGTTGTGAAAGGGTTTCGGTAAAAGATTCAAAATTGTTTGGATACGAGAAACTCCCAAATGGCTGTGTAGAAGCAATGTCTAGTGAAGGTGGGAAAGTCGAGTAGGACTGGTAGGAATTGGATAGTTGGACAGGAGTAGGATCAACAGTTGGATAAAAAGGTGAATGGACTTGTTGATCCCTAGAACTAGATGTGTTGAGATGAGTGAAAGATCGGCTACGAGATTGTTCAATATGCTCAGCAATAGACATGGGTTTAGGAGTTACAACAAGACTCGAAAAAGTGGTATCAACGTACGAAGGTGGTGAAGGTTGAAATGGTTGATACAAAGTGGATTGCAAAGTCGAACTGTTTCTTCTAGACGCTTCTATTTCATCTTTCAAAGAAATTTTGGGCATGGAGGGGTCGTCCTTAAATCGACTGAAACAATTCGAGTACGAGGCAAAGTTAGGTTCAGGATACCAAAGTTCGGCAAGAGATTTGTGAGGTAGGGTACCCATGATGTAAGAAAGGAGAAGAAAAAAGAATGTGGGTGAAAGTGGAGTGCAAGGAGTTCTTAGCGACAAAATTTGCAAGTTTTTATAAAAAAAAAATCCTTTTTTTTCTTTTTCTCTTTATTTGGAACTGCTTGCAAAAAATATTTTTGATAAAGACCTTAGAAAAAAATGCAATCAACCAGAAATGCACAATCAGGCCTAGATCTAGGGTCACCTAGGTCAGCTAGACAGCTCCTAACTGTTCCAAAGGGCTGGAAATAGGACCTCAAACCGGCTCTCCACCGCCAACTGTGGCCAGGTAAGTGCTAGGTGAGTGGGAGGATCCCCACTACAAGTAGTGGTCCTAATTAAGTAACCACTCACCTTAGACACACTTTCCTAGACACCGCAAAGTCAGGTTAGGATTAACGGCCGATGCCTACAACTATTCCTCTGTCCTATTGAGCGCGAAGTCCTTAGGGCTGAGTCTAGTATTTTTTTAATTAATTAATGGTTAATGCATATGCCTTATGTGATTTCTGGGGTCCTGGAAAGGGTGATGAAATCTCCACCCAATCTGAATTGGTCTCAAGTCCCTTAAAGTCCGATTAAAGATATGCAAAACAGTAACAACCACTTGCAATCAAAAAAATCTTTTTTTTATTTTAAGCGCGGCGCAAAGAATCCTGCACAAGATTTGTTATTGGAAGGGGGAAGATTTTTTTAAGTGCAAAGAATCCTGCAGGTGATTTTACAGAAGATATATTGGAGATTTGTAAAGGAGGAGAGAGAAAACTCACAGTGGATTTTTTTTTTACCGCACTTCCGTCGACAAAGTAGTGCTAATGCCACGGTTCCGCGGCCGTTTTTTTTTCCTGGTGATGTCACCAGGGCGCGGCAGTTCCGTGGCCGAAAGGGGGGTCGAGCGGCTGTTCCGCGGTAGGTTTGGCGGTTCGAGTCCCGAGAAAAATTCTGCTCCTCTGTTATTGTAAATCTCTGTTGTTCAGATCCGCTGTTTTCTGTTTTGATCGCTGGATTTTTCCATATCCGAACTCGATTGTAGATCCTGCAAAATTCATACAAAAATACCCTTCACAAAAATAAAAGATGGTAAATTTTTATATTTTTTGATTTTTTAGTTTTTATGATTTTTTAATTTTAGATTAACCCGAAATTGCAAAAAGAAAATAACACTCCATCCCCGGCAACGGCGCCATTTGATTTGTGTTGTCAAAGATATTTCTAAACCGCAATCAAGAACGGCGTCGCTTGGTAGCTAGCCAGTGAGTACGGGTCAGTCCTCATGGATGTTGTGAATCTCCTAATTGTTCTTACGAGTTAATTCCGAATAGTGTGAAAAGATTGATTGATTAAATCTAAAAACTAAATTAATCTAGATCTAAATCTTACTAGGGTTAGGTTTAGGTTAAGTTTGGAAAGTCAATAAATCTCACAGCTTTCTATACCCATATTAAGATCTATTAGGAGTTATGGTAATTATTAATAGAGGGGATTAGAACCATTTGGGAAGATATTTCTTCCTCTAGCTTCTTGTCCTTCCTTTATCAATCCTTACCCTAACCTCCATGGAAAACACGTGCAACCGGGCCTTTATATTACGGTATCACCGCTACCTAGTGGGATAGGGTGCCGTAGGGAGCGGTATGTGCATGTATGCATGGAGTCCTATTAATTATATGTGATAGGCAAGAAAGGGGTGAGTGATCTTCATCTCTCAAACCTTCCCCAAATCTAATCCTAACAAGCGAGGAGACTACTCGCTCATTAGGGAATTGAGAAATATTTATCTAGGGCAGAGAATAAAATATCTAACTATCTAACTAGGGCAAGGAATTAAATTTAACTAGGGCAGATAAGAAATTTAACCTAGGGTAGAAAATAAATTAAGAACTTACAAATTGATGCTCTCCAAAAAGAATTCTGAATTTTATTAATGAAAGGAGGCATGACCTAATACAAGGATTTGGGCTTCTATTTATAGGACATAGAAAACCCTAAGTTTACAATTGGCGCATGTCTGCATTTACAAAAATACCCCTAGGAAGACTAGTCAGCGCCGCTTCAACATATGGTAAATTTTTCTTCAACTCCGTGCTCTAGACGGCCGCGGAACCACGGACGCAGCCAGGGTTTGGCCGCGGTTCCGTGGCCCAATTATGGACTTGAAATCTGCAATTTTCTGGGCTGGCTTTGGTTGACTTGTACTTCCTGTTTCTGCAGTTCTTTTCTCATATTGGTTTCTATTTCTTTTCCAGATTTTCACAGTGAGTCATGCAGTGGACTTTTAACCATTCAATTTATGTCGAACTCTTGAACCTTGCGATGCCTTGTATTTTGTGAACTGATCTTCATGTAGGCTTGATCAAGATCCTTCTATTTGTTGGTCGTAGTCTCACTTTTGCATCGTCTTTTATCTTTTTCACCGTTTTTGCTCCAAGAACCTATAACCTGTAACTAAGTAGCAGACATGGGTCAAAATCACCTGTTTATTTGTAAAACGAATAAGAATGGGGAATATAATAATGCAATATTATGATATGAACACTTGCAGCCTTGATTTCGGTGGTAGTTGGGATCGTCACTTACCTTTGATAGGATTCTCGTACAAACAACAGTTTTCAAGAGACGATCCAGATAACACACTTTGAAACTTTGTATGGGAGGATATGTCGATCACCCATTTGCTGGACGAAACTGAGCGAGAGTAGCATGTTGGACCGTAGATAGTACAGGAGACTACGAAAAAGATTCAGCTAATACGGGACAGAATGAGAGAGGCCCAGTGCAGACAGAAATCATATGCTGATCGACGTCGTCGTAGACTCGAGTTGAGGTGGGAGATCATGTGTTCCTTCGTGTATCTCCGATGAAAGATGTGATGCGTTTCGGGAAAAGGGGGAAGCTCAGCCCCAGATATGTCGGACCTTACGAGGTTCTAGAGAGAGTGGGTGTTGTAGTTTATCGTCTAGCACTCCCACCCAGTTTTCCCAATGTGCACCCATGTATCAATGCTTCGCAAGTATCTTCACGATCCTTCTCACGCGATCCAGCATCAGACCTTACAGGTTAAGCCGGATTTATCCTACACAATGCAGCCAGTAGCTATTCTTGACTGGCAGGCAAAGAAACTGAGATCAAGGGTACTTCCATATGTAAAGGTTCTTTCGCGAGGAACGAATCGCGAGGAGATTACTTGGGAGACCGAGGATGCGATGCAAAGGAAATTTCCACATCTTTTTGAAGGTATGTCTAGTTAAGTTTTAAATTCGGGGACCGAATTTTCTTAAGGGGGGAATATTGTAATATTTTGGAAATTTAGAAATAAATAAAATTAATTAATTAAATAATAAAATGCCAAATCAAAAAGTTATTAAAACAATGTAGGATATTTTCATAAGTAGTATGTGAAACTAATTAAAATTAAATTTTAGCTTGTAACATAAATAAATTACAAGGGTTTTAGTGATAAATTTAGCTTCATTTTTATAAAACGGTGTTTATATAATAACATAGGTAGTGAGGGGTCTTTGTGTAAAATTTAGGAAAAAGTGCAAACTTGGAAATGTTGAGGGCGTATGTGAAAAAGGGTTAGATAATGTTTAGCTCAGAAATTATCACAAGTCAACACAATTTTGGAATGATAAGGCATGGACACATCCTACTTGCTTACACACTCCATGCACAACACCTCCTCCTTGCACGAGAATGACACACCTTGCTTGGTGACACCTCCTCATACACCTCACTCTTTCCCTTGAACATATATTATGTGTTCAGATCATTATAACCAAATTAAAATTCTGAAAATTCAAAACAAAGAGAAAGAAAACACTTAGAACTCACAAAAGAGAAATAAAAGAAAAGAGAAGTGAAGAACAAGAACTAGACTAAGGATTTCCACCATCAAGTTAGGAGCTAAGGATTTGGGTGTCTTGGAGGAAGCTTTTCAACCATCCTCAGTAGGTAAAACTTAGCTCTGTGTTAATCTGCTATAGTTTAGGTGAAAATTTACTTAACCAAACAATTTCTAAATATTGTATGCTAGACCTAGAACAAACCCTATGAATACGAACAAAGGGGCTCGAATTTTGGCCGGCGAGATATAGGAGATTTCCGGCGTCGCCGGATTTTTAGTAGAGTTTGGTGTTTTGGGTTTTAGGGTAGGTCTCTGTATAAGTGTTGGGGTATTTTGGTATTTTTTATTTAATTCAAATTAACAGTATATAAAATATGGGATCTAATATCGGAAAAGGGATTAAAATTCTAAAATACGACACGATAAATTCGTAACGCGTTTAAGTTTTCTGTTGCAAATAGCGAGGGGTTAAAGTCCAGTTAAGATAAATGTTAGATAGTTTAGAATAGTCGTCCGTGGTATAGTTAATACTTAACACTCGTATTTATATATTTCGCCGTATCGAAATTAGCCTTTTCTTATTCAAATTAATTTTTGATGTTAGATTCAAATACGGGAACTTCGGAGGCCGTAAGGAAAGGAAAAGGATTGGCGATTTCTAAGTAGTTTACGACGTATTCCGGTGAGTAGACTAAACATCTACCGGGGGATCTTGTGTAGATGGCGTGATACGCCTGTAGTTTAGTTTAAATAAAAATAGGCTTTTTAAGCTAATTCTATGCATTTATATATACATATACATCTCCATGTTAATAGTTGTTAGAACACTGCACAATTATCGACGAGTTATGCCGCACACGCACATATCTACATGTTACACCACACTTCGTCGATATTGACATGTCACTGTCACACTTAGTAATTATCCTGTTAAATATGATTCCTATCATACCTTAACATCAATAACAGTAGTAAATTGCATCAATGACATCATGTTTCATATTCCAGTGTTATAAGTTGATATAAGAGGCATTTGTATAATTGAGGACATATGGTTTTGAGTTTTCCGATACTATTGCGTAAATTCAGTGATTTTCATATTGATGTGAGATGTCCACCATAAGATACTGTTTTTATGTTTGGTTTTTATTCCGGGCCGAGTGGGGGAGCTATATAGTCATGGATTTTTACGTTATCCAGACTGAGTGAGGGAGCTATACAGTCGGATTCATGGTGGACCCGGTCGAGACCGAAGGGCAGGAAAACCGCATTTGAGGCGGGGAGCCTAGCGAGGATACTCGATACCGGAGATAGTTGTGAAACACGGCGGATATCTAGATGATACCGACCGGTGTTATTGATTACAGGATCGTTCGAGGAATGATGCCTGAGAGAAACAGAAGATTTGTGTCGATGTTGGACACGGAAAGATAAACTTTATTTGGAAATAAGTGATGAGATTTCAGTTTTTTGTTTATATGATTAGTAGTACAAATTCATGTTTTACACATGCTATTATGCATCATACATATCCATATTGCAGTTAGTTATAGTTCGTTATATTTACATTATCAGCCGTTATATGTTATTTCTATTCACTGAGTTGGCAACTCACCCCCGTTGTGCCATAGTTCCTTGCAGGAGTCGAGTGGGCGATTAGATGCAGTGCAGATCCACTTATCAAATTTTATCACACCTTTTGCTAGGTGGGTTACATATGCAGTAAGCTCTTCTTTTGGTATTGTATATTGAATCTAGAAAATCTCCATCATACCCTATTTTATGACTTAGAACGAGAGGTGGTTATATGTATAATATTTAACAGATAAGATCATTTAGTTATGTAAAATGATATTTCTTTTACTTATGTCTAAGATTCTTATTGATGTCATATAAAATTTTATATTAATTTCCGCTGTTGGTATCGTTACTCCCAACTAAAACATTTTATAACTGCAGTTTTATTTATTAGGAAATTATTGTTAAGATTTAATACTTACAAACCGTGATTTTTAGTTAAAAACTAAATTTTCTTAAAATTCTATAAAAAGGGTTTTGATCTTGGTTTTTGGCTTACTCTTGTTGTGTAGATATTTTTATATATTATGCAATCTAAGTGTCGGTCACATCCAAACTTTGGGTCGTGACACAGGGACTTCCTGTTATAGTCAATCGAGCATAGCGCAACATCAACCCCCAATACCGGGAGAGACGAAACCCTTCCTATCGCTCATTGCCTCCATGTGCCTCGGGACTGTACCCAAAATCCACCAGTTTGCACGACTCAGTAGAGCCATGGTAGGTTGGAGATCAAAATACAGTGGGAGGACACACAAGACTCTATGACGATCTCGGGTCTACAGACTAACCTGTACCAGTGTCACCTGAGAACTGCTATCCGACAATAGATATAATACCACATAGGAGTTCTCGACGATTCCGTTCAGTATACCCAGTCTCCACTGAGCACCCGTATACAATCTTTGGTGTCACCACACCAGATGGATATGAGATCATCCATCGCCCATCATATGGGACAAGAATGGTATACGCTAGTCTACTCTGAAATATCGATGCCCCATCTCGATACACCTATGATTAGGAACGTTTCAAGGATATGCTTATAAACTACACGTGTCCCAATAGTATGATCTGCATCATAGTCTCAGTAGTCAAGCAAATATCCTAAAGGCTTTATCAACATGTACCAAATGAGTAAGATGCATGATCAAATGAACATGTCAAGATAAAGTAAACCAGATAGCATACTATCATGTCGAGCAAGAATGTCCTCTTAATATATATACACACATACTGATAGATCCACTATCATATAATGGCCTCTAGGGCATACATATATCCAACAAATAGCCCGCCAATTCTAGAGTGAAGCCCCCTCCATATCAAAGCCATCAGATGCGTGCCCGTTGCCCTCTACAACCCAGCTATCTGTGCACTCCATCGCAGGGTAATCCCAGCACAGAAAAGAAAATAAGTTCAACGGGTACATCGACCTCAACCCGATCGTGCCCCAAATAGATAATATACAAGCAGGCAGTGACGGCAGTCCACATGTCGGACGCTCTCCACGCGATATCAAATGTACAAATAAAACTAAACTGTACTATCATTGCACTCAGGTTATCCACCACGAAGATCCCGCAACAAACACAGCACAACACAGAACATCAACGTGAATGTCACGTTCGCAAACCCGTCTAAAATAACTATAGAATTAGACAAGTCGTACCGCTCTAATGACATTCACGGTCATAGATAGAAATGCATGCACTGTAAACTTTAAACAATGTTAGAAATATCGAGTTCGAAATAACCCTGAATAGCCCCAAACTTTTAGATAAAACCATATCCAAACTGGGCTAAACAAACAATACCACTGAACCTATATTCCATAGACTAGACCACACTGCAAATTTCAAGTCCAAACACCTAAATTGAACCGGCCACCTCGGATTTTTGACCATTGTGGCCGGCCATGTTAAGAGGTTTAGTGCTCATGTTTGGTTTGTGTTCTAGTGGTTATCTAAGTAGTCTTCTGTAATTGTTTAAACATTTTTAGAAGACCCTGAAAAATTCAACAGAGAATGGACTATGGTTTGGTATTTTTTCGGGGTTATCTCTGTTTCGATACTTTAACATCGTCTAAACAAGCTAGTATGTGGTTAATGGGTTGGCTCTGATACCTTGTTGGGTTACGACAGTGTCCCGGCCATCAATCCGTGGCCAAATGCAGAACAAAACTTTTAAAACTTGGCGCTAACGGAACCCGATTCCCGGATCGTACCATTAACCCTATACTAGTTCTACTAAAAGTGTTTAGAGAGGTTATACCGATCGATCAATGTCCTTCGGTCTTCAACCTCTGTCCCAAGCTCCTTGCGGCTTTCTCGATCAAGTTTGATCTCCGGTCTCCCAACATCGAAGAAGATCCACCTCGAGAGTTTGTAATACGGGCTCCCGCCTCAAAACCGAAGCAACTCGGGTATCTAGTTTGCTAGCCTAGATAGCTAAGATGAAGTAGAGAGTGTGTGTGATTACTTTTTTTCAATACACCTTTAGATTCTCAACATATGAGAGGGTTAGGGTGGATGTAGAAGAAGTTGCCATGGGTGAAGAAGTGTGAGCTCAAGTTTGGCTAGTGAAGAAAGAATGTTGCTGGCTTTTTGTGAGTGTTGTGAGTAATTTTTTGAGTGTGGCAACTAAAGAAAAAATCCCAGCACTTAAAAACATCTGCCTTTGCCCTTACCAAAATATCTCACAACACACACACACATACAAATATCTTAGCCAAAACAAATCCATCCCATGACCCAATACCATGAGTCACCAAGTGCATGTGCCATGAATCAATGCACAATGACAAGACTTTGCACCACACTTTACACCTCAATAAACATTAACCTAAATGTTTAATACAAAAAAATAGAAATGGTAACTCTAAAGTAAACTTGTAACGGATTACAAGAATACCTCTCATCTGTACATACATACCTGCATCCGTATTCCGACTGAACACGAATACATCGAGACGAAAATAATCCAACAAAATAATACTAGGATCCGGCTTAAACCAAAGCCCACTAGTATTATCTGTCCGATCATGATCCGTGCACAGGTGCACGTATATGATCGAACCCTACCATAAAACCATACGGTCTCTACAACGTTTCGCCCGAACCAGGGAAACCCTCTGTGTGGGACTCTAAAGACTCGTCAATACGCTGGAAGTGGGTTTAACCACAAGCACGTCAGTGGCACTAGCTGTACGTAACGGCTACCCAGGTATTGAACGAAAGGGAGGCCGACGAGCAAACTCATCCTGAAACCCCTACTGAGCCTGACAGTGACAATATTCGTACAGTCCGGTCCGTTCGTCTATGAGTATCGCATATCGAGTCTAGGGGGTGGATAAAGTCAGACCCATAATAACATGATATCTAGTGTCGGTATGAAGACCATCACCGCCTAAAAAACTACCGATTCTAAATCAGTAATTCTCGACTATCTTGGCCAAGGATTTTTGGTGATGGCCACTCGTGCACAACGCGACATCAACCCCTAATACCGGGAGAGACGAATCCCCAAACGATCTGCTCACTACCTCCATGTGGCTCGGGACTGTACCCAACTAAAACCCGTTTGCACGACTTCTTTAAGACATGGTAGGGTAGTAATCAAAGCACAGTGAGAACTCACACGAGACAAATGACGATCTCAGGTCGATAGACTAACCTGTACATATGTTACCAGGGAACTGCTATCTGACAATAGGTATAATACCAACTAATATGTTCCCGGCGAGTCCGTCCGGTGTACTCATAACCCAATGAGAACATGTATACATCTTAGGTGAACAAACAGACATCAATGGCTTGTGAGACCGGCCACCGCCCCTCATCAAGGTCTCGATCAGTATACACTAGTCTACTCTGGAGTATCGATGCCCAGTCTCGAAACTCCTATGACTAGAGACTTTTAAGGATGTGCTTATAATTCCCAGCTCCTACGTATATGATCGACATCATACTACTGGCAGTCAAGTAAGAATCCTATGGGCTCTATCAACATGTAATAGTGATCTGTAATGTCACCTGAAGTATGTACACGATGACAAAGACAAACCAGATAGCATACTATCATCTTGAGTAAGACTGTTCTACCAGTATAGGTCATCCCTCAACCATTGCAATCACATGCCTGCGATCCAATAATTGACTTGAGGGCACTATAGCCAACACGTACAAGACGAGGAATACAACAGTTCTTGCTACAATCTTACTATAAATGCATGGTTCATCTGGATTTTTGATAAACTCAAATTCTTTGACCATCTCATCAAAGCAAATGTTCCAACTTCGCGATGCCTACTTTAATCCGTAAATGGATTTAAGCAACTTGCATACTCTTCCGCTGCTCCCACTCTCTATGAAACCCTCTAGCTGTTTCATATAAACACACCATTCAGAAAAGCGGTCTTTACGTCCATCTACCAAATTTGGATCACATATGTCGCTGTGTATGAGTCCCAAGAGCTCGGTGGCTCTTACTCTGTGTCCAGTGAATGGAGTCTTTGTCATCTTTTCTTTGAGACATGATTGACAAGTTGCATAAGACAGATATTCAAACGGATCTAAATATCCTTCTTTATGTAACTTCGTCAACCGTGTTTCATTGATATGACCTAGTCTACAATACCATAAGAAAACTTGATTTAATTCTGGAGACATTCTTTTAAGTGTGTTCTGGACATTGAAAACCTGGTGTTGATTTAATACGTATATACCAATGTCTAGTGCACCTAACCCAATCAAATCATGATTAAGGTGAATGTTTACAACATTGCTTACAAATGTAAAATCATAACCTTCTTTAGATAGTAAAGATACAGAGATGATATTACATGTCAAACTAGGTACACAAAAACAGTTATGCAAAACCAAAATGTGTCCACTTGTCAATCCTAGATAATATTCCCCCACGGAAATAGTAACCACGCTCACTCCGTTAGCAACCCTATGGGTTATATCATCTACCTTCAAAACTCTACGGTTTCTTAGTGCCTACAACGAATTAAAGATATGAGATCCTGAAACGGTATCCAATACCCAGGAAGCAGATTTGATCGACAAACAATTTTCAATCATAAACACACCTGAAGACGAAGTCACAACTTACTTCGAATCCTGGTTGTTGGCTTTCCAAGCCCTGCAGTCTTTCTTCCATTGGCCTTTCATGTGACAATAGAAGCATTCCTCCTTCCGTACTGTTGGCCCCCAACTTTTGCCTTGCCCTTTCCCTGTACCTTACTGACTCCGCCTTTCGACTTGGTGGGGGCCTTCTTGTTAGTTATATGTATGCCCTAGAGGCCATTACTATACATAGGATGTATATTATAGTGGATACTTGGACATATATAGGGAAGACTTTCTTGCTCGACATGATAGTATGCTATCTGGTTGCTCTTTACCTTAACGTGTACACTGATTGTCTCTCTGTTACATGTTGGTAAAGCCCTTAGGATGTGTACTTGACCACCTGGACTGTGATGCGGATCATACTAGTGGGAACATGGTAGTCCATAAGTACATCCTTCAAGGTCCCTAGTCGTGGGTATATCGAGATGGGGCATCGATATACCAGAGTAGACTAGCGTATACCTTCTCGACCCATACAGATGGGCGATGGATGATCCCATATCCATTGGTGTTTGACATCAGAGATGATATACGGGTGCACAGTAGAGACTGGATACACAGGACGGACTCGCTGAGAACTCCCAGATGGTATTATACCTTACGTCAGATGGCAGTTCTCTGGTGACACTGGTACAGAGTAGTCTGTTGACCCGAGATCGTCATAGAGTCTTGTGTGGTTCCCACTGTGCTTTGATTTCCACCTTACCACGTCCAAGAGGGCGTGCAAAACGGTGGTTTTTGGGTACAGTCCCGAATCACATGGAGGCAATGAGCGATAGGAGGGGATTCGTCACTCCAGGTATAGGGGGTTGATGTTGCGCTGTGTTCGATTGGCTGTAACCGAAAATCCCTGGCCAGGGTTACTGAGATTTACTGGTAAGTGTTACCAGTAGTTTCTCGAACTGTTATAGACCTCATATCGACACGACTTATCGAGCTATTGGGGTCTGACGTTTACCACCCCTAGGCGAGATATGCGACATATCAGACGAACAGACCGGACTGTACGGTAAGTGTTACTGGTTGGATTCACAGGAGTGTGAGTAGGCTTGCTCGTCGATCTTCTGATCGTTCAATACCCAGGTGGCCGTTACGTTTAGCAGACCGCTTGCGGCTTGTGGGTGTTTGATATGATCATCACCTGCTGCCGGCGTATTGACGAGTCTTTAGAGTCCTACACAGAGGTTTCCTGGCTCAAGCGAAACGAAATAGGAGCGCATATGAGATATGTGCGGGACCGAGAATAATGCGTGTATGCGATACCGTATTCTATTCTCGCGATGAATGTATCGATTTGTTGTATGCGATATAACCTAGTTATCGAATCGAGGATTGATTCGATAAGTCGATACATTGGATATTAGTCGGTCATATGCGATATGACCGGATCGTTAAATCAAGTGTTGATTTAATGATTTAATGTATAATTATATATTTGATATATTACTTTACATTAACTAATATTGGTTCACTTAAGATTATTTTCTCACTTGAATGTGCACATTGTATATATGATATAGTTTTGTGCACTAGATTGTATCATGTTTGATGATACATGCAAACTTGGGTGTGTATGCTTTAAACCATAGTTTAGGTTAATGGTTAAGGTTTATATATAATTTATTTATTCATTTATTTATTCATTATGGTTAAAATAAAATGGTGTCTTTCTTGTTTTATTCATGAAGCTTCATGAAGCTTTGAAAGTCTTTGCCATTTTTGTTTTATCCTTAACCTAACCATCAAACTAAACCCTAGTTTATTCTCTACATGAGTTAGCCTCACCCATGGTTGCATTATGATAACCATCACTTGATTTTGTTTTAATTAATTCATTTTCTTTTTCTTCTTCCTCTTCTTCTTCAAGGAGAAAGAAAAGAAAAGCTTGCTTCAAAAATGTCAAGTGATGAAATCAAGTGAGAAATTCAAATCCAAATTGAACCCACTTCCTATTTCTTCATCCTCTACCACTTGCCATGTAGTATAGGGTGTTTTTTTCACAAGTTTCATGACTTGGTGAAGTTGGAGCTTGATCTTGTGTTGCCTCGACGTAGATCATCTTCGGCATCGAAGTCGACGACCTAGCCCGATCATTTTTTCGACGAAACCATCGCTAGAGTCCGGGATCCGATGATCGCAGCGGAGGAACATCACCACGGAGCTAAGGAAGTGGAGGACCGGATCTACAAAGGTTGTATTTTCGTTCACTCTTAGTTAAGTTGTTAACTAGTTGCTTGTTTCGCCTAATTTCTAGTTAACGATCCGTATTAGGGTTTGTAGGCACATGAAAAAATTTGAATTTGGCATGGTTGATGCCTTGTGAGACCTCATTAGTGTGCGTAGGAACCCTACAGTGGTATCAGAGATACTAGGCATTGGATGTCGACCTATTGGGGGTTCTCACTGTGTGACGGTGTGGCGAAGCATAGGCTCTTACCCCCAGGGTTTCCCAAGACCGGGAGGTGTTCCGGCGGGTTGTAGTCCTCGCGAGGGGGCATGCGTAAAAAGTAGCCGCTGAGGGACCCGTTGGTGCCACGGCGACCCCATTGGATGGGGTTGTTGCCTGACCTACAGTGGTATCAGAGCCTAGCTAGTGCCTTAGGCGATGCGTTAACGAAGTTAAAACCCCGATCGAACCCAAATGCGACGAAATACACCCCTCTCTGGACCATTTTTAAAATCTGGGATTTTTCCGAATTAAAAATGCCTAAAAAAATCAGCAGGAAATTGTAAGAATTACTGTGCAAAATCGACACTGTTTGGAGCTCAAACCGCCGCGGAACCGCGGCGAGCATGGCTCGTGCGGCGGTTCCGCCGCCATTTTGAGACGTCACCCTCTTAAATTTGCACAGTAATGTTTACTTTTAATTCCCTGATTTTTTTATGGGTATTTTTATCTGACTCAAGTGTTGAGTATTTTGGGGTTTATTTTGTAGTCGTTGTTTCGATCGGAATTTTTAATTTCGAAATGTTTTCCGGATATTTAGAATATGTTGAAAAGTTCGACCAGATATAAATACCCAATTTTTGCCCTGTCGGGAAATTTCCAAGTGTTGGATATTTCCGTAGTTTAAGAACGTTCGAAATAGTGCAAGTAACGCGATGGACCCTCTAGAAGAAAACAAACCTTAACTCGATTATGTGATCGTCTTGAACTGCCCTTTGAACCTTCGGGTTTGGGGCAGTACGGCGTGCCACATGTGAGGCGTTGGCTTGACCCTTCTACGGCTAGACCGTTGGTACTGAGGCATGAACTGGATGTTTTTAAACCTATTTCATGTGTTGAGCTGTATCGGGAAAACTTGGGTGTTTGGTTGTTCGATCGGAAAGTTTAACATTTTCTATTTATCTAGAATGTGATACAATATTTGGAATCCACAAGTTGTTATGAGATAACTGATTTGGATGTTATAAACATAGCACTTTAGTCTCACTTGATCGATTGCCACAGGATTTTGATGTGATCAAAAGTCTGTCGCAATCGCGTAGCGTACGCGGATACTCACTGGATAAACTTAATAGACAGCTACACCCCATAGCCCCGACCAAGTGACTGTAGGAGAACCCCGTCGCCGAAAGCATCTGTTCGGGTGCTCGCGACAGCGGTGTTCCGCCTTGGTGGACTTCGTCGACGGTATCGGGGGTGCGACCGTCTACTAAAGTTTGCGACGAGCATTCGTTCAGGATGTCGGGAATCTTGTTGAATTGCCCGACCTGATATTGAAAAGTGTTTTCGATAATGAGACTAAAATGCGGGGTTTATAATTGTTAGGCATGCGATGTCTAAGGAATTCATTTGGTTAGGCATGCGATGTCTAAAGAAGTTGCGGATTCCAACTGTTGTAGTTTTACACTTTCTTTTCTGTGACCGTAAGTGTAATATGTGATATCGCCGGTTTCGTTGCTATATGTCAACGACAATTGGGATACGCATGTTTACTTACGTTGATGACATGTGATGTTATGTGTTGCTGGATATGTTATATTGGATCGCCGTGTTTGAATAGCCGGGGGTTTTTATGTGAGATGAGTGTTTTTCATTTTCATTCATGTAAAAACTTGTATGTAATATTCTTTTATTGGGGCACTTCCAGATTGCGGAAGCTGTCACCGTTTATATATTATTTACTTTTCCGCACTAGGATAGACCCAAGGAGGAGGGCACAAGTAACCGGGTTCTGGAGTCCAGTGGGAGACCAACTCGAGGAGTCGAGTCCGGGTCGCCTAACTCTAGAATTGGTAGGGTTGCTTGCCGCTCTCGTAGGGGTCTAGGGGTATGGGTTTGGCTATTCATCGCGACCGTGGAATCCGTGTTTTATACTGGCTCGTATTAAAAACACGGGCGTCCTAGTATATCCAATATTTCATATGATATTTTCTGTTGCGTTATCTGTGATGTGATCATGTGATATGTTCTGTGATAGATACTGTATATAGTATATATGATATATTATATAGACGTTACTTATGTTTTACACCCGCGCTAGCCCTGCCCTGCTCTGCCGTTAGTTACCTAATCTAACGGTGCACGAGAGGACATCGAGGTGAATGCGGATGGCATAAGTGTACGTCGTATTTATCTATGATGTTTAGGTAACTTAAATGATGGGACTTCATTAATATAATTAATGAAAGTTAAAGAAACATAAAGATGTTGTAGAATCGAATTTCAAAAATAAAACAGGTAGCTACAGTTCTTGCTTTGCACAGCGGTATATATGATATATCCTGCACCTTATTCGATGAGGAAAGGGCCGACGATCCCTTCACCGGGAGTGACCCCTTTATCAATAACTAGCAGATGCTACACACTCGGTTTGTCTTTTGATAGATTCTACAGTTTCTGCTTTGCACAGCGGTATATATGATATATCCTGCACCTTATTCGACGAGGAAAGGGCCGACGATCTCTTCACCGGGAGTGATCCCTCTAGCAAAACTAGAAAAGCCTCAAAAACACTCCATTTTAAAATCATTTGATTCTACAACGATATCAAGTTCATTACGCAACAGGTTTTCAGAAAAACCTGTCGTAGCCTTCTGTCATTTCAGATAAGTCCCACTTAGTATTCGTGCTACGTTTGTTGACCTCCGTCAAGGCATAGTGTGCGGTAGCTAACTAGTATTTATCTGCTTATGCATATGATGCAGATTGGATTAGGGTAGTCGTGCGACCTTGTTGACCTCCGTCAAGGGTCGTGCGGGTGGGTTTGATTCAATCAAGAAATGACGGGTTGAACTTGACTAGTAGCCTATGGTTTGTTGACCTCCGTCAAGGTCATAGGGTGCTAGGGGCAAAATTATCGGGAATTTCAAGTGTTGAAATTTGCAATGAGATTGCATACCTTCTATGAAATAGTTGGATCCCGATACCCGCTGCGAGTAAGAGTTACTCCTGGGAGAGTTTTACACATTACAATTAGCTGATCAAGTAGGTGTCTAGAAAGGTGTTAACGAGATTACGTCACTGGGAAAACGAGGTTTACATTAATTAGGTTCGTGCGAAAGCACGGGGGACCTCCCTCAAAGTACCGACACTGGCCTGGCTGAAAGCTTGGCGAACTTGTAGCGTGTAATTATCCCGGCTAGTCTTTCCTTTTAGGGTTTGAAGGAAGATTTGATAAAAACAGTGGGAGCCATCCTGATTAGATAAAATAATAACCAATCTATTCTTGCAAGAGCGCACGCTGAGTGTTTTCTTCTCTCTCTCTCTAGGTAGCAACCATATCACGCCTTAATCAAGATAATAATACGGATTATTGACCGAACCCGCTTGTTATACTGAGATGGGGAACGTTGGTCCCGCTCCAACTTATAATTGTTATAAGACAGAGCAGGAATTAGGGGATTACCAGAATTCCCATGCCACCCAAACGAAGAAAGTGCATGCTGATGCATCATCTTCGGGTGTATTCATTACAAAGAACTGTTTCTCAATATCCTCTACGTCCTGGGTATTTGATACCGGATCAGGATCCCAGATATGTAATCTGTTCCATAGGGCTACAGAAAGGTAGAGAACTGAGAACGGGTGATAAGTTTCATGAGACAGAAAACGGTGCAAGTGTTGCAGCCAAGTCTGTTGGTCACTGTCACCCTGTATTCCAAATACATTGATTCTGAATGAATGTTATTAGATACCGAACCTGATATACAAAACCATATCAGTCTCTTTATTAGTAAAGAAATGAATTTTTTTTGTATTGTTGGATAATGTTTTGAACATTTCCTATATCAAAAGTTGATCGGTTCAGGCACGTTATCTAAAAGCATTGATGTTCTAAATCAAACTACAGTTCTTTAGTATACGGAACACACACAAGAGGAAGAGTTCAGAAATGAACGGATCCTTCTTGAGGTATTGTTGACTAGGTCATATCAATGCGACCCGACTAGCTGAAGTTACATATAGATGCATATTTAAATTAGTTTGAATTTACATCTTATGAAACTTGCCAGTCATGTCACAGAGATAAGATGACCACAGCTCTGTTTATTGGTAACAGAGAAAGAGTTAGTAAACTTTTGGGATTGATACATGTTGATGTATGTAAGGTCCCCCGTCTACATATGCCAGGACCGGTTCTTTGTACTTCGTTACATTCTCTGATGATCTCTCAAGATTCAGTCATATGTTCCTGTTGAAACACAAGTCCGAACCTTTTGAGATATTCACAGAATATAAGTTAGAAGTAGAGAACCAATACGGGTATAAGTATTATGTCCTATGACAAGATCAGGGAGGAGAATACTTGTGCATGGAAGTCTTGGACTGTTCTGAAGGAGAATGAGATTCTCTCTCGGTGTTACTCCTCTGAATACACCACAGCACAACGGTGTATCGGGGCGGAGCAATCGCACCATATTAGATATGGTGCGCTCTATGATGTGTACTACTGAGTTACCTGTTTCCTTTTTGGGGTTATGCACTTGAGAAGCTGCATACCTATTGAATTAGGTTCGAATCAGATCACATGCCTACCACTCCATATGAGATATGGTATGGGAAGAGCCCATGTCTTAAGCTAGTTAAGATTTGGGGTTGTCCGGCCTATGTCTAAAAGCAAAATCCGGACAAGCTCGAGGCAAGGTCAGTCATGTAGAACTGGAAAGGTTCCAGCTATACAAACTACAGCAGATGATTTGGTAGAACCAAAGGATTCAGTAGATACCAAAGAACCTCAGCCTCTCCGCCGATCTAGTAGGGTTTCTCACTCACTTGGGAGATACTTCTGTTTCTCTATGACAGTGGGAGCGAGGATTGCATCATGAGATGATGACCCAACTAGTTTCGAGCAGGCCATCGAGAGTAGTGACTCTATAAGAATGGCTGGATGCTTAGCGATCTTAGATGGAATCCATGTACACCAACAAAGTATGGACTTTGGTTGCTATATCTGAAGGGTTAAATCCCCATCAGGAGCAAGTATATCTTGAGAAGATTACTTGGTGTAGATGGAAAAGTTGAGACTTTTAAAGCTAGACTTGTTAAAGGTTTTCGTCATCAACCAGGCGTGGATAATGATGAAACCTTTTCTGGGGCCTATGCTTAAGTCCATCCCGATCCTACTTGCCACGGCTACATACCATGACTACGATATCTGGTGGTTGGGTATCATGACAGCTTTTCTAAATGATGTTTAGAAAAGGGCGTCTATAAGTACACAGCCAGAGGGCTTCGTAAACAGTGGGAGCAGCGGAAACATATACAAGATGCTTTATAGGATAAAGCAGGCATCGCGGAGTTGGAACATCTGTTTTGATGTAGTAGTCAAATAGTTTGACTTCATCAAAATGGTAGATGAACCTTGTATATACAAAAAGGTAGTAGGGAGTATGGTGGCGATCCTCGTAGAGTACGTGGATGACATACTCTTGATAAGAAAGAAGTTTCCTATGATGCGCTCGGTCAATCTCCACTTATCACAATGATTCTCCATATAGGATCAAAGTGATACCTACTAAATCCTGGGTTTTGGATCTATGAGATAGATCTAAATGGATGTTAGGATTCTCACTAGTTGAAGTGAGATGGTATCAATTGATCCAGGGGAGAATCACTGGAAAAGTTCCAGAGTGATAAGGACGACTGAATGTCAGTCACAGGCATTGTCTTTACCCTCAGTAAAGGGACGGTATGTTGGAAGAGTTCCAAGCTAGATACCGTGGCATACTAGACGATTAAAGGCAAGATACATCGCTACTTAAGATACTACCAAAGAGGCAGTCTGGGTGTATATTGGTTCATGAGATGAACTTAGTTCCTCCTACTGTGTGACAATGGAGTTGTGGCTTATGCCAAGGAACGTCCGTCCCATCAGTGATCCAGACATATTCTAAGGCAGTATCACCTGATCATGGAGATGGTTGATCTCCAGGGTGATCAAGGTTAGGAGAGTAGACTCAGAGGACAACACGGCGGATCCACTCACAAAGGCCTTTTCCCAGAGAGAGACTTTTATTGGATGGTTGAGTATGAGATACTACAACCACTGCTATACAGATGGCCCTAGTGCAAGTGGGAGATTGTTAGTTATATGTATGCCCTAGAGGCCATTACTATACATAGGATGTATATTGCAGTGGATGCTTGGACATATATAGGGAGGACTTTCTTGCTCGACATGATAGTATGCTATCTGGTTGCTCTTTACCTTAACGTGTACACTGATTGTCTCTCTGTTACATGTTGGTAAAGCCCTTAGGATGTGTACTTGACTACCTGGACTGTGATGCGGATCATACTAGTGGGGACATGGTAGTCCATAAGTACATCCTTCAAGGTCTCTAATCGTGGGTATATCGAGACGGGGCATCGATATACCAGAGTAGACTAGCGTATACCTTCTCGACCCATACAGATGGGCGATGGATGATCCCATATCCATTGGTGTTTGACATCAAAGATGATATACGGGTGCACAGTGGAGACTGGGTACACTGGACGGACTCGCCGAGAACTCCCAGATGGTATTATACCTTACGTCAGATGGCAGTTCTCTGGTGACACTGGTACAGAGTAGTCTGTTGACCCGAGATCGTCATAGAGTCTTGTGTGGTTCCCACTGTGCTTTGATTTCCACCTTATCACATCCAAGAGGGCGTGCAAAACGGTGGTTTTTGGGTACAGTCCCGAATCACATGGAGGCAATGAGAGACGGGAGGGGATTCGTCTCTCCCAGTATAGGGGGTTGATGTTGCGCTGTGTTCGATTGGCTATAACCGGAAATCCCTGGCCAGGGTTGCTGAGATTTACTGGTAAGTGTTACCAGTAGTTTCTCGAACTGTTATAGACCTCATATCGACACGAGTTATCGAGCTATTGGGGTCTGACGTTTACCACCCCTAGGCGAGATATGCGACATATCAGACGAACAGACCGGACTGTACGGTAAGTGTTACTGGTTGGATTCACAGGAGTGTGAGCGGGCTTGCTCGTCGATCTTCTGATCGTTCAATACCCGGGTGGCCGTTACGTTTAGCAGACCGCATGCGGCTTATGGGTGTTTGATATGATCATCACCTGCTGCCGGCGTATTGACGAGTCTTTAGAGTCCTACACAGAGGTTTCCTGGCTCAAGCGAAACGAAATAGGAACGCATATGAGATATGTGCGGGACCGAGAATAATGCTTGTATGTGATACCGTATTCTATTCTCGCGATGAATGTATCGATTGGTTGTATGCGATATAACCTAGTTATCGAATCGAGGATTGATTCGATAAGTCGATACATTGGATATTAGTCGGTCATATGCGATATGACCGGATCGTTAAATCAAGTGTTGATTTAATGATTTAATGTATAATTATATATTTGATATATTACTTTACATTAACTAATATTTGTTCACTTAAGATTATTTTCTCACTTGAATGTGCACATTGTATATATGATATAGTTTTGTGCACTAGATTGTATCATGTTTGATGATACATGCAAACTTGGGTGTGTATGCTTTAAACCATGGTTTAGGTTAATGGTTAAGGTTTATATATAATTTATTTATTCATTTATTTATTCATTATGGTTAAAATAAAATGGTGGCTTTCTTGTTTTATTCATGAAGCTTCATGAAGCTTTGAAAGTCTTTGCCATTTTTGTTTTATCCTTAACCTAACCATCAAACTAAACCCTAGTTTATTCTCTACATGAGTTAGCCTCACCCATGGTTGCATTATGATAACCATCACTTGATTTTGTTTTAATTAATTCTTTTTCTTTCTCTTCTTCTTCTTCTTCTTCAAGGAGAAAGAAAAGAAAAACTTACTTCAAAAATGCCAAGTGATGAAATCAAGTGAGAAATTCAAATCCAAAGTGAACCCACTTCCTATTTCTTCATCCTCTACCACTTGCCATGTAGTATAGGGTGTTTTCTTCACAAGTTTCATGACTTGGTGAAGTTGGAGCTTGATCTTGTGTTGCCTCGACGTAGATCATCTTCGGCATCGAAGTCGACGACCTAGCCCTATCATTTCTTTGACGAAACCATCGCTAGAGTCCGGGATCCGATGATCGCAGTGGAGGGACATCATCACGGAGCTAAGGAAGTGGAGGACCGGATCTACAAAGGTTGTATTTTCGTTCACTCTTAGTTAAGTTGTTAACTAGTTGCTTGTTTCGCCTAATTTCTAGTTAACGATCCGTATTAGGGTTTGTAGGCACATGAAAAAAATTGAATTTGGCATGGTTGATGTCTTGTGAGACTTCATTAGTGTGCCTAGGAACCCTACAGTTCTTTTTCTTCCCTTTGGCTTTCGCCTTAGATCTAGAGGAGGAAGGTTCCCCAATAAGCAGAGGTTTTCTTTAGGGTGCCCTCTTCACTCCTCAACATGTTGAGAAGTTCTGGAAGTGTAACTTCTTTCTCTTGAATATTGAAATTCAATATAAACTGGGCATAGGTAGAGGGGAGGGACTGTACAATCAAGTCTGTATATAACTCCTTCTCTGACGTGGTCATAAGGTCCGCGAGCTCTTCATTATAGCTGATCATCTTAAAAACGTGGTCCCCTATAGATGAACCGATAGCCAACCTCGCCTGAAATAATTTCTTTGAGGTCTCGCATCTTGCGATATGAGATTGCTCTCCATATAAATCCTTGGTATTGAGGAAGATGGAAGCTAAGTCCATCTTCTCATGCCGCCTCTGGTGTTCATTATCCATTGAGGCCATCATGAGGCACTAGGCTTTCATACAGTCTAATTCCCATATCTTATAGATCTCAATATCCGCGATAGTAGAATCTAGACCTGGGACGGCGGGGGCTTTGGTAGTAAGGAGGTATCCCAGTTTGTCATAGGTAATGGCCATCTGGATATTTCTTAGCCAATCTATATAGTTTGGCACCATCAATATATTTTTATCTAGAAGTAACTTAAGACCGGTTATTTTGGTCGCTGCAATTAGGAGAGAGTAAGAAGAAACACTCAGCATGATACTCTTGCAACTTTTGATTGGTTATTAGTTTATCTAAATAGGATGGCTCCCACTGTTTCCTCAAATCCTGCTACAAACCATAAAAGAAGAATTAGTCGAGATTAATCTCATCCTACAATTCTTGCTTTAACCTTTCGGGCAGGCTAGTGTCAGTACTTCGAAGGAGATATTACAACGCTTTCGCGAAGTTCCTTAATTAAATAATCTCTTTTCCGTGGAGGCGTAGCCCTGCTAACACCGTTTTAGACACCTACCTGGTTTACAGTATTGATTGTAAAGTAAAAAGCACTCCCGATGAGTAATAAAACTCACGGTGGGATCACGATCCAACTATCATTGTGTGACAACTTTGAAGGAATCCTACCAAAATCATCACACTCCAGATGGTATGCAAAACTAGCAAGTTTCATTTTCCTTTGAAACTCCCGTTGTGGATTTTTACTCCATGCGCTTATGACCTTGACGAAGGCCAAAATATCATAAGACGCAAGTCAAGTTCTACCCGTCATTGTCTAGGTTAATCTGAACCCATTCGTACAAACCCTTGACGAAGGCCAAAATAGCTGTACGCCTATCCCAGATTAACACATCTATCTATGCTACTGATGAATACCCAGCAACTACCAATCACTATGCCTTGGAGAAGATCAAAATATATAGCTTGAATACTACTGAATACCCTTATAGGTATAATGAGGGAGGGTTACGGCTAGTTTTGGCGAAAACCGTGAACGTAATGAACTTGATATAGTCGAAGGAACCATGATAGCTTTTAAAAGGAGTGGTTTAGGCTCCGCATTTAAAAGTTATTTTTAAAGAAAACCGAGTGGTTTTGAAACTGTTCCAATGATTTAACTTTGATTTGTTTTCTTTGCATTAGACAATATTAATGTTGTCCCATCATTTAACCCTATCATTGCAGATAGAAACAAAAATAGAACGTATGCTTATATCATCCGCATTCGCCACGTGGCTCCATCATGCACCGTTAGGTTACTTAATTAACGGCAGAGCAGGGGCTGGACTAGCGCAGGGGCAAAACATAAGCAACGTTTATATATATAGCCATTCGTTTCACGCAATAATAGCCATTCTAGATCACAGATCACAGCAACACAGATGAATATATTGGATATACTGGGATTTCCGTGTTTCGTTTTAGCCTAGAACGAAAAACGGATTCCACGGTCATGATGAATAGCCAAACCCCCATCCTAGACCCCTACGGGTGTGGCAAACTACCCGCCAAATTCCTGAAGTGAAGCAACCTCTCTCAATGAAATGAGTAGGCCACTCGGCACTTCAAGAACCCGGTAGTTTGTGCACCCCCTCCTTGGCTCTATCCTAGGTGCAAGAAAAAGTAAATGAAATAATATAACGGTGGCTAAAACCTCAACCCGGATGTGCCCCGCAAAAGAATATTACATCAATTTACAAATATACATGAATGAAAGAAAAGAACACTCTTCTCACATCTCCCTGGCTATTCATTTATGACGATCCAATACTTCATATCCACAAACCATAAACAAGATACAAGATATGTGCAACCCCCACAAATGGACATATAGCAATTAGTAGACGTTTAGAAATACGTATACAAACAAAATACACAGATAAGCAAGAATTTAGAATTTCGATCGATTAAAACTTTCCGCATTTACCCCATGTACAAATCAGTACACAAACAAATCTGGGAAAAAACTAAATGAACCAAAAATCACATTTTCATGAACCTGAACCCCAGAAAAATTTTGGAGCACCTTAGCCACAATTAGGCCATGGATCTGCGGCCAAATGACCTATTTGGTCATGGATTAGTGGTCTAATTAGTTGCTCATGTGCTCAAATTTTTTTCTTGATCGTAGAAAAGCCTGCACATAATTTTAAGGTCACTGAATATTTTTTTTGAACAACTTTAAAATACGAACATCAAGCTAGTAATGGAGATGCAATTCGGATAATTTCCATCGATCGATGTTCTAAATACGTGCTGACTTGCTAGTTAAGCTTTAAGTAGGCTATTATACCACTGTAAGTTGATGTCACACACCCCACATGATTTGTGGGAAGGCAGAATTAACAAAAACGATTTTATACAAGTAACATAGACTAAACTTCCAAGATTGTTCAGAAACCCTAACTAGCAAAAGACATTGAGGTTCTAAACTACCATGATAGAGTTTTATACCTCCAAGATTCTAGTCCTTCGGGTCTTCTTCTCTTCTTTTTGAGATCCTAGCAGGTGAGGATCAAGCTCGGTCATCGGTTTCTTCGTTTCGAAGACGATCCACCCGAGAGTATATGGTTTAAGCTCCAACATCAATAATATGGTAACTAAAATACCCAGTTTGCTAATCTAGGTAGTTTAGGAGATGTAGAGAGTTAATTGGACTATTTTATCTCAAAGAACCCTAAGATTCGCAACACATGTGAGGGTTAGGATTTGAGGAAGAAGGTGGAGAGCAATGGAGAGAGAATGAGAAAATTAGAATGACCAAGTGAATGAGCAAGTCAAGAACGGCTAGCTCTTTTTCCAATAATCAAGCATGCAATATTTTCCATAGAAAAATGCAACCATGCTTGAATAATAAAGTCAAATGAATAAATAAAAGAATTAGCCATGCTTCAAACCATGCCACAAATATCTCTATTTTCGACCTCATTATCTATTTACGAATAAATAGATATATCCAAAATGAAATGTCCCCTTTTAGAAGCATCTCTTGTAAGATTACAAGAAATCCCTCACCGTATATACATACCCATATTCGTACTGTAAAAAATACGAATACAAAGAGATAAAGATAATTTAATAATATAATACTAGAATGCGGCTTAATCCTAAGCCCACTAGTATTATCCGTCCAAATAACATCCGTGCAGCTAGTACACGTATATGATCGAAACCCCGCACGTAAAACCATACGGCCTCTACATCGTTTCTCCTGAACTAAGGAAACTCTCTGTGTGGGGCTCTAAAGACACGACAGTACGCTGGCAGTGGGTTTAACCATAAGTCCATCAGTGGCACTAGCTGTACAAAACGGCTATCCAGGTACCTTTCGAAAAGAAGGCCGACGAGCAAACTCATCTGAACCCCTACTGAGCCTATCCATAACAATCTCCGTACAGTCCGGTCTGTTTGTCTAAGAGTATCGCATATCGGGCCTACGGAGTGGTAAACTTCAAACCCCTAATAGCGCAATAAGTCGTTTCAGTGTAGAGCCCAATACACCCTGAGAAACTACTAGTGTACCTACCAGTAAATCTTACTTACCCTAACCAGAGACTTTGTGTATTGCCTAACCCTTCTATCCTCTACTGTCTCTAAGTGCTTTGGGGCTGCACCCAACCACTACCTGTTTGCACGACTCATTTGAGCCGTGATAGGGTAGTAATCTAAGTACAGTGGAAACACACTCAATACGAATAGTGATGTCAAGTCAACGGACAAACCTGTACTCATGTCACCGGGGAAATGCTAACTGACGATAGGTATAATACCAACCAACAGTTCCCATCGAGTCCATCCAGTGTAACTCATAATCCAATGAGCACATGTATACTATTTCTGGTACCGTGTAACAATGGCTGCGGGACAAACCACTTCCCTTGACGGGGATAAGAAGCGTATACACTAGTCTACTCTGGAGTATCGATTTTTTGTCTTAATAATCTTACGACTAGGGACAAGCTTAAGGATGTGCTTATAGACAGCCTAGCCCCCACTAGTGTGGCTGCCATCACAATGCCGGTTGTCAAGCAAAGATCCTAAGGGCTCTATCAATATATATTAGGGATATGTTAAAAGAAATATATACACATATTAAGATAGAATCAAACCAGATAGCATACTATCATATTGAGCATGACTGTTATTATATCTGTGTATATCCCAAGCTTTCAAAATATAATATACAATCCAGTACTATACAATAATGGCCTCTAGGTCATATATCAATAACACTCTTTAGTGGCCGCGGAAACACGGTGGAACTTTTGAGTTGGGACTCCAACTTTCTTGGGTGCACTCCTCGGGTTTTGGTTTTCTATTTCTCAGCCTCTGGTTCTTGATTGTATTAGTGTAGTTGCTCCAGATTTTGGTACGATTTTTCTTTGATTCGCCGCGTTGTTACCGCAAGATGTGGGTCAAACCACCTACGACTTTGACACTGAACTTACTCTTTTCCCTATTCTGTAAACTTGCACAAAAAGAATAAAAGAATAACAAGATTATGTTTTTTTTGTTTTTTTGTTTTTCTTTTTATATACAAAAATTTCCCCGAATAACAAGAAAGAAATACAATACCGTCTCTCTGGCAAGGACGCCATTTGATTGGTAGTTTTTCGCTATGCGTTCTACTTGTTCTATTTACCACAATCAAGACGGTTTTGCATTTAGCTAGCCGGTTCAGTACGGGTCGTCTACTGGGAGATGGTTAGTACTTCGTTCTTATTTTAGACGAGTCAAGTAAAAATGTACAAGTTTGTGCAATTTTATCCTAAGCCTTTGTAATTTTATGTTCAAGAGAGCTTATTAGGGTTAGGATTGGTTAGTAGTGTTAAGAATTAATCTTGTACTTGTCTTATGTCGTCATTAAAATGATGTTGGAGTAATCGGAAGTAACGAGGATTAGGAGGACATAGGAATGGTATTTGTGAGTTTAAGAAATCTTTCCAATGCTAAATCCATTCCTAATGCCCCTTTTCCGTCCGTTCCATGCTCTTATTTCTAACCCTGGGCCAAACACGCACAACAAGTTTTCAATTAGGTCTCAACTACATGTCACGTTGTAGTGCGCCTAAAAAAATTCTCGACTTAGGTCGCGGTTATATGTCACTTTATAGTGCGCCTAAGAGAGAGAGTTGTGATTGTTTGGTGTAGGTTCGATTTCAAGTTGTTTGGCGAAAAGAAACACAAGGGATTTTTCCATCCCTCATACCACCCTTCCTTAACCCCTAACAAGTGAGTAAACTACTAACACATGAAAAGAAAAGAAAACAAGAAAAAGAGAATAAAGAATGGAAGAATACGGTTAGAACAAAAATAGAAACTTACTACTTGGGCCATCACCTAAGCAAGAGACTCCATTAAGTATCATGGCTTAAAAAATAGAGATTAGAAGAGAAGAAGAAGAACAATAAAACCAACAACTACGTTAACAAACAAATAATAAAAGATATGCTAAAAGTTAAAATACAATATAAGAAAATAAAGATACAAGGTAACAAAAACTCTCAGCTTCAATAAGTTGGGGTTCGGTGCACGTGCCGCGGGACCCGCAGCCAAGGCGGATGCGAAAACAAAAACTTTTTGCGAGCACCAAACACCCGTAACCCAAAAAAAATCGATCCAAAACCTTAAACTAGAAAACTAGAAATGCAAGGGTGCAGAAATTACAACCTTCGACGCGTGTCTACCCAATTGTAGAAGACCCCTCCAAGCTCGTAGCCGCCGAGTCGCACTTGAAAATCGACCACCCCCACCGAAGAAGATCCACCCGAGGGAAACCGGAAGAGGCTCCGACCAATGATCCAAACTTGCTAGGGATGGATGGTGGGTGATGTAGGAATTTTTCACTAAAAATTTTCTCTCGTTTTCTCAAGCTCAAGTGAGCAAAAGGAAGATGAAGGAGAAGAGAAAAATGGTTAAGTATTTTTCTCCACCAAGAAGGATGAAGCATAAAATGTGGAATGATCATCCAAAAGCATGTGTAGAAATAATGGCTACAATAATTAACCATGGTTCAATAGTGAACCAATAAATGACCATAAATGATCACACCAAGCCATACCTTTTTACATGCTCATGCCATCTCATCTTCTCATTTGCTTTTCTAAAAAGAAAAACAAATATGAGGTGTCCTTCTTCTAGAAGCATTCCCGTATAAATACGGAATACTTCACCTAGTATATGTATCGCTACATATACGCGTATCCGTATAAAAATACATATAGCACGAATAGTGAACAATAATAATAAAATATATGTATCAAAATACATATATAAATTATTAAATCAAAACCTGATTTAATAATTCGGCTTAATCCTAAGCCGGCTAGTATTATCAATCGTCCGATTAAAGTCCGTGTATCCCGTATACGTATTTAATCAGACCCCTGCACGTACCAACGTACGGGTCCTACATCTATCGCCTGAATCGGGAAATCCTTATGTATGGGACTCTAAAGACTCAACAATATACCTGCAGTGGGTTAAATCATAAGCACGTTAGTGACATTAGCTGTACGTAACGGCTACCCAGGCACTTACCGAAATGGGGGTCGACAATTAAGTACGCCATTACCCTACTGAGCCTGAATGTGACAATTTCCATACTGTCCGGTCTCTTCGTCAAAGAGTATCGCATATCGGGTCTAGAGGGTGGATAACGTCAGACCCCCACTAACTCGATAATTCGTGTTTGAATTAAGCTCATCACCAACAGAGATACTACTGATCAACTATCGGTAAATCTCATCCACCGTGGCTACGGATTTCTGGTGATAGCCAACTGAACATAGCGCTGCATCAACTCCTAATACTAGTAAAATAAATCCCTGACAATCGACCACTGGCTCTATATAGCTCGGGACTGCACCTAACTAAAACCTGTTTGCATGACTCCTTTGAGCTGTAGTAGGGTAGTAATCAAAGTACAGTGGGAAGTCACACGAGACAAATGACGATCTCAGGTCAAAGGACTAACCAGTACTCATGCCACCTGAGAACTTCCATCTGACGATAGATATAATACCATCTAAAAGTTCTCGGTGAGTCCATCCAGTGACTCATCTCCAGTGAGCATCTGTATACTATCTTAGGTGACACAACACCAATGGCTTGTGAGACTGGCCAACGCCCCTCGTCGGGGTCTAGAAACGTATACCCTAGTCTACTCCGGAATATTGATACCTAGTCTCGATACTCTCACGATTAGGGACATTTAAGGATGTGCTTATGGACAACCCAGCTCTTACATATATGATCGCCATCGTAATGCTGGTTGTCAAGCAACAATCCTACGGGCTTCATCTATGATGAAGACAAATCAGATAGCATACTATCATCTCGAGTAAGACTGTTATACCTGCATAGGTCCTCGTTCAATTATCATAATTGCCTACTTGCAATCACAATAATTTCCTTGAGGGCACTATATCTAACACATTAATTGTCCACTCAAAAGCTTTCACTATATTTTCATGGAGAATAGATGAAGAAGATAACTAACTAATCTAACACTAATCCTAAAGAAAGTAAAGCATCCTTGGTTTGGCTACGATTTAGAGTATATATAGGCAGAGGAGTGAAACCTTAGGGGTATTTTCTGAATCCTTATATAATTACAAAAACATCCATTAAAATTGGTCGCGTAACGACATGATAAGGCCGCGGATCCATCGCCGATAGGGCCAAACTTTTGCTGATCTGCGGCCGCTTTGTGGAATTGGCGCGCCGTTTTTCTTGTGCTTCCTTATCACGACCCGAAAGTACCGAGCATGACTGACACTTAAATTACGAAATGTCTCGAGTCGTACGTAATCTAAGTAAGCCAAAACCCAGAAATCAAAACCAAGTAAAGCAGTAGAGTGAACGAAAAACCAACTTTAAAGCAAGAAGTTTAACAACATAAGCCTAGGTATGCATTTTTAAAATCTCAAGTCTTTTCTGAAAATTTTGGCAGAGTTTCCTTTGTAAATACTGACCCCAAACGGGTACAAAACTTGATAAAGCATATATAATGAATAAGGCATCCCCAAGCGGGAGCTAGCTCTTCGCCAAAAGGGCGGACAAAACCATGCAAGCAATATAATATACAACTCCGAAGGGTGAGGATCAAAACTCAAAAGAAAGCCCATATCCACCAGAAAACCATAATAATACAAGCGCGACTCAAAGGTCGAAAAAATAAACACTGGTCTTCTAGTTCTATCAAATATACAAGTCTGGTTGATGGAGTTTACAAGATACAACTGAACACATAAATGTACAATGGTAGTCACGATACAAGTGAACCCACCTACCAAAGCAATCACCCGAAATGAAAGCAGTGTGCCAGCAAAGACGTCAAGAAACCTGTACAGTAAAACCTGCAAGAACTGTGGCACAACGGGGGCGAGTTGCCAACTCATGAGTAGAAAATATTACAGAGCAGAAATCGCATGTATGACGCTATCCTAGGTCATATCAAGTAATATCCTCAAATAAAATCCTGATCCATATACATATAAGTGCAATACCACGTGCTCGTGTCAGTGCCTCAGATAGCAACATATCAGATATATGATGTATGAATGCATTACGAATGAAAACAGAATACATCATGAGCGAGACAACTGTTTTTTTTATTTAATGAGATTTCTGTATGTATATAAATCGAGTATTATCAATTAAATCAACAGAGAAATCAGTGTCAAGTATCGACATAAAACATAAATCTCAATATCTCAAATTCTCAGGCTCCAGCTATCCAGACTGGCCTGTATCATCAAATCTCAATATCTCAATATCTCAATACCTCGGACTCTGTCAGTCCGGATCGGCCCATATCATCAATCACACGACCACGAACGGTATACTCCGAATATCCTCCGCGCCAGACAATCACCGGTAGGCAGTCTGCCCCTGCCGGGCTCATCGTCTACAACTCGAGCTTCTTGCCCCGGGGTACCATACCGGGTCCACCATGTACCCGCAGACGGTTCATCCAACTCCTCGAATCGGGTCTCTAAAACCATCTCAGAACCGAGAAAACATCATGGTGGATAATACTCATCATATCAAGGAAAACCGCATCTATCTCTTTAAAACAAATCATCAGTTTATAAAACTTTCACATGCGGTTCCCAAATCCAGAAATCTCAAGAAGGATCCAAAATCATCAAAATCATGATATCAATAAATAGTGAATACCGGCATAAATCTCCATAATACTGCATGACCAATGAATATATGAATGCATCTGATATCATGCAATAAATGCAATAGTTAAACTAGCATATGAAAGCTATAACATATTGCAACTATCAACTAGCAAGCTATGTCAATGAATAGTATTCTCTAAAGTGTACGTGACATGGCAATTACCGATGATGATGTGTGTGAGCCGGCAAGCAAGTGTACGTGGAACATACGCATCATCGGTAATGGTGCTGGTTTCCTGACAACAGGGTTTCATAATAATTACAGATAACATATGTACATGCATGCAATGCGATGAAACATCATGAATATACAGAAAGTGATGTAGTAACAACAACACTGAAAAATATACCTACACAATATACGAGTCATACAGTTTGGTATTTAAATTAGTCATAATTCTCCACTTTTGAAAACTAGTATGACTCGAGCCCAGTCAAAAGGGTAAGGAAATCCACCTAAGTCTGAGTCGATCTATAAATATACCTAGTAGTCGGTGATCTCGCCTCAATAGTATCACGCACGATACAATATATATATATATATGACATACTCGAGTCAAGAGTGCGGATCTAACATCATTACTATATCTCGTACGGTAAATCTATCTACGGCATCCTAAATCTGGATACGGGTCAAATATCATATTTATCTCATTACTCATCCGGTATCCTTGTCAGCATATGTCATGAACTGGAGTACAGATCTAAGTCTAGTACAAACCGATACCATCAACAAATATATGTGCGTGTTGTAGGGTTGCTAGGCACGCGCACAAGGGTCTACGAGGCATCAACCATGCCCGATTAAAAATTTAGCCGTGCCGAACAGCCCGAATACGGAACTTTAAACTAGAGATTAGGCTAAAACAAGCATGCTAAACATTTTAACACTAAGTGAGAGGGATTACAACCTTTGTAGATCCGGTCCTTCACTTCATATGCTCCGTGTTGTGGTCCCTCCGCTGTGATCATCGGGATCCGGACTCTCGAGAGGTTCCACGAAGAGAAAGACGCAACCTTTGCTTCCGATCTTCGATACTAAGATGATCTACCTTGAAGTTTCTTTAACACAAGCTAACACTCATGAAATGATGTGAACACCCTCATCTAAATGGCAAGGGAAGATTAGGATGATGAAGTAGGATTTTTGCTCTATTTATTTATCTTTTTCTCATATTTATCCATCATAAAAATCAAAGCAAGAAACCATTTCAAGCAAAGAAGAAGAAGGAAGAAGATGAACAATGTTAGAATTCTTTTGTGATGAATAGAAAAAGGAGATAATGATCAATTATGCAACCATGGTTCACTTAACCATTGTAGAGAATTAACCAAGGGTTAGGGTTTGGGTTGAGTTAAGAATGAGTCACACACAAATATCTTTATCATGACAAAAAGAAAAGCTTCTAGAATCAACTAGAAGGTTTAACCCTAATCCAAACCCTAATCATGTTTAAACTCCACAAAACAAGTTGCATTAGTTATCATATCATGTTACAATATTATATATCACATATATAATATTTATCGTAACAAAATAAAATAATACAATTAACATATATCACATATATATCAATGTATTACCCGAGTGAGAAAAAGAATCTTTTAGTGAGCAAATATTAATTAATGCAATTTAATATATCATATATATTATTATACATTAAATTATCGAATCAACACTTGATCCGAAAATCCGGCTATATCGCATATAACCGACTAATATTTATCCGTACCGATTCATCGAATCAACACTTGATCCGATGACCCGGCTGATATCAAATATCGCGAGAATATAATACGGTATCACATATCGCATTATCCTCGGTCCCGCACATATCACATATGTGCTCCTACTCCGTTTTGGCTGAGCCAAGAAACCTCTGTGTAGGACTCTAAAGAATCGTCAATACGCCGGCAGTAGGTGATGATCATATCAAACACCCACAAGCTGCAAGCGGTCAGCTAAACGTAACAGCTACCCAGGTATTGAGCGCTCAGAAGATCAACAAGCAAGACTGTACATTCTCCTGCGAATCCAAACAGTAACACTCCCGTACAGTCCGGTCTCGTCGTCTGATATGTCGCATATCTCGCCTAGGGGTGGTAAACGTCAGACCCCAGTAGCTTGATAAGTCGTGTCGATATGAGGTCTATAACAGTTCGAGAAACTACTGATAACACTTACCAGTAAATCTCAGCAACCCTGGCCAGGGATTTCCGGTTATAGCCAATCGAAACACAGCACAACATCAACTCCCTATACCGGGAGAGACGAATCCCCTCCTATCGCTCATTGCCTCTATATGATTCGGGACTGTACCCAAAAGCCACCTTTTTGCACGCCCTCTTGGACGTGGTATGATGGAAATCAAAGCACAGTGGGAATCACACAAGACTCTATGACGATCTCGGGTCGACAGACTACTCTGTACCAGTGTCACCGGAGAACTGCCATCTGACGTATGGTATAATACCATCTGGGAGTTCTCGGCGAGTCCGTCTAGTGTACCCAGTCTCCACTGAGCACCCGTACACCATCCTTGATGTCAAACACCGATGGATATGGGATCATCCATCGTCCATCATATGGATCAAGATGCGTATACGCTAGTCTAATCTGGTGTATCGATGCCCTGTCTCGATACACCCTCGACTAGGAACAGTTATAGGATGTACTTGTCGACTACCGTGGCCCCACTAGTATGATCTCATCATAGTCCCAGTAGTCGAGTACATATCCTAAGGGCTTTATCAACATGTAACATAGAGACAATCAGAGTACATGTTAAGATAAAGTACAACCAGATAGCATACTATCATGTCGAGCAAGAAAGTCCTCCCTATATATGTCCTAGCATCCACTACAATATACATCGTATGTACAGTAATGGCCTCTAGGGCATACATATAACTAACAATCTCCCACTAGCACTATGGCCATCTGTTATGGTATCGCATACCCAATAATTAGCTGCGGTTGAAGTATCTCATACTCAACCATCCCATAAAAGTCCTTACTGGGAAAAAGGCCTTTGTGAGTGGATCCGCGCTGTTGTCCTCTGTGTCTACTCTCCTAATCTCGATCTCCCTGGAGATCAACCATCTCCATGATCAGGTGATACTGCCTAAGAATTATATCTGGATTTCTAATGGGACGGTAGTTCCTTGGCATAAGCCACAACTCCATTGTCACACAATGGTAGGAACGAAGTTCATCGCATGAACTTATATATATCCAGACTGCCTCTTTGGTAGTATCCTTGGTAACGATGTATCTTGCCTTTAATCGTCTAGTATGTCACGGTATCTAGCTTGGAACTCTTCCAACATACCGTCCCTCCACGGAGGGTATAGACAATGCCTGCGACTGACATTCAGTCGTCCCTATCACCTTGGAACCTTTCCAGTGATTCTCCCCAGGATCGATTGATACCATCTCACTACAACTAGTGAGTATCCTAACATCCAATTAGATCTATCTCATAGATCCAAAACCTAGGATTTAGTAGGTATCACTTTGATCCTATATGGAGAATCCTTGTGATAAGCGGAGATTGACCGAGCGTAGCATAGGAAACTCCTTTCCTATCAAGAGTATGTCATCCACGTACTCTATGAGGATCACCACCATACTCTCTACTACCTTTTTGTATATACTAGGTTCATCTTCCATTTTGATGAAGCCAAACTCTTTGACTACCACATCAAAAACAGATGTTCCAACTCCGCGATGCCTGTTTTATCATATAAAACATCTTGCACATGTTTCCGCTGCTCCCACTGTCTACGAAGCCCTCTGGCTGTGTACTTATAGACGTTCTCTTCTAAAACATCACTTAGAAAAGCAGTCATGACACCCAACCACCGAATATCGTAGTCATGGTATGTAGCCGTGGCAAGTAGGATCTGGATGGACTTAAGCATAGATCCTTAGAAAAGGTTTCAACATTATCCATACCTGGTTTATGATGCAAACCTTTAACAAGTCTAGCTTTGAAAGTCTTAACCTTTCCATGTACACCAAGTAATCTTCTCAAGATATACTTGCTCCTGATGGGGATTTAACCCTTCAGATAAAGCAACCAAAGTCCATACTTTGTTGGTGTATAAGGATTCCATCTCAGATCGATAAGCATCCAGCCATTCTTACAGAGTCCCACTCCTGATGGCCAGCTCGAAACTAGTTGGGTCATCATCTCATGATGCAATCCTTGCTCCCACTGTCATAGAGAAACCGAAGTATCTCTCAGGTGGATGAGGAACCCTACTAGATCGGCGGAGAGGGTGAGGTTCGTTGGTAACTATTGAATCCTTTGGTTCTATCAAATCATCAGCTGCAGTTTGTATGGCTGGAACCATTCCAGTTCTACATAACAGACCTTGCCTCGAGCTTGTCCGGATTTTGCTTTTAGACATAGGCCGGACAACCCCAAATCTTAACAAGCTTAAGATATGGGCTCTTCCCTTTCCATATCACATATGAAGTGGTAGACAACTGATTTGATTTGAACCCTATTCAATAGGTATGCAACTTCACAAGTGCATAACTCCCTAAAGGAAATAGGAAACTCAGTAGTACTCATCATAGAGCACACCATATCACATAGGGTGCTATGGCTCCACCCCGATACACCGACGTGCTGTGGTGTATACGGAGGAGTAATGCTGAGAGAGAATCTCATTCTCCTTTAGAATAGTCCAGGAATCCCGTGCACAAGTATTCTCCTCCTTGATCTCATCAAAGGACATAATACTTATACCCGTATTTTGGTTCTCTACTTCTAATTTTATATTCTGTGAATATCTCAAAAGGTTCGGACCTGTGTTTCAACAGAAACATATGTCTGAATCTTGAAAGATCATCAAAGAATGTAATGAAGTACAAAGAACCGGTCTTGGCATGTGTAGACAGGGGACTTTCATACATCAGCATGTATCAATCCCAAGAGTTCACTAACTCTTTCTCTGTTACCAATAAACAGAGCTATGGTCATCTTATCTTTGTGACATGACCGGCAAGTTTCACAAGATGTAAATTCAAACTAATTTAAATATGCATTTATATGTAACTTCAGCCAGTCGGGTCGCATTGATATGACCTAGTCTACAATACCTCAAGAAGGATTCATTCATATCTGAACTCTTCCTCTTGTGTGTGTTCCGTACACTGAGAACTGTAGTTTGATTTAGAACGTCAATGCTTTTAGATAACGTGCCTGAACCGATCAACTCTTGATATAGGAAATGTTCAAAACATTATCCAACAATACAAAATTATATCCTTTCTTTACTAATAAAGAGACTGATATGATTTTGTATATCAGGTTCGGTATCTAATAACATTTGTTCAGAATCAATGTATTCTGGTAATACAGGGTGACAGTGACCAACAGACTTGGCTGCAACACTTGCACCGTTTTCTGTCTCATGAAACTTATCACCCGTTCTCAGTTCTCTACCTATCTGTAGCCCATGTAACAGATTACATATACGGGATCCTGATCTGGTATCACATACCCAGGACGTAAAGGATACTGAGAAACAGTTCTGTGTAATGAACACACCCGAAGATGATGCATCAATATGCACTTTCTTCGTTTGGGCGGCACGGGAAATCTGGTATTCCCCAATTTCCTGCTCTGTCTTATAACAATTATAAGTTGGAGCGGGACCAACGTTCCCCAGCTCAGTATAACAAGCGGGTTCGGTCAATATATCCGTTTTATTATCTTGATTAAGGCGTGATATGGTCGCTATCTGGAGAGAGAGAGAAGAAAACACTCAGCGTATGCTCTTGCAAGATTAGATTGGTTATCTAATATATCTAATCAGGATGTCTCCCACTGTTTTAATCAAATCTTCCTTCAAACCCTAAAAGGAAAGACTAGCCGGGATTAATTACACGCTACAAGTTCACCAATCTTTCAGCCAGGCCAGTGTCGGTACTTTGAGGGAGGTCCCCCGTGCTTTCGCACGAACCTAATTAAAGTAAACCTCGTTTTCCCAGAGGGGTAACCCCGTTAACACCTTTCTAGACACCTACTTGATCGACTAATTGTAATGTGTAAAACTCTCCCAGGAGTAACTCTTACTCGCAGCGGGTATCGGGATCCAACTATCTCATAGAAGGTATGCAATCTCATTGCAAATTTCAACACTTGAAATCCCCAATAATATTTTACCCCTAGCGTGCTATGACCTTGACGCATGCCAAACAACCCATAGTCCGCTAGTCAAGTTCAACCCGTACATTTCTTGATTGAATTAAACCCACCCGCACGACCCTTGACGCATGCCAAACAACGCTGTACGAATACCCTAATCCAATCGCATCGTATGCTAGCAGATAAGCACTAGTTAGCTACCGTACACTACGTCTTGACGCATGCCAAACTACCGCAGCATGAATACTAACTAGTACTTATCTGAAATGACGGAGGGTTACGACAGGTTTTTAAGAAAACCCTTTGCGTAATGAACTTGATATCGTTGTAGAATCGAGTGATTTTAAATGGAGTGTTTTTGAGGCTTTTCTAGTTTTGCTAAAGGGGTCACTCCCGGTGAAGGGATCGTCGGCCCTTTCCTCATCGAATAAGGTGCAGGATATTTCAAAAATATCACTATGCAAAGCAGTACACTAATCGGGGTTTTATCCACACTGCACATAATAAATTTTAAAGATGCCAAATCCGATAAATATCTTTTTAAATGAATACTTCATTTTAATTCCCAATTATTTGTATATATTTATACCCTTTTTTTCGAAAACCCCAATTTCGCAAATCGGGCAGTTTTCGGAAAATATATTATTTTAATATTAAATTCCAAAAATAATATTTTATATTTTATGAAATGTTACAATCTTCCCTCCTTAAATAAATTCGGTCCCCGAATTTAAATTTAAACCCCCAAATTCTAAAACATTTCAATAATCAGATTAAATCAACGGGGCTCCGAAATCACGGAAGGTATAGAAAGCCACAACGCATCGCGTGCGACTGAAAACAAATACAAACCCAAATCGAACTCCGTCAAGTGTCTCGCAAATCATCGGATTTGCACACATATCATCGGAGTTACGATAGAGATACAGATCTCGAAATCCGCAACTGAAATCCAATATGCACAGTCAAATACTATAATACATATATAGCACGCATCCTTGGAAAAATCTTAAAACTGAATACATCATATGCAAAATCTTTTCTAAATTGCCGTTCGATGCGTAACTCACGGCACAAGTGACGGACACTCATTTGTAAAGTAATAAATATACCTTCATATATGTTTTGATAAATATGTGTTCCGTCGTTCCCAAAATATCCAAAAGGTTTTCTTTTTGTAAACGTTCGTGTCGCTCACAAACACGTAAGAAATAGCGAGACTATAGCTCCCTTTTGAAAACCTCTTGGTAAGCTTTTAATGCATGCAAAGTGCTCAGATACCGTCCTCGGATCAGTCCTGTTCGGCTACTACATAATATAGTGCCCATCATGAAAACAAAGTGATCAAAAACAAAATCAGCCTCAAAAGGCGTATCCAACAATCCCGTGCATCCGGTGCGTACGGAAATCAAAATCCATGAATGTGCCATACATGGGCACAGAAACAAAATCTAAGTGCAACAGGTGTGCACGAAAACACCTGTCAAGGGCAACGGTGTGTGCCTGACAGCAATACCAGGTGCATCTAATATGCACGAAAATATCGATTTAGTGCATCTGGTGTGTACCAAAATCGCATCAAGCGCCCAAGCATTCGCAATAATCCAAATCCAGTGCACAAGATGCATGAAAACAAATATCGAATAACACAATCAAAATCGACGGTATACAACACATCATAATCCAAATCCAAATCGGTATACCGTGGTATATAATCTCACAACCATGTACATCAGCGTGCACAAAATCGAATCAAAATACTAAAAGTGCATGATAACTATGCTGAAAGCATAAGTCAAATCACATGCCCACCATAGGTATGGAATCAAAATCACTATCTCAAATGACATCAAACCGAAGTCAAGTGCAACTGTAGTGCACAAAATCTCAATCATGCATATAAATCGTCCAAAATATCAGGCATGAAATCAAAATCAACGTCTCGAATGACATCAAATCGAAGTCAAGTGCAACTGTGGTGCACAAAATCTCAATCATGCAAATAAATCACTCAAAATACCGAAATCAAATATGGCGAAAACAGTCCCGCTCAGGCACAACCTCTAAAGATCTCTGGCCAACTGTCATGGTCACTCATAACATGTCTCGTCGACGATGCCGAACTCTAGCCCACTGGGTGTGCGTAACATCACCGATCCTGGGTCCAAGTCTTCTCGTATAGTATTCCAGAAAGGTCATGTCGAAGTCTCCCCAAATTCGCGTTTCTACCGAACTGCCCGGAAGTTATCATCTTTACTAAACCCATTTCTTGTTCCGGAATGGCTGCATACTCATCATGACTCCTTCTGGAAGATATATCCATATTCGATGCCTCTACATGTGTATCACATCTCTGATATCAGCGGAGTGGAACATGCTCTCATCAAAATCTCGTACGAACCACTTACTCTATTTTTCTCTAATATCGACTGATTCGGACTCGTCTCGTCGTGGCTGCATGGACTGCGCTCTAACGGCTATGCTCGTATCTGGAGTCTCCCAAGCAATGTATCCCATCACATGATATCTGAATGATGTCGAACTTTTCGATCGATTCATCAAGGTTCCATAATCCCCCAAGAGCTCAACATCTTGAATACAGTTTAGTAGTATCGAATATATGCCACAGCACCTATGGACCAACCGTAAAAGGGCAAACCCAAGCCTCATTAATGGTACCGCTGAACTGCTGTAAACCCTAAGGTTTTGAAGCGTTCTCATGGTCATTATATCGAGTTAGGGTTTCATTCTTCTAGAGGGTCCGTAGAATTACTGGCATTGCTTTCCGAATACTTTAAACTTGAAAAATGGGTTCCTGACATTCGATCATCTCTATCGACTCTCAACGTACCTACGTGAAGTCGTCTCTAGCTGGAATCAATCAATCTGATGACCTCACATCGGGGTGGGAAATAAATCACATGTTCTAGTCTTTCATCTTTGGTGACTAGCGATCTTCTATCATATCCCTAAGTATAACTCGTGCGGCATTAGCTCCAAACATCTGGGGCGATATTTTGTCATTCGCAGCAACAACTGGCTCATTTGTCCGCACACTGAACAGTGCCTCAATCATCAAAATAACGGTGCATTAACGGTCATCACATTCTGGCTAGTCTCTAGTAGTGGCCCAATCCTCTGGTGTTGATCTGCACGTCCGAGAAATCCGAGAAATCTCGTAGAAGTGATCCGTCAAACGCTGATGGTGCGAAAACACAACTAAACGACGCATCTATGCAATCATGTATCGTCGGAATTATGCCCTGTTCAGTCCTCGTCCATGACGAGCTCGTGCTGACCGCAACTCTAGCCGTAGCTCTCTATGCCCGTACAACCATGGTAACAAGACCATAAATGATATTGATGAGGGTAAATCATAGGAATGAATATAATACTGAGCAAAGAAATGTACATCCTATGGCTTCTTAAGCGAAGTATCGTATCGTAAGTATGCCGCGGAACATATACACGGTACGTCACTCTACTTGAGTCACTTACTCCATCAACCAAGGGTCATCCTACACTTAGAAGGTAAAACCTAACGCTCTGATACCAACTTTGTCACGACCTGAAAGTACCGAGCGTGACTGGCACTTAAATTACGAAATGTCTCGAGGTGTACGTAATCTAAGTAAGCCAAAACCCAGAAATCAAAACCAAGTAAAGCAGTAAAGTGAAGGAAAAACCAATTTTAAAGCAAGAAGTTTAACAACATAAGCTGAGGTATGCATTTTTAAAATCTTATATCTTTTCTGAAAATTTCGGCAGAGTTTCCTTTGTAAATACTAACCCCAAACGGGTATAAAATCTAATAAAGCATATATAATGAATAAGGCATCCCCAAGCGGGAGCTACTCTTCGCCAAAAGGGCGGACAAAACCATGCAAGCAATATAATATACAACGCCGAAGGGCGATGATCGAAACTCAAAAGAAAGCCCATATCCACCAGAAAACCATAATAATACAAGCGCGACTCTAAGGTCGAAAGAATAAACAATGGTCTTCTAGTTCTATCAAATATACAAGTCTGGTTGATGGAGTTTACTAGATATAACTGAAATAATAAATGCACAATAGTGGTCACGATGCAAGTGAACCCACCTACCAAAGCAATCACCCGAAATGAAAGCAGTGTGCCAGCAAAGCCGTCAAGAAACCTGTACGGAAAAACCTACAAGAACTGTGGCACAACGGGGGTAAGTTGCCAACTCGTGAGTAGAAAATATCACAGAGCAGAAATCGCATGTATGAAGCTATCCTAGATCATATCAAGTAATATCCTCTAATAAAATCCTTATCCATCTACATATAAGTGCAATACCACGTGCTCATGTCAGTGCCTCACATAGCAATATATCAGATATATGATGTATGAATGCATTACTAATGAAAACATAATGTAAGTCGATGTCACGCACCCCATGTATCCGTGGGGAGGCGGAATTAGAAAAAAATGATTTTTACGAGCTTCACAACATTGACTCAAACCAAGGATCGAACAAAAACTGTAGCTAGCAAACTACTTGAGGTTTAACTACTCGAATTCGAAGTTATACCTCACGTTACAAGTCCTTCGGGTCTTCATCGCTATACTCCATATCTCATAGGCTCTATGGAACATGGGTACCTCAACGGCCTCCTCGAGTCAAAGACGATCCATCCGAGAGTTTATAGTCCGAGCTCCAATCTCAAATCTGAGATAACTACGGCTTCTAGCTTGCTAGTCTAGAAGTCCTAGAGGGTGTAGAGTATTTAGATGGATTAATTAGTCACTTAAACCCTGGGATTCTCAACTCATGAGAGCTTTTAGGGTTTGAGGAAGAAGTTGAAGACTTGAGGAGAAAGAAGTGTTTTGTAATCATGAAATAATCCTTCTCACTTTGTGAATATCATGAAGCATAACAATATTATCAAAAAGAATAAAGATCTAATATTCATCATGCTTCATTTAATTCATAAGGTGAATCATCTAGTGAATCACCCAATCTGTCATGGATCATTTAATGCATACATGCACCTCATCCTCCACCTCATTTAGTTTAAATCACAAAAGGAAATAAACACAAATGAGTCACCTTCTTCTAGAAGCTTCCCGAGAATTTACGATACTGCCCCTCCTATCCGTATTTCCAAAAAAACATGGATAATCTTTGACTGAATAAATCCATCTGTATAATACTGAATCTGGTTTAAACCAAAACCCGCTAGTATTATCTGCCTGATTATAGTACGTGCACAAGTGTACGTAAGTGATCAAGGCCCTGCCGTAAAACCATACGGCCTCAACACCTTTTGCCCGGTGCAGGGAAACACTCTGTGTGGGACTCTAAAGACTCGACACTACGCTGACAGTGGTTTAACCACAGGCCGCAAGCGGTAATAACTATACGTAACGATCCCCAGGTAGATGTCGATAAGAAGGACGATGAGGAAACCCATCAGAACTCCTAGTGAGCCTGATGTGACAATCTCCATACAGTTCGGTCTGTTCGTCTAGGACTATCGCATATCGGGCCTAGGGGGCGGTAAATGTCAGACCCCTAATAGCGGTATAAGTCGTGTCGGAGTGTAGCCAATTACACCTTGAGAAACTACGGGAACCTACCAGTAAATCTCGCTTGCCCTGGCCAGAGACTTTGCGTAATGGCTCTCCATACAGAGCGCGATATCAACCCCCAATATCGGGCGAGAAGAATCATGTCTAACTGCCACTGCCTCCAAGTGCTTCGGGACTGCACCCAACTACTACCTATTTGCATGACTCCTTTGAGCCGTGGTACGGTAGTAATCTAAGTACAGTAGGAACACACCCGAGGTGAAGTAGCAGTGTCAAGTCGACGGACTAAGATGTACTCATGTCACCTGGGAATCGCTATCTGACGATGGATATAATACCAACCTGCAGTTCCCGGCGAGTCCTGTCCGGTGTACCCGTAACCTAACGAGCACCTGCATACTATCTCCAGTACGACGTACCGATGGCTGTGGAACAGACCATCTCCCCATGCTGGGACGAGAAGCGTATACACCAGTCCACTTCGGAGTATCGATGCCCCGTCTCGATAATCCTATGACCAGGGACCTGTATAGGATGTGCTTATAGACTACCCAGCCCCCTGTAGTGTGACTGCCATCACAACGCTGGTAATCAAGCAAAGATCCTAAGGGCTCTACTAATATGCATAAGCGATATGTTAAAAGAAACATATGCACATATTAAAGTAGAAACAAACCAAGTAGCATACTACCATTTTTAGCAAGACTGTCAATACAACTGTGAATATCCCAAGCTTCCATTAAGTAATATACAAACTAGTATGATACAGTAATGGCCTCTAGGGCATAAACACTAACAATATCCCACCTGCACTAGAGCCATGTATTGGCATATCGCAGACCTATCATCTCGAATAGCCTCTCGAACTGCATCTGAGGAATGACCTTTGTGAATGGATCAGCAGTGTTATTCTCCGTATCTACTCTCTTCACCTCGATCTCCCGGCGATCTACGATCTCCCTGATCAGGTGATACCGCCTTAAGATGTGTCTGGACTTCTGATGGGACCTGGGTTCCTTCGCTAAAGCTATAGCGCCATTGTTGTCGCAATACTGAGGTATTGGATCAACAGCGCTAGGAACTGTTCCCCGCTGAAAAAACGGAGACAAGACCGCGCGGGTCCATCCCGCCTAAATTTCGGGGCACATGCTAATTGGTGCTATCCGTCCAGCTCTCCAAATATGCCAAGTTGATTTATGAAACCATGTATCGAGGGTTTAAACGGATGCGGCCGATGTAGCAGACTTCATCAGATTCCCCCTCATTTGAGGGGTTTTTTGATTGTGGGGACGCTCTTCCCTGCAGGCACAAGCCCCTACAGTAAATTACGCTACCGCATCACGGTAAAAACTTTCTCCTTCTCCAGATGGTCACTTCATATCGTGGGTGTTTGTTTTGTTTTTGGTTGCCCGTGGATTGTATACGGAGACTAATTTATGTTGTCTCCCGTAGGGCGTGGATTAGTCCAAATCCATATCTACTTAGATTTAGATTTGGGGGTTGGGTTTAAGGATACGTTGTTAGTTATATGTATGCCCTAGAGGCCATTGCTATACATAGGATGTATATTGTAGTGGATGCTGGGACAGATATAGGGAGGACTTTCTTGCTCGACATGATAGTATGCTATCTGGTTACTCTTTACCTTAACGTGTATACTGATTGTCTCTCTGTTACATGTTGGTAAAGCCCTTAGGATGTGTACTTGACTACCTGGACTATGATGCGGATCATACTAGTGGGGACATGGTAGTCCATAAGTACATCCTTCGAGGTCCCTAGTCGTGGGTGTATCGAGACAGGGCATCGATATACCAGTGTAGACTAGCGTATACCTTCTCGACCCATACAGATGGGCGATGGATGATCCCATATCCATTGGTGTCTGACATCAGAGATGATATACGGGTGCTCAGTAGAGACTGGGTAAACTGGACGGACTCGCCGAGAACTCCCAGATGGTATTATACCTTACGTCAGATGGCAGTTCTCTGGTGACACTGGTACAGAGTAGTCTGTTGACCCGAGATCGTCATAGAGTCTTGTGTGGTTCCCACTGTGCTTTGATTTCCATCTTACCACGTCCAAGAGGGCGTGCAAAACGGTGGTTTTTGGGTACAGTCCCGAGTCACATGGAGGCAATGAGCGATAGGAGGGGATTCGTCTCTCCCGGTATAGGGGGTTGATGTTGCGCTGTGTTCGATTGGGTATAACAGGAAATCCCTGGCCAGGGTTGCTGAGATTTACTGGTAAGTATTACCAGTAGTTTCTCGAATTGTTGTAGACCTCATATCGACACGACTTATCGAGCTATTGGGGTCTGACGTTTACCACCCCTAGGCGAGATATGCGACATATCAGACGATCAGACCGGACTGTACGGTAGTGTTACTGGTTGGATTCACTGGAGTGTGAGCGGGATTGCTCGTCGATCTTCAGATCGCTCAATACCCGGGTGGCCGTTATGTTTAGCAGACCGCTTGCGGCTTGTGGGTGTTTGATATGATCATCATCTGCTGCCGGCGTATTGACAAGTCTTTAGAGTCCTACACAGAGGTTTCCTGGCTCAAGCGAAACGAAATAGGAGCGCATATGAGATATGTGCGGGACCGAGAATAATACCAGTATGTGATACTGTATTCGATTCTCGCGATGTGACATTGATCGGTTATATGCGATATAGCCGGGTTATCGGAACAAGTGTTGATTCGATAAGTTGTTACTATTGATACCAGTCGGTTATGTGCGACATGACCGGATCATTGAATCAAGTGTTGATTTAATGATTTAATGTATAATTATATTTATTTGATATATTACTTTGCATTAACTAGTATCGGTTCACTTTGAATGGATTTTCTCACTCGGATGTGCGCATTGCATATGCGATATGATTTTGTGCACTTGTTTGTATCATGGTTGATGATGCATGCCTACTTGGTTAAGTGCAAAGAATTAAACCATGGTTAACTAAATGATTAGGGTTTTATTTTCTTAAATTATTCATTTATTCCTTTTTGGAAATTATTTTGCATAAGAAGAATTGGTGGCTTTCTTTTATTCTTTCATGAACTTTCATGAATGTTTGACTTTGTCACCAATTTTGTCTCATGCTTAACCCTAACCATTTCTTTTAACCATGATTGATTCTCTACACCTAACCATGGTTCTAATATGATAAGTATTCATTTCTTTTCCAATTTTAAATAACTTATCATAACTTTCTTCTTCTTCTTCTTCATTTCTTCAAGTGAAGAAAGCTTGCCTCCATCAATGGCAAGTGATGAAAAAGAGTGAGAAATCCAAATCTAAAGTCTACCCACTTTCTATTTCTTCATCCTCTACCTCTTGCCAAGTAGTAGAGTGTGTTTTCTTCACTTGGTGAAGTGAGAGCTTGATCTTGCGATGCTTCGACGTAGATCATCTTCGGCATGGACATCGACGACCTAGCTCGCCATTTCTCCGACGAAGCCGACGCTAGAGCCCGGGAATTCATTTGGACAGCGAGGGGACTTCGTTGCGGAGCTATGGAGGTGGAGCACCGAATCTACAAAGGTTGTATTTCCGTATTCTTTTAGTTAAGTGTTAACTAGTTTTCTTTTTCGCCTAGACATCTAGCTAACGATCCGTAGTCTAGGGTTTCTCGGCACCGTATTTTTGAAATTGGCATGGTTGATGCCTTGTGAGACCTTATTAGGGTGCCTAGGAACCCTACAGTGGTATCAGAGCCTAGCTAGAGCCTTAGGCGAAGTCTAGACGGAATTTGAAGTCCGAACGAACCAAAACCCCAAAATTTCCATGCTCTCTGTCCTTTTTTCAAAAACGTGGATTTTTCCAAATTAAAAATTGCTAAAAAATTCAGCAGGGAAATCTAAGAATTACGGCGCAAAAAGTTTTTCATGAACAGTACAAAGTGCGGCAGAACCGCGGCAGAAGCTTGGCTTCTGCGGCGGTTCCGCGGCAAAAAGGTGACATCAGCATTCCATGTTTGCACAGTAACTCTTATTTTATTATGCTGGATTTTCTGGGAATTTTTAATATTTATTCAAGAGTTGAATTTTCTGGGTTTGTTTTGGGGATTCGGTGTTTCGATCGGAGTATCAGATTTTGTCTATGTGGCTTTCCGGATAAATATTAGAATATGTTAAAAAGTTCGACCGGATATAAATACCCAATTTTTCCCCTGTCGGGAAATTTCCAAGTGTTGGATTTTTCCGTGGTTTAAAGACGTTCTAAGTAGTGCAAGTAACTCGATGGACCCTCTAGAAGACAACAAACCTTAACTCGATTATGTGACCGTCTTTAACTGCCCTTTGAACCTTAGGGTTTGGGGCAGTACGGCGTGCCACATGTAAGGCTTTGGCTTGACCCTTCTACGGCTGGACCGTTGGTACTGAGGCACGAACTGAATGTTTTTTAGACTTGTTTCATGTGTTGATCTGTATCGGGAAAACTTGGGTGTTCGAATGTTCGATCGGAAAGTTCAACATTTTCTATTTATCCGGAATGGGATACAATAATTGGAATTCACAAAAAGTTATGAGATAACTAAATGAATGTTATAAACATAGCAGTTTAGTCTCACTTGATCGGTTGCCACGGAATTTTGATGTGATCAAAAGTCCGTCGCAATCACGTAGCGTACGCGGATACTCGCCGGGTAAACTTAATAGACAGCCTCACTCCATAGCCCCGACCAAGTGACTGTAGGAGAACCCCGTCGCCGAAAGCATCCGTTCGGGTGCTCGCAGTAGCGGTGTTCCGCCTTGGTGCACTTCGTCGACGGCATCGGGGGTGCGGCCGTCTACTGAAGTTTGCGACGAGCATTCGATCAGGATGTCAGGAATCTTGTTGAATAACCCGACTTGATATTCAAAAGTGTTTTCGATAATGAGACTAAAATGCGGGGTTTATAATTGTTAGGCATGCGATGTCTAAGAAATTCATTTGGCTAGGCATGCGATGTCTAAAGAGTTTGCGGATTCCAACTGTTGTAGTTTTACACTTTCTTTTCTGTGACCGTAAGTGTAATATGTGATATCGCCGGTTTCGTTGCTATATGTCAACGACAATTGGGATACGCATGTTTACTTACGTTGATGACATGTGATGTTATGTGTTGCTGGATATGTTATATTGGATCGTCGTGTTTGAATAGCCGGGGGTTTTATGTGAGAGGAGTGTTTTTCCTTTTCATTCATGTAAAAACTTGTATGTAATATTCTTTTCTTGGGGCACTTCCAGGTTGCGGAAGTTGTCACCTTTTGTATATTATTTACTTTTCCGCACTAGGATAGACCCAAGGAGGGGAGCACAAGTAACCGGGTTCTGGAGTCCAGTGGGAGACCAACTCGAGGAGTCGAGTCCGGGTCTCCTAACTCTAGAATTGGTAGGGTTGCTTGCCGCTCTCGTAGGGGTCTAGGGGTGTGGGTTTGGCTATTCATCGCGACCGTGGAATCCGTGTTTTATACTGGCTCGTATTGAAAACACGGACGTCCTAGTATATCCAATATTTCATATGTTTCTTCTGCTGCGATATCTGTGATGTGATCATGTGATGTTCTGTGATAGATACAGTATATAGTATATATGATATATTATATAGACGTTACTTATGTTTTACACCCGCGCTAGCCCTGCCCCGCTCTGCCGTTAGTTACCTAACCTAACGGTGCACGAGGGGACATCGAGGCGAATGTGGATGGCATAAGTGTACGTCGTATTTATCTGTGATGTTTAGGTACTTAAATGATGGGACTTCATTAATGTGATTAATGAAATAAAAGAAACCTAAAGATGTTGTAGAATTGAATTTCAAAATAAAACAGGTAGCTACAGTTCTTGCTTTGCACAGCGGTATATGCGATATATCCTGCACCTTATTCGATGAGGAAAGGACCGAGATCCCTTCACCGGGAGTGACTCCTTTAGCAATAACTGGCAGATGCTACACACTCGGTTTGTCTTTTGATTGCTTTTAAAGAGTTTTTGCTTTGCACAGTGATATATATGATATATCCCGCACCTCATTCGACGAGGAAAGGACCGACGATCCCTTCACCGGGAGTGACACCTTTAGCAAAACTAGAAAAGCCTCAAAAGCACTCCATTTCAAAATCATTTGATTCTACAACGATATCAAGTTCATTACGCAATAGGTTTTCAGAAAAACCTGTCGTAGCCCTCCATCATTTCAGATAAGTACTAGTTAGTATTCGTGCTACGTTTGTTGACTATGTTAAGGCGTAGTGTGCGGTAGCTAATTAGTGCTTATCTGCATAAGCATATGATGTGATTGGATTAGGGTAGTCATGCGACTTTGTTGACTATGTTAAGGGTCATGCGGGTGGGTTTAATTCAATCGGGAAATGACAGGTTGAACTTGACTAGCACTTATGATTTGTTGACGATGTTAAGGTCATATAGCTGCTAGGGGCAAAATATTATCGGGAATTTCAAGTGTTGAAATTTGCAATGAGATTGCATACCTTCTATGAGATAGTTGGATCCCGATACCTGCTGCGAGTAATTGTTACTCCTGGGAGAATTTTATACATTACAATTAGCCGATCAAGTAGGTGTCTAGAAAGGTGTTAACGAGGTTACGCCTCTGGGAAAACGAGGTTTACATTAATTAGGTTCGTGCGAAAGCACGGGGGACCTCCCTTAAAGTACCGACACTGGCCTGGCTGAAAGATTGGCGAACTTGTAGTGTGTAATTAATCCCGGCTAGTCTTTCCTTTTAGGGTTTGAAGGAAGATTTGATAAAAAGCAGTGGGAGCCATCCTGATTAGATAAAATAATAACCAATCTATTCTTGCAAGAGCGCACGCTGAGTGTTTTCTTCTCTCTCTCTCCAGGTAGCGACCATATCACGCCTTAATCAAGATAATAATACGGAATATTGACCAAACCCGCTTGTTATACTGAGCTGGGGAACGTTGGTCCCGCTCCAACTTATAATTGTTATAAGACAGAGCAGGAAATTGGGGAATACCATATTTCCCGTGCCGCCCAAACGAAGAGAGTGCATGCTGATGCATCATCTTCGGGTTTGTTCATTATACAGAACTATTTCTCAGTATCCTTTACGTCCTGGGTATATGATACCGGATCAGGATCCCAGATATGTAATCTGTTACATAGGGCTACAGATAGGTAGAGAACTGAGAACGGGTGATAAGTTTCATGAGGTAGAAAACGGGGCAAGAGTTGCAGCCAAGTCTGTTGGTCACTGTCACCCTGTATTATAATACATTGATTCTGAACGAATGTTATTAGATACCGAACCTGATATACAAAATCATATCAGTCTCTTTATTAGTAAAGAAATGATAAAATTTTGTATTGTTGGATAATGTTTTGAACATTTCCTATATCAAAAGTTGATCGGTTCAGGCACGTTATCTAAAAGCATTGATGTTCTAAATCAAACTACAGTTCTTAAGTATACGGAACACACACAAAAGGAAAAGTTCAGAAATGAACGGATCCTTCTTGAGGCATTGTAGACTAGGTCATATCAATGTGACCCGACTAGCTGAAGTTACATGTAGATGCACATTTAAATCAGTTTGAATCTACATCTTGTGAAACTTGCCAGTCATGTCACATAGATATAATGACACAAGCTCTGTTTATTGGAAACAGAGAAAGAGTTAGTAAACTCTTGGGATGATACATGTTGATGTATGTAGGTCCCCTGTCTACACTTGCCAAGACCGGTTCTTTATACTTCATTACATTCTCTGATAATCTCTCAAGATTCAGATATATGTTCCTGTTGAAACAAAAGTCAGAACCTTTTGAGATATTCACAGAATATAAGTTAGAAGTAGAGAACCAATACGGGTATAAGTATTATGTCCTTTGATGAGATCAAGGAGGAGAATACTTGAGCACGAAAATCCTGGATTATTCTAAAGGAGAATGAGATTCTCTCTCGGCATTACTCCTCTGAATACACCATAGCACGATGGTATATCGGGGCGGAGCAATAACACCCTATATGATAAGGTGTGCTCTATGATGAGTACTACTGAGTTACCTATTTCCTTTTGGGGAGTTATGCGCTTGAGAAGCTGCATACCTATTGAATAGGGTTCGAATCAAATCAGTTGCCTACCACCTCATATATGATATGGTATGGGAAGAGCCCATGTCTTAAGCTAGTTAAGATTTGGGGTTGTCCGGCCTATGTCTAAAAGCAAAATCTGGACAAACTCGAGGCAAGATCTGTTATGTACAACTGGAAAGGTTCCAGCTATGCAAACTATAGCAGATGATTTGGTAGAACCAAAGGATTCAATAGATACCAACGAACCTCAGCCTCTCCGCCGATCTAGTAGGGTTCCTCACCCACCTGAGAGATACTTCTGTTTCTCTATGACAGTGGGAGCGAGGATTGCATCATGAGATGATGACCCAACTAGCTTCTAGCTGGCCATCGAGAGTAAGACTCTGTAAGAATGGCTGGATATTTATTGATCTGAGATGGAATCCTTATACACCAACAAAGTATGGACTTTAGTTGCTATATCTGAAGGGTTAAATCCCCATCAGGAGCAAGTATATCTTGAGAAGATTACTTGGTGTAGATGGAAAAGTTGAGACTTTCAAAGCTAGACTTGTTAAAAGTTTTCATCATTGACTAGGTGTGGATAATGATGAAACCTTTTCAAGTAGCTATGCTTAAGTCCATCCAGATCCTACTTACCACGGCTACATACCATGACTACGATATCTGGTGGTTGGGTGTCATGACTGCCTTTCTAAATGATATTTTGGAAGAGAACGTCTATAAGTACACAGCCAAAGGGCTTCGTAGATAGTGGGAGCAGCGGAAACGTGTGCAAGATGCTTTATAGGATAAAGCAGGCATCGCGGAGTTGGAACATCTGTTTTGATGGATTAGTCAAAGAAGTTGACATCATCAAAATGGTAGATGAACCTTGTATAAACAAAAAGGTAGTAGGGGGTATGGTGTTGATCCTCGTAGAGTACGTGGATGACATACTCTTGATAGGGAAGGAGTTTCCTATGCTACGATCGATCAATCTCCGCTTATCACAATGATTCTCCACATAGGATCAAAGTGATACCTACTAAATCCTGGGTTTTGGATCTATGAGATAGATCTAAATAGATGTTAGAATACTCACTAGTTGTAGTGAGATGGTATCAATCGATCCTGGGGAGAATCACTGGAAGTGTTCCAGGGTGATAAAGACGACTGAATGTCAGTCACAGGCATTGTCTTTACCCTCAGTAAAGGGACGGTATGTTGGAAGAGTTCCAAGCTAAATACCGTGGCATACTAGACGATAAAGGCTTGATACATCGCTACTTAAGATGCTACCAGAGAGGCAAGTCTGGATGTATATTTGTTCATGAGATGAACTTTGTTCCTCCCATTGTGAGACAATGGAGTTGTGGCTTATGCCAAGGAACGTCCGTCCCATCAGTGATCCAGACATATTCTAAGGCAGTATTACCTGATCATGGAGATGGTTGATCTCCAAGGAGATCGAGGTTTGGAGAGTAGATTCAGAGGACAACACAGCGGATCCACTCACAAAGGCATGTTCCCAGAGAGAGACTTTTATGGGATGGTTGAGTATGAGATACTACAACCACTGCTACAGATGGCCCTAGTGCAAGTGGGAGATTGTTAGTTATATGTATGCCCTGGAGGCCATTGCTATACATAAGATGTATATTGTAGTGGATGCTGGGACATATATAGGGAGGACTTTCTTGCTCGACGTGATAGTATGCTATCTGGTTGCTCTTTACCTTAACGTGTATACTGATTGTCTCTCTGTTACATGTTGGTAAAGCCCTTAGGATGTGTACTTGACTACCTGGACTATGATGCGGATCATACTAGTGGGGACATGGTAGTCCATAAGTACATCCTTCAAGGTCCCTAGTCGTGGGTGTATCGAGATAGGGCATCGATATACCAGTGTAGACTAGCGTATACCTTCTCGACCCATACAGATGGGCAATGGATGATCCCATATCCATTGGTGTTTGACATCAGAGATGATATACGGGTGCTCAGTAGAGACTGGGTACACTGGACGGACTCGCCGAGAACTCCCAGATGGTATTATACCTTACGTCAGATGGCAGTTCTCTGGTGACAATGGTACAGAGTAGTCTGTTGACCCGAGATCGTCATAGAGTCTTGTGTGGTTCCCACTGTGCTTTGATTTACATCTTACCTCGTCCAAGAGGGCGTGCAAAACGGTGGTTTTTGGGTACAGTCCCTAGTCACATGGAGGCAATGAGCGATAGGAGGGGATTCGTCTCTCCCGGTATAGGGGGTTGATGTTGCGTTGTGTTCGATTGGCTATAACAGGAAATCCCTGGCCAGGGTTGCTGAGATTTTCTGGTAAGTGTTACCAGTAGTTTCTCGAATTGTTGTAGACCTCATATCGACACGACTTATCGAGCTATTGGGGTCTGACGTTTACCACCCCTAGGCGAGATATGCGACATATCAGACGATCAGACCGGACTGTACGGTAGTGTTACTGGTTGGATTCACTGGAGTGTGAGCGGGCTTACTCGTCGATCTTCAGATCGCTCAATACCCAGGTGGCCGTTACGTTTAGCAAACCGCTTGCGGCTTGTGGGTGTTTGATATGATCATCATCTGCTGCCGGCGTATTGACGAGTCTTTAGAGTCCTACACAGAGGTTTCCTGGCTCAAGCGAAACGAAATAGGAGCGCATATGAGATATGTGCGGGACCGAGAATAATACCAGTATGTGATACTGTATTCGATTCTCGCGATGTGACATTGATCGGTTATATGCGATATAGCCGGGTTATCGGATCAAGTGTTGATTCGATAAGTTGTTACTATTGATACCAGTCGGTTATGTGCGACATGACCGGATCATTGAATCAAGTGTTGATTTAATGATTTAATGTATAATTATATATATTTGATATATTACTTTGCATTAACTAGTATCGGTTCACTTTGAATGGATTTTCTCACTCGGATGAGCGCATTGCATATACGATATGATTTTGTGCACTTGTTTGTATCATGGTTGATGATGCATGCCTACTTGGTTAAGTGCAAAGAATTAAACCATAGTTAACTAAATGATTAGGGTTTTATTTTCTTAAATTATTCATTTATTCCTTTTTGGAAATTATTTTGCATAAGAAGAATTGGTGGCTTCCTTTTATTCTTTCATGAACTTTCATAAATGTTTGACTTTGTCACCAATTTTGTCTCATGCTTAACCCTAACCATTTCTTTTAACCATGATTGATTCTCTACACCTAACCATGGTTCTAATATGATAAGTATTCATTTCTTTTCCAATTTTAATTAACTTATCATAACTTTCTTCTTCTTCTTCTTCATTTCTTCAAGTGAAGAAAGCTTACCTCCATCAATGGCAAGTGATGAAAAAGAGTGAGAAATCCAAATCTAAAGTCTACCCACTTCCTATTTCTTCATCCTCTACCTCTTTCCAAGTAGTAGAGTGTGTTTTCTTCACAAGTTTCATGACTTGGTGAAGTGAGAGCTTGATCTTGCGATGCTTCGACGTAGATCATCTTCGGCATGGACATCGACGACCTAGCTCGCCATTTCTCCGACGAAGCCGACGCTAAAGCCCGGGAATTCATTTGGACAGCGAGGGGACTTCGTTGCGGAGCTATGGAGGTGGAGCACCGGATCTACAAAGGTTGTATTTCCGTATTCTTTTAGTTAAGTGTTAACTAGTTTTCTTTTTCGCCTAGACATCTAGCTAACGATCCGTAGTCTAGGGTTTCTCGGCACCGTATTTTTGAAATTGGCATGGTTGATGCCTTGTGAGACCTCATTAGGGTGCCTAGGAACCCTACATACGTTAGTCTCATTTAAGACTAAGATCAACTTAAACGTTTGTTAAGGATACGTTAGTCCAATTTTAGACTAAGATCAACTTAACAGGATCGTTTAGATCCAACAAGAGAGCAATTGGGCCGTATTGTTTAGTTTAGGGACATTGCGGTCGATTAGTTTAAGGACATTACGGTCCAACATTAGTTTAAGGACATCTCGGTCCAGGTTAAGGACATCATAGTCCGTGAGTTTAAAGACCTCACAGCCAAGGTTAAGGACATCATAGTCCGTGAGTTTAAAGACCTCACAGTTAAGGTTAAGGACATCATAGTCTGTGAGTTTAAAGACCCCACAGTCAAGGTTAAGGACATCATAGTCCGTGAGTTTAAAGACCTCACAGTCAAGGTTAAGGACATCATAGTCCGTGAGTTTAAAGACCTCACAGTCAAGGTTAAGGACATCATAGTCCGTGGGTTTTAAAGGACCCTACAGTCCGTAGAATGTTTGGTTGTCGGGACCAGTCACCTCTCTGAAGAGGTTGAAGGATTACAACGACAAATATCATAGGAGTAAAGAGATGTACCCTCGAACCGATGTGAGTTGGTTGAAAGATCTGTAGTCCAATTTGGGGTAATATCTATTAAAATATTTATGAGCAGATGGGCTCAATTAATATAAGTTGAAGACTTATGGCCAATATTGGGCTAAGTCCAATCAGGTTAAAATGTTTAACATTTGATTTTGGGTTGTTGAACCTTTATTTGGGCTTGGCCCTTTTAACAATGCTCAGCATTGATTTATATTTTGACAATTTTTTTTGTCTTTTATTGAATGTTGAGCATTCATCATAGCTCTGGGCTTATTAAAGAACATTTTATATTCTGTCAGCGCAACACATGGCGCGCTAGGCACTTTTCGCCAGTCAAGGAGCACAGTGCGCTTCTGCCACGTGGCACACATGTAAGGGACACGTATCCCACTTGACGCTAGGCGCTAGATGATGAGCACATGATACCAGTTTATGAGCACTGAGCGCTAGTTCAAGAGCGCATTGCGCTTTCAGTTTAGTGGCACACACGTGAATGACACGTGGTGCGCTTGGCGCTGAGCGCCAGCCCATGAGCGCAGTGCGCTATTTCAAGAGCGCAGAGCGCTAGTGGTTAATTGGCGCATACGCGGTTGACACGTGGCGCATTTGGCGCTGAGCGCCAGTTCAGAGAGCGCAGAAGCGTAGTTCAAGAGCACAAAGCGCAGTTCAAGAGCGCAAAGCGCATCTGATCAATTTTATGATCTGAGAAACAAATTTATATTCTTTTAAAAGAGACTTTGTCTCAAGATCTAAGAACAACAGTTCTTATTTTGCAGGAGATATTTTCAATCTCTTATATTGATTAAAGGCTTTGCCATTATAGATCCATGATCTGTGAGAAGAATTATGTTCTTCTTCTTATTATTTTATGATGAGATCTCTTGATCTTTTGGTGAAAGACCTTGGTCATGTAGATCTATGATCTTTAAAAAAGTAAATTCTTCTTTTTATGAGATGATTTCATCTCTATGTTCATCATTATCATTTTTACCTTGAAGAAAAATCTTCTTGCAAGAGCTTGCTCTTTATCTTTGAGTTTCTCAAATTTTATGGGGGGTTTTTTCGTCTAAGACTGGATGTCTTGGGGCCGTTATATAGGGCAAGCTGATTTGTTGAATCAGTTAAAGAGATATTAATTTGGGGATGTTTCCCCACAATTGGATCTCTGATCCTAGGGCTTCTGTGTTATAGAAGGCAATCTTCTTATTTTTAACAAGATTGATAAATCTTTCCATACAAAATTTATTCTGTCTTTTGGTAATTTTTATTTACCATTGGATCATTGATCCAACGATGTTCTGATTTACAGAACACAATCTTGTTGTTTGGAAAGATTTTGAGGAATCTTTCCTTAACAGAATTTAATTCTGATTACTTAATGATTTATCATTATTATTAGATCTTTGATCTAACGGTGAGGAGCTTTTAGTTCCAGCGCTAGCGCACCCGTGCTTTGCACGTGGTGCGCTGCTTAGAGCGCAGCGCACCCGTGTCTTACACATGGTGCGCTACTCAGAGCACAGCGCACTTAGCGCTAGCGCATCCGTGTCTTACACATGGTGCGCTACTCAGAGCGCAGTGCACCTAGCGCTAGCGCATCTGTGTCTCATACGTGGTGCGCTGCTTATGGCGCAGCGTACCTAGCGCTGCATCTGAAGCGTTGCTTCATTTTGAAATTTAAATTTCAAATAGAGATTTTCTCTGATTTGGGGGAAACAAATGCCCCCCTCCGTTGTGCTCACATGGCCCACATGTGAATGTAACGGTGGCAGCATCTGCGCCCTTGGATCAACTCAGAAGTTGAAAAGGCATTTCAATGCCTATAAATAGGACCTTTGGTCCTTTAGATGATTATGTTCATCTTCCTCTTGTTTTCTGAGAATTTTTATTCTCCCATAGAGCATAGCTCTTCATTTTAAGAAATTTTCAAGAGTCAAAACTCTGCCGAAATTTAGGTAAATTTTTTTTTTAACGATCTGGGGTTTTACCCATTAATAGAGCCTTGCTCTTCATAGATTTTTGATCTGAAGGAAACCCTTTTTTAGGGTTTCATTAACAGAGCTTTGCTATTTCAAAACCATATATCTAAAGAGATCTTCTTTCAGGGTTTTTTAACCCATGAACAGAGCTTTGCTCATAAAGAACTCTTAGAGTTTGTTCATAGATCTTGAAGATCTCAGAATTTATAATTCATAAAAAAAAATTGATTTTAATTTTTCTGATGGATTCTTTCATCATCATTCTTTCCAGAGCAAGAATCTTGAGGAATTTTTATTCCTTCATTATTAGACTTTGACAGATATCTGTCTAGTGAAGAGTGCTGCTCTCAAGGGGAGTTATACTCCTCTGCCCGAGGGATTTCTCATTTAATGAGAATTTCTTAAGGATTTTCTCATTATTAATCTTTTAATGATGTTTTTTTTCAGGCACTATGGCTGTTCATTTATATAGTCTGAACAAGTTTATCTCTTATGAGGATATTCACGCACAGGGTCGTCGCCAGAACCAAGAGTTTACGGATGTCCAATGTGCGTAGATTATGGCTCGTCTATATGTACACAACGGTCGACTGCTTTCTCGTCGCTCCGCTCTTTTGAAGATCGTAGTGGGAGCAATTTGGGGAGCACTTCCTGGGTTTTACGAAGCCATGCCGCTGAATGCGCTGGATGATGCTGAAGACAAGGTGCACTCGGTGTCCCTGTTTGGCCTGATCTCAAAGAAGTGTCGAGATAATCTCATCGATATTCTGCATCAAACTTTCCAGCAGACGACGATAATCGCTTCTTATCAAAGGGAGGAGGGCATTGGCGAGGATCTCGACACCCGCGATCACGAGAGGATGCACACGAGAATGGTCAGAAAGGCCAGAAAGATTCTAGACGGACTTACTTTCGAATTCCTCAATCCATGCCCTGGATCTGAGGTTTTACCATTATAAACATCTCGATGCATATTTTGTTTATTGTCTTTATTGATGTAAGAATTTTCGGAAGTATGAATGACAAATCTTTCGCTTCCCTTCCTTTACTTTCTGGTTTGTTGTTGGCATATTACTTTAGTAAGCGTAGCCTGTAGATAATAGAGAGCATTACATCTTGAATTCTTCGAAAGATAGTGATGGCTTAAGAAGCAGATTCAGATCTGCTGCCTAAGACTTTTCAACTTCATGAGCCGTAGGGGTCTTATAAAGATTTTTCTCCCTACGAGTCGTGAGGATCTTGTAGGTGTATTTTCTCCTTAGGAATCGTGAGGATTCTAAAGTGCGTTTTCTCTTATAAGTCGTAAGAATCTTACAAGAGAGTTTTCTTAATTACGGGTCGAGAGGACCTATAAGTGATTGATGGTGTTGCCATTATCCACACTTTGCGGAGTCAGGAGATGCTCTGGGCGTTTCCACGGGGTCAGGGTTGACTTTAACCGTATTCCACGGGACCAGGAATTTGCTCTGGATGCTTCCCACGGGGCCATAGCCGTGTTCCGCGAGGACCAGGCTCCGCTCTAGACGTTTCCCACGGGGTCAGGATTGACATAAGCCGCGTTCCACGTGACCAGGAATTTGCTCTGGATGCTTCCTACGGGGTCATAGCTGTGTTCTGCGAGGACCAGGCTCCGCTCTGGATGCTTCCTATGGGGTCATAGCCATGTTCTGCGAGGACCAGGATCTGCTCTGGATATTTCCTACGGGGTCAGGATTGAAATAAGACGCGTTCCACGTGACCAGGAATTTGCTCTGGATGTTTCCCACGGGGTCATAGCCGTGTTCTGCGAGGACTAGGGTCCACTCTGGATGCTTCCCACAGGGTCATAGCCGTGTTCTGCGAGGACCAGGATCCGCTCTGGATGTATCCCACTGGGTCAGGATTGACATAAGCCGCTTTCCACGTGACCAAGAATTTGCTCTGGATGCTTCTCACGGGGTCATAGCCGTGTTCTGCGAGGACCAGGCTCCGCTCTAGATGCTTCCCACGGGGTCATAGCCGTATTCTATGAGGACCAGGATCCGCTCTGGACGTTTCCCATAGGGTCAGGATTGACATAAGCCGCATTCCACGTGACCAGGAATTTGCTCTGGATACTTCCCAAGGGGTCATAGCCGTGTTCTGCGAGGACCAGGCTCCGCTCTGGACGTTTCCCATGGGGTCAGGATTGACATAAGCCACATTCCACGTGATCAGGAAGGGTTGACTTTATCCGTATTTCACGGAGTCGGGGTTTGACTCTCGGTCATCTGCGCACCGCCGAGTCATGGAACTGGGAATTGTCGCGGTTCCGCTTTGCTTGATGTTGCGTCTGTTGTAATGAGACGCATGTTAAGATGATCTCCAGGCTGTCTGTGAACCATTGAGATTTGGCTTCTTCTTCTGATGGAGCCTGAGGAGGGAAGGTGTGATTCCTTCTTCGTTTGCGCCCCTGGATTGTATACGGGGATTGATGTGATATCACCTCTAGGGCACAGATTTCATTTTTTTTATTTCTTTCCGCGATGGTCTATCATTTCAACTTTTATATCGTGAAAGTCGTGATTGCCCAATCATTTCGGCCATTTTTCGCGGTGCCCAATCATTTCGACTATTTGTTTTATTTTTACCCGCTGATTTTTATTGCGAGTTGCCCAATCATTTCGGCTATTTTAAATGCTTATATTTTTACTTGCTGATTTTGTTGCAAGTTGCCCCATCATTTCGGCTATTTCGTATGCATGTGTGGCTCGCTGGCTCTTTGCTGCAAGCTTGGAATTAGACACCAATTTTGGCATCAGCACCGCTACAACTGGGATATTGCCAGGAGCGAATCATCATTTGCCTCTGTCGATGTCGAAGAAAGGTGGCTTAGCGAACAGGGTTAGGATCCTGTCGACTAAGGCTTTTGATTTCAAGAGTCGTAAGGGTCCCATAAAGGTATTTCTCCATGCGAGTCGTGAAGACCTCGTAGGTGAATTTTCTTCTTAGGAATCGTGAGGACTCCTAAGTGTATGGCTTCTCGTAAGTCGTAAGGATTTTACAAGAGTATTTTCTCCTTCTAAGTCGAGAGGACTTACAAGGGCTGTTCACTGTGCAAACATATCTCTAGTCACGGATGGGACTTTGTTAGGGAAATGTTTATTCGCGTCCATGGATTGTATACAAGGGTCAGCATTGAGCCGCTTGTAGGGAAGCACTGGAGGTTGTGGTGGCCGTTTAAGAACAGGTTCAGATCCCTATAGCTTAAGACTTTTGAATCTCATGAGCCGTGAGGGTCTCATAAGAGGGTTCTCCTTACGAGTCGTGAGGATCTCGTAAGTGTAATTTCTCCTTAGGAATCGTGGGGATCCCTAAGTGTGTTGCTCCTTTGTGAGTCGTAAGGATCTCACACAGGCGGTTTCTCCTCACAAGGTCGAGAGTGTTGGGTTCCGGCAGCGCCCCGGCCAACAAAACGCGGCCAAAATGCAGAACAAAAATTTCTGAAACCGGCGCTACCGCTACCCGATTTACAGATCGACCTTAAACCCTATACTAGCGATCTAACTAAGAGTTAAAAAGGTTATACCGAGATGATCCGAGTCCTTCGGTCTTCATTCTAAGCTCCTAGTGATCCTTTGATGATGTTTGGTTTCCGGTCTTCCTCCATCTCCGATAATCCACCTGAGGGAAACGACGCAAGCTCCAACCTCGACGAATGAGGTCACCGATACTCCATAGTTTCTAGCGATAGAGAGTCGAGGTGTATGTAAGTGTCACCACATTTTTCTCTCTACCCAAGTGCTCAAGAGAGCATCCATGGAAGAAGATGAAGGAGGTGATCTTTGCATGAGCAAAAATGGCTAAGTGTTCAAGTTATGAGAGTGAGAGAGTGGGCTAGCATAATGTGTAATGTATGTTGCAATTTTCCAAAATGGAAAGAACCCCCACCCTTAGTGGCCAGCCCCTCTCCCTCTCTCCCATAAAAAAAAACATTTTCTTTTTACAATTTACCATTAAACAAATGCACCATACTTTGCTACATGCACTTTGAACCATGCTTTGACCCATACCTCCTTTCCTCCTCATTTCCCAAATGATTTTCAATAAAGAAAATCATTAATGAGGTAGCACCTTCAAGAAGCTATTCCGTATAAAATACGGAATACTTCCCGGTACATGCATCAAAATACATATACGCGTATTCGTACTAAAATACGAATAGCCGAGAGAGAAAACGAATAGTGAACAATAATACTAGAATACGTATATACAAATACATATATTAATTATTAAATCAAAATCCGATTTAATAATCCGGCTTAATCCTAAGCCGCCAGTATTATCAACCGTTCGATTAAAGTCTGCGCAGGATGTGCACATATTTAATCGGACACCTGTATGTATCAACATACCTCATGTACACCATATCGTCCGAACCGTGAAAACCCTCTGTGTGGGACTCTAAAGACTCGTCAATACGCTAGCAGTGGGTTTAACCATAAGCACGTCAGCGGCACTAGCTGTACATAACGGCTACCCAGGTATTGAGCGAAAAGGAGGCCGACGAGCAAACTCATCCTGAACCCCTACTGAGCCTGACAGTGACAATATCCGTACAGTCCGGTCTGTTCGTCTATGAGTATCGCATATCAAGTCTAGGGGGTGGATAAAGTCAGACCCCTAACAACGCGATATTTAGTGTCGGCACGTAACCCATCACCTCCTGAGAAACTATCGATCCTGGATCGGTAATCCTCGTCTACCATGGCCATGGATTTGTGGTGATGGCCACCCGTACGCAATGCGACATCAACCCCCAATACTGGGAGAGACGAATCCCCGATGATCCGATCACTGCCTCCATGTGGCTCGGGACTGTACCCAACTAAAACCTGTTTGCACGACTCCTTTGAGCCGTGGTAGGGTAGTAATCAAAGCACAGTAGGAACTCACACGAGACAAATGACGATCTCAGGTCGACAGACTAACCTGTACATATGTCACCTGGGAACTGCTATCTGATAATAGGTATAATACCAACTAGCAGGTTCCCGGCGAGTCCGTCCATTGTACTCATAACCCAATGAGCACCTGCATACTATCTTAGGTGAACGAACTAACACCAATGGCTTGTGAGACCTGGCCACCGCCTCTCGTCGGGGTTTCGATCAGTATACACTAGTCTACACTGGAGTATCGATGCCCGGTCTCGATACTCCTACTACTAGGGACATTTAAGGATGTGCTTATAGACCCCAACTCCCACATATATGATCGCCATCATAATGCTGGCTGTCAAGCAAGAATCCTATGGGCTTTATCAACATGGTGATAAAGACAAACCAGATAGCATACTATCATCTTGAGTAAGACTGCTTTATCGGTATAGGTCCTCACTCAATCATCATAATCTCAAGTCCGCGACTATGATAATTTCCTTGAGGGCACTATAGCCAACAATCTCCCACTTGCACTTAAGGCTAATTATTACGATGTCGCATACTCACAGCCCGTGTGATACCGAACACCCAACTTCTCTACTAATCAGTTTCGTAGAGCCCGTTTGCGAAAATGATTGCGTTCGAGAAATAGCCTCGGTGAGAGGATCCGTTCCAATGTTTCTTTCTGTATCTCTCTATATCTCTACTTCGTGGAGAAAACTAACTCCCGAAATGAGCAATACTTGTCTTAGAATTTGTCTGGATGTCTGATGGCACCCAGTTCATAAATGAACTCCAAATCCAGCAAACTACTTAGACTATATCGTCCACTGAATTTAATCAGTATCCTCCGCCATGCCTTTCCTCAGTATTCGCTTGTACCATCCATCCAACATACTGTCCCTCAGAAGAGGGAAAAACTATAACTCTGACAGTCATTCTGTCATCCAGGTCACCTGGGAAGCTTGAAATGATAACCGTATTCTGAAGGAGGCTGCCGTTACCATATCCCTAGAACATCCATTTATGTTCATAAACTGCTTCCCAATGTTTCTCCACGATTGGATTAATATATCTGCTTATTGCAGCTATTGCAAAAACATCTTGTGTGGTACTTGACATTTCATGATTAACTCAATTGCCTAAGCAAGTGATATGTTAATCATGTAGATCCCTCTCCCCTTTAGTCTGTAAGACACCTTTAGAGAGGTTGACTCCATCACCTGCAGGTACACCAGCATGCCAGGAGTCATCCATTTAATGACAAAGTACCCAGATTAGGATACTTCCTAAATCTAGATCTAAAACCATAGATCTAGTAACCAGAAAACCTGATATTATATCCATATCCTATGTGGAGAAACAACTTTGTGACAACCAAAGTATAACCGATCGTAGTATAGGAATATCCCTTCCTATCAAGTGCATGTCATCCCAATACCTGGACATCACTCTCTACTACCTTCTTAGCAGATCCATCTCCTATTCTGATGAAGTCAAAGCCTATGACTGTTACATCAAAAAATAGATGATATATTTCCTCTATACCTGCTTTAGTCTGTAAATAGACATAAGCTACTTGCCTACGATGCTTTTGCTGCTCCCACTGACTACAACAACTCTCTGGCAGAGTCATTTACATGTTCACTTCTAAAGCTAGTTAAGAATGACTCTATACTCATCTTCCTGCCAGGTCTTATAGTCTAGAACAGCAGCAATGACAAGTCTAGGTAAACAAGAACCTCCCTGTCACCGTCTCTGAGAAGACCGAAGTACCTCTCGGGTTCCTGAGGTTACCCACCAAATCTACGGAGTGGAAAATGGAACACTAAATCCAATTGAATCCTTAGGTTTTATTAAATTTCTAGTAATCATTTATGGTTCTGGAATAACTTCCAGTTCTACCATACTCCCACTTATGTTTTCTGAAAAAATCCATTTTACTAAAACTGTGGCGAGTCAAGAACAATATAAATATTGATCTTCCTGATGGTAGAAAGTTAACCCTCGTCAAAGCCCGGGATAACCAACAAATAGCCATTACTGAAACGTGCCTCGAGTTTATCCGGATTCTGGTTTTAAGCATCAGCCGGACAACTCCCTATACCTTAACATCGTTAAGATATAAATTGATTCTATATACATCTGATATAGAAACAAAAGCACTAATTTAATTTGAACCAGATTCGAAATCATGCAGCTGTCTCCAGTGCATATCAACCAAATGGAAAGAGGACAATCAGCATTACTCATCTAAGAGTGCATCCATGTATGAGTAACCCGAAAGAGAAGCAAGTTCTCAAAACCATTACTATCAACGGAATACCAAACACAAGTATCTACATCTTCGACATTCTCGAAGAATCCTGATACTTCCAGCAAATGGTTCTCTACTTTATTCTTATACCTATAACTTCTCAAAATCTGAACCTTGCATTTCAACGAAATACATGTCTAGAATGAGAGATGTTATGAGTAAACAGAATACAGTGCGAGTACCAACCTCATTGTCCTAATGGACATTGGACAACATACAATACTTTGTATAAGTCCCCTGAGTTCAACAACTCAAACCTTGTGCGTCGTAGGTTGAAAAACTGTAGTATGGTTAAGAAGAATTACACCGCTATTGAATGCACCTTACCTAATCACCAGCTGATATAGATAAATGTCACTGACATAATATCAAAAAGTCATACCTCACTTTATAAAATAAATGTACAGATATATCAGTTTGAAATTGGTGCATAACAACGGATACTCAAAACCAAATATTTGCCATCCGGCAAAATCCAGATGATTTCCTCAAATATCACCTATTACAACGAATTCTGATATAAAGAGGATCTAATCACCCAATTCCCAATATCTTACTCCCACTCACCATCTGTAATAACATACAGATGTGAGAAACTGATCTGGTAAATACATACTCTGGAGTTAGATTCCAATTGGGCAAACATTTTTCAATTAACATTGCACAGTGAAACTGAAATATGAAAATGTTTCAAAAGGGTTAACTGGTATTCCTAGTAATGCCTTTTTCATTATCCGGAATCATGACAGTAACCATATGTAGGGTTCCTAGGCACCCTAATGAGGTCTCACAAGGCATCAACCATGCCAATTTCAAATTTAAACGGTGCCGAGAAACCCTAGAACGGATCGTTGGCTAGATGTCTAAGCGAAAAACAAACTAGTTAACACTTAACTACAGTTTAAACGGAAATACAACCTTTGTAGATCCGGTGCTCCACCTCCATAGCTCCGCAACGAAGTCCCCTCGCTGTCCAAATGAATTCCCGGGCTCTAGCGTCGGCTTCGTCGGAGAAATGGCGAGCTAGGTCGTCGATGTCCATGCCGAAGTTGATCTACGTCGAGGCATCGCTAGATCAAGCTCCACCTTCACCAAGTCTAGAAACTTGTGAAGGAAACACACTCTACTACTTGGCAAGAGGTAGAGGATGAAGAAATAGGAAGTGGGTTCACTTTAGAATTGGATTTCTCACTCTTTATCATCACTTGCCATTGATGGAGGCAAGCTTTCTTCACATGAAGAAATGAAGAAGAAGAAGAAAAGTGTTATGATAAGTTTATTAAAATGAAAAGTAAAAAGAATACTTATCATAATGTAACCATGGTATAGTGTAGAGAATTGATTAGGGTTAAGTGGAATGGTTAGGGTTAAGCATGAGACAAAATGGTTACAAAGTCAAAGTGTTCATGAAACTTCATGAACAAAACAAAACAAGCCACCATTTTCTCATTTGCTTTTCTTTTTCCAAAAGAATAAATAAATGAATAAAATGAATAAGGAAATAGTAAACCGTAACCATTTCATTAACCAAGGTTTAATTCTTTACACTTAACCAAAAGGCATGTATCATCAAACATGATACAAGCAAGTGCACAAAATCATATCGCATATGCAATGCGCACATCCGAGTGAGAAAATCCATTTAAAGTGAACCGATACTAGTTAACACAAAGTAATATATCAAATATATAATTATGCATTAAATCATTAAATAAACACTTGATTTAACGATCCGGTCATATCGCATATCACCGACTATTATCCAATGTATCGGCTTATCGAAACAATCCTTGAATCGATAACTAGGTTATATAGCATACAACCAATCGATACATTCATCGCGAGAATGAAATACGGTATCACATACACGCATTATTCTTGGTCCCGCACATATCTCATATGCGCTCCTATTTCGTTTCGCTTGAGCCAGGAAACATCTGTGTAGGACTCTAAAAACTCGTCAATACGCCGGCAGCGGATGATGATCATATCAAACATCCATAAGCCGCAAGCGGTTTGCTAAACGTAACGGCCACCCAGGTATTGAGCGATCAGAAGATCGACGAGCAAGCCCGCTCACACTCCAGTGAATCCAACCAGTAACACTACCGTACAGTCCGGTCTGATCGTCTGATCTGTCGCATATCTTGTCTAGGGGTGGTAAACGTCAGACCCTAATAGCTCGATAAGTCGTGTCGATATGAGGTCTATAACACTTCGAGAAACTACTGGTAACACTTACCAGTAAATCTCAGCAACCCTGGCCAGGGATTTCCTGTTATAGCCAATCGAACACAGCGCAACATCAACCCCCTATACCGGGAGAGACGAATCCCCTCCTATCGCTCATTGCCTCCATGTAACTCAGGACTGTACCCAAAAACCACCGTTTTGCACGCCATCTTGGACGTGGTAAGATGGAAATCAAAGCACAGTGGGAACCACACAAGACTCTATGACGATCTCGGGTCAACAGACTACTCTGTACCAGTGTCACCAGAGAACTGCCATCTGACGTAAGGTATAATACCATCTGGGAGTTCACGGCGAGTCCGTCCAGTGTACCCAGTCTCTACTGAGCACCCGTATATCATCACTGATGTCAAACACCAATGGATATGGGATCATCCATCGCCCATCTGTATGGGTCGAGAAGGTATACGCTAGTATACTCTGGAATATCGATGCCCCGTCTCGATACACCCACGACTAGGGACTTTGAAGGATGCACTTATGGACTACCATGTCCCCACTAGTATGATCCGTATCATAGTCCAGGTAGTCAAGTACACATCCTAAGGGCTTTACCAACATGTAACAGAGAGACAATCAGTGTACACGTTAAGGTAAAGAGTAACCAGATAGCATACTATCATGTCGAGCAAGAAAGTCCTCCCTATATATGTCCCAGCATCCACTACAATATACATCCTATGTATAGTAATGGCCTCTAGGGCATACATATAACTAACAATCTCCCATTTGTACTAGGGCCATCTGATAGCAGTGGTTGTAGTATCTCATACTCAACCATCCCATAAAAATCTCTCTCTGGGAACAGGCCTTTGTGAGTGGATCCGCTGTGTTGTCCTCTGAGTCTACTCTCCATACCTCGGTCACCCTGGAGATCAACCATCTCCATGATCAGGTGATACTGCCTTAGAATATGTCTGGATCACTGATGGGACGGGCGTTCCTTGGCATAAGCCACAACTCCATTGTCACACAATGGTTGGAACGTAGTTCATCTCATGAACCAATATACACCCAAACATCCTCCTTGGTAGCATCTTAAGTAGCGATGTATCCTGCCTTTATCGTATAGTATGCCACGGTATCTAGTTTGGAACTCTTCCAACATACCATCCCTTTACTGAGGGTAAAGACAATGCCTGTGACTAACTTTCAGTCGTTCTTATCACCCTAGAACCTTTCCAGTGATTCTCCCCAGGATCGGTTGATACCATCTCACTAGAACTAGTGAGAATACTAACATCCAATTAGATCTATCTCATAGATCCAAAAACCCAGGATTTAGGAGGTATCATTTTGATCCTATGTGGAGAATCTTTGTGATAAGCGGAGATTGATCGAGCGTAGCATAGGAAACTCCTTCCATATCAAGAGTATTTCATCCACGTACTCTACGAGGATCACTACCATACACCCTACTACCTTTTTGTTTATACAAGGTTCATCTACCATTTTGATGATGTCAACTTCTTTGACTAACTCATCAAAACAGATGTTCCAACTCCGCGATGCCTGCTTTATCCTATAAAGCATCTTTCACACATTTCCGCTGCTCCCACTGTCTACGAAGCCCTCTGGCTGTGTACTTATAGACGCTCTCTTCTAAAACATTATTTAGAAAAGCTGTCATGACACCCATCCGCCAGATATCGTAGTTATGGTATGTAGCTGTGGCAAGTAGGATCTGGATGGACTTAAGCATAGATCCTTAGAAAAGGTTTCATCATAATCCACGCCTGGTCGATGACGAAAACCTTTAACAAGTCAAGCTTTGAAAGTCTCAACTTTTCCATCTACACCAAGTAATCTTCTCAAGATATACTTGCTCCTGATGGGGATTTAACCCTTCAGATATAGCAACTAAAGTCCACACTTTGTTGGTGTATAAGGATTCCATCTCAGATCGCTAAGCATCCAGCCATTCTTACAGAGTCCCACTCCTGATGGCCAGCTCGAAACTAGTTGGGTCATCATCTCATGATGCAATCCTCGCTCCCACTGTCATAGAGAAACCGAAGTAGCTCTCAGGTGGGTGAGGAACCCTACTAGATCGGCGGAGAGGCTGAGGTTCGTTGGTAACTATTGAATCCTTTGGTTCTGTCAAATCATCAGCTGCAGTTTTGTATAGCTGGAACCTTTCCAGTTCTACATAACAGACCTTGCCTCGAGCTTGTCCGGATTTTTCTTTTCAGACATAGCCCGGACAACCCCAAATCTTAATCAACTTAAGATATGGGCTCTTCCCTTTCCATATCACATATGAAGTGGTAGGCAACTGATTTGATTGGAATCCTATTCAATAGGTATGCAGCTTCTCAAGTGCATAACTCCCAAAAGGAAATAGGTAACTCAGTAGTACTCATCATAGAGCACACTTTATCATATAGGGTGTTATTGCTCTGCCCCGATACACCATCGTGCTATGGTGTATACGGAGGAGTAATGCTGAGAGAGAATCTCATTCTCCTTTAGAATAATCCAGGATTTCCGTGCTCAAGTATTCTCCTCCTCGATCTCATCATAGGACATAATACTTATACCCTTTTTGGTTCTCTATTTCTAACTTATATTCTGTGAATATCTCAAAAGGTTCAGACTTGTGTTTCAACAGGAACATATGTCTGAGTCTCGAGAGATCATCAAAGAATGTAATGAAGTAAAAAGAACCTGTCTTGGCATGTGTAGACAGGGGACTGTTAGTGTATATGCCCTAGAGGCCATTACTGTATCATACTAGTTTGTATATTACTTAATGGAAGCTTGGGATATTCACCTTGTATAAACAATCTTGCTCAATATAGTAGTATGCTACTTGGTTTGTTTCTACTTCAATATGTACATGTGTTTATTTTGCGATATCACCTATACGCATTAGTGGAGCCCTTAGGATCTTTGCTTGATTACCAGCGTTGTGATGGCAGTCACACTAGTGGGGGCTGGGTAATCTATAAGCACATCCTTATACAGGTCCCTAGTCGCAGGACTATCGAGACATGGCATCGATACTCCGGAGTAGACTAGCGTATGCGCTTCTCATCCCAGTGTGGGAGATGGTCTGTCCCACAGCCATCAGTACGTCGTACTGGAGATAGTATTCGGGTGCTCGTTAGGTTACGAATACACTGGACAGGACTCGTCGGGAACTGAAAGGTTGGTATTATACCTATCGTCAGTTATCAGTTCCCAGGTGACGTACAACTTAGTCCGCTGACTTGACACTGGCACTTCGCCTCGAGTGTGTTCCCACTGTACTTTGACTACTACCCTACCACGGCTCAAAGGAGTCGTGCAAACAGGCAGTAGTTGGGTGCAGTCCCGAAGCACTTGGAGGCAGTACCGGTTAGACAGGATTCGTCTCTCCCGGTATTGGGGGTTGACATCGCGCTGTGTCTAGGAGAGCCATTACACGAGTAGTCCCTGGCCAGGGCAAGCGAGATATACTGGTAGGCTTCCAGTGTTATCTCAGGGTGTTTTGGGCTTCACTCCGATACGACTTGTACCGCTATTGGGGGACTGACGTTTTACCGCCCCCTAGGCCCGACATGAGATGTATCAGACGAACAGACCGGACTGTACGGAGAATGTCACATTCAGACTCTGTAGGAGTTCAGATGGGGTTCACCTCGTCAGCTTTCTTGTCGGCATCTACCTGGGGACCGTTACGCACAGCTAGTGCCGCTTGCGGTCTGTGGTTAAACCCACTGCCAGCGTAGTGTCGAGTCTTTAGAGTCCCACACAGAGGGTATTCGCCTCTGGGCAAAACAGAGTAGAGGTCGCATGGTTTTGCGACAGGGTTCGTTCTTATCCGCGCACTTGTGCACGTTTGGAGTCCGGACGGTTTTTACTGGCTGGCTCTGGTTTGAGCCAGATACTGGTATATGTTTTGGGGTTGCTTTTATATCTCGGTATTCTTGTTCCTCGGAACGAGAATGCAGGTGTGTATGCGCAGTTGCTTGAGGCGGAGGATGAGGTATTTCATTAGGGTTTCGGAATGGGTGCGTTTGCACAGTTGACAGTCGTCATTTTCCAAACCCTAATAGATTTATGAAATATCAATTAATAATAGTAATTAAATGAAATATTGTTATGGTTTATTTTGTTGACTTTTTGACCATGGTTGACTTGTTGACCATGGTTGAATGTTGACCACCATCATGCTTTGAAAGGATTCTCCTTGATTCATGCTTACACTCATTTATTGAAAGTTATGATAGTGGTCATTCCAAATACAACCATCAACTATTTCATTTTTGATTTATTATTATTAATTTGATAATTCCTTTTCTTTTAGTTATGGTTGCAAAAGAAAAGAGCCCATTCTTTCATAACCATTCTCTCTCCTCACTTCATCTTCTTCTTCCTCAAGCTCAAGGTGATTCCTTCTCATGTGTTGAGAATCCCTCACCTTGAAAAGAAAACAACCCCTAGACACTCTCTACTCACTCTAGGATCTAGGGTTTAGCAAGCCGGAGATTCTAGTTCACTCAAAGTTCGAGGAAGAGCCCGAAGGTTGAACCCTCAGGTGGATCCATCTTCGACAGAAGAAGGCGACGAGGAAAGAACCATCAACCTCTACAAAGTTTGAAGAAGAAGGAGTTCAAGTTTAGGTATAACCATCTTTCCGAGTAGCTAACTCTCTTTAGCTTGTTTGCTAGTTATAGTTTAGAAAAAGATCCCGACTTTGTTAGTCCATGTTGCCCCATGCGCTAAAAATTTGATTTTTATACCGTTTCCGCCTCCCCGCAAGAACCGGGGGTCGCAACGTGGACTTACAGTGATATCAGAGCCTAACTAAACTTAAACTAGCTTGGTAGTGAAGTGTAACGAAGTTCGGAACCGTAAAAATCCAAAAACCAAACTTTTACAAAACCCTAGTTTCTGTTAAAAATTTTTCTGGTCAAAACAAGATTTGTTATACACCTAAAATCGGCTCAGGGTTTTGTGAGAACACCCAAGAAAAACGATCGCATGATTCCCTTAAAGCGCCGCGGTTCCGCGGCAATAGGTGGCTTAGGCCGCGGAACCGCCGCCGTTTTGTTTCCTCTTGTGATCTTTTTTTAGTGCAGTGTTCTTCTGGTAGGATTTTGGGATTTTTAAGATATATTATATGTGCCCAGATTTTCCAGAACAGAAATTTACTTTTGGGGTCCTATAATTCCGTATTTTTTCCGAACTTCACTGCACTTTGACTACGATGGTTATATCTATGACGTTTGCATGTATTGAACGTCGGCTAATCGCTATAAGTCGATTAGTCGGGGTTATACATCTCTGTGATCTGTGTTTGATATTGGAATGTGTTTATGAATCTGTTGGACTGTCGCGGGTGAATAGCCGGGGTGGATGTGAGATGAGCTTTTGTTTTTCTTTCATTCATTTGTAAATGTAAATTGATGTAATATTATTATTTGTATGGCCGCACAACCGGGTCGGGGTTGTAGCCGTCATTGTATAATTCTTTTTACTGTTTTTGCTCCTAGGATAGACCCATGGAGGGGTGCACAAACTGCCGAGTACTTGGCGGGTAGTTTGCCGCTCCCGTAGGGGTCTTGGGTGGGGTATTTGCTATTCACCGCGACCGTGTAATCCGCTTTTCGTTGCAGGCTCGAACGGATTGCGGATTGCTAGTATATCCAATTTATTCATCTGTGATCTGTAATGTCTATCATTGCTTTATATTTAGGCGTTGCTTATGTTTTACAGCCGCGCTAGCCCAGCCCCCGCTCTGTCGTTAGTTAAGTAACCTAACGAGTGATGACGGGACCCCGTGGCGAATGCGAATGGCATAAGCGTACGTCATATTTTGGTTGTTTTCTGCAATGGTAGGATTAAATGATGGGACGCATTAAAAGAACTAATGCAAGAATATCACGCATTAAAAGAACTAATGCATGATAATAAACCAAGCTAAAGTCGTTGGAACACTTTCGAAAAACCACTCGGTTCTTTTCAAAACTAACTTTTAAATGCGGAGCTTGAGCCACTCCTTCTAAAAGCTATCTCGTTCCATCGATTATATCAAGTTCACTACGTTCACGGTTTCGCCAAAACCATTCGTAGCCCTCCGTCGTTTCGTATGAATATTCAATAGTATTCAAGCTATGTTTGTTGACCTTCGTCAAGACATAGAGATTGGTAGCTGTTGGGTGTTCATATGTAGCATAGATAGATGCGTTGGTTTAGGACAGTCGTATTGCCTTGTTGACCTTCGTCAAGGGTATATACGGGTGGGTTCAAATTAACCTGGATAATGACGGGCAGAACTTGACATGTGACTTATGATTTGTTGACCTTCGTCAAGGTCATAAGAGCATGGGGCAAAAATCCACATCGGGAGTTTCATAAGTACTGAAACTTGCTAGATTTGCATACCATTTGGAGTGTGATGATTATGGTAGGATTCCTTCATTTTCGTCACGCGATGATATTTGGATCCCGATCTTACTGTGAGTATATGCTACTCCTCGGGAAATTTCTCACTAAACGATCAATGCTATAAACCTAGTAGGTGCCTAGAAAGGTGTTAGCGGGGCTACGCCCCCAGGGAAAAGAGGTTCTTAAATTAAGGAACTTCGCGAAAGCGTTGGAAAACCTCCCTCGAAGTACCGACACTGGCCTGGCTGAACGGTTAAGCAAGTATTGTACGGTGGGATTGATCCCGACTAATTCTTCCTTTGTGGTTTGAGGAGGGATTCGAGAGACAGTGGGAGCCATCCTGTTTAGACAAATTAAAAACCATTCTAAACTTGCAAGAGCATAGTGCTAAAGTGTTTCTTCTCTCCCCCCTGCAGCGACCAAATTCGAAATGACTGGACTTAAGTTACTTCTAGATAAAAACATACTGACAGGGCCAAACTACAAAGATTGGCTCAGGAATGTCAAATTGGCAATCACTTACGACAAGCTGGGGTATCTTCTTACCACCAAAGCTCCCCCCGTCCCAGGTCCCACCTCCAGCGTCGCGGATAAGGAAATCCGTAAGACTTGGGAGATTGATTGCGCGAAGGCCAGGTGCCTCGTGCTTGCCTCTATGGACAATGAACATCAGAGGAGGCATGAGAATATGGACCTCGAGTCTATATTTCTCCATACAAAAGAACTGTATGGAGAGCAGTCTCGTATCGCAAAATACGAAGTGTCGAAGAAGTTATTTTCGACAAAGTTGGCCGTCGGATCATCGGTAGCGGACCACGTGCTTAAGATGATTGGCTACACTGAGGAGCTCGCTGAACTTGGGACCACGTTGGATAGTGAACTCTATACAGATTTAATTCTCCAGTCCCTTCCATCCACTTACGCCCAGTTTATACTGAACTTCAACTTACAAGAAAAGGAAGTTGAACTTTCAGAACTCCTCAACATGCTGAGGAGCGCAGAGGGCACCCTACAGAAGGGTAGGAAACACCCGCTTTGTTTGTAGGAGGATCTTCTTCCTCTAGGTCCAAGGCAAAAGCCAAGGGAAAGAGGAAGAAAGCCCCCGCCAAACCAAGAGGCGGTGTTAGTAAAGTGGGTACAAAGGGAAAGGAAAAGGCAACAAAGATTGCGGGGAAGCTTGTTGGTAAAGAGGAATGCTTCTATTGTCACAAGAGTGGACACTGGAAGAAAGATTGCAGGGCTTGGAAAGCCAGGACACAGGAACTGAAGCAGGTTGCGGCTTCAGCTTCAGGTGTGTATGTTATTGAAAACTCTACTTCCTGGGTATTGGATACCGGATCAGGATCTCATATCTGTAATTCTTTGCAGGCGTTGAGAAACCGTAGGTTTTTGAAGGCAGGTGACATGACCCTCAGAGTTGCGAACGGAGCTAGCATGGATGCTAAAGCCGTGGGGGACTATCACCTGGGAATGTCAGATGGGCATGTTTTGGTTTTGCGTAATTGCTTTTTTGTACCCAACGCAACTTGTAATATCATTTCTGTATCTTTGGTTTCTAAAGAAGGTTATGAATTTGCGTTTGTAAGTAATGTTGTAAACATTCACCTTAATCAAGTTCTGATTGGGTCAGGTACACTGAGCAATGGTATATACGTATTAAACCAACCACAGATTTTCAATGTCCAGAATACACACAAAAGAAAGTCTCCAGATATCAATCAGGCTTTCTTATGGCATTGTAGACTGGGTCACATCAATGAGACACGGTTGACTAAGTTACATAAAGAAGGATACTTGGATCCGTTCGAGTATCAGTCTTATGCCACTTGTGAATCTTGTCTCATGGGAAAGATGACAAAGACTCCGTTTACTGGACACGGAGAAAAAGCGAGCGAGCTCTTAGGACTCATACACAGTGACGTGTGTGGTCCAATGTCTACACATGCGCGAAGCGGTTATTCATACTTCATTACTTTCACAGACGATTTCTCTAGGTATGGACATGTCTTCTTAATGAAGCACAAATCTGAGGCCTTTGAGAAATTTCGGGATTACAAGAATGAAGTTGAAAAACAAACAGGCAAAAGTATTAAGATTCTAAGATCGGATCGAGGTGGTGAATACTTGAGTGCCGAGTTCCTGGACTATTTAAAAGAGAATGGAATTCTCTCTCAGCGTACTCCTCCATACACTCCGCAACATAACGGTGTATCAGAAAGGAGGAATCGAACCCTATTGGATATGGGTCGTTCTATGATGAGTAAGGCTGAGTTACCGTGATCTTTCTGGGGCTATGCACTAGAAGTAGCTGCGTATCTCTTGAACAAGGCTCCCACCAAGACTGTGCCTACCACTCCATATCAGATGTGGAGTGGGAAGAAACCCTGTCTTAAGTACCTTAAGATATGGGGATGTCCAGCTTTTGTAAAAAAGCAGCATGCGGACAAGCTCGAGGCACGTTCTGTACAGTGTAAGTTTGTGGGATACCCAAAGAACTCCAGTGGGTATCTGTTCTATTCCGCTGAGGAACAAAAGGTTTTTGTTTCTCAACATGCCCGCTTCTTTGAAACTGAGTTTTTGGAAACCTAGATAAGTGGGAACGCAATAGAACTGGAAGAAATTCCAGAACCACAAGCTATTACTGAAAGCTTGGAAGAGCCAGTAAGTTCAAAAGAACAGGACATTCCTACGCCGCTCCGCAGGAGTAGTAGGCAGTCTCATCCGCCCGAGAGATACTACGGTTTTCTCATAGACGGGGATAGAGAGGATTGCATCATAGACTATGATGAGCCTACTAGCTTCCAGCAGGCCGTTCAGAGCGTTGACTCGGTAAAATGGCTGGATGCAATGCGGACCGAAATGGAGTCCATGTACACCAACAAAGTATGGACGTTGGACATTGCTCCAGACGGGGTAAAACCCGTAGGATGCAAGTGGATCTTCAAAAGGAAGATTGGTGTAGATGGACAGGTTGAGACCTATAAAGCTAGACTTGTAGCAAAGGGTTTCCGTCAAAGACCTGGCTTGGACTATGACGAAACCTTTTCTCCAGTGGCTATGCTGAAATCCATTCGGATCCTTCTTGCCATTGCTGCCTTCCACGATTATGAGATTTGGCAGATGGACGTAAAAACCGCTTTTCTAAATGGAAATTTAGAGGAGTGTGTCTATATGGATCAGCCAGAGGGTTTCATTCAGAGTGGGAGCAGCGGAAAGGTGTGCAAGTTGCTTAAGTCCATCTATGGACTAAAGCAGGCATCGTGGAGTTGGAACATCTGTTTTGATGAGACGGTCAAGGAATTTGACTTTATCAAAAATCCAGATGAACCATGCATCTATAGTAGATTTGTAGCGAGAACTGTAGTATTCCTTGTTTTATACGTGGATGACATTCTCTTAATAGGAAATGACATTCCTATGCTACAATCTGTCAAGGGTTTCTTGTCACACAGGTTCTCCATGAAAGACCTGGGTGATGCCTCTTACATCCTGGGGATCCGGATCCATCGTGATAGATCCAAGAGGATATTAGGACTTTCACAGTCCAGGTACATCGACACCGTACTGAAAAGATTCAGTATGGATGATTCCAAGCGCGGTAACCTACCGACTTGTCACGGGATCACCCTCTCTAAAGAGATGTCTCCCAAGACTGATTTGGAGAGGGATCGCATGTCTATTATACCCTACGCTTCTGCGGTAGGCTCTATAATGTATGCGATGTTGTGTACCAGACCGGATGTAGCTTATGCACTGAGTGTAGTAAGCCGGTATCAGTCAAACCCTGGGGAGAAACACTGGATAGCAGTAAAGAACATTCTCAAGTACCTGAGGAGGACTAAGGAGATGTTCTTGGTGTATGGCGGAAAAGACCTCCAGATCGAGGCCTTTGCTGACTCCAGCTTCCAGAGTGACAAGGATGATTCCAAGTCCATGTCGGGTTTTGTCTTTACCCTCAATGGAGGGGCGGTGTGTTGGAAGAGTTCCAAACAGGAAACCGTTGCAGACTCGACGATGGAAGCGGAATACATTGCTGCATCTGATGCCGCAAAAGAAGCTGTCTGGATGAGGAAGTTCTTAAAAGAACTTCAGGTGGTTCCGTCCATTGTTGACCCAATACCTCTGTATTGCGACAACAACGGGGCTATAGCTTTAGCGAAGGAACCCAGGTCCCATCAGAGATCCAGGCACATCTTGAGGCGGTATCACCTGATCAGGGAGATCGTGGATCGCAAGGAGATCGAGGTTCGGAGGGTTGCTTCAGAAGAAAACACTGCAGATCCATTCACCAAGGCCCTACCCCAGACTCAGTTCGAGCGGCTGATCGAGATGATAGGTCTTTGATACGCCAGTACATGGCCTTAGTGCAAGTGGGAGATTGTTAGTGTATATGCCCTAGAGGCCATTACTGTATCATACTAGTTTGTATATTACTTAATGGAAGCTTGGGATATTCACCTTGTATAAACAATCTTGCTCAATATAGTAGTATGCTACTTGGTTTGTTTCTACTTCAATATGTACATGTGTTTATTTTGCGATATCACCTATACGCATTAGTGGAGCCCTTAGGATCTTTGCTTGATTACCAGCGTTGTGATGGCAGTCACACTAGTGGGGGCTGGGTAATCTATAAACACATCCTTATACAGGTCCCTAGTCGCAGGACTATCGAGACAGGGCATCGATACTCCGGAGTAGACTAGCGTATGCGCTTCTCATCCCAGTGTGGGAGATGGTCTGTCCCACAGCCATCAGTACGTCGTACTGGAGATAGTATACGGGTGCTCGTTAGGTTACGAGTACACTGGACAGGACTCGTCGGGAACTGAAAGGTTGGTATTATACCTATCGTCAGTTATCAGTTCCCAGGTGACATGAGTACAGCTTAGTCCGCTGACTTGACACTGGCACTTCGCCTCGAGTGTGTTCCCACTGTACTTTGACTACTACCCTACCACGGCTCAAAGGAGTCGTGCAAACAGGCAGTGGTTGGGTGCAGTCCCGAAGCACTTGGAGGCAGTACCGGTTAGACAGGATTCGTCTCTCCCGGTATTGGGGGTTGACATCGCGCTGTGTCTAGGAGAGCCATTACACGAGTAGTCCCTGGCCAGGGCAAGCGAGATATACTGGTAGGCTTCCAGTGTTATCTCAGGGTGTTTTGGGCTTCACTCCGACACGACTTGTACCGCTATTGGGGGACTGACGTTTTACCGCCCCCTAGGCCCGACATGCGATGTATCAGACGAACAGACCGGACTGTACGGAGAATGTCACATTCAGACTCAGTAGGAGTTCAGATGGGGTTCACCTCGTCAGCCTTCTTGTCGGCATCTACCTGGGGACCGTTACGCACAGCTAGTGCCGCTTGCGGTCTGTGGTTAAACCCACTGCCAGCGTAGTGTCGAGTCTTTAGAGTCCCACACAGAGGGTATTCGCCTCTGGGCAAAACAGAGTAGAGGTCGCATGGTTTTGCGACAGGGTTCGTTCTCATCCGCGCACTTGTGCACGTTTGGAGTCCGGACGGTTTTTACTGGCTGGCTCTGGTTTGAGCCAGATACTGGTATATGTTTTGGGGTTGCTTTTATATCTCGGTATTCTTGTTCCTCGGAACGAGAATGCAGGTGTGTATGCACAGTTGCTTGAGGCGGAGGATGAGGTATTTCATTAGGGTTTCGGAACGGGTGCGTTTGCACAGTTGACAGTCGTCATTTTCCAAACCCTAATAGATTTATGAAATATCAATTAATAATAGTAATTAAATGAAATATTGTTATGGTTGATTTTGTTGACTTTTTGACCATGGTTGACTTGTTGACCATGGTTGAATGTTGACCACCATCATGCTTTGAAAGGATTCTCCTTGATTCATGCTTACACTCATTTATTGAAAGTTATGATAGTGGTCATTCCAAATACAACCATCAACTATTTCATTTTTGATTTATTATTATTAATTTGATAATTCCTTTTCTTTTAGTTATGGTTGCAAAAGAAAAGAGCTCATTCTTTCATAACCATTCTCTCTCCTCACTTCATCTTCTTCTTCCTCAAGCTCAAGGTGATTCCTTCTCATGTGTTGAGAATCCCTCACCTTGAAAAGAAAACAACCCCTAGACACTCTCTACTCACTCTAGGATCTAGGGTTTAGCAAGCCGGAGATTCTAGTTCACTCAAAGTTCGAGGAAGAGCCCAGAGGTTGAACCCTCAGGTGGATCCATCTTCGACGGAAGAAGGCGACGAGGAAAGAACTATCAACCTCTACAAAGTTTGAAGAAGAAGGAGTTCAAGTTTAGGTATAACCATCTTTCCGAGTAGCTAACTCTCTTTAGCTTGTTTGCTAGTTATAGTTTAGGAAAAGATCCAGACTTTGTTAGTCCATGTTGCCCCATGTGCTAAAAATTTGATTTTTGTACCGTTTCCGCCTCCCCGCAAGAACCGGGGGTCGCAACGTGGACTTACAGGGACCTTACATACATCAACATGTATCATCCCAAGAGTTCACTAACTCTTTCTCTGTTTCCAGTAAACGGAGCTATGGTCATCTTATCTCTATGACATGACTGGCAAGTTTCATAAGATGTAAATTCAAACTGATTTAAATATGCATCTATATGTAACTTCAGCTAGTCGGGTCGCATTGATATGACCTAGTCTACAATACCTTAAGAAGAATTCGTTCATTTCTGAACTCTTCCTCTTGTGTGTGTTCCGTATACTAAAGAACTGTAGTTTGATTTAGAACATCAACGCTTTTAGATAACGTGCCTGATCCGATCAACTTTTGATATAGGAAATGTTCAAAACATTATCCAACAATACAAAATTTTATCATTTCTTTACTAATAAAGAGACTGATATGATTTTGTATATCAGGTTCGGTATCTAATAACATTTGTTCAGAATCAATGTATTGGAAATACAGGGTGATAGTGACCAACAGACTTGGTTGCAACACTTGCCCCGTTTTCTGCCTCATGAAACTTATCACCCGTTCTCAGTTCTCTACCTTTCTGTAGCCCTATGTAATAGATTACATATCTGGGATCCTGATCTGGTATCACATACCCAGGACGTAAAGGATACTGAGAAACAGTTCTCTGTAATGAACACACCGGAAGATGATGCATCAGCATGCACTCTCTTCGTTTGGGCGGCAAGGGAATTCTGGTATTCTCCAATTTCCTGCTCTGTCTTATAACAATTATAAGTTGGAGCGGGACCAACGTTCCCCAGCTCAGTATAACAAGCGGGTTCGGTCAAATATCCGTATTATTATCTTGATTAAGGCGTGATATGGTCGCTACCTGGAGAGAGAGAGAAGAAAACACTCAGCGTGCGCTCTTGCAAGAATAGATTGGTTATTATTTTATCTAATCAGGATGCCTCCCACTGCTTTTTATCAAATCTTCCTGCAAACCCTAAAAGGAAAGACTAGCCGGGATTAATTACACACTACAAGTTCACCAATCTTTCAGCCAGGCCAGTGTCGGTACTTTGAGGGAGGTGTCCCGTGCTTTCGCACGAACCTAATTAATGTAAACCTCGTTTTCCCAGGGGCGTAACCCCGTTGACACCTTTCTAGACACCTACTTGATCGGCTAATTGTAATGTGTAAAACTCTCCCAGGAGTAACTCTTACTCGCAGCGGGTATCGGGATCCAACTATCTCATAGAAGGTATGCAATCTCATTGCAAATTTCAACACTTGAAATTCCCGATAATATTTTGCCCCTAGCGTCCTATGACCTTGACGGAGGCCAAACAACCCATTGTCCGCTAGTCAAGTTCAACCCGTCATTTCCTGATTGAATTAAACCCACCCGCACGACCCTTGACGGAGGCCAAACAACGCCGTACGAATACCCTAATCCAATCGCATCATATGCTAGCAGATAAGCACTAGTTAGCTACCGTACACTACGCCTTGACGGAGGCCAAACAACCGCAGCACGAATACTAACTAGTACGTATCTGAAATGACGGAGGGCTACGACAGGTTTTTCTGAAAACCTATTGCGTAATGAACTTGATATCATTGTAGAATCAAATGATTTTAAAATGGAGTGCTTTTGAGGCTTTTCTAGTTTTGCTAAAGGAGTCACTCCCGGTGAAGGGATCGTCGGTCCTTTCCTCGTCGAATGAGGTGCGAGATATATCATATATATCACTGTGCAAAGCAGAAACTATAGAAGCTATCAAAAGACAAACCGAGTGTGTAGCATCTACCAGTTATTGCTAAAGGAGTCACTCCCGGTGAAGGGATCTCGGTCCTTTCCTCATCGAATAAGGTGCAGGATATATCACATATACCGCTATGCAAAGCAAAAACTGTAGCTACCTGTTTTATTTTGAAATTCGATTCTACAACATCTTAGGTTTCTTTTATTTTCATTAATCACATTAATGAAGTCCCATCAATTATGTACCTAAACATCACAGATAAATACGACGTACACTTATCCCATCCGCATTCGCCTCGATGTCCCCTCGTGCACCGTTAGGTTAGGTAACTAACGGCAGAGCGGGGGCAGGGCTAGCGCGGGTGTAAAACATAAGTAACGTCCATATAATATATCATATATACTATATACTGTATCTATCATAGAACATCACATGATCACATCACAGATATCGCAGCAGAAGAAACATATGATATATTGGATATACTAGGACGTCCGTGTTTTCAATACGAGCCAGTATAAAACACGGATTCCACGGTCGCGATGAATAGCCAAACCCACACCCCTAGACCCCTACGAGAGCGGCAAGCAACCCTACCAATTCTAGAGTTAGGAGACCCGGACTCGACCCCTCGAGTTGGTCTCCCACTGGACTCCAGAACCCGGTTACTTGTGCTCCCCTCCTTGGGTCTATCCTAGTGCGGAAAAGTAAATAATATACATACGGTGACATCTTCCGCAACCTGGAAGTGCCCCAATAAAAGAATATTACATACAAGTTTTTACATGAATGAAAATAAAAAACACTCATCTCACATAAAAACCCCCGGCTATTCAAACACGACGATCCAATATAACATATCCAGCAACACATAACATCATATGTCATCAACGTAAGTAAATATGCATATCCCAATTGTCGTTGACATATAGCAACGTAACCGGCGATATCACATATTACACTTACGGTCACAGAAAAGAAAGTGTAAAACTACAACAGTTGGAATCCGCAATCTCTTTAGACATCGCATGCCTAATCAAATGAATTCCTTAGACATCGCATGCCTAACAATTATAAACCCCGCATTTTAGTCCCATTATCGAAAACACTTTTCAATATCAAGTCGGGAAATTCAACAAGATTCCCGACATCCTGATCGAATGCTCGTCGCAAACTTCAGTAGACGGCCGCACCCCCGATACCGTCGACGAAGTGCACCAAGGCGGAACACCGCTACCGCGAGCACCCGAACGGATGCTTTCGTCGACGGGGTTCTCCTCCAGTTACTTGGTCGGGGCTATGGAGTGAGGCTGTCTATTAAGTTTACTCGGCGAGTATCCGCGTACGCTACGTGATTGCGACGGACTTTTGATCACATCAAAATTCCGTGGCAACCGATCAAGTGAGACTAAATTGCTAGATTTACAACATTCATTCAGTTATCTCATAACTACTTGTGAATTCCAATTATTTATCCCATTCCGGATAAATAGAAAATGTCAAACTTTCCGATCGAATAATCGAACACCCAAGTTTTCCCGATACAGATCAACACATGAAACAAGTCTAAAAACATTCAGTTCGTGCCTCAGTACCAACGGTCCAGCCGTAGAAGGGTGAAGCCAACGCCTCACCTGTGGCACGCCGTACTGTCCCAAACCCGAAGGTTCAAAGGGCAGTTCAAGACGGTCACATAATCGAGTTAAGGTTTGTTGTCTTCTAGAGGGTCCATTGCGTTACTTGCACTACTTAGAACGTCTTTAAACCACGGAAAAATCCAACACTTGGAAATTTCCCGGCAGGGGAAAAAGTGGGTATTTATATCCGGTCGAACTTTTTAACATATTCATTAAATTATCTGGAAAGACACATAGACAAAGTTTGACAATCCGATCGAATATACGAATCCCCAAAACAACCCCAGAATACTCAACTGTTGATTATACATTAAAATTACCCAGAAAACACAGGAGTTAATTATAAATATTACTGTGCAAAGAGGAGTCAAAGAGTCAACAGTATGGCCGTGGAACCGCCGCGCCACGTGGGCTTAGGCCGCGGTTCCGCGGCGTTATGAAGGAGTTACGTCTCCGTTTTTCACAGTATTTCATAAAAAACCCTGCTTAATTTTCTGCATATTTTTAATATTGAAAAATCCAGATTTTTAAAAATTGGACAGAGAGCATTTTGGAAATGGGTTTTCGGGTTCGTTCGGATTTCAAACGTCGTCTAGACTTCGCCTAAGGCTCTAGCTAGGCTCTGATACCACTGTAGGGTTCCTAGGCACCCTAATGAGGTCTCACAAGGCATCAACCATGCCAATTTCAAATTTAAACGGTGCCGATAAACCCTAGAACGGATCGTTGGCTAGATGTCTAAGCGAAAAACAAACTAGTTAACACTTAACTACAGTTTAAACGGAAATACAATCTTTGTAGATCCGGTGCTCCACCTCCATAGCTCCGCAACGAAGTCCCCTCGCTGTCCAAATGAATTCCCGGGCTCTAGCGTCGGCTTCGTCGGAGAAATGGCGATCTAGGTCGTCGATGTCCATGCCGAAGATGATCTACGTCGAGGCATCGCTAGATCAAGCTCCACCTTCACCAAGTCTAGAAACTTGTGAAGGAAACACACTCTACTACTTGGCAAGAGGTAGAGGATGAAGAAATAGAAAGTGGGTTCACTTTAGAATTGGATTTCTCACTCTTTATCATCACTTGCCATTGATGGAGGCAAGCTTTCTTCACATGAAGAAATGAAGACGAAGAAGAAAAGTGTTATGATAAGTTTATTAAAATGAAAAGTAAAAAGAATACTTATCATAATATAACCATGGTATAGTGTAGAGAATTTATTAGGGTTAAGTGGAATGGTTAGGGTTAAGCATGAGACAAAAAGGTTACGAAGTCAAAGTGTTCATGAAACTTCATGAACAAAACAAAACAAGCCACCATTTTCTCATTTGCTTTTCTTTTTCCAAAAGAATAAATAAATGAATAAAATGAATAAGGAAATAGTAAACCGTAACCATTTCATTAACCAAGGTTTAATTCTTTACACTTAACCAAAAGGCATGTATCATCAAACATGATACAAGCAAGTGCACAAAATCATATCGCATATGCAATGCGCACATCCGAGTGAGAAAATCCATTTAAAGTGAACCGATACTAGTTAATGCAAAGTAATATATCAAATATATAATTATGCATTAAATCATTAAATCAACACTTGATTTAACGATCCGGTCATATCGCATATCACCGACTAGTATCCAATGTATCGGCTTATCGAATCAATCCTTGAATCGATAACTAGGTTATATCGCATACAACCAATCGATACATTCATCGCGAGAATGAAATACGGTATCACATACACGCATTATTCTCGGTCCCGCACATATCTCATATGCGCTCCTATTTCGTTTCGCTTGAGCCAGGAAACCTCTGTGTAGGACTCTAAAGACTCGTCAATACGCCGGCAGCGGATGATGATCATATCAAACATCCACAAGCCGCAAGCGGTCTGCTAAACGTAACGGCCACCCGGGTATTGAGTGATCAGAAGATCGACGAGCAGGCCCGCTCACACTCCAGTGAATCCAACCAGTAACACTACCGTACAGTCCGGTCTGATCGTCTGATCTGTCGCATATCTTGCCTAGGGGTGGTAAACGTCAGACCCCAATAGCTCGATAAGTCGTGTCGATATGAGGTCTATAACACTTCGAGAAACTACTGGTAACACTTACCAGTAAATCTCAGCAACCCTGGCCAGGGATTTCCTGTTATAGCCAATCGAACACAGTGCAACATCAACCCCCTATACCGGGAGAGACGAATCCCCTCCTATCGCTCATTGCCTCCATGTCACTCGGGACTGTACCCAAAAACCACCGTTTTGCACGCCCTCTTGGACGTGGTAAGATGGAAATCAAAGCACAGTGGGAACCACACAAGACTCTATGACGATCTCGGGTCAACAGACTACTCTGTACCAGTGTCACCAGAGAACTGCCATCTGACGTAAGGTATAATACCATCTGGGAGTTCTCGGCGAGTCCGTCCAGTGTACCCAGTCTCTACTGAGCACCCGTATATCATCTCTGATGTCAAACACCAATGGATATGGGATCATCCATCGCCCATCTGTATGGGTCGAGAAGGTATACGCTAGTCTACTCTGGTATATCGATGCCCCGTCTCGATACACCCACGACTAGGGACTTTGAAGGATGCACTTATGGACTACCATGTCCCCACTAGTATGATCCGCATCATAGTCCAGGTAGTCAAGTACACATCCTAAGGGCTTTACCAACATGTAACAGAGAGACAATCAGTGTACACGTTAAGGTAAAGAGTAACCAGATAGCATACTATCATATCGAGCAAGAAAGTCCTCCCTATATATGTCCCAGCATCCACTACAATATACATCCTATGTATAGTAATGGCCTCTAGGGCATACATATAACTAACACCATATACTTACCGGCCCTCACCACAATCCTTTTATTATGTCCTTACTTATTACCTTTTATACACCTCCATTACGCTAATTGGTTTTCTTCATTCCCTACCCTTCGGCACCAGCCTAAGGTTTGGAAGAAGACTATCCAATAAGCGTAATAGGTGTACTCTCCTAATCCTAGGATCCCTCGCAATCTGAGAGAAGGTAAAGAGAAAAGACATCTGAATAATCCTATCCAATTTCTCTTGAACCAGAATACATCCTCGAAAAAGTTCCTTCAAGTTCATATGTAACTATACGATGGATTTATCAAATGGAAGTGGATATTTGTAGTGATACGGAGTGTTCTAGAGAAAAGCAAAGTGGATGTAGGAGTGGCAGGGGTACACACGGTCTTTGTCGCGAATGATGGTGATCGCAATTTCCTTTGCCATTATTCTAATCCCTTTATATGCCTTTACTTGTTACCTTCTGTACACCACAGTTAAGCTTGTTGGTTTTCTTCCTTCCCTACCATTCGGCACCTGCCTATGGTCTGGAAGAAGACTATCCAATAAGCTCAATAGGTGTACCCTCTCCTAATCCTAGGAGCCCTCACAACCTGAGAGAAGGTAAAGAGAAAAGACAACCAAATAATCCTATTCAATCTCTCCAGAACCAGAATCCATCCTCGAAAAAGGTTCCTTCGAGTTCGTATGTAACTATACGATGGATTTATCCAATGGAAGTGGATGTTCGTAGTGATACGAGGTGTTCTGTAGAAAAGCAAAAGGTGATATAGAAGTGGCAATGATGTATGCGACACCGTAACATTCCAAAAGCCAAAGTTTTTTAAGATAGTTCGGTTAACTTAGTTTCATGAGTTTTAGTCAAAGTTCGGGTCATCGTCTCAGCCAGAGAGAGAGAAAAGAAACACTCAGCATGCACTCTAACCTAGATCAGAATGGTTAATCACTTTATCTAATCTTGGTGGCTCCCACTGTTTCCTCGAATTCTCCTCCAAACCCAAAAGGAGAATTAGTCGGAATTACCTGAGGAGTAATCCTACTCATCAGTGGGAATCGGGATCCAACTATCATCGCATGATAACTTGATGGAAGCCACTCAAGTCACCACACTCCAGAAGGTATGCGCAATCCTGGCAAGTTTCCTGTATGTTTGAAACTCCCGATATGATTTTTACCCCAAACGACCTATAACCTTGACGCTTGCCAACAAGTTATAGGCCATTAGTCAAGTTCAACCCGTCATTGTCCTGGATTAACTCGAACCCACCCGCACAAGCCCTTGATGCTTGCCAACAAAGCTATACGACTGTCCCAATCAATCGCATATCCATGCTACAAATAAGTATTATTCAGCTACCGTACACTATGCCTTGACGCTTGCCAACAAACATAGCACGATTACAAAATAGTACTTATAAGAAATGACGGAGGGTTACGGTTGGTTTTTGGCGAAAAACCTTTAACGTAATAAACTTGATATCGTTGAAGGAATCCAAGTGGTTTTATAAATATATAATGGCGAAAACTTTTGCTAAAGAGGTCACTCCTGGTGAAGGGATCTTGGCTCTTTCCCTGTCGAATGGGGTGCAGGATATCCCAAACTGAATACCACGATGCAAAGCAAAAATAATCGACTATAGTAAAGTTATTATGTTTACGCAAACTTTTACCCAAGGGGTCACTCCCGATGAAGGGATCTCGTCCCTTGCCTCGTCGAATGAGGTGCAGAATATTCCAAAATGAATACCACGATGCAATGCAAAAGAGAACGTTTGTAATGTCAGTTTTTAAAAACTTGGTTCCAACAACATCATATATAGGTTTGTTTTATCCTTGCATTGATAAGAATCTATGCAGTCCCATCAATTAATCACACCAGAAAAGAATGGAAATAAAATGTACGTATATGCCATCCGCATTCGCCACTGGGCCCCGTCATCACCCGTTAGGTTACTTAACTAACGACAGAGCGGGGGCTGGACTAGCGCGGATGCAAAACATATACAATATCTACTAGTATATATAAATATATATATAACATTCGTCCCAGGCATGATATAAAGCAACATGATCAGTTAAAAATATTGCATTTTTAACACATCAATTTCCCTACTATTTGCAATCATCTAAAAGTGTTCGGTATGAATATAGCACATATTAGCGAATTGTCTGTAAAATACCAAATTACATGTGTTATACTTTATAACCGGCACATTGAGGGAAATTGAGTGTTTATCATTGCATGCATCATCTGTGTATAGCGCAACACTTGTCTCGAGAATGTGTGCAGGAAATTCCAGGTAAAAGAGCCGAAACTGTGAAAAGTGCTGATATAAATACGTCAAGTCTTTGACCTGAGATCTGGCAGAAATCAAGAAAGAAATATGAGATTCCACACATCAGAAAAGAGCCAAAAAGTCAGCACAAGAATACCACATAAGTTTCATGCATCAAGGCCTTAATTGGGCCGCGGATCCGCGGCCAAAGGGCCCTTCCCGCGGCGGATCCGCGGCGCAATGGTGACGTCATCGCTTCAAATTTTCCCACGTGCTTTCTCGTAACGGCCAATGCTTCCAGAAGATTCCAGATGACCACATGGCTTTATCCAGAAGGCTCGGCCTAACAACCTTAGCCTAGAATATTCCTCATTCTAGAATATTCCCTCCAACAAAGTTCTTCTAGAAGCCTCTCTCTAAACAACCTTTTTGGAGGGAATTTTGAATTTGAATTCTAGATCTAGGGTTGAGGTGATTATAAAATAAGATCTAGATCTAGGGTTTTGGGGGTTGTGCATTTTTTAGCTAGTTAGTTAGTGGTTAATTTTGGAGGAAAAAATTGTAGATCCAAATCAAATTCAAATCAAATTGAGTGATACAATTTGATCGAAGTCAAGATCTATCAAGTACCTATTCAACCAAGAAGCCTTCAACCTTTTAGAAGCGAAGCCGATCTTCAACCGAGCAAGTGATCCAAGCCGATCCGCGACTCATGGAGATGATGCGGAGCTAATTCGACGATCGAGTTCTTTCCTCAAATTCTTATAGTTCTTGAGCGAATTGTAACGGAATTGTTGAATAATAAAAGGTGAAATTTCTTTATCTTGCTTATCTTTATATTTGAGCATTATGATGAGTTTTCAATTCTTGATTGATTTCTTTGTAATAATGTTTGAGTAAAAACTCCGCTATTGGAGGAATCGAGAGAATAGATAGATGATAATGATTATAATCTTGAAACGATTCTTAAGTCCTATGAGTTTTGTAAACTCTAGAAAATTGAATCATCGGCAACCTAGTTTTGAGCGAGATACTTTATTGAATATTTTCGCTCTTAATTAGAGATCAACGATTGGTGATTGAATTTCCTAGAGGCTAGAGTTTGAATGATAATCAATGAAAGGACAAGAGATGATGATGGAGAAACCCTAGTTTCTTCAAGAGGTCCCTAATCCTCGTTGATCATCATCGATCTAGCAATAAATCATCAATAGATAGGAATACGTAATCACAAGTCTTCATCCTCATTATAGATTCGATGGATTCTTACGAGCTTCATTACAAATCTTGATAGTTCATTAGATTTGGACATCTTCTAGAATTTTATTGATTCTTGATCTTTAGATCTAATTCTTTACTATTGTTGAAACTAAATTTCAAAATTCTTGAATCAATTTTCTTGCAATTTTTCTTTTATATTTTCATTTCGACTCATCTAAAACGAAAGCGAGCAAAACATACATCCCAGTGGACGATCTATATTCATTAACGTGCTACATCAACACCGTTAATTGATTGCGGTATAAATTTCTTTGGTTTTGATCTTTACACATCTTTCTAAACACGACACACAAAGAATCATTCAATCAAATGGCGCCGTTGCCGGGGATGTGTGCTATTTTGTTCGTTTTGTTATTTGAGTTGAAAAATTATTATTACATCAAATTTTCATCCAAGATTCGCTTCAATTGCTTAACGATTAGTGTTTGAATTTTTGCGAGGGAATCTGGAATCATTTCAGCTGTGAGATCAAGATTCAGAGAAGATGTGAAGAATCCAGAGAAGCACAGGGACCTACAGGAAAATTTCCAAACCCTAGTTCCCCCAGAGCACCGAGGATCCGTGGCCATTGTGAGGTTTTTGCAGCGGAACCTCCGCCGTTTAGGGTTTGGACTGTTCCAAAATTCTCAGGTCTGCTCTCTGTGTTCCCTTCTTCTCTCTGATCTTGTCCAATAATCAATTTCTTGCAGAATTCTTTGCAAAATTCAGCACCACTAAAAAAATAAATTTGTTGCGATTCTTGAAATTGGTTCTTTGCATATATTAATACGGAAATTAAGGGGCACGACCAAATTCAGATTAGGTGGGGAGTTCATTACCCTTCCTAAGCCCCGAAAATTACAAACTTGCATCCGCATCACCCTCATTAATTAATAAATATCTAGACATGACTCTAAGGACCGTCGTGCTCACTTAGGACAGAAGGAGGTCGTGGGTAATCTATTGCTTATCCGCGTTTCTTTTGTGGTGTCTAAGGCAAGTGTGTCTAAGGCAAGTGGTTACTTAATTAGGCCCACTACTTACGTAGTGGAGAACCTCCCACTTACCTGGCACTTACCTGGCCACAGGTTTAGAGACTTGACCTAGGTGACCATTAGATAATAGGGTTGATTGTGCATGTTTGTTTGAATTTTCAAAAATCCGTCCTTTAAAAAACAAACCAATTATTTCCCCTTCCCCCCCACCATTTTACCCTTTTTACCCCTCTTCTCTTCTTATAATGGGTGACCCGAACAGAAAAACTCTTGCCGAGCTTTGTTGTCCACAACCAGATATTGCTTGTTTTCATAATCCCTTCGGTATACCGTCCGGCTCTTCCATGTCCTTAAGAGATCATATTGAACAAGCAGGAAGAAATAGTTGGCCACCTCAGTCCAGGTCTTATGAACCGTATCCCAATTCTACATCCGTTTCAGTTGATACTCCGAGTGAGGATGCCCCTAGGCGAATGTCCATTGCTGAGCATATAGCTAGGGCTAGAAACCAAAGTTTCAATCCGAACCAATATCAACCATATCCTAATCCTACATCCATTCCAGTTGATACCCCGAGTGAGAATGCCCCTAGACGCATTTCCTTTACTGAGCATATAGCTAGGGCTAGAGGCCAAAGTTTCAACCTGGACCAATATCAACCATCACCACCACTTTCCAAAAAAGAATTTCATAATCGGTTTGTACCATGTATGATGATCAATAACCAACTGACAAACCAATATCAAAATTCTTCTTCTCACAATGTTGACCCGACTCCTACCCAATTTTCACAACCATTCTATTCCTATCAATCCAATCCAACTTTTCCACCTTCTCTAAACGGTCCTTCTAATCGGTCATTTAGAAGTTTTAACTGTCCATAAGAATTTCAATCTTATCGTGAAACTCCTTATCGACCCAAGTCTAGTCTTGAGCAGAAATTAGAGAAATATGTGGAATTGACGAACCAATTTAGGAAGGTAACAACAGAATGGATGCAAGAAAATAATTTAGAACCAGGCCAAAAATTTTCAGTATATAATTCAGGCATTGGAAAAAATGAGAATTTGGGTAGTGAGAGAGAGTTGTACACCGTTCCTAATCAAACATTGCCTTCCCAAACTGAAATCCACAACTCCAGTTTCACAGATTCATCGAGTACACCAAAGGATTCATCAATTGACGATAGAATGTATGACAAGTTGTGTAATAATGCAATGTTTGATTTACCCGACTGCGAAGGGTCCATTCCGAGTGAAACCATGCCAAATCCTCGTGATCTCTACACATCTACTCTTGAATCAAAACTGATTGAAAACCATACTTTTGATGAGGTGTTTGAGAATTTTAACCTACACTTGAATGAGGTGATTGACGTTGGGGATATATTGATTGATGAACCCGAAATTTTGGATGAGGTTGTTCCACCAATTCATCAGATCCTTTCACTTCCTTATGGTCATCATCTTGAGCCTTTAATTCTTCCTGAACCCCAAATACATCTTGAAGTTGTTGATATTCGTATACCCGAGGATCAGGCTGAAACTCAGCCTTCATCTCCCACATCAGGTTTAGCAACACTCGACACATCGATACATTCACCCATTTCATCTTCCACTATCTCTGGTTCTTCTTCTGTCCCTGAATTGATTGTGAGTGCTGATGAATCACAATCCGTTAAGTCAAGTTCGACAATCCCAGAAATCCAACTTGATTTGGATATTTTTGAAAATGAGGTCGATGAGTTTTTCACCTCCACATATTTTGACAAATCAAGTAGGATAAATTTTGGCACAAAACTTTTTGACAGCGAAATGTTCGATCATACCATTGATAAACGTTTTGAAGAACTTTTTGCCGACGAACTTGAATTTTTAAACAATATGGATTTTGTGATTGATCAACCTCAACCTATAGAAGTTGAACCGCCACCATTCCTTTTTCCTAATCATTCACATTCATCCTCATTCTTTCTTTTCTCTAATTTAAAATTCAAACCCTTTCCAGACCACCCCTTATCCCTTCCCCACTTTTTCTTGACTCGATACAACACATTCTTCCACCAACCTATACGCTTTACTGATAAAATCTTTGAATGGTTGGTATTAAGTTTTGGTCTTTGTAAAGTCTTACTTTGACCAAATGACTCACCCCCTCTTAAAATGCTTCATATTGTTTAACTCATGTTTGAGGGGGGTGTATTTTTGGCTCTTGAAAATAACTGTTGTCCTCAATATTGTGAGCCAAAAATAAGTTTGGGTGAGGATTTTCACTTTAATATATTCTTTGCCCCCGTTAATAAATGTCCTCCCAAGCTTACAGGTTTTTTGAGGTTTAGCAGATAGCAACAGTGAGGACTCTGTTGAAAAGAGGTTTGAGGGAGGTTTGTGCTTATTTTTCGCATCACTTCGCATACTTCGCATAAGCACAAAACATATCATTTAAAAATATTAAAACCTATAAAAATTTAAAAAATTTCAAAAATAAAATAAAATTTTTTGTACATAAATAAGATAATAAAAGATTAGATAGTGAAAAATTACGTCCAAAAGATTAGAAAAATTTAAGAAAACCAAGAAAATTAGAAGTTTTCTTATACGAACTAGTAATAAGTAGTTATGAGCCGTTGTTCCAAGGGTTAGTAAGATGAAGGAAGTCACTAATCTGAGGATAAAAATAAGTATGAAAAATAGTTCCTATTCTCGAAGCCAAACATTTGAATGTTGATACCCTACTATACGCACTTACACACGTCTTAAAACTCGGGATAGTAGAGGATACCTTGAAATGCTCTTGTCTAAAAGCCAAAGTATGAAGGAAATAAAAAAAATGAATAAAAAATAAATGGTGAGAAAAATGAACATTGGTTTTGTTATCGCCAAGGAAGCAATAAAAAAATATAGCGAGGGTGCCTCTTCACCTAGTGCCTTAGACCAACTGGTCTGGGAGTCACTGCTAAGCCTTAGGTGGTGCAAGACGAGGAAAATACACCGTATAAGCAAGCACATGAGTAATCGGTCGGTTAGTACCTCAAGAAGTATTAACGGTCGCATGAAAATGTGTGAGCAATCTCATTTAAATATTCATCAAATTAAAAAGTACTGAGGCAGATGGACAAGAGTTTGATAGCTTGAATTGAATTCTTCGGGTGGAGGGATGTTCTTTACACACACGTGGGGTTATATAATCGATGTTTGGAAGAAAGATAGGAATGAAGAATAAAGACAATGTTTTATTGAGGGATGATGTGATTTCTGACATCTTTTCATGACTATTAAGATAGGGCTCATGACAACCGAAAAGCTAGTATTGTTGGAAACTCTAATTTTCAAAGTCTTTCTTTTACAATTCTTATCTTTATATGTAACTTTCACGGTCTTCCTTTTATTATGGGATTTTGTGGGTGCAATCCTCTGAAAACCCTCAGGAGACAACACTCCTCCTACTAGGGACACCTAGAGGTTTAAAGGCTTGTTGCACGTGCTCAGTGCAATCGTGTTGCCTACGAAAGTGTGCTAGTTAGTTTTTCTTTTTCTTTATTTTCTCTTTCTTTTTTTAATAAAACAAGTTTGCTTGATACGACCAAAAATAAGTTTGGGGGAATTTGATCAGTCGAAAATATTGCATTTTTAACACATCAATTTCCCTACTATTTACAATCATCTAAAGGTGTTCGGTATGAATATAGCACATATTAACAAATTGTCTGTAAAATACCAAATAACATGTGTTATACTTTATAACCGGCATTTGAGGGAAATTGAGTGTTTATCATTGCATGCATCATCTGTGTATAGCGCAACACTTGTCTCGAGAATGTGTGCAGGAAATTCCAGGTAAAAGAGTCGAAACTGTGAAAAGTGTTGATATAAATACGTCAAGTCTTTAACCTGAGATCCGGAAGAAATCAAGATAGAAATATGAGATTCCACACATCAGAAAAAGTGCCAAAAAATCAGCATAAGAATACCACAGAAGTTTCATGCATCAAGGCCTTAAATGGGCTGTGGATCCGCGGCCAAAAGGCCTTTCCCGCGGCGGATCCGCGACGCTATGGTGACGTCATCGCTGAAAATTTTCCCACGTGCTTTCTCGTAACGGCCAATGCTTCCAGAATACTCCAGATGACCACGTGGTTTTATCCAGAAGGCTCGGGCTAACAACCTTACCCTAGAATATTCCTCATTCTAGAATATTCCCTCCAACAAACTTCTTCTAGAAGCCTCTCTCTAAACAACCTTTTTGGAGGGAAATTTGAATTTGAATTCTAGATCTAGGGTTGAGGTGATTATAAAATAAGATCTAGATCTAGGGTTTTGGGGTTTGTTCATTTTTTTAGCTAGTTAGTTAGTGGTTAATTTTGGAGGAAAAAATTGTAGATCCAAATCAAATTCAAATCAAATTGAGTGACACAATTTGATCGAAGTCAAGATCTATCGAGTGCCGATTCAAGCAATAATCCTTCAACCTTTTAGAAGCGAAGCCGATCTTCAACCGAGCAAGTGATCCAAGCCGATCCGCGACTCACGGAGACGATGCGGAGCTAATTCGATGATCGAGTTCTTTCCTCAAATTCTTGTAGTTCTTGAGCGAATTGTAACGGAATTGCTGAATAAAAAAAGTGAAATTTATTTATCTTGCTTATCTTTATATTTGAGCATTATGATGAGTTTTCAATTCTTGATTGATTTCTTTGTTATAATGTTTGAGTAAAAACTCTGCTCGTGGAGGAATCGAGAGAATAGATAGATGATGATGATTACAATCTTGAAATGATTCTTAAGTCCTATGAGTTTTGTAAACTCTAGAAAATTGAATCATCGACAACCTAGTTTTGAGCGAGATGGTTTATTGAATGTTTTCGCTCTTAATTAGAGATCAACGATTGGTGATTGAATTTCGTAGAGGCTAGAGTTTGAATAATAATCAACGAAAGGACAAGGGATGATGATGGAGAAACCCTAATTTCTTCAAGAGATCCCTAATCCTCGTTGATCATCATCGATCTAGCAACAAATCATCAATGGATAGGAATACGTAATCATAAGTCTTCATCCTCACTATAGATTCGATCGATTCGTACGTGCTACATTACAAATCTTGATAGTTCATTAGATTTGGACATCTTATAGAATTTTTATTGATTCTTGATCTTTAGATCTAGTTCTTTACTATTGTTGAAACTAAATTTCAAAATTCTTGAATCAATTTTCTTGCAATTTTTCTTTTATATTTTCATTTCGACTCATCTAAAACGAAAGCGAGCAAAACTCACATCTCAGTGGACGATCCGTATTCATTAACGCGCTACATCGACACCGTTAATTGATTGCGGTATAAATTTCTTTGGTTGTGATCTTTTCACATCTTTCTGAACACGACACACAAAGAATCATTCAATCACAACATCACAGAAACATCACAGAAACAACACAGAATGGTGGATAATCAGGAGCCCCGTGTTTCACTTAAGCCGCAAGTGAGACCCGACGTTCCCTGTCGTGTGGATAGCATGTGCAATGAAACCTAGACCCCTATGAGCGCGGCAAGTTACCCGCCAAAACCAGAAGTGAGGCAACCCCCTTCAGCAACGTGAATGGACTACCCAGCACTTCAAGGAATCCGGTAACTTGAGCACCCCTCCTGGGTCACCTATACCCACTACGAGTGCGGCGAATAGCCTGCCAATTCTAGAGTAAAGTCCCCTCCGTCCCAACGCCATGAGATGCGGACCCGTTGCCCTCTAGAATCCGGCTATTCGTGCACTCCACCGCGAGTTAATCCTAGTACAAAAAATAAAATAATATACAAGGGTGACATCGACCTCATCCCGGTCGTGCCCCAAAAGAATAATATACAAACTGGCAGTGACGGTAGTCCACATGTCGGACGCTCGCCCCGCAATATCAAATGTACAAATAAAACAAAACTGTACTAACATAGCACCATAGCTATCCACCACGTCGATCCAACCAACATCACAGCACAACACAGAACATCAACGTAAATATAACGTTCGTAAACTCGT